>CAMZMU010000079.1:19950434-21150434 GCA_947311845.1 Poa pratensis
GTGAGCCCAGTGATCAGGGTGATAATGCAAATAATCCTGCTGCTGATGAACACGATTTGTCAACAAGGAAGCTTAATAGCTACCAAGCAGAACTTCGTGCTCTTAAGAAAGACAAGGTAAAACAAAGCATCCTGGATACTCTAGTTAATCTGAACTCTTGGGTTGATTTTCAAAATATTTAGTCTTGTAAAGTACATTTACGCAGCTTCTAAAGAATGCTAGCTATTCCTCTGGTTCACTTAGAAAACTGTGCCTCCCAAGATTTTAGGGTTGTCTGCCTGTAAAGCGGCCAATAAGATGATTAATTTGCTATTATAGCCACTGCCATGTAGTGCATACTAACTGTCTACGGCTGCAAGTCATTAACTTTAAGTTCTTTTAGGATTGTGTGTTGATTGGCAACATATATTCATTAATGTATCATGCACATTTCTGAATCTTGTGTGCAATTTTTTCAGTCTGATAGACTTAATAGAGTTCTGGAGTATGTAAATGAAGTGCATTCTTTATGTGGAGTCCTTGGAATTGATTTCGGAAAGACCGTAAATGGAGTTCACCCCAGTTTACATCAGAATGGTGTTGAGCAGTCCAGAAACATCAGCAATAGCACGCTGGAAGGCCTTGCTAGCACAATATCAAATCTAAGAGCAGAGAGAAAATCTAGAATCGATAAGGTACTGTCAAGGTTCTGTTCTTCTTTGTTTTGTCATCATCAGTTCTGCATAACAGATTCTCAAACAATCAATTCTACAGATGAGAGACACAATGGAATCATTATGTCAGCTCTGGAAGATAATGGACTCTTCTGAAGAGGAGAAGAGACAATTCAGCAGAGTAATGAGCATTCTCATAACACCAGAAGAAGGAATTACATCACCGGGTGTTCTCTCTCAGGAAACAATCGAGAAGGTTTTACCAGCTCACCTTTTTTTTCTTTAATACATTGTCTGTTGCCTACCTTAATCATTTTTCTTTACAAATTGGGGTGTTAATTTCTTATGCAGATGGAAGGTGAGGTTGAGAGGTTAACTGAACTTAAAACCAGCAGACTGAAAGAAATTATGATGAAGAGAAGGACAGAATTAGAAGACATATGCAAGAATGCACACATAGAACCTGATCTCAGCACAGCCCCTGAGCAAACTAATGCTCTGATTGATTCTGGTAGTAATTTATGCATCTTGCTCAAGTACGAGCTTCATCTGTGGCTATTTTCTTACAAATTGCGACTCCCTTGACATGTTCCATTCAGGCACTATTGACCCTTCCAAGCTTCTGGCAAATATCGAATCACAAATATTGAAAGCAAAAGAAGAGTCACTAAGTCGAAAAGATATTATGGAAAGGATAAATAAATGGATTGCTGCTTGTGATGAAGAGGCATGGCTTGAAGAATATAACCAGGTATTTTCAAGCATATTTTATTTAGAATTACAGTGCTCAAATTCTGAGCATGCATCTGCACAGTTGTACAAACTACCTGATTCAGTACAGCTGAAAGCATCACAGTATAGGTGGTGTGACCGCATTCGTATATTTCAGATAATCCCGCGGTTATCTAAATCATGGAAAGTGACACAAAAAGCCTTTTGCAGGACTCAAAGAGGTACAGTTCTGGAAGGGGTGCTCATGTTAACCTTAGAAGGGCAGAAAAAGCACGGATTTTGGTTACTAAAATTCCAGGTAGGCTTTAATTCCAGTGATAGAGAACTATTCGTAGATTTCAGTTATTTCAATGCATAGCTTATCTTTCTCAGCTATGGTGGACAACCTGATAAACCGGACCGTTGCTTGGGAAAATGCAAGAAATAAGCCCTTCCTCTATGACGGGGTATGTATACAAGCTGATCAGTAGTGTAGAGACTTATCTTTTGTTGCGTTGATTTATTGACATATATTTATTGATTATATATGCTTTTGACAGGGACGGCTGGTATCTGTTCTAGAAGACTACAGACTTAATAGAGAACAAAAAGAAGAAGAAAAACGGCGTTACCGGGTAACGATTGTTTGCCAAATCCTCCTTATCGACTGAAAAATAATATGGCATATTCTTACCTTAACATAACTTTTCCTAATTGCTGCAGGACCAGAAAAAATTGGAGAGCATCCTACTTGCAGAGAAAGAAGCGATGTTTGGTTCTAAACCAAGCCCAAAGAGAACAAGCAGCAACCACCAGAAAGACAAATGGGTACCGTTCAAATGGAAGCAGTAATGGTCTAATGACTCCAACTCCTCGGCGATCATCCCTTGGCAGTGCTACCCTGAGCTTGCAACACCCAGATCATATACCAGTCGCTATAATAGATACTTTGGTGATTCAAGGCGACTGTCAGTATCACAACTGAATTTCGGCGATGATTCACTATCAACATTTACATCTGTTAGTGGTTCTGAACCAGAATCCCCTTCTATGGGATAATACCAGTACTCCTGGTACAGTTACAATCTCATGATGCATTGCTTTCAACAATCTTCACGCATATTTTTTACCGCTGGTGGTTAAACAATGTGTTTATGTCAATTATTTTAGCAGGTCAATCTATTGAGCCGATTGTCAAGTAATTAGAATTGTAAATGGAACAACTACGAGGTTCTTGTATTTTTCTGTACATCACTGATGTCATGTATTTAGCTAGTATCGTTAACTAATGGTAGTAAGCACAGAATTGGTTGACTTGGTTTGGGTTTGCAGTTGATGTTCCAAGTTGATGGCCAACTAGATTGGCGATTAGGTGAAAGATGTAGAGAGTGGTTGTGGGTAGTCACTTGTACCATAACATAGTTTATGTGATTGGCTTGTGTTGCAGCCTTGCAAACATAGTTTGAAACCTATATTCAGATGTTACTTCTACAGTAGTTGGAGTTCTATGTCTTCCTGTTTGTAATATGCATTTGGATGTTGGAACCCTTACTTTATGTCCAATTTCATAAAATACATTTGTGCTTGTCCATACTGTGGATTGTCTGTTTTGCTTGGATAAATGAATAAATAATCGTGTGTGTGATCCTAGACATTGAAGAATATGCTCTTCCGGATGACATGAGGGGAAGCAAATGAATGTAGAGGAGAACTTCAAAATGATCATCACATTCTTTGTCATTTGTGCTCCCAACCAATGAGCTATGCCCATCTAAGAAGAATTGCACTTCTATCACTAGTACAAAACATGAACAAATGGTGCAGATTTTGATTCAAAGGCAACCCAATTGATACGACGTCACAAAAAAATATAATTATGGGAGAGAACCTGGAGAAGATAAACTCTGGCTGCTCGCTCTGCTGAATCCATAGCCGTTTCGTCTCCGGTTCAACTCAACTCCTTCTCCATCTTCACTTCCTCATTCACGTGATGTGCATCCACTTGACGTGCAGAGTAACTTCCAGGTCTGCAGAACGGTAGGGGAATAGTTAGATAGTTGCATATCCATAACACAGAAAGTCTAAATCAGATCCTTCATACTGATAGTCATCAGACAGTTGCTTACCACCGGCCCAACATTTTATATCTGTACCTGTAATGTACACTTCGAAAATGCTTACATGAGGCTACAAGAATCAGAATCAGGGTATTTATTCTAAAAAAAACAATGAATCAGGTTGCAATCATTTCTTTTAATACAAAATGACATACATTTAGATCCATGTTTGAGAAAAAGGTACAATCACTTCAGTACATATAACTTAGTTCCATTTCAGTATCTCAGAAGTGCAATTTCCTTCAGATCCTCGCAGATGAACTGACGTGTTTACAAGAGGAAAAAAACCTGCCCAAAATAAGTTCATAGTCCCACCAATGGAGCGCATTTAACCAGAACCCATAGTCACTTGATAGAGTTAAGGGCAAACGCATCTTCTTTGATTTCTTAATCAAATAGTCAGTATTCAGCATTTAACCAGAACACACGGTCACTAGACAGAGTTAAGGGCACATGCATCTTCTTTGCTTTCTTAATCAAATAGTCAGTATTCAGTTCCCATTGTAAGCAACTACACAAATACATTATACATTTGAAACAAATGAATCTCAGTTGCAGAGCATTCCTTTCGATTCTCTCAAACTTGTACAGATTACATGGCATACCGGGAGAACCACCACCTTCTCACTAGTTCCGAACTGTATAAGCATCATCTACTTCTTCACAGCTTACCCAGTCTGCACTGCACTGTATACAAGCAACAACAAGAGATTCAGAGTTTCGTAATAAACAGATATGCCCTGCTGATCGATCAATGAAATACTAGTCAGCCTACTCAACAGTCAACCCACAACAGCATGACAAATGGATAACACTTCAATTAATTGAACTAGAATGTGCATGCGATCATACTTGAATAGCATGAAGGAGACTCAAGGGAGGAGGGGGATGTCGGCAGCCGACAGTACACCAAGATATCCCAAAAGTAATTACATGATGTTAGGAAGCAAGTAGCATACCATTAAACTATCCAGATTTCCGTAGTAGCCAGGACAAGATGTATGAAAGAGCGGCGTCCACAGAAGACAACGCAACAATGAACACCGCAACAAGTATGAGAGTGAGTGTAGCCGTCCTCAACTGCCAATCAAAATGATTTGATTAAACATAGGCATGGAAAAACATGACGTAGATGATGTTCTTGAAGATCTGATAAATCTTGGCGTCCTCAAGCAGAAAAATCATCAGTATAATATGGTGTGCCACAAAAACTGACCAACGACAGAAAATCATCACAATGTATACTTTAAGAAAAAACTTAAATCATCACCAAAATACTATGTACTTGAAGATCCATAGAGAAATGGACAATGACTAGATCTAGAAAACATAGCAATCAGGATAAGGACATAACTTAGTCCTTTATTGAATTCAAGGATATAAGATTCAGAATTTGATTGTTCCTTTTGTATTTTAAACTTGTCAAGACTATGGAATATGAACACTACAATGCTATAACCAATCTACCACATAACTCTGAATCGTACATTAGAGCACATGGCAACACATATAGCAAGTTCAACCCATCCTCACAGGACCACACTCATTAACAGGTAAGCTGATAAGGCCACAAGGATACTACAATGCATTGTTAAGAACGTATCAAGCCAAAACTTGAACCACACCAAACTAGATAAGAACTTTAAATGGAAGTGGCATACCGTGTTCCGAAAGCCCGGCCACTCCAGGTGCTTCAACTGTCTCGGCTGATCAGCCAAGAAGGCCAGCAAGCTCCTCAAACCCCTATAACAGAAGGAATCTCAAATTCAGTCTCATCTCTGAACAGCTAAATCAGGGGGGTGGGCAAGATCCGCACTTACGCAGCAAATTCTCTGACCACCGCCAGCCAGAGAGGCTCGTCGTCCTCAAACTGGTACTGGCTGGTCAGCAGATCCTGACGCCCGTCGGCCGACGCAGCCGTAGATTTTCGGCAGCTGGCCGGAACGAATCGGCGAATAGTACAGGATTGCGGTTTGCCAACCTGTAGCCGACGGCATGTACATATAGCACTAGCATTAGTAGCCACCACAAAGGAGAACAACAGCAAAGTGAATAGGATACTGGCGAACTGGAAGTTATGACCTCGAGTAGTGGAGGTCTCGTTGGGCCGCAGCGGGGAGCCGGAGTGCGGAACCAAAGCGGAGGCGAGCCTGGAGACGAAGCGAAATCGGGGGAGGAGAAAGAGAGTGAGGATAAGGATAGGGAACAGCAGGGAAGATGGAGTTACAGGTCGCGGCGAACTAGCGGTTGGGACCTGCGGCGAGAGGCGGCGCGCTCACGGCTAATCCGGCCATTCTCCCCCGAATCTCACGACGGCATGGCGTGTGGGGAGAAGGGAGGGCCGGTTGAGGATTCAGGAGCCGCGGCGTGGGGACGAGCTTCCGCCTCTCGGCGAAGAACCTCGCTGATTCAAACGGCGGCGCACGGTGCGGTTCCTGCTCGGCGCTGTGAGGTTCGCCGGCGTCGCGCCGCGCGGGGAGACGGCGGCTGTGTGGTCAGCCGTACCGGGCCGTGTGCTGGAAACGAAACAAAGCGTTGGGAGGCTTCTTCGAGAACTTGGACTGGCGCAACTCGCGCCTCGTGTTAGTCCTACGACGGCCCGTTTACATCCTCTGAGGAGGCCTGTCGATTCTTAGCAGTACAAATAATTCGGTCCAATGACTCTAAAGGAAAAACAAATTCGGTCCAATTGTAGACATACAAATGTGGGTGCAGACTGCAGAGTTTCTCAAAAAAAAAAGGTGGGTGCAGAGTTCTCATTTCTTTTTCTTTTTTTTGAGAAAAAACACCAAGTCATCTTATATCTGATATTTATCAAGCAAACACAGCTGGTACAAAGGAGATACAACTCAACGCAACACGGCCAATATAAAATAAAAATATAATCAAACTCATACTGGTCGTCTACTTCTTCCGATTGTTCGACGGCTGCCGGAGCATAAACATGCACTGAACAAGCAGCAAAAGACTGGTCACCTGTAAACGCCCTCGGAAACCAAGGCTTTGAAAACCGCAATAGCCACTCGTCGCGAACAACGAGATCGAATAAACGTGGATAGAACATCGGCTGGGGAAACACCCCCAAACAGCAACATAGGCTTGCAATCCTCCACCACCAATCCAGGGGGTTGGAGAAACCGGACCTCACCATAGACCAGTGAACAGAACGACACATAAACTGCCAAGATCCAATGGAGACCAACATATCTAAGCCAATGCAAGAAACGTTGTCGAGGTAGGAAGAGGTCGGAGAGACCTTACTTCAATGCGCCATCATCGCCACCACCTCGCCGATGCCGGTAGGGAGACCAAAACCAAAATCTAACATAACATTAGGGACCTTACAACAGCGCCAAGCGTAGGTCCAAGGTCCCCTCCCTCCGCCAGAGCAGCAAGCAGAGGAGGCGAGGACACGTCGATTGCTGGGCGAAGATGGTGGAGACGGTAGGCGGTAGCGGAGGAGGCGGGTAGGGTAAACCCTAGAGTGTCGCCTCTGTTTCTTAGGAAGACGTGGTTTATTTATTTTCTTCCCTAGCCTCTTCAGAGTTCTTATCTTCTGACTGAACTTGTATGTTCACCCAAAAAACTGGATATGGATACAGAGTCGGAGAAAGTATTAGGTGGAAACCATGTTACAATGAAAACTTCGTGGAAATCATACTTAGGAGTTTCAAAAATTTATGAGAAAAATACATTCATGTTGGGAGGATGATGTTATGTAAACATGTAAATTTTGTAGGTTCCAAGTCATATTCATCTCAAAGTTATGTAAAAGAAAAATTCAGAGATGAATAGTAACATTTACTATTTGCTACTAAATCATTGGTAAGTTGGCATTTACATAGCTCGTAAACAATTTGAGTTTCTATTTCAACTTTTACGTGTCTATAGAACATTCCCAGTGTATTTTTATGGAATTTTTTAGAACTTTCAAATATGGTTTTTACACATAGTTTTAAATAGACCCGCATTAGCTCCGCTATATCCTTTTATAGCATATTGCCACTAAATGAATGTGTAATTTTTGGCAAGAGGCTCATTCAGCCCGTTTAGCCGCTATATCCTTATTTGAGTGTTGCCGTTATTTGTTATATCCCGCTATTTAAAATATTGTTTTTACGTGATTTTCACAAGTTTTCAGCGAAAGTTGGTTTACGGTGGATATTTTCACTACTGGGTCCAGTGTTATCAAAGTGAATTTTCTGGCAAATAAAATTATACAGCTCTGAGATGCAGACATGCACCACCACGCTCACTACTTACATCACTAGGCTACTACAGTCTGGTGGTAGGTATACTAATTGAAATATTCAGTCATGACAAGTTTAACACAGTATCGAATACTACTCCTTTCATATCAAAATATAAGACTTTCTAGCTATTTCGCACACATGTACTACATTCACTATACTAAGGGAGTACTGCACACAGTAGCATAGCCAGGAATAGAATAAGCCCCAGGCCACATTCACTATACTGTATCTACAGTACAGTACAGTACGCTACTGTAGCATAAAAAGAAGGCTAAGTTTCAGGCTGACGCCCCGGGCCAAGGCCAGGGTGGGGCCTGTCTACGCCTCTTACTGCACAGTAAGGAGTAACCACGCGCGAGCTCCGCTATCAATTTTGACACAACGTATTCATTCAGTAACCTCGGATCCACGATGGAACTCGTACGAAAGTAATAACTGTAACTCCCCTGTGCGATACCAGCCCGACACACATGCGCGCTCATAAATTTACCTGACGAGGATCGCAGGCAAGCAGAGAGGACCGACAAGACAAGTAAATGATGGCCAGTAAATTGAAGTAGTACCACTGTAGTCCTACCCGCAAGCTCGCGTACTACACTCAAGAACAATCAAGTTTTCCCGCTTCCACCAGCATACGTCCCCCACGGCGCGGTATCAGTCATAGCTGAGCCGCCACCGCTCCGGCGACTTAGTCGTCGTCGCAAACCTCACCGCCGTACATGCAGCGGCTCCGGCTCCGGCCGCGGGCGCGGCGCCGCTATCTTCAGACACATGCACGGCTGAGATAATCAAATGAATTATTACTCACCTGGCGAGGCTTTTTTTTTTTGAAAGGATCCGATTTCATAAAACAGGAACTCAGTACACATTACAACGAGGTCCAGAAAAGAAAGAAAAACAACAAAAGGACCCTGCAACATGCAAAGAACCCCTGAGCCACCGGAAGAAATCACAATCGGATCCAGCGCCAGCCCCAAACGCCTAGCCGTCGCCGGAGTCGCCGTACCACCTGCCGCCGGTGAAGACGCGCCTCCACCTTGTAGAAGACCGCTGAGCCGTCCGCCGCAAGCGACGGAAACCGAAGACGTTGAAAGAACACGGCCACAGCACCATCTCCACCGCTCCACCCATCATCCCGCCGACCCGGCTCCGCCCAGGACCACCATCAGCAACCCATCCACCTCCGACAGCCGCTCCCCTCGCCACCACGGCCGGCCAGAGCAACCTCGCCGAAGAAGACCACCACCACCAGCACCAAAAGCAGATCGCCAACACCCACCCGCCTCTCCCCTGCCACCACGGCCAGCCAGAGAAGGGAGGAAAGAGGAGGCGACCCGACGAACCTTCACAGCCTCCCCGGCGACGAGGCCGAAACGGGGGACAGGAGGGGAAGGACCACGCCCGACATGCCGACACCATCGCCACCGTCTTCGACTGGGCACACACACCTAGGCTACTATCTACAGGCCGGAGACGCAGGACCGGGGATCCCCCACTCTCCCGCGGCCGAGGCGGCAGGCGGAGAGGGAGGGAACCACCGGCCTGGCCGGCGGCGAGGTGGAGAAAAGGGGATCGCCTTCTTATCGCTTGCGCGGACTGTAGCAGGGGATAAGGAAGACGACGGTAGATTTTTACCCGAACTTCCACCTGGCGAGGCTTTGGTATGCTAATCTTCAGACACATTCAGAATCTGTGACAACATGCATGGACTGGCCACGGCACGGCGCATCATCCATGAATGGGCCGGGGTTGATTCAACAAGCAAGCACGTCCAAAAGGCAGGGACGTACAGGCGACATAGAGTAGAGACAAGGCATCTGATCGAAAGGCCCCTGCCCTGAAACCAATGCTCTGCTGCCTTGCTTTGCCTGCCAGCCCCCACGAGCCCTGAATTCATTGCCACATCTGCGGCGCCGGCCGGTACGATCCATGGCCTGAGTTGACGCCAAGACCAAACCCGCACGGGAGGTGCCTGATCTAGCCGCGGTGGCGGAGGCGTCCCGGCACCGCTCCACCGGAGTACTACTACAGTGGCCACGGCCGATCTTCCCATACTCAATTTTCTCAGCTCTGTTCATGCATACAAGTATACACAACAGGAAGAGCACCGAGCGATCAAATATTACAAGCTCAGTCAGTGCCAGTGTGGCCGTACGTGTGGCTGACTGAGATTCACACAAAAAAAACGCCTCAACAGTAAACTAATGTACAAACTGTCGAGTACATTCGCAGTATGCCGCTCCACATGCAGCATTCGCGCTCGCTAGCCTCCATGCACGCACCCTCTCGCACGCACGCACGCATGAAATTTCTTCGATCGGGCTGCTGCATTGCGCTCCCGATAGCTTTTCCTAGCTTTATAGCTTAGCTTCTGCTCCATGAGCATGCATCACACGCGACATGTATGTAGGCTTTGCTCTACCTATGGCTAGGAGCAAGGCTGCTGCCTCGTTTCTGCCCTGAATGTGCCATTCACCTCTCGATCTCTCTCTCTCTGCCTGTAGAGAGCGCGCGCATTCATGCATGCGGACTGAGCAGTGATAAATGTAACTTTCTGCATAGCTTTCAGTGCTACGAGATCAGACAGGCAGAGGCTACTTGATGATCTACGCAGCGGCAGAGGCAGTAGCTAGCCCAAGACAGACAAGGGGAGCTAGACCCGGCCATGGTGGCGCTGAAAACTATGCAAGCGTCCGCATCTGCTTCCATGCCCTACATTTACTCTCCTACCCTCTCTCTCTCCCCTATGCAGAATCGTTTCATCATTTCACTCCCTGAGACATCGACATGATGCAGGTAGCCAAAGAGAGAGAGAGATGGGATGCCTCTGTGTGTTTATGCGTGTTGTTTTGGAGCTTTTGAAATTCTATCTCCGGTTGTTTCCGTGCCCAGCAGTTCACTGTCCCCTCGGATTCTTCCTTTCGGTTCCCCGCTTTCGATACCGTCCCTGGTTACATGTGTTCCTTTCCGCCCCTCGAACCATTGCCAGCGCATCGAGGGAAGGATACTTGCTTGCAGAGTATCTTTGATCAAAATCATGTTTTGTATAGTTTGACCAAGGATGGACCATATAACTTGTACGTCATGTGACCATCTACTATTAGTGTTGTTCCTCATTGAAGGCACCGTGGAGATATCTCAGACTTTCTCCACGATGAAAACCTATTATATTACTTTGTTGGTTAAATCAGGCAATGACAACGATGTGTATTTTTCCTTCTTGGAGACATCGCTATTAACAATATATCTCATTGTATGGTTGTTGGCAGTGGGGGTGGAAATTTTGTTGTTGTTGTTGTGAATTGTTAGCCATTTTTTCAGTGCTTATTCTTTTTTCTCTTATATTTTATGCGTTTTTAGCCACGTGCATTTTTTATCCCATTTAACAATAATTAACAAAAATCTTAAAGGCCCATTAGTGGGTTGCATGTCATGAGAAATGTTTAGTGAGAGATGAAAAGTGAGAGGAGTTGGGACCAATTTATAAGGGGCTCTCTTTCACGATACTTGGGTTTCGTGCAGCGGTGGTGAACGTATTTGGGTCGGCCTATTTTAGAGCACCAAATAAAGCTAACATAGCCTAGCTCATGGCACAAGCTGTAGCGAGAGAATTTTCCAGGCTTTTTGAGCAATCGATTGCATCCCTAGGAATGGAGTTGTTCATTCACTTGGCAAGGGTTGTTCATTCACCTAGCCGATGGCATCTATTCTCGGTTGTTGACTTTTGTGAAGACAATCCGCAACCCTGTAGGTAACAAAAAAAAAATCTTAATTTGTTGGACTACAAGAGAGGTGTATGAAGGATATAGCGGCTCTTTTGTGTGCTGCAATCTCGTTTTGCTATTGGCCGGTAGCTTATACAAACATGGTTGCTAGATAAAATATGAGAGGTAAAAAAGTTCCGTGTTATCATGCACAACATGAGTTTGAGCGTGATGCTGGGTAGTTGTTTGATCAACATTGTGACTAACATGGCCCTCTTGTCGAGTCATATCAGAACATCTAGGCGAGTTTGCTGAATTTTTCGCCATGCATCAGGAAAATTCATGATGAATATGTTCATGTCGAACTACAAGATAATCTTGTTGAGCATTTGTGGGCGCTCAAAGGAAACCAATAGTTGTTGAGCAATTATTGTATTAACTAAATTATTTCTATGTTTAAACAGTTGGTGAACTAAATTATGTGTTAAAAATAGAATGCAATTTCGTCGTATCTCATTACGATAGGAAAAGCATATTGATGTGGGAAATAGCCAAAAGAACAATAGGCCCGGCCGTTCTGGGGCGTCGCTGGGTAACCGTCCCCATAGGGGCGGTCATACCTCTAAACGCCTCCAAAGCGGATATTATTTCAAAGTGTAGGACACAATATGGTAGCGCGGAGATACTTCTAGATGTTGCTATGTATTTAGGACCTTTGACCCAATTTTATTTGTTCCTAACTACTCCCTCCGTTCAAATTAGATGACTTCCATTTGTTCACATGCGGATGTATCTAGACATGTTACATGTCTAGATACATCCGTATGTGGACGAATGGAAAGTCATCTAATTTAGAACGGAGAGAGTACCTAATATTACTGAGATACCATTGTCGTTTCTTTTGCGAAAAAGGAGTTTTTTTTGCGAGTGCCACCTCCGCACTGCAAATTCCCCAAAGAGTGCGGGCTAGGATTCTCTGGGCCGTATTTTCATCGTGGTGTGGCTCTCATCATCCTCTCGGACCAGCCTGTGATCGTGGCCTTTGTAAGCAATTGGCTCAACAACTAGCTAAGGAATTAACCTATAGAATCGGACAATAAAAGGTACCACCTGATACTTATAGTCTGTTTTGATGAATTAATTATTTCCAGTTGCATGCCAACGGCCTGTCACAAAGGTGGCACGCATCCATCTCGGTGAGTAAACCTCCGGGCCTTTACGAGTGGCATCATGAACTCTTCCCATCCTCGGTATAATGATATTTCAAGAAAATCCAACGAGAAGCAAACAAGCGAAAGATTCCATGCATGTCGCAATTAGATAGCTACCACTGCTTAGCTTTCATGCAGCTTGATGAGAAGACTCAAAACACCAGCAGCATCTAATTACACCCCACCTCACAGCGGGCCAACCCCGGCCGGCCGGCTCGCCGGTAAAAACAAAAAGGAACTCAAAGATAGACGACCAAGACGGCTAGCTACACTGCACAGTGTCCGCAGCGGCGTGTTAGCGCCTCCGCATGCCGTCGATGACGAGGGGCTCGGCGACATTGTCGACCTCGTTGTTGTTGTCGCCCTCGGTGAGGACGGACGACACGTAGCTACAGGCCACCTCGGCCGGCATGGCCATAGCGGGCGACCTCATTGCCCGGAACTTGTTCCGGCAGCTGAAGCAGGTGATCTGGAGCAGCGTCGCGTTCACCTGCCGCACGGCGTGCTCGCGGATCGCGTGGGCGCGGCTCAGCTCCACCTGCGCCTGGTGCCGCATGCGCTTGGCGCTGGCGAGCTCCTGCTCGGCCAGCTCCCCCAGCCGCTTCGCCTGCGCGCGCGCATCGTCCGCCGCCGCCTTCTCCGCCATCGCCTGCCGCAGCTCCTCCCGTGCCTCCTGCGTCGCCCTGGCCGCGGCCATCGCCTCGCCACCGTGGTCGGCCGCGTCGCTCCTGAAGGGCAAGGGCCTGAGCTCTCCACGGTTATCGCCGCTGCAGAAGCCTATAGAAAGTTGCAGCTGCATGGCGGCGTCGTTTCGCTGAGACATGGGTGCCGGCGGTGAGTGTGGCGCGGGCGCTGCGTAGCATGACGGTGCCGCTCCCGAAGACCCACCAGCACCGCCACCACTGCCATTAGACGGCGGCATAAGCTGCAGCTCGAGGTTGTAGCCCCTGCCACGGCCCTCGGACGCCGGCGTCCGAGGCGACGGCACCTGCTGGTCGAACCGGTGGAACGCGGCGGCCGTCGGGCTCCGCATTGCCGCGGCGCCGAGCCAGGCCACCGAGCTGATGACGACATCGCTGGACGGGCTGGTACTGGACGCGGTCCGGGACCGGGATAGAGACCCCGCCGGCGGGGCCAGCTGCTGCGAAGACGCTGCGGGCGCTGCTCCAGACGCCGGCGCGGACATGTCCGGCCCCGGCTGTGTGCAGCCGGCGGTGCACGTGTCCTGGTGCTCGATGAAGCTCTCCACCCTGCACCACATTTAGTTAGAGAGGGCCGGGCGCCAATAATCACATCACTATGACCAACAATGGTATGGTCAAGATCGAAGGCATGAACTACTAAAACCAAAGGCGCTAAACGGAGCGAGCTAGGGAGAAAGAAAGAGACTTTATTGTATGTGCTGAGACGAGAGGAATTTATGTTGCTGCGCGGGCGGGGGTCCAAAGACTTTGGATCTACATGGAAGAGAATGCAAATGCTGGCGTACTCGTTGCCATTGTTGTGACTTGTGAGTGGCATTATTATATTGCGATCCAGGCCGGCGTCGTAGGCAGCAATTGTCAGGTAGTATGGGATTTTTGGCCCCGGGCGGGCTAGTCAGTCAGGCGCTAGCGTGTGCAATTAAATGGCTCACCCGCTCTCTCGCCGCTGTTGCAGTGCGCCATGGCCGGCCTCTCGCGGCAGCAGAAACAAACGCCCAAGCAAGCGAGCGAGCAAGAAACCAACGGAAATGTGCGCACGCAGACACAAGGAAAGGGCGACTGCGCTTCCCCCTCGGAAATTGTGCCCTGATCCGCACCCTCCGATAAAGAAAGAAAAAGAGCTAGAGTAGCTGGTGTGTGTGTGAGCCCCAGCGACTAGCCGTGCCGTGCTGCAGAGATCATAGAAATCCTTTCGAGAAAGCAATGGGGAAAAACATCGACCTTTCTGTCCCGGCGGATCGGATCGACAAACTTGTAAAACAAAGAACAGAAAATGGCGGACAGAAGAGTAAAGTTTCTCAACTGCTAATTCATGATTTTTAGTAGTAGAGCTTAATTAGCAAGTGTCGTTACCGGGAGAAGACGCGGCCGCAGTCGCAGGAGTGGCCGCGGGTGCCGCAGGTCTTGAGGTGCGCCTTGTAGTCGGAGTGCACGGCGTAGGCCTTGGAGCAGCGGGCGCAGGCCCACTGCCGGTTGCCGCTGTGCTTGCGCCGGAAGTGCTTCTTGATGCCGACGAGGTCGCCCAGGGCGTGGCCGGGGTCGTGGTGCAGGCAGCTCGGCTCCGGGCACACGAACACCCGCTTCCGCGCCTCCTCGCCGGCCTCCCGCTTCAGCAGCTTCCACGGCACCTTGTGCCGCCGCCGGTGCATCTGCAGGTTCTGGTCCCGCTGGAACCCCTGGTTGCAGATCTCGCACACGTAACGGTCCGACTCCAGCAGCGTCCGCGGCGACAGGGACACCACCTCCGCGTCCGGGTCTGCACCCAACCCATCCATGTTACCACATTGCATTGCAGGCAAATAATCTACCATGCAATTGGATGCGTTGGTCTACGTTATCAGCGTGATAGATTGATATACCTGGTGTCCCGGCTGGCCGGCGCTTTCTCTTTGTCGCGGCGGAGGTGGTGTTGATCTGCAGGGACCCGAACGGCGGCTCCGCCGTCTCCTCCTCTATAGGCGGCCCGGCCGTCGGCGGGCAAGAGCCCAACATCGCTTCGCCAACCACTCCTCTCTTCTTGATACTGCGCACTCCTGCCCGCTACCAGCTTGGAAGTAGAGAGAGAACACAAATTCTTCTCGGCTGATCAAGAAGAGAGTTTGCTTTGCATGCCTATATAGTGTAGTGGGAAGCCGATGGAGAAGAGATTAACCAGATGGGGCACTACTTATGAGAGGAAGTAGACTTATGATCTACAACAACATCCGGAGCTCGGAATGAATTAAAGGAGATGGCAAGGAGGGGGAGGAGGGAAGAAAGGGCTTGGAGTTGGCTTTTGTGGGCTGCTACAGAGACAACACCAAAGGAGGAGAGAGACGAGCGAGAGAGTGAGGAGGCAGGCAGCTTTCCACCGGCTTTAGGTCTTAGCAGCTTTCTTTGGGATTATATGGGAGAGAGAGAAGAGGAAGGAGAGCTGGAGTTGGTAAGTACTTCTGGGGTTTGTGCCTTAATTGCCCTTTCAGCGTTGCAGCTAAGGACAGGAGGAGTAGAGAGGAGGAGTGAGGAAGAAGATGCATGGCTAGCTTAGCTGGCTGGCATCTCAATAAATTAAGGACCTTTTAAGGGAATTCGCACAGTTGGATGGAGAGATATGTTTTCAGCTTGGAGGTCGCTTGCGATTGTTGCCTAGCGAGCTATGCACTAGAGAACAAATACTTGTGAGAGAGAAAAAATCAATATGAGTACTGTGTAGAATGAAAATTGTGAATGGAGGTTTTCTTTTTCTTCCATTATTTGGGTTGCAAAGCTTTGCGTACTCACCCCTCCCGAAAGGTGTGGCATATAATTTTAGTCAAAATTCAATGCTTCATAAATATAACCAAGTGCATATACTAAAATATCAATATACTCGCTGCAAGATTTTTTTTTGTAATGCATTCGGTATTGTAGTTATTGATATTCTTTTCTATATATTTGGTTAAACTTAGTATTTTTTCCTTTTGACTAAATATATAAGCCATGTATTTCATAACGGAGGAGGAAGATTTTCTTGTGAAACATCATAACATGGTTAGTGACTGGATCAGTGGATTCCACAAAGTCCATGAAGAAATTTAATGCTTTGTTTATGGCTAACTGAACCTAAATATATAAGCCATGTATTTCATAACGGAGGAGGAAGATTTTCTTGTGAAACATCATAACATGGTTAGTGACTGGATCAGTGGATTCCACAAAGTCCATGAAGAAATTTAATGCTTTGTTTATGGCTAACTGAACCTGTAATCAAGTTCCAGAATACATACCTATTACGCCTTGTGCTATTTTTATTTGTTGCATCTCACATAAAAGAACTAGCCTTCGTTGAGTATATAGTCACCGGGTCGATTGGTGCTACAATACTTTTAAATAGTAACTTTTTCCGAAGGAGAGTATAGCTCCTTGCTTTTAAATAGATAATATATAGATGCTAGTATAATATTGTATATCAATATTAAGAAGCTAGAAAAAATTGCCAATGGGGTCAAGACTATGTTTTCTCTATTTGACCGGTGTCATTTTCTATAATTAATCAATAACTAGTGCGAATTGATGAAGATTTTGGTGTTTTCCATTGGGGTCAGCTGATGAGGGGGGTCATATGTAGAAAACAAAAAAAAATTGTAACAACGATAACCAATATAGCCAAGATCTATTACTATGCAGATATAAGTAACAGAGGGAATCGGTATTCATACCCTTAAAGACCGAAAGCGTTACGTTCGTATGAACGTTGACGATGAAGATGGACGGCGCCGACCTCAAGGTCGTGTAGTTGTACCGGCGACAAGTGCCACAAGTGGCGTCACCTCATAGCTCTACACACGTACGGCGTAGACGACGACTCCCGAACTCCGGTCCAGCGAAGCAGCGGAAGTTGGAGACTTGGGCCAAAGATCTGACGGCACGGCGGCGTGCGTATGGTGGAGAAAACCTCTACCCGTGCACAGCTCCAATGGCGGAACCACGTTCGAGGTGAGAGAGAGAAAGAGAGAAAACTGGATGCTTTTGAAAGGCAAAGGGGCACCTATATTTATAGGTGGAGGAGGGCTACCACCCTCGGTGGCCGGGCGGTGTGGGACTAAACCCCCACACCAGCCCACACCCTCATGGTGCGCCGGCCTAGGTGGGCCCCATATGGCCCACCCGGTCGCCTCCCTCCTTGGCCTCCTTAAGGGGGCGGTCCCCCCCATGGGCCTCCCCATTCGGGTGAGGCACATGTAAGGTGGGCTGCCCCTAAAATCAAATAAAAATATATTTAATTATTAATTACTTTAATTAATATTAAATATATATTATTTAATTTCTTCTTGCTCCGAAACACCTTTCGTAGTCCTCCGATCTCCATCGGATAGGTTCCGGAACGATTCCGGTTCTCTTCTCTATTTTTCTCTTCGGTGTCAAATCAAACCTAAACGTCGTCTACTCTTAAGTGTGCCACAATACGGTTCGGGATCACCCCAGACATGATCGAGACTCTTCTCTGATCAATGACCAACATCGGGATCTGGAAACCCATGATGGCCCCTGTGCATCCACGATTATCTTTGTCGCTTGAATCTTAAACGTCGAGTCCCACTCCCTTTGCCATGCGATACTTAGTTTGTCCGAGATTCGATCTCGTTACGACAAACACATTTACTCGTTCCCGTGATATTACATCCTTGTGACCTAGTCACATGCTTGCAAGCTTAGTTGATGTAATCTCACCGAGTAGGCCCTGAGTATCTATTTGTTGCATGGATTGGCAAATCCCGCTCTCGATGCATACGCCTCAACCTATTCCTTCGGAAACCTGATAGACACCTTTATGGTCACCCTGTTATGGTGTGACGGTTGATGTAGTCAAGGCAACCTCCAAAGATAGCGATTAAATATGATCTCACGGTCGAAGGTTTGGGTACTACGTTTTTGCATACATTGAGTGTGTGTCCATCACATCATTCATCCAACGATATGACTCCATTATCAATTGACACAAATGTCCATGATCAGGAAACCTTGATCATCTGTTGATCTCAATGAACTAGTAGAGGCTCCTAGGGACCTGGTTTGTTTACGTACCACACGTGTATCAATGTTTCCGCTTAATACAGTTATAGCATGGTATAAAACATATTATGAACAGTTGAGATATGGTAAATAAAAACATCTTTATTAATTGCCTCTAGGGCATATCTCCTTTAGCTGACACCATCGCCTCTAAGGTAGCTCCGTCCATGAATATTTGGAGGTAGGTTAGATTGTATTTTTATATATAAATGGAGTTTTATTAACTCAAAAGTCGCATCTAGGCCATACAAGCATGGGAATCATCACTCGGCATCTGCACAAGAAGATGCGCGCAACCCACCAACAAGAAAGTAAATAGAGTTTGACTATATTCTTGAAATGCGACGAAATTAGAAAGCGTCCTAAGATGACGAAGGGCTAATACGTAGATAAGAGACCTCCATCCGTTGTGAGTAAATACCTCATTGATTGCCGGCTACATTTGGATATATATCTTTCATGAAAATCACCTTGTGTTCTAGTCGCTGCAAATGTCACCAAGTGCCTCATGCATACATTTTTATCAAAACAACATCATGTATGCAAAAGCCACAAGAACCAACATAAGGATACAACTTTAACCAGGATCTGTTCTTAAAATTTCGATGGTATTCCCCAACATATTGCAACTTATTGTGGTTGGTACAAATTTGATGCCACATGAATAATAGACCAAGCTGCATAGTGTAATTGCATTCCAAAACAAATATATTATTATGTTATCATCATGACAAAAACTTACTACCTTGTCAATGTTGCTTTGCAGTATTATTCTTTTTTAAATGACCACCTTGTCTAGATATCAAAGAAAATACTAATCTTTCATGGGACATTCATTTTCAATTTGTTTTTTATGAACTGATGCATCTACGTGGACTAACCCTGGTACATTTATTTGACCAATAAAAGTGTCATTCTCATGCAAATTCTTTCATAAGAAGTCATGTCTAGGCGTCAAAACCACCTCACAAAGATGCTATAATAATTCATTCCAAGCAATCAATCTATTTCCAATTAAGTCATGCATAAACAAGATATCTAGAGGCTATGACCCTAATACCTCCTTAATTGTGACAAATTTATGTCTAATAATATAATTTACTCATGTATATAGAACTTAATGGATATTATCCAACCTAAGAAAGGATTGCTTCACATCAATTTCCTAGCCACAGATATCCTCCTCGAGTTGTACTTGAATGCCATAGGTCCCAAGCCTAAGAAAGGATTACTTCGCTTTCATTTAACTAGACTAGAAATTAGAGTCCCTTAATTTCCGTTCGACTTTGCGATATAGACTTGGAACCAATATACTTGTTCCATAACCCAAGAGGTTCACCCCATCCTCAGTAAGAAGTTAAACAACCATTTACTACACAAGACATGCTTTTAGCTTCCAAATCCTGGATTGCTACACCCCAGCCTCTCTCATAACCAAAATTCGTAGCATATCAACCTAAACCTCTTGGGTTCTCAAAATCAGAATATCACACTTTTGTTAAAATCCAGATCATATAGTTCCTCAAAAGCACAATTTCAGGTTCTTGGCCTTTTCCAAATCCTGGTCCACAAAAAAATAGTGTCATCCGTATATTGTACAACGGTAAACTATCATCATCAAGATGTGGCACGAACCAAGATATTTGACCACTTTAGCTTGTTTAATAAGGATAGCAAGCATATCCAAACAATATCGAACAAAATTGGTAAGAGTGGATTATCTTCACATACCCCTTTTTTGTATGGGATGCAACGATCAATATCACCATTGACTTTAGTAGCTACACTTTCTCAATAATGAAAATAATTAAACCATTTCTACCATACTAGATAAACCTTTTATGCAAATAGTCGGTTGCAGAAAGGGCCATTTTATCTCTTTGTTGGCTTTTTTTTTCAAAATAATTTTTAGGAGCATTGTAGACTTGTAATTTTTTTTTGTAACGATGCCTTAATTTTGTGAAACTAGCAAAAATACTTTCTTATTTAGACCACGAGATTATTTTTTACTCCAGTGTACAAAAATAATATTTATTCAAAAACATTTAAACGTATACAACACATCAAACATTTGCGCGCGCATACATTTTTAATACATTTATCTTTTTTTTGTCCGAGTGGTCAAAACATTTATCTGTTTTAAAACTTGTTGTTTAGCTCTAATGCTCGATCATAAGAACTAAAAATTTACCAGCTTTCCGAAAAATCACTTTTGCTTCCGAGCTCTACTGATTTCTCTATTTGATTTTTTTTAAACTATATCTACGAGTCTTAATTTTTTCAAAAGAATCTGGATGTACTCAATAATGCAAGTATGAAAAATCACAATGCAGAATTGTTTATATTATGGGCTACAAAAAAAAAATGACAAATCTTATATTTTTTAGATATTGAAAGTGTGTACAATCAGATCAACACATTTTTTTTATATCTCTGAATATAAAGTACTTTTATGGGATACATCATTGACAAGATGCATGATTTTTGCCCCCGATTTTTAAGGACTTATAAGGGTGATTTTTTCTTTTATTTTTCTAAATAAAGAGATCATTGGATCTCTCAGGAGGCAGAAATCTCTGTTCCTAACTTCCTTCTTAAAGAACAAACTCTATATGAAAGGTTACTTATCTGTACATACTCTCTCACATATCTTGGACTCTTTATTTTTCAACGTACGTGGTGTTGACCTCTTGCCTCTCGTGTGCAGGCAGCCAGGCGCACAAAGGACTGTACAGCCGGCCGTATATTTTACCGTTCTTGTGTGAACATGGCGTGTAAACAAACAGAATACAGGTTTGTGTTCTTGCCTGATTAAATTACACTGTACTCAGTGTCGTGATTAGCACCTAAGGGCCTACTATATCTTTGTCATTATCCAGCAAAGGATCCGAGACTCGTAGGTTGGAATGATTGATTTAGAGGCTTATGCGATTGATTAATTAGTTATATTGTTTGATTAACTACCATAAGATATTATAATCCGTGTGCCAGTTAGGTACGTTGCCGCCAAGCTCCAAATGGAAGATTTTCTTGGGGCTCGAGGCCGATAAACATAAGCTGTCTTTGTTTTTCTTGGTCTATCTGGCTTCCATGTGATCCAAGTAACTGGACTTCGTAAGCTGTTTGCTGCGAGTTTGTGTGATCTCATGGCATTTGCTTGGTGCATCTATAGCGGTGATTTGAATTATATATCTATTTTAGGAACTGAGCTTGCTTGTGAAGAACCAGTCAACCGAGATTCAAAGTCCTAGATTTAGCAGGTTATGTGCTGTCAACATTGAGACGCTTGTGTGACTTTGTCAACCATAAGGTCTCTCGACCAAATCTATTTTGAAGGTGCTCATATGGTTAGGATGACGTTCGTAAGGATGAGTGTACGTGTGTTTTTGTGAGACATCTGTACTGTTCAACTCAACAACAAAAATAATTATATCTAATCTTTCTCCTCCCTTGAAATGAATAAATTTATGTGGATTTGTTGTGTGTTCCAGAAGATTTTAAGATGAAATAGATAAGTTGTTTGATTATCTCTTCATTATCTGCATATCTCCATCTGCGTAAAGAGTCCAAATTTCAGCAACAACTTCCTGATCTTGTGATGACGAAATCAGATGTCGTGAGAGTACCGATGGCTAACTCCGTAGCCTTTTTTCTTAGGTGTACTTATTCATGTGAACCTAGCTAAGCTAGGCTTTCTGTTCAAATGTCTTCATAGTTTTTTTTGTTCCTCTCTAAAAATAAAAACCAAAGCAAATAATAAATTCGTCCATCAGTCTGGATACTAACTTTCTTTTTGAACAAAGTGAGGGATCTCGAAGGACTCCTAAGCTGCTTGTATTAGAGCGGTGGGTCTGAAATTACAAAGATCGCTAAGAAGATCTGAAATTACAATACAATCTTTGGATTTTATAGAAAAATCTAGATCTGAAAACATATAGAGCACTTGGGTCCTTCTCTTCCACCACAACGCAAATTTGAGAAGAGGGCCAGGCCGCTTGAAGATCAACTGCCTCCTAGTTGGAGGTAGAAAGAGATGCAACGCCAGAATAGTCGAGGATGAACTCCAGTCGATGCCAAGATACATGTCGGTCGTTCAGTCAGAAGATGTGGTGGAATGAGGACGTCGACTGTTGTAGAGCCACCGCAGATGTGTTCCAGAAGACCTATACCCGTGCAATTTCGCATCCAACTCCCTAAACATCAGGTCTCGGCAGATCGAGCGCAATCCTCTCATCACGGTACCTTCTGCCACCACGATGACATGAGGAGAGACGCGAGAACTCGAATTGCCCTGAAATGGTGCTCCATGTAGAAGTGCATGCACCGAAACCAGTTCACGCAAAAGCTCAATTTTAACGGAGATATACGCATTTATATTTCAACACTCCCCATCACGTGTTGGCTTTGATATCATGTAGAACTCGCGCCTCGAACTAGTTCACCCAAAATTTCAAGCTGTGGAAAAGGAGGTTTATGCATTTATACATCAACACTCCCATGAGTTGAGCCCTTGCCAGATCGACACCCCTCTTCGACCTCCACCATGGAGGACGGTTAGAGAAAGATGCCAAAAACCCTTCACCACAGCATTTTGCGAAAAAAGGAGGCCCAACAACGGCATCACACAAACTTCATGACAACAAGCCAGAAATGACCACTAAACCTAGACCTAAAAACTATTTGTGGTATACACACAGGGGAAGGGGAGGACCCATGCCTCTCTCCCCTCCACTCCAGCCGTCGGATGAGAGGGGGAGAGCGGCAAGTGGTGTAGAGAAGGAGGGCAGGAGCCGGGGCAAGATGGAGAAAGAGAGAGAAAAAGAAAGTGTTGCGGTGTCTTACATACGCCACTTTGAACTGCCGATGGACGTTCGGCTCGACGTGGCTAAATCCGCTTCTCTTAATTCCTCTTCTGCTACGATACCAAGGGCATCGAGACATGTTTGACTGAGCGTCGTATGAAATCGAACAACAACCGTCGTATTTACAACACTTGTATAAAACACAAGAAAACATTACATCTTAAATATGCGTTTTGAGACGAATCTAACCTATGATTTACAAGTTCCCTATTCGAAACAATATTTATAGTCAATGCTTGAAATATTTTACTTATGGCATGTCCAGATAACATCTATTTGTGCAAGGCAGGAGTACTAGTGTTGAACCAAAAGTGTTGTATATACAAGCTTCAGGGAGAAATATAATTCTCCTGTGTTGATACAACATACTCTCTCCATCCCAAAATAACCAACTTTATTAAAAGAAATGTACCCATATTTATGACACTAATAGTATATTATGAAACTACATTGCAATATACATCTAGTAATATTAATTTGATATTTTAAATATTGCTATATTTTTCTTAAAAATTTGTCAAACTTAAAAAAGTTCAACTTAGCAGAAAACTAGAAGTACACTTATTTTGTGAGGGATGGAGTATGTAGAGGTAGGGTGTATGGTTGTACTATACCTGCATGATCTAGTATTGCACAACTAGCTCGTTTCAGAAGAAAAAAACTCGCAACGATTTGTTTTGTAGATAAGAAACACATTCCTCTAAAAAAAGAAGACAAAAAACACATTAACTCCTGTCAGAACAGCACTAGAGACAATAACTATTAAGAGGACCAATAATTATGAGGTTGTTGAACAGCCGGCTAGCGTACACAGTTGTATACCTCAAGATGCAACATGTGTGTATCTCACAACATTTTGTTTCTAATCTTGATTGGCTGGAACGTACAGGAATAACTTCCTCATCTTCAATATGCACTGCTAACCATTTATGCACATGTTTCATCTTGAATAAACCCCTTCGGCCTAAACCATTTTTACAGTGTAAGCACTGCAGAGCACTGTAATGATTGGTACCAGTACTAGTCTCTGCTAGTACACTTTAAGGCTGCATCATGACGAACAGAAAGGAGAGAGCTACACCGTAGTATGTCTCGATAAAAAGGAGAGCCATCCAGACCAACGTGCATGCAAAGTTTTCCGAGCCATGCATATTTTGCAGCGAAAAGTGAGTAAGACAGACAAGTTTTGACTGCCTCCTCCTGCGACACCTGATCTTGAGCTTGACCATACAAACACATCGATCTGTGATCCATGTTGTCAAGGAACTCCAAATGAAAAATGAAAAGAGCACGATATATAACAAGCTTGAACAAATATAACCATGAGCAGAATGGCAAATCACAATCCAAGATAGCCGGCGCCAGCGCCTGTACGCTGTTAGCTAGGCGCATGTGCGGAGCTGTGGAATTGCAGACCGATGTTGAAATGTTCGGACTGTATAGGGTTCTCATCTTCGCGACTGTGTATACAGTTCTCATTTGGAAGATCAGGTCAATACAATGGAGAGAGAACAAGACGAAGGCCGGACGGAATCATGATCTCTTCCTGCTGGCCCTGCTAGGTCTGAGAGCGATGAAACAAAGGGACACAGCAAGTGGCTGGCCACCCACATCCAACACAAGTCCGATCGATCGGCTAGCTAGTACGAACTAAAAACAAAAGTTCAGAAATGAATTGAGAGTGGCGCGATCTGAAGCCTACATAGATCTCTTCTGCGAAAATAATATGGTGTTCCTATATACTTACTGCAAAATAAAGGCATAATTAGCAGTTTGGAATCAGAAATTAAACTATTACCACGATCGTCCTTTACAGGGATCATACCGAACAATCCACTGCAGGAGGTGCAACCACACACAACAGCTCCAGCAACTCAGACCACCGCAGTTTGGCAGTGATCGATAGATCGAGCAAGGGGCGAATATGCTAAGAGACGAAGGCTTAATGGAAGGGGTCCGGGCCGGGGAGCCCTCCTCTACATCGAATGGATGGATCATCGATCCGACAGACGTGGCGACACTACTGTGTTGCGTTTGGTAATGCCGAAAGGAATGTGAGGACCCACGTACGCCCAGCCGGGGAGAAGAACCAACGCAATTATTCTCCCACAACTACTGTTGCACACATGCATAAAGGCACGAGGTCGACCTAGCTTAGGTCGCTTGAAACCGAAGGAAGCACGCCACGATCACGGTTCAAGTGGGGTTCTGTTACTGCTAATTCTTCGCCTTCATGCTCATCATGGTGCTTTCGCCAGCGGCTCTGTATAATTTATCCAGAATAGTAGTTGAAAACCGGGTTCTGTTTTGCTGATACTGTCCTAGGAACGTCCGGACTTAAAATCTCAACCGTGGACCATGTTCGCGATTTCGGTAATCCAATACTCTTTGGGAATGTTGGAAATGGTTGTGTGCAGGGCCAGCCTATATATAGGCTGAGCAAATGGGGCAACCGCCTGGGTCTCGACAAAAGGAGGTCCCCAAATATAAAAGTGTACTAATATCCATTGTATCATTATTTATTATGCCAAAAGACTACTGAATATCTATTATATACTAAAAGCAAAATGAGGTAGTCTAACGGAGCCACCACGTTAAACCACATCATTTAAATTAATTTTAGTCGTTAGATCTAAAATATATGGCTAAGATATCACAAGAGTTACGTAACCGCAATAATTAGTTTGACACGTTTAAATCTGGATCTACCCAACAATAACACGTATGATCTAAAAAAAGGAGCAGCCGAACATGTACCTAATATGCATAACGCAATAGCACTAGCGATCGATTTTTTTTCCTGGTGCACTAGCGATCGATTGGCTGGACTTAACCAATCTAAAAAACTGGACGTCCTTTATGGCTAGCACATGTAGGTCACGTTCAGACCCACCGGTTGTTTCTTCTTTCAGCTTTCTCTAAAGAAAAAATCTCAACCATATGATCAACATCTTTTTTTTCAGTTTGTATTTGTACGATCGGGTTTGGCACGTCTAAACTGCTCAGTGCAAGAAAAGATCAGTGTGTTCAGCCCGCTCTCATTATGAAACAAAAAATAAATACGTACATTATGTACTCATTGAGAATTGGGTGGTACACGTAAAGGAAAACTACTTCTGTAGACTGTAGTAGTAGTTGAGTATACTAATATATTGCGTGTGTGCATGAGTGGATAAAAAATGACAAGGTAAATACATGATTTTTTTTTTAAGCATAGATTGCGCTATCGACATACGCACGAGTACACTGCCACCACCATATGTACACACACTCACAGATAGTCTACTAAGAACCAGAGTTGTCGAGCTTCAATATTGGAGAAGTCAACACTACCGACGGCAATGCCGTTTGCCATTCAAAAGATAATTGGATTTAGCGAGACACACATGGTGCAAAAACATATGTTCCCTGTTGGGTTGGGAACAAGCACCTTCCTACCTTCTGACCACACATTGGTTTTCCACAAATTCATTACACTTCTAATTTATTAAGTAACAAAAAAAGCACAAATATAATAAAATTTGACAATTTATTTAGTGAAACATCATGTTCAAGAATTCATCGTATCCCAGCACACAATCACACAAGATATAATGAAGACTAAGGTCGGGAAGTCTCAACATTGACGAAGACACTACTAAGCTATAGATAAGAACGACATTTTACATTTAAAGGATAATCTCCTTTAATGATGCACACATGGTAGAAAATGTAATCTTTTGTCTCTGTGTACAGTTCATAGAAAGTTCTATTAGTAATCTTTGTAATTAGTAGTAAGAAATCCAACCCATCATTATTGTAAGAAGACTTAAGAATTAACCAACTAGCACATATCCGATTCAGCGACAATTCCGTGTATCGGAGACAATAAAACAAATTAATATTTTGTCTATAAAACCTAAGTTTATTTCTGACACATTCAATGCAACTAACACGATGCCCTCACAAATAACATCTTTACAAACTCCAATGACTTTACAATATCATCAAAGCATACTTTTCTTATATCATACGTTGGTCTAAAATAGAGGTATCACGTTGATCGACATCATCCAAATTATCGTGGTAGTTAGATTAAAATAAACGGATTGGATTTAAGAAATTAGTAGTGACGTAACCGGTCGACAAAATTTATCTCTAAAATAGTGGCATTACGTTCACCCACATCATCTAATCTATTGTGATAATTAGATCTAAAATAAACAACTTGAATTACTTTTAAAAATCAACACATACTTCCTTACGTTTGCCAAAAAACAACCGTGTATTCCAACTTCCCTGACAGAATTGTGGTAGTTGAAATAAAATGTGCTGAAATATGACATAAATTTGGCTGCGACTTCGGCAGAGGAAACAAGCCATAAGTCACGTACCTATAAGTCATAAGTAGCTATTCCAACAAATTTTCTCCTAGCACGCCCCATGCAAAACACATGTTAATAAAAAAGACCTCGCCACGTACGCTCTGCGCGCCGAACATGGATATGGAAAGCTTCTTATGACGAGTAGAGGAGAGCATGAATTGGTCCTTTTTAGTGCTTCGTATGTGTTGCACTTGCACTTTCTGAAAAATACACACGCTACTAGCAAGGCAAGCACATGCTAGACTACAAATGCAAATTGGTATCCATGGGAACATGGCTGATTATATGAAAAAAATCGAGGATGGACTATATTACTTTACTATAAGTAGTGATTCATATAAAGAATTTCCAAAATTATATTTTCATATAAATGCTCTATTCGAGTGTGCATCCACATTTTATTTTCTTAACAATAATCTATATTTATTGATCCATTAAATATATTTGATACATGAAAAACCAAAATGGAGCAGAACGTTAAGGCTTTAAGAGCATATAGTTTGCCAGAAAAACGGTATATTGTCTTCTATTGTGATAGACAATTTTATTGCAAATATAAGGTGCTTAGGACTTCCATATATCACAAGGTGCGCCTAGAAGATGTTTAAAATTATCAAAAACAAATATGTCTAACAGTACTATAAGTCATTATTGATGAATTGCAAACCAAAGGCAAAAAATTGTGCATGGCTCCGGGGATAACTAAATGGTCCTAGCAAGTCTTGAGTCGTGTCTCGGGTGGTTATTTTGATATCCGTTGATGAAACATCAGATCTTGATAGTATCTCTGTAATACAAAATATTAATGTTTTAATACTATACCATACGATTGTATTTCATATTATCCATGGTTCTCAACTAAGTTAAATATGTTCTAAAAAATCAAATAGGTATTGGTTTACTGAAATAAAATCCGTGGACATGTTCAATATGGTGAATATGATCCCCTTGCAAATTTTTATAGTGTTCATATAAATAATTGTTACCCTAAACATAACAATAGTTGATTCCTTTTTACGTCACTAACCCGTGCAGGTGCACGGACTAGGGTGACATGGTGTTTTGGGAAATTTAATATAATAATTCACGCATGGATTAAAATTAACCATATAAAAACGGTGATATTATCTTAAAAACAAACAAATATAGACCTTTCTCCGGTGAATGTATTTTATATGATGTAATCAAATCCCGTTTTGATGATGTCAAATACACTTTTCTATATTCGATGGTTTGTAATTATTTACGATTTAAGCGAGCAAATAATATCATTTAGAAATTAGTATGTTTAACATCTCTAGGACCATTTTCGGACACATTGAGTGTGCTTAAGATGATGCCCTCGCATTTGCGAGGGCCACCTTGCTAGTTTATTAAAAAGCTAAATTTGCGCGAGCAAGTCCACACAATTGATCAATCGTGTGTACCATATATGTAGGAACAAACCATTAATTCTAATCAACAACAACGAGTTTAGTTAGGTTCATAGTCGCCCTCTGATGGAAGTTCCTACATTTTGTACAAACTGAAATATGTTTCACTTAGGTGCAGGATTTTTATCTCAGAAAGCTACACGAGCACTTGTATAGAGAAATTATACCGAGCAGAGATGAGTATATCAAAAAAGCACTCACATTTATGCAAAAGTAGTACGTATAATCTATGTAATTTATTTATTTACTGGTGGTCAATATTACGGCTAATAATACTAAGTTCACATCATGTACAATGTCAACTTATTAATATACCCAGTATAATCCCCAAAACATAATTGACCATAGATTTACGAGTAAAAAATTATGGCAACGTACAATTTATACTCTGGAAGTTTCTATAAATATACTTACCAAATCATACACTAAAACCATATGTTAAGATATGTTTTTTTAGAACATCTGCTTTATATATCTCTACCATAAATATGTATACACTACATAGTACACCTCCTTTTCGGTTTACAAGGCCTACACGTATCACTAGATCATCAATTTGATCAACATAATTCGACTTACAAATTTCAAACAAATATACCATTAGACATTTAGATGTTATATTTTCTAATGGTATAACTTTTGTGCTACACAATTCATATTACATTATTCAAAGTGGATATCTAGGGATACACGCAAACCTATAAACCTGAAGAGAGGGAGTATATACATTCTCCGGAAATTAAATGATGAAGAAAAATTATGCTACAAAATATATTTAAAATCTAGCACGATGCAAACATATTTTTGAACTACTTGCTTACAAGTATATAAAATGAATGATACATCTAACATTTAAATATTTTTGTTGTTGTTAACAATGCCAAATAAAAATATTATACTCATTAATACAATAAAAGCTAAAATTAAGTACAAAAGTTTAATATAAATCCAGATTTGGCTGTGTGCATCAATCTTTGTAGTGGTCCCGATTATCGTCTTTTTCAAAAAACAAGTCCTCTTTAAACATAAATGTAAGGAAAATAAATTAATATAGGACATGACTATTCTCAAAACCATCTTAAGAGGTCCTAGAATAGCTATTCTCGAACCCCCTCAATTCATTATCCCGATTACTTCCTGACCCATACACCAACCCACCTGAAATAGATTGCGCGACCCCCTCCCCCCCCCCCCCCCCCCCCCCCCCCCCGAGCGGAGACATTGTGTCAAATTCAAGATCCCTGCCTCCTACCTCGTCAGTGCGGGTGAGGGGCGGATTAGGCTACGCGGACGACCGTCAAGCTCCCCAACCTAGAAGACCTTCTTCGCCATTGGCTCAAACGAGCGAGTGGCGGCAGGAGCCGTCGCGAATGAGCATGTGACGGACAACCGAAAAACTTTCCGACCTAAAAGACCTTCTTCATCGTCGGCGCTAGCGAGCGAGTGGCGGCAGCAGCCGATGCAAGAAAGCCCGTGACGGAGAACCTCCGAGCACTCCTGGCTAGAATAGTTTCTTCCAAAGTCGAGGCGCCGAACGACGGGATAAGACGTAAGTTCGCCGGCGGCGTAATCTCAGGATGGTGTGTGCGCCAACTGCTTCGTCAACATGGCTCCGATTCATTGCAAAACAGATCCAGCAAAGTTGGATTCGATTCCTACGTTCAAAAGACAATCCCTGACTAATTCCAATGTTTGAATCCCAAAAATCTCAAATCTGAACTCCCTCTTGTAAATAAAACTTGAGATGAGCAATGATAGGTTTGGAATTTGATGTCATATCTTGATGGAAGTTTAGAACAAATGATGTGGTGGTTCACCTATAGAAAATCTTTAGTCCACCCACCTCTAATACATGTTACAACGATATAAAAAACGTACACTTATTTTCTGTTTTCTAGTTCACTAGTTAAGTACACGATGTGGACCACTTGAAATTGTTTTTTTATATCACTTCCATATTTACAGAGAAGGAAATATGTATAGCAAGGGCTAACACACGGGAGAGAGTTAATCCAAGAAATCAAACTGGACATATACTTTGGTTTAATCCTATGTTGCAAGAGAGACATGTCATGCACAAACTTGCCCTTCCAGTTAATGAAAGTGGGCCTTTCGTCTCATAATATCTTCCCATTTCGAAGCAACCAAATATTCCGACAGGCTGTACATATCAGATTCACTAGGAAGTTCACCGTATATGAAGTGGGGGTTTAATTACCTGTAGTATGAACTCCACTATTTCTATGCATGGTATTATTCACTTCGTCCATGTGCTGAAGTTATCGTATTACTTGTTCTTCAAGTAGTGACAGGATCGTATGGCATGCGAGCCAATTTGCTTTTAGCTAGCTTCCCTTTTTGTAATCCTTAAACTTTAGTTGGAAAACGAAGCCTGATCGATCGCACTTCGCACGCTTCTTAATCGGAAGCCGGGAATGATCTCTCCTGTTTTTCTAAGGAAAACTGAATTGCTGCGCACACAGGGCCGTGCTACGGTTTGGACCGATTCAAATACTGTGTCCTGACCCGCTCGACCTATTCTGTCTTAGATCGATCATGCAAACGCATGATGGGCATGCAGCCACATCAACTGCTCTATCGATCTCGATCGGCACGTTTCGGTCGTGCCAAATTGCCGACGATCGAGCCGTACACGCTGAACCGAATACAGATCGATCACTGAATGGGCGTTTTGTTTTCCTTGAGGCAGAATGGGCGTATGCATATACGTACAAAGCTAGATGGGTATGTATATTGTTATATAGTACGTACTCCCTCCGTTCCAAATTACTTGTCATCCATTTGACAAAAAGTGGATGTATCTAGTCAAGTTACAAGTATAGATACATCAACTTTTAAGCAAATGGATGACAAGTAATTTGGAACGGAGGGAGTACATCATAACAGCATCGTCAGTTGTCCACATGTATACGTACGTGCAGGCTTTGTATAGGACTAGCTATATGCATATGGACAGGGAGCAAAACGTAAGGAACAGTCTTATCTGAAGGTAGTAGCTAGCGCTTGGTAGTTTAAGACTAAAGACGATCTGTGTCTATGGGACTGTGGGTCTCACTCACATGCATGCATGAAATTATGTCTCATGGCTTCGTTTTTGTAGTGCCAAGCACAGTCATAGCATGCATATCGTCAGCGCCTACTATTTGAAGCCTAACTTACGCCGATTATTCGATCTCTAACTCGAATCCTCGAACGTACCTGGTGCCCATGTCGCCTCTGCTCGCTTTAGGATCACAAAAGTCCAGCAAGTGGATCGACGAAGAATATATACACACAAAAAGCAGGCACCAATCGTTCGCATGCACTCTCTAAACAACATCCATCTCTCATTCTCTCTACTGAAAGCGTTTAGATTCAGCGAGAAGCTTTGGCTTGTTGGCACCGCACGTGCATGCATGGTTCGATCATGGCGGCGAGCGTCCGTACGCGCCCCGCCGGCTTTGTTTAATGGAAATGGGGCGGTGATGGGGGAGAAAGAGAACGAGAGAGCTCCATCGAGATCACGGTGCGTATCACACACATGCGAGCCTCAGTTGTGGAGAAAGGCCAACAGCAACCGCGGCCATGATTCCTCCATGCGCGCCCGCTCGAATCCTAATCATCATTCGAGCCCGATCGATCGAAGACGTTGATCCTAGGCGCAGACTCTCACACTCATACAGGATAACCAAACCCCTTTATTCCCGAGAGATCCTGTCTTAGGCCTATGAGATTTTGTTCCATGCATATGCTTTTTTTTTTCCATGAAGATAGAGGCATTGAGGATTAGTATAGTAGTACATTAGCTAGTTTCCTTAACAATGGATAGATGAACATGGCAAGGATGATGGCACGCATATGCCTTGACAACTATGCAGGGAGTGGTGTTGATGAAGCAACAAAGTGCAATGCCTTGGCACATGTAAGCCTGTGGTCCTGCAAGTTTAGTGTGCCTGCCCATGATCGATCTCTAGTTGTTCACCCTTTGTCCTAGCTGGTTCACTATTACAATACACACATATGCCTTGGTGTGTTCTATATAGTGCATGTTAGCTAGAAAACAACGGGAAGAAACTGTCCCATGTACATGGGCTTGGCATGGAATCATCACCCGATGGATATATTTTCTCTGATATGTTCCAAACAAATTAGTTGGCTAAGCAAAATCCATATGGGTTCCTACATTTCTGTCCCTGTCTCCCATGCTTCTTCTATTTGTCATTTACCAATGAGTTTGAATACTTTGGTTCCCAAACAGAGAGAAATGATGAATACCGTCGTGCCCTAGCTATTCCTATTTATGGAGAAGTAGCAACACTTGTATGGACATATGCATCAGCATATCTGTGTGATGATTTTGTTCTTGTAGCGGCTGCACGTTGGGCTCGGTTTGCTTTTGGCTAGGTCGGTGGTACCACATCAGGCTTTTGTGCAGCAAACATGGGCCTACAAACTATAGGAGGGGAGCCAGCCAACTTGATACAATGGAGACAGACAAGAATGATCCAGCCCCTATGCCTTCTTTCTTGTGCTACTCCCACACCGAGGACCACAAAGTTGTGGGGTAGTACAAAGTTGAATTATCAGGGCACGGAAAGATAGGTGAATAGATCCGAAAATACCCTCCTAACAGCGCAGTTATTTCTGGGTCACCCCTGCCAGAAAATAGTGCCATGTCTCCCCTGGGTAGTAACTCTCAAATGCAGTAGGTTTACTTTTTTTTTTGAACAAACAAAGGCGCCAGAGGCGCCAAATTATTCATTCAGCTCGGCTGCACCTAAATACAATGTCCTGAAAGCATACATATTGCAAAGCTGAAAGTACAGGGCATTCATCTGGATTGTGAGCTGAACTAAAACATCTAAAGATAGGCTAGACCTAATAGGTAGGGTGGCACGCCGGGCACATAGATTTCATTGAAATTTCGGTCAAACTAAAGATAATTCATTTAAAAATAACATAATTCATTCAAATTAAAACCTATACCTAATAGGTAGGGTGGCACGCCGGGCACCGGCAGTTCGGGCAGGAGCCCGCCAACGCGGGGCAGCCAGAGGAGCCCGGCGGCAGCCGGACCAGAGACAGTAGAGGTAGCCGGTGGTGGTGAACGGCGGCGCAGGAGTCTGGCGGTAGTGGAGGCTATGTCCGCATCAATGGTGAGCTGCATGTGGCCTGGGCCCCCACTCCGGCAACGGCCAGCCATCGGATCCGTCATCATCACCGTCAACCTCCTCCGCCTCTTGTTGAGGTTGCGGCGGAGGAGGTTGCACGCGGCCTTGTTCTTCCCTTTCGCGCTGAGCTACCTGCGCAGCCTCGTAGCGAACCCTCTCCCTTTCCATGCCCACCGCAAAGTCCTCGTCGGAGGTGTTGGTGAGGACGTCATCGTCAGAGTCGAACCAGCTCGCAGGCGGCTCGCAGGCGAAGACGGAGTTGAGGCGGTAGGCGTGCTCTAAGTCGATCTGCTCGTCCCAGTACGTCGACTTCGGCGCGTACCGAGGGTCGCCGTATAGCTCCGGCGGCAGGGTTTGCTGGCTCCTCTCGGTGTAGTCGAGGCGCACCTGACCGGTTAGCCGAGGCGCAACCGGGATGTGAGCTGGGTTCATCGCCCATCCCTCGGGAGGCGGCTGTCCGCCGGCAGCGGTGTGTTGGTGCGGATGAGCTCCCGCGCCTCGGCTTCCGTGAGCAGATCCGTTGGTGGTGGAGGCGGAGGTGCGCGGGCGGATGAGCCCGCCTCGTGGTCGTTCGCCAACGGCCGGATTGCGCGGAGGCGAGCGCCGTGCAGCGCGCCAAGCACCGCTTGCTTAGACCGGCGGACCCTGCGGGCCTGCATCGCCGCCCGGAGACGCGTAAGATCCTCCTCCGTCAAGAGAGCACCGGTGTCGCGCTGGGGAGGGGCCATGGCTAGGTGGTGGAGAGTGGTGCTCTGGTGGAGACGGCGAGGAACCCGCCTCTATATAGCGGTCGGGGAGGCGAACGGATGAGCGTGCCTTAACTCCGGACAGCCAACGGCCCGCCTGCCGCACCATTACGGCGACGCTTCAAAAGGCGTGCTCCCCTGCATTGACGACGCCGTGGCGCAGACGCTTCCTCGTCGCTGCACCCGGCTGGGAAACCGAGACGCCGCCTGCCATTAGTTCAGCTGACCGGCCGCACTGCATCTTCGCGTCTCAGTGACAGGCGTGGCCCGCGCGTCGGAGGCCGACGTGGCGACGCGCTCCGTTTCGTCCGGCGCAGCCCTTCGACTCCCCAAGCGGAGGGCGTGGGCTAGGTGTGCCGGACTAAAAAATGGGCCACGCCGGACCAAAATCACGTTTGGGGCTATGAGTGGGAGCCGATTTTTGTCCGGCACGTCCCAAATGCTTTTGGCAGCCGTTTGGCCGCCCGAGTGGAGATGCTCTGGGTTGATGGAGGACCATCCTTGTGCATACGTTACCACTGCCTATGTAGTCTTCGTTTCTGTTCCACATGGTGGCGTCTGGCGGCGTCCGTGCCAAAGACGCAGCGGCACAATCCGATGGCAGGCCGACGTACGTACAGTAGTTGAACAGCTCCGGCCAGTCGAGCAGGAACCAACTGGATCGGCGCAGCGAAACATTCGTCCATCGACGGCCGGCACGCCGGCCACTCCAATTCCCAAGGCGTTTCTTGTCCGCCCCCCTATGGCACAAGCACCGCGCCGTGCCGCGCGGAACGGCCTGGCGTTCGTACCGCCGGTCGATCGATCCCTCATCCTTCTGCCGCGCGCGAACCGATCCATGAAAAGGCGCCACACCGGCCGGCCCCAAGACGACGGACGCAATCACTGGGTGCTGCGCCGCCGCGTGTGCCGCCGGCTCCACGTTGCCTCGCTGCTGCCTGAGTTCATTTGCTGTAGTTAGGTTAACTAGTTCTATCAAGTCAGCTTCAGTCATTCAGTGCGTGTGCAGGGATGCTGCAGCGGGTGCCGTGGTAAACGTCTGGGCACGAAGATGTAGTATACAGACTGCATTTACGACATGCACGTACTTCTCCCGTTGGTATTGGGCAAGCACAACAACTACTGCACCGAACAGATGAGATGCATATAATTTCAGGTGTTCAAATGAAATGCGGAGGCACCCTTCGATCAGCTGGCCGGGTTTGACCGTGCGCAATGCCAAAGTAAGCATTATTGTTTTGGGTTGTCAGAGATACCAAACTATTAATGCCACTTTGCCCATCGTTGAAGCTTTCGCAGAATGGTAGGTGAGCACAGAGCTTCTTTTTAATCCTCTTTAGGCAACTCCAACAGTCTGAAATAATGTCCGTTTTGAATTTGCGTCCGTCCGTTTGGGGCGTTAGAACATCTACAATAGTTGATAAGATAATCTTATCTTAGACCCGCCACACAATTCAGATATATGTCTATAAAATATGATATACAATGGGCTACATCTTAGTCTTATGTTTAGTAAGTACATATATAGCTCTTGACTGCCCCGCCCGCCCTGCTAATCCTTTTGTCCTCACTCATGCATCCTCATAGGAAGAGACATGCAGCCGTGTAAAGCTAAAGTGTATCGTCTTTTTGTTGGCTTTAACGTTTTCCCACCCCGCCGTCTCTGAAAATGATGCCCGCTCGTAGTACGTACACGAGCACGTGAAGCCGCGACAGCTACACACGTGCCGCACTACCTGCACTGGACAAGCGCGAGTGCGCGGAGGGCCCGTTCGCCTCAACCACACAGTCACACGCAGGCGCAAACAGAAATTTGAAGCGACCGCGGCTTTTTCAACTGATGCCAATCTTGGCTTCGTCCCGATCGGTACTCCTCTCCTCTGTCGTCCGCACGTGCGAGACGCCATCGGATTCCGGCGACCAAAGCGATCGAGCTAGCCGCTACACTGATTACCTCGCATGCATATGCCAGAACGACAACATGGGTGAACGCCGCGCCGCGCAGCCAGCCAGCCAAGGAGGCGACGCCGGGTGGAGCTTGTCTCGCCTGCGTGGAGGAGCCCGATCGACGCGGCGTGAGCAAGGGAGAGCCACCAGCTGCACGGACGGCCAGCCGTCGGCGTCGTCTTGGGCACGCCTGGCTGCAGCTGATCACCCACCACTAGCTTGACCACAAACACCACTAGCTTGAGCACAAATAGCACGCACAAGCACCATGCACGCAAAGGCCAAGCTTGCTAGCTTTGCTCAAAATAGAAATCCCAAACCCGTAGCTAGCAGCAAACAACATTTGCCGCGTGTTGCTGAACTTTCAACACTACACCTAAAGTTCAGAAGACAGAGCAGGCAGGGAGTCGCAGTCTCGGGCAGGTGCAAAGCCGACGGCCACAACGTCGCCTCCGCCAGAGTCCACCCAAGCAAAACCACAAGATGCGGAGATATTTCTGGCTCGTTTCCGCCTAGTACCGCGACGCTCCCCGCGCCACTCGACCCAGCCTGCGCTCACCGTGCCACTACTTGAAGTAGTACCCAGCTGAACCTACACCTCAACCCGACGAGGATGCAGCTCCCGTTGCTCGACGCGGCGTCCTACTCCTCCGGCTCCCAGGAAGATGACTTTGTCGACGACGACGAACCTTCAAGACATGATTGATTGGCTTGGATAAACGTAGGAGGACAACGACCTTGTGGGTGATGATCCCTTGCGTCTAGCACGAATCCTTCTGGTTTCGGACATATTCAACGACGCCGCACCTCCAGGACATGATGGCTTGGCTTGGAGTAGCGCGAACGATGGCACTGTGCACTTGGCCGTAGGTTGAAGACGAGGTCGTCGCAACGGCTTCCGTGCTCCTCCGGGTGCCGTGCTTGCAGGAAACGAAGGAGGTCGACGGTGCAGTTCCTCTGGCGCGAAAGGCGAGCGGGATATGGCCTGGAGCTCCTCCGTCTCCATGGCGAGGTCGGAGGTGTTGCGGCAGACGACGAGCTGCACGCACGGCTAGAAGAATGAGAGAAAGTATTGATGTGTGTCACTGCAGGTGGGCCAGTGGGCATGTCCGCTTGCATGTCCGGCATCCCGATAGGCCTTCAAACTTCGAGTCTCTCTCAGGGGTGCCGGACATATTTTTTGGTGTGGACAGTTTTGGAAGGTGCCGCTGGGAGCATTTTTTCGTGTCCGGACCCCCAAATGGGTCTTTAGGGGTCATTTGGAGGGTACCGGTGAGATGATCTAAGTTGTAGAAGCTCATAACCGCTAGTAAAACTGTGAATCTAGCGAGTTATGGATGTTGGGAAAATAAATCTTCGTTTGGCTTCTGGTATCATGGTCCAGAGGTTTCCAGCAAGAACCGCATGCAACTCTTGTCTCTGGACATGGTGTGGTGGTCGATTGATAAGTGGTCACTGAATCGGCGATGGGCAGGGGAGCGGGAGCCGCGCGCGGTGGTGCCGATTGACGCCAACAAAGGAAGACACGACAGTGATTAACAAACGGCCGGCCCACGAACCACAGAAACGATCGACAAATTGACAAATGCATGTTGCTCCTCGTGTTGATCTACCCACCGGGTGGCCGGCTATGTGCGTACGTAGTAGGAACCCTAGTGGCAGCAAAGATACGTAAAGCATGCAATGTGCCCTGGACCTTCTCTCTTGCTTTTTCCCCTCCATTTGTTCTATGATCGAGTATCGATGGACCATGGAGAGTGTAATTTCCAAAAAAAAAAGAGAGTAAGCGATCCAACTTTATCTATTATATATACTAAAAGCAAAATGTGTGAGTTTTTCGAGACAGCAGGTTAATCCACATCACCATAATTAAATTGACGGTTAGATCTAAAACTTACAAGACGTTAACACCACACGCACGTTGTACAACACGTTAACACAAGACAAGAGCATATCCTATATATGAATAGAATATTCGGTCGGCCGGGCCGGAACACATATCAAAATTGATCGGTAGATTTTCTCAGGAAAAAAAACCAGCCGGATCGAGTCAATATCCAGAGTCCACACGTGAGCAACAAGTAAAATAGTACCTTATACAAGATTTACAAAGCGGGGGTGTCTAATGGTCAGTCGACTGAAATTATTTTCGTCGTCAGTCTCATTTGTTGACCAATCACACGGTGCCACGTAGGAACTTCAAACACGGCAGGAAAAATCGACTGACACAGAAAAGAATTTCAGTCGCCTGGGAAAACCAATTCTTCGCCCCCCCCCCCCCCCCCCCCCGAACCACGTACTACGCCGCCTAACGGGTCGAGTTAGTCCCGCCTGACCCAAAAACAGAGCAGGCCGACCCAAAAGGCCAATTGGTACAAAGCCCAGGAATCAAAAACACGGATTAAGTAAAAGAGCTTCTTCTTCTTCAAGAAAGCTCAGATCAGCTGCATCGTTACACCCAGTCACTCCCCCCGAGATCCATCTCTCACGAACGCAAAAAGAAGATACAGGTAGAGAGAGACCACAAGGAAAAGAAGAACAGCGAGATGGAAGAGAGAATCAAGCCTCCAGACATCAGAAGCGCTTACCTAGGCGCAGATGGCAGGCCCCAGGTTAGATCTCGAAAGAAACCTTTCTCTCCCTGCAATTCAGATTGAAACATTGACAGTCTTCATGCCTTTGTCCCGTAGCGATCAGGCCACTCTGCTCACGCTAGCTCCAGTGTAATCGAGTGCTTCACATCTTCTTAGGACATACTTGCACTCTGAATAATTAATCCTTTTTCACGCCTAAAAGCTTTTTTAGCAGTATTTCACACCTAGCTAGAACTAGAAGCCTAGAGCGAGTTGAGATTCAACGCAGCTGGAGGCGTGGGCCGGCTGGAGTAATAACCTGCAACAAATTTCAAATAACCTGCAACAAATTTCATCACCATAATTAAATTGACGGTTAGATCTAAAACTTACAACACGTTAACACAACACGCACGTTGTACAACACGTTAACACAAAGACAAGAGCACATCCTATATATGAATAGAATATTCGGTCGGCCGGGCCGGAACACACATATCAAAATTGATCGGTAGATTTTCTCAGGAAAAAAAACCAGCCGGATCGAATCAATATCCAGAGTCCACACGTGAGCAACAAGTAAAATAGTACCTTATACAAGATTTACAAAATCATTATATAGGTTCACGTACATGTAACCGAGAGGGTTTTCACGTCTTCAAAAATTCTCCAAATCTCTTCCAGCGAGTCCACGCTCTTGCCTCCTACAGTAAATCAGCGCTTTTAATATGACTACATCTTCCAGTATGCCCTTAATTTCACAATCGAAATTAATAAGAAAAAAAATCATAACAGCATATACTAGATGCCCGCGCAAATGCGCGGCCCCCTGTGCTAGTTTTTTGACAAAGTAAAATACATCACGCTAAAGAAATTGATATAGATTTTCCGTTGCACTAGACGGCGACGATTCGTCCCACCTCCGATGGCCCTTGGGTCATGAACGTGTGTCAGACAACGGCGCTTCACCGGCAGGAGGGTTTTTATTCTGCCAGTTTGGAATTTCAAGGTCTTCTTCGGAAATGGTGAGGCGGCATACGGAATGTCAGAGTTAAGGCCCTTCCCGTCCTATATCCACCCCGGTGGTGAGCCTACCGCTAGACAAGGTCGCGTGAAGTTATATGTCCGGTGGGTTTTTTGGGATCCGATTGGTTTTCGTTTTTTATGTGCCTACAGGTCTGACTCGTCCGTGATCTACGATTTTCATCATTGAATATGGTTGTTTCTCTGGTGTGTTAGTCCTCTGGCGTTTCGCACCTTTACGTGTGTTTACTAAAACAAGCTAGCTCTACTACTAGGAATATTGGCATAATTATTTACTTTTGACTTGTAGACACGTAGTACATGTAGTGTATACTCCTCCGTTCCTGTGAATAGGGCGTATATTTTTTTTTTTCAAATTTTCGTCACAATGTAAGGCACAGGGTGCGGTTTGTCTAATCTTTTCCAAAACTAACCCTCACAAGTCACAGATGTACACATTGATTAGAAAAATCTGGAGAGTAACGGTTATTCTGGCCCTCCCAATCCCATTGGCCGCGCATGGCGCATGGAGAGAGAAGCAGAAAAATTACTGGAGAAGCAGTTATTGCGGCCTTGCTATTGATCTTGCATGCAGGAAAGAAATCGAGAGCAGAACTCGCGACTTAATAGGGATAGGATTGGGAAGATTTTACGTAGCTGGACACTTCTTAATCCACGAGCCAAAGTTTTTACGCCCTACTCATAGGAACGGAGGGAGTATTGCTTAGGATAAGAACATCCAATGACAACAAGGTAGAAAGTACACCGTACACTCATTGACGTTGCCTCATTGCGTTTGCACTTTGCACCTTTTGACCGGGTTTGCCCCGTTGTAGCCACGTGGCGGGTGCACCGCCTATAGCTTCTAGCTAGCCCCACCTGTTATGTCCGAGAGCGTTTACTTCGAGATACCCCATGCATGGACCTGGCTAGCTAAGCTAGTGGTGGTGGATAGTGGACTCTGGACGTACCGAGTGAGTGATACCTCTACCTTGCCCACTGGTACCCTGCTCGCCAGCTCGGGTGATATTCCTCGGGGCATAACACGACGAGGAGACCCGGTGGCTAGCACGAAACATTTGTTGGTGCTTCACTGCTACTAGCTATAGCCCCCTTCTTTTCAGCTTATTTTTCAGATTTTTCCAGAAGCTACCCTCCATCAGATTCTCCCAGAATCTCGTTTTTTAAATTTGTTTAAACTTCTAAATAAGTATTAGGAAGACAAATTTAGAAGTTTAATCAAATTTAAAAAACGAGATTCTGAGAGAAGCTGATGGAGGGTAGCTTCTGGGAGAATCTGGAAAATAAGCTGAAAAGAAGGGAGCCATAGTCTGGTACGCACACTCACCAACACAACATGAGGTCTCCGATGACTGATGCGTTTATATTTATCCTAGTGTCATTTGTAATCGACACCTCGTTGTAGAATGTATTCCCTCAGTTCCAATTTCAAATATTTTTAATATAGACTATATACGGAGTGAAATGAGTGAATCTACACACTAAAACGCGTCTAGATACGTCTGAATCAGAAAAATGCTAAAACATATTGTATTTCGGAACGGAGGTAGTAAAACATAATCAAATGAGCACTACATTATCCAATGATTCTCCGACGAACCCTTTACTGGTTTCATCTTACTTTTGAATGTTGCTAGGAGAGCGTTCAAATCATTGATTAGAATGAAGATAGTACAAGGAGGCGAACTGCTCGGTTAGTTGGGCGAAAATCTGAACATATAGGACACCAGTAAGACATAACATACAAAACCCACAGTCGGGCACTCGAGACCATGCTACCACAAAGTGCGCACTGAAAACCGTCGCGTCGAGCTGATCCACCATGAGCCCTTTCGCCAATCTCGTCGATGCCAGAGAGAAACGCCATGCCCGGAAGAGGAGGACAAGTGTCTCTCCAACCTGAGAGCAAAGACCAAAGCTACCCATCTACCGTCCCTTGCATGTGAAGGATGGTCCTATAACTCTCCATTGACTCACACCTCCACGGATCACAGGCCACTCTGACCGGATCCATCTCCGAAACTGATGCTCCAAAAGAGAATGCGGTTTTCATCTTAAGAAGTGAGCATTGCTGTGGTTCCCAGACGATTTTTTAGATAAAGGGCTTTATTACTTAGGTTCCAGACGATGTTAATTAGAACTACTACTTCACACCCTTCCAAGATCCCGTTGGCTAATTCCCACTTCCACCTTTCATTTCTCGTTGCAATCAGTTGCTAGCTACTTGCCCCTTGCTTTCAGTTGATGAGTACCTTTTTAGGCGAGCCACCACCATACCATGTGCCCCCATCGCCCTCACACCATAGTGGTGGATCACCTCACCATGTCAGGGATCGACGACAGATTAATGAAACAAAAAGAGAGCCTAGGAAAAAGATGGGGAAAGGGAAGTGGCATCTCGATCTCAGGGTGAAAGCGCCCTACCAAGGTCCTTATTGCGACGCAAAACAACGTGCTTCCACCTTGCAACCGCACCCCGCACTGGACGAAGGATGCAACCCTCGCAACGGCGCCATTCTTCTCCCAACAGAAGGATGCAACCAAGCAGCGCGCCATTCGTGTCCTCGAGGATGCAACGCATGCTGGCCATTCATCTCCCGCGGAGGATGCAACAACCGCAGTGGCACCATTCCACTCCCTCCAAACTCCACCATCTCTCCCGCACAACGGACGTCGACACGCCCGCATCACGTCTTGCTTGCCGATCCACCATCAGGAGGATGCAACACCTCCTAGTCCACAGCGGCACCATTCATCTCCCACCAACACCACCCGGGGCAACCGTCCTCGCACGGCCAAGAATAGCACCGTCCCTCACAGCCTCCTACCCCGCCGAACCACGCCCAGCAGCCACGCACATCTGCAGCATCATCCCGAGCAGATCGGGTCCGAGTGGGCCGGCGCAACGCCACCAACAACCAGCGCAAGCTCCAACTTCTGGGTGTCACCAACGCCATCTCCGCTGTAACGCCGAGCATGGCACGGCCGTGGCCCTTCCGGCCCAGATCGGGCCCAGGGTTGGGCCCAGATTGGACCAGGGTTGGGCTCCTCTTCGATCTGTGGCGCCATGGCTCCTGCCTCCAGCCGTGTGGCCGGCTCCACCACCTCGCCCTCCTTGCTTGCCCGCCGCTCCACCATGCTCCGCCGCCCCGCACAGCCCGGCCGCCGTGACCTCTGCTCCGCTCGCAGAAGAGCCGCCACAGCGCGCTCATACTCCCCTCCGCCTTTTGACGGGCCGAGGCGCCGCCACCGCCGCCGGCCGGCGGTGGCAGCGGCCAGGGGGCGCGCGAGGGAGGATGGCTGCTGAGGATTCGGTCGGCCTCCGGAGCCGCTCGAGCGGGAGCGGCCCGGGAGGAGAAGGGGAAAAAAGGGTGTTCGGCGTACGTCGGGTCTCAGGGTTGGTTTACACTCATTACTCGCATTTTTTGTTTTGGGAGTAACTATATGTGGTTATGGTTAAATTGCAGCAGTTCGGGTTTCAGGCTAGCATGCATGTGACCATGTGAGTGCTATATATTTGGCATTTGTGGTCTGCACAAGAGTGTGATTCACTTCATTGTTTTCTTTAGTTGGGGAGAAATAATGAAATCACGGACCAATGATAAGGCCTTTTCCGTTATTGCGCCCATACTCGGTGCTACGTAACCCCACCCTCAATCCCATCTATTTCTCTCTCCTTGTAATTTTGCTTGCGTCGGCCTCATTACATTTTTTCCTTGAAAATTCAGGTAGGGAACCTACCACCTTCTCCCAGCAACAGTTCAAAAAACAGTAAGGAATTTTACGTGAAAAATGGGAAACTTAATATATACATTGAGCTCTTTGGATGCTCTTGACAAATGACAAACTGGGATCAAGTTTTAGTTCTCGAAAATGAAGAACAAATGAAGGTATAGGGACTTCACATGCATGCATGCATGCATGATACTCTACACTTAATGGTTCAGTCAACTTTTCGGATGGTGGGCTAATGCATGTTTCTTCCCATCAAAGTTAATCATTCAGGTCGTTAGTTGGATCCTTCCAACCGGGTTGGCTAGCTAACTCCCTCTCGATCGTGCAAAATGAGAGTAGGGTACCAAAACAATGTGCAGCAAAGGTCTTCTCATGAGACCACCAGGTGGCCACAGCACTCAAACTTTATTTTTTGACAGAGTAAAATACATCACGCTCCAATTGCTTGTGCGTCATTGCTCCAATTGCTTGTGCGGGCCTGGATGTGCAGGCCATAACTAAATCTTTCCCCTGCAGCTTGACTGATTTTCCTTGCAACTATTTGGGAATTCTTTTGTCCTTGCGGAAGTTAACGAAGGTTGAGCTTCAGATACTTATTGATAAGATTGCCAGGAAGCTTTCCACTTGGAGAACACTCATGCTATCTCAAAGTGGTAGGCTTATACTGGTCCAAACAGTCCTCTCCACTATTGCTGTCTATCACATGCTCTCTCTGGACATTCCACCATGGGTGCTCAAACAGATCAACAAAATCTGCCGTTCCTTCTTCTGGCATGGTGCTGCTGAAGCAAATGGTGGGCACTGTCTTGTAGCTTGGGAACAGGTTTGTAAACCGAAAAGTATGGGAGGCTTGGGCATACACAACTTGAAGTTCCTGAATGCAGCATTGAGAATGAGATGGAGATGGCTTGAGCATTCTGGAACGGCGAGAGAATGGACAGGCTTATAATTCACTATGTCAGTGGAGGCAGAGGAAATGTTTCAAACTGCTTGTTCCTTTGTGGTAGGTAGAGATGATAGAACAAGATTCTGGACTGATAGGTGGATAGATGGACAATGCCCTGCACAACTAGCACCGGCGCTCATTTCCTTTGCTAAAGGTCGCGGGGCAAAAGAAAGAACTGTGGCGGATGCCCTCCATGATCAGCGGTGGGTTAAGGACATCAGAGGTGATATTACCCTTCAGGCCTTGGCCGAATTTGTGAATCTCTGGACCACTATACAAGCACAGCCTCCCTTGACAGACAGGGATGATTCTTTTATCTGGCGCCTCACAACAAAAGGAGAATACACACCCTCCTCTGCTTACCTGGCCTTTTTCCATGGTACCACTCAGATGGATTATGCCCAGGCCTTGTGGAAGAATCCTGCCCCATTGAAAGAGAAATTGTTCTGTTGGCTTGCCATTTTGGAATTTCGAAGTCTTCTTTGGAATGGTGCATGAGGCGGCACATTGAATGTCAGAGTAAGGCCATTCCCGTCCTATATCCGCCCCGGGTGGTGAGCCTAACGTTGGACGAGGTCACGTGAAGTTATATAAGTTATATATTTGTCTAGCGGGTCTTCTGGGATCCGATTGGTTTTTGTTTTTTATGTGCTTGAAGGTCTGACTCATTCGTGATCTACGATATTTCATCATTGACTATGATTGTTTCTCTGGTGTGTTAGTCATTTGGCGTTTAATTTAGCACCCCGATTTTTCGTGTGTTTACTAAAACAAGCTCTACTACTAGGAATATTGGTGTAATTATTTACTTTTGACTTGTAGACACGAGGACGCGCAGTGGCGCGTTGGTTGGGTATGGCAGTGGCCATCCCACCCGCCCGAGCTCGACTCCCAGCGGGAGCGAGTTTCGGGTGCCTCACCTGCGCGCACTGTTCACGTGAACAGTTCTCACGCGGCACTGTTCGCGTGAACAGTGTCTGCTTCTGGGCCAATTCCACCGTGGTTCAGTCAGAAGTATTGTGGTGTGCCCACCACCGCTGGGGTTTCCCCGTAGGTCTAGGCTCACGGGGCTCAGAAGCTTAGTATAGTCTGGCTAGGTCTAGCTTGCGCACAGGTAGCGTGCGTGTGGTGTTGAGTGTGTGTGGTGTGAGTTGTGCGTGAGTTCAGATACTACAGCTGTACTGTAAAAGACCAGGAATTCTCAAAAAAAAAAAAAAAACTTGTAGACACGTAGTACATGTAGTATATGTTGCTTAGGATAAGAACATCCAATGACAACAAGGTAGACAGTACACCGTACACTCATTGACATATGGTGACACTGATCATTCGTCCGTTGCCTCATTGCGTGTGCACTTTGCAGCCTTGGACCAGGTTTGTCCCGTCTGGCTACAACGGGACAAAACGACATGGGATACACGTGGCGGGTGCACCGCCTATCACCTATGGACCCTATAGCCTCTAGCTAGCCCCACCTGTTATGCGAGTATGCATGGACCTGGCTAGCTAAGTTAGTGGTGGTGGATAGTGGACTCTGGGCGTAGTGAGTGTGAGTGATAGCTCTACCTTGCCCACTGATACCCTGCTCGATCGCCAGCTCGGGTGATATTCTTCGGGGCATAAATACGACGAGGAGACCCGGTGGCTTCACTGCTGCTAGCTAGTCTGGTACGCACACTCGCCAACACGACCTCCCATCATGAGGTCTCCGATGACTGATGCGTGTATATTTTTCCTAGTGTCATTTGTAATCGGCGTATCTCCCAGTAGTACTACTCATATTGAGCACTACATTATCCAATGATTGTCCGAAGAAGCCCATGAGGTATACTGAAGTTTCCCAGTAGTACTGCTCATATTGAGAACTACATTATCCAATGATTGTCCGAAGAAGCCCATGAGGTATACTGAAGTTCCCGGTCAACGTCGGGCGTGACGCGGCCTACTAGCTCGGTCTATCGCCTCCTCGCCATTCTTAGCGGGAGATGATGCAAGGCGAGTCCTTATCGCTTTGTTGGTGTGGGCTGAGTTGTAAACCGTGTGGTGTCGTGTTTGTATCGTGCTGCCTTTTGACGTTGTATCGGCCGTGTTAGCTCTTCTTCTACTCCCTCCGATACCAAAAAATCGTTGGAGGTTGTGCATAACACTTGTACTGCTCGCGTTACATTCTGGCGACAGATTTTACGGACCCGAGGGTGTTATACACCTACCAGGATGTATACTTGAAGAAAAAAATGTTAATTAGTACTACTACTTCACTCCCTACCAAGATCTCGTTCACTAGTTCCCACTTCCGCCTTTCATTTCTCGTTGCTATCAGTTGCTAGCTACTTGCCCCTTGCTTTCAGTTGATGAGTCCCTTTTTAGGCGAGCCACCACCACACCATGTGCCCCCATCTCCCTAACACCATAGTGGTGGAAAACCTCACCATGTCAGGGATCGACGACAGATTCATGAAACAAAAAGAGAGCGCAGGAAAAAGGTGGTGATGGGGGAGGGAAGTGGCATCTCGATCTCAGGGCGAAAGTGCCCTACCAAGGTCCTTATTGCGACGCAAAACAATAAAAAAGGCAGGAAAAGAAAGGCTAGCTAGGTTGTCTCACTAGGACAAATGGAGCCCCTGTGCTGGCAGCGAGGGGAAAGCAGGACAAATTTTTATCTTTTTGTTTGCTTCAATGATAAGTCACTTGTTTGTTGCCATATATCTTTTCTTCAAAACTTGGCATTTTTTGTTTTGAGAGTAACTACATATGGTTACGGTTAAACTGCGGCACTTTAAGTTATGTTTTTGAGTGCTGTATATTTGGCATTTGTGTGTGCATGAACAAGAGAGTGATTCACTCCATTATTTTCATTGGTTGGGGAGAAATAATGTACTTATGTACCAATGATAAGGCCTTTTCCGTTATTGCGCCCATACTCGGTGCTGCGTAACCCCACCCTCAGTCCCATCTATGTTTCTCTCCTGTAATTTTGCTTCAGTTGGCCTTATTACATTTTCCCCCTTGAAATTCAGGTAAGAAGGAATTTTACATGACAAAATGGGAAACCTAATACATACATTCAGCTCTTTGGATGCTCGTGAAAAATGACAAACTGGGAAATGATTAGTTCTTGAAAATGGAAAAGAAATGAAGAGACTTCAAGGGCATGTTTGGTAGCCTGCAATGAGGCAGGCCTGGCCCGCCAGCTGCAAAGGCCCAACGTTTGGTTGCCTGGGCGAGCTCCTGGGCCAGGCCAGCACGCTCATCAAAGCAGCCTCGGGCCAGGCCTTGGCGGCATGCTCAGATCGACCGTACCTCTGGAGCCAGGTCTGGCGGAGCGCAAGGGCGGGACGCGGGCGAATGCGCGGGAGACGCCGCGACCCTTCGGGAAACACGCGCCATTTATTCCCCTCACCGCTCACTCTCAATCTTCATTTCCCCTCACCGCTCACTCGTCTCCTCTTCTCTCTCCGTCGGCGGTTCCATTTCCGGCGGCTACACCACCTCCGTGAGCATCTTCGATAGGAGACGCAGGCCGACAACTCTCCATTGTTGTACGGAGGAGCTTCGTCGGCACGTCGACATCTCGTCGTCAGCCTTTCTTCTCCAAGACTTCGCGAATGGAGGTAAGATCATCCGAAGCCCTCTGATGGCTCGTACGCGTCATAGAGCTGTAGATCCGTTAGTGTATTATTGCTTACAATGACATGCACGGTTGATCTAGGTTCCATCCGCGTGATAGTTTCGACCTTTTTGGTTCTGTCGATTTGGCATTCTAACTGTCGATTTGTTGTTCTAACTATGGATTAGGTGTTCGATCTGTCGATTTGGTGTTCGATATGCCTGATTGGTGTTCGATCTGTCGATTTGGTGTTCGATCGGTCGGTTTTGCCAGTGATGAACACATCTCGTTGGCCTTGAGCAACTATACCGAAGTTGTACACGCATTTTGGTGGTGCTCTCCCGTCGGTATAGTTGCTACAGGTCTACCATGTTCTAGATTTGAGGCACTGATTATTCGGCCTCGAAGGGTGTCTCTTAGTATCATCTATTATGTACATATGATAATCTTTAATCTTTGGCTACCAAACGCGCCCTTTCTGGAAGGGGTAATGCTACTGAACCTTGTGCAAGGTACAACATATGCTTATGCTTTGTTCTTGGCTCAGTATTATCACCTCTTCCATTTGTGAAACGCAAGCCTGAGGCCCAAATTTCCATGTCCTATAGATTTTTGTGGCTCACATGAACTTTGCTTGTAACGAGCCGATGATTACATCTTGGCATGACACAAGTGGAAGGGAGATGACTCTGCATAGGACCTTGAGCGATGTACAACTACGTTTTGTGCATAGACCTGGGTCCCTGTACAGAATCATCTCCCTAATATCTTTGTTTGCTAATTTTGATGAGGCAAAGGTCTTTTCCTGTTTCCGTGATTAGTCTTTATGCTAGCCGATGATTGAACTAGGCCATTGTACTTGCAAGAAGATTGTCTACAGAACCAAGGGTAATTGCAACGACTATGCTATTATTTGTACTTCGTTCTTGTATACACTCTTTTTGTCAACGATGGCTGTGAAGTATGAGGCTACAATTCAGACATTTTCGCCTATGATGAACGGTTTTATAATTGTGAGTGAGATGTTGAACCGATACCTCAAGGCAGCCAAAACAATTAAGAACCATGCACAACTTTACCTGTGTCATGTAATTGATTTTGTTGGTTGTCATGTGGTGCGTTATTTTCTTCCACATCTAACTTCGTTATCCGACTGAGGCATCTCATCAGTATCTTTTAGGTCTATGATGAATTGTGTTAGAGCTTCCACCTACTGACTGCCAACAAAAGAATGCAGCAGCCATTAGCAGTTGTGACTGTTCTTTTCTTTTGCTGGCTAGTCAGTAGGCGCCTTCTATGCTCTACATGTAAGCCGATGATATAATCTGGGTTGTGCATCTATGCAAGGAGTGATTCCTTACTACCTTGAGTAATGTGCAAGCGAATTTCTTGTGCCTGCCTGTTGGTAGTGTGGAAACACTTCTTGGATAAACATGTGTCCTATCTGGTATGAGGGATGTGTAATTGTGCATACAGATTGATGTTAGCACGAAACCATCATTAAGATTAAACATTTCCTTCATTCTCGTAGGCTGGTAAGTGCGCTGATGGAGGATTTCCCACCAAGATCAAGGCCAACGTTGGCTCGATGAAGGAAGAGGTGTCCCCTAACCACTTCTGCAAGGTGGTTATTGCACCTGGCTTAGGGGTCCTTCCTGTTCCTGAAGCTTTCAGGCCATACTTAGGTGCGGTGCCTGCGGAGATCACCCTTAGGACGAACACAGGGTGCGTCTGGACGATCACCCTTGCTGATCTGAATGGTAAAGCATGCCTTGATCGGGGTGGGCTGGATTTACCATTGCTCATGAGCTCATCATTGGTTATCTCCTGATGTTCAAGAAGATCGCTGACAACGAGTACATGGTGATCATCTTCAACAAAACTGGCTATGAGGTGGTGAAGCGATGTGGTGAGCACCCAAGGAACGTTAGGAAGAGGGATTAATAGTCTGTGTTATCAGTATGGTCTTGTTTAACATGGTCACAACTAGTATAAGCACTTATGTACTGCACTATGTCCTGCTGATAATCGTACTCGTTTGAAATAGTTTGCACTTTCTTCTTTCATGCTTCGGTTGGTAACCTCACCTCAATAGAAAAGGGGTAACCGTAGTGGATGTTCTGCAGCTAACCAAACACACACGTAGTCGCATTAGCACATGCAAAGCATGTAACCAAACAGTTATTTCCATGTTCTCCACTTGGACGCGAAATAGCCATACGACCTACCAAACGGTCTGCATAACCAGGCCCAGAGGCTGGGTTTTCCAGACCAGGCCCTGGCCGGCCTTGTCCCACGGGGCGCAAACTTACATGCTGGCTACCAAACGCGCCCCAAGTATCTACAAGTATACATACATGCATGATACTCCACAGTGGTTCAGTCAACTTTTGGGATGGTGGGCTAATGCACGTTTCTTCCCATCAAAGTTAATCATGCAGGTCGTTAGTTGGATCCTTCCAACCGGGTTGGCTAGCTACTCCCTCTCGATCGATCGTGCAAAATGAGAGTAGGGTACCAACACTGTGCAGCAAAGGTCTTCTCATGCATGAGACCACCAGGTGGCCCCAACACAAAAACAGGCCATGTGAGTACCTCGTCGATATGGAATCTGTAGCCTGTAGGTTGGTTTGGCCACCTTTCCACCGGTCTAGCAGCTCGATAAAAACGAGCCCCATAGGCCATACTGTGGTCACTTTTGCCAGTTTAGTTACGGTCATAATTTGGTGGCTACTTAACTTATCATCATTTGGTATTAGGATGCAAAACCTAAATAGATGGGTAGGAGCTGCTCTGGTCGATGTAACTCAGCATAGAAATAGTGTAGCATTATTTTCTCCAACTATACATGTATCAATTTGGAAAAGCTAAATGTAATGCACGCTTCACGTGAACTGCAAAATAGTGCACCATTGTTTTCTCTTGTCGGAATGCCTTTTAACGGAAAAACAAAGCTTCTGACTTATGTGTTTCTTCATCTCCTTCCCTTTTTAGGGCGAAGTCAGTGTTTTTTCCGATGATGCAAATGTTTATCTGGTTTTTGTTTTTAAATTCTGAAGCGGTTCACCACAACCAGTAAATATTAGTACATCACAGCCCAGCCCATCATGGACTTCCAAAAGAGCGCCAACTCTAAACCCATTTTATGAAACACGTTGTCATGGCCCAATTTGGGACCGAGTGCTTCTGTTCCAGTTGGGTGGGCCAAAGTTGTTTCCAGTGCTTTTTGTGTCTTTTTTTTACTAGTTGGCATGTACGTGCATTCTTCGCAATTATAGTGGATATGTATCAGGGTTTATGTTGATTAATTTCCTTGGTACAAGTCAATACAAGTGTACATGAAACTAATGTCTAACACACATTAGTGAAAAATTTCTCATTCTCTTTGGTCAGGAGACACACATTTATAAAAAATAACTAATTTCCTTCTCTGGCCACTGCTCACGCATTCCATTGGACAATCGGCTAATATAAGTACCTCCAAGGTACAAGGCTTTGGATTAACTAATACATCACCTTATGCCATAAGCAAGTGCAGCTCAATTAAGACTGGAAAAACCAAAGGCACGAATTCACTCTTGGAAGAAGGACTAAATGTACTACTGATATGATAACAAAACAGTTAATCATTAGCCCAAAAAATAAAGACTGTTCCTAATGAGATGGCATGAAGTGATGCCAAGATATCGGCCAAACACTTCCAGGGATAATGGCATAAATATGACACCCACATCCCTGAGCACAGCGGGCACCGTTGCTACACCGGAAGCGCCAACGTCGTTGCCACCGTTTCCACGTCAAGCTTCTCCGCAGCTTCATGTCGCACATCTACTTCAGCTTGTCCAGATTGGACCGGTCTATGGCCACCAGAAGGTGCTGCGTGACTCCTGCAGTGTAAGTTCTAAAAAAAGAGATGCATCTACCAATTCTCACTACACAAAAGAAACACTTAAGTTACTTTGTATAATTTTTTGTCTTAAGAGTAACTTTTACATACAAATTGATGCAGGACATATTTTTTGTAAAACAATGTGGACCTAGCTCTTTACAGTGACTTAGAATCTGTACAACGGGGAAGACATGGTTCACTTGAACTCACTATTAGAATCAGCACTTTATAAGAATGATCACTGACAAAACCCGTAGTGCACATTATCTCAAGCACCTGATGTGCAGAAAAAGAACATTTCATGAGAGTTGAACAGGGGCGTGAAGAAAAATTCAGCACATATAAGCTAGCTCTTTCCATGAATTAGCATGCAAATTTTTGCCACACCATACCACGCATTATTCTAACAAAAGCACCACTAATAAGAGTAAGAATAACCCAGATTTCTACCCCGCTCTGTTAAAACTTAGACGCATCATGTACCACGCTAGAGATTCCAGGCTGGAGAGCAACGCACCAGCAAGCCTGCCGGTCGTCGAGCAGAGGCAAGCATTCGAGTGACGCCGCACCGTCGAGCCTCCAAGAGGAGCACCCAGACCAAATCCTCGGACATCGGTATTGTGGTAAAGGCGTAAAGCCAGCACAACGGCGGGATGGGGGATCCTCACGGGCAGTCTAGCGGGAGGCGCAGCCGGACCACATCCGTCGTAATCGGCGCGCATATTTGAGATCCGGCATGCTGGTTGACGGCGGCGTTGCGGAATCAACTCCGCCTCGACAGAGCATGCTGCTGTGCTCCGGTGGGCAAATCTGCGTGGGGATGGGGACGGGGAGGGTTATTTTTAGGGGATAAAGGGGAGGGTAGGGGCACCACGGCGGAGAACCTGTCCGGTGGCGCGTGGGGACGGGCGTGGTGGCGGTGGTCCGGTCCAGCGGCCAACAGGAGCACGGTGGCGGCGAGCGCTAGCAGGGGCTGCGACAAGAGTCGTACGAAGAAAAGAGAAGGAAACGATCGAACCGATATGACATGGTTGTTTCATGGACTGCGGGTTTATTCTAAAGTTCCATAAGGGCTAAGGTGCAAAACGCACAAAAGAGGCAAATAACGTTTCGGGATTGTATGATTTGTGTTGAGTTGATTTGGGTCGTTGATCAAATATTGAACGCCTCAGATTTAATGTATCAACATTATACCTGGGCATGGGCAGCCCGGCCCGAAATTCCCGGCTTGGGCCCGACGGGCCTAACCACTGGGCGGGCTTGGGCAGCAGATTTAGGCCCGATGACTGTTATTGGGCGGGCCTAGGCAACAGATTTTCGTGTTTTCAGGAAGAAAGCCCGGCCCGAGGCCCGACGGGATTTTGTAGTTATGGGCGGGCCTGGACATGAAATCTAGGCCCGATGGTCGGGCCAGGCCGGGCCTGGGACTGGGTTTTTTTCCCGCGGGCTTTTTTAGGCCCGGCCCGGCCCGGCCCGCCTCATGGCCAGGTCTAATCAACACGGCACAACACAAGTTTGATCTTTTAATAATAGTATAGATATAGATTATTATTACTTTATATTTTCGTTTATGTACTTTCATTTCCTTCATTTTTTTTTGAGTTTCTTTACTTATTTTTAATTATTTAACTACATTTACTTGTGTCCATATGTACTGGAGATCTCCTCCTCCTCCGGGTGGTTCTCCTGTTGATCATTTAAACCGTAATGCTCAACTATAAAGATCTTTTACGTAATTTCTTTGGTAATATTATGTCAGAACATTCATTCTAGATGTGTAGGCATGCATCATTAACCTGAAGATAAGAAAAATTAACTTCAGTGCAATCAGGATATATAGATGTTGATGATGGCTTGCACGATGATCTCGGTGGATTGGCGCCAGTGAGGAGGTGGATAATCTCTGTGGTCTTGGATGCTTAACCCGCACACAAAAAATAGCAGAGCAAAAGAATAAAGAAAGCAGATCAAAACTGGGAATAGGGCTAAGACGCACACTGCACTATACTCTAGTATCGTCATCAGTACAATGTAGTATCAACATTCTCTCGACAATCTCTTACTCTAGGATTTCAGACGGCAATATGTATACTACTCTCACTTCTCCAGGTAGCACATCATAAGTTATTCTGTATCATCACTGATGATGCACATCTCCGAGTGGTCGTTGAACGGGTAAGGCTACGAAGGCTTGGCCATAGTTGCCATTGGATTATGATTGTTTGTGAAAAATCTTGGTTTTTGTAGAGTCCCGATGACTTCGATCTGAAAGTTAAGAATACCATGAAATTTTCAAACGAAAGTAAAACTGCTTCTTGAAAATGGACCAAGAGTGTCAAGCACCATTTGGCATTAAGGTCAAACTTTTGGATGATGTATACTTGTTTCAACGTGTGTTGCACGTGCAACATTATTAGTACCAAATATTTCACAGACCTCCATGAATTTTTTTGGTGATATATGAGATCGAGGAGCACCCTATGCATTTTACATATTATGTGTAGATTTTAAAGCTAAATACAATGTCATTCATATATAACCATGAGGTATTATGCTATCGCCGACACGCTCTCACCTAGTCGATGGTTGGAGGGGTGTCACGGGGCCACTTATTTGTACATTGTGGAGCCTCCATAGCAGCCAACACTGTCAGATGCAAAGCTATGTGTAGTTCGGGTGGGTGGGGGGCGTCCCCCCCCCCCCCCCCCCCCTCCCCCTACGTTAGTCTAGCTAAGATGGTAGTATTTGACCCATTTAAACCCAAGATCCAGTAATATTTGGCCTATCCCTCCCCCTCCCCAATAGTTGCTCAGGATGTCTCTGCATCCCAGGTGTATTATCTCCATGATCTGAAAGTTAAGAACACCACGAAGTCTGCAAATTAAAGTAAACTAGTTTCTGAAAGAAGAGCAACAGTGTCGAGCACCATTTGGCACGTACATGCTTCCCGCAGATATATTCATAACCCAAAAAATGAAGTGGTGTATGTCCTCACCGCCAGTTTTTTGTTTGCTTATTCATATGTGAAACACCATTGTGCTCCTCTATTATGTCACATATTCTCGCCCCACATCGTGGACTTCTTTCTCCGTGTATCTCACCAACATAGAAACACATCGAGCACAAAACTATGGGTTTGGACTCCCTGCTCTGTCCCACCTCACCAGTGGACCAGGCACCATCCCCATTTTTTTGCTAATCTCCTTCTGTTGAAGCTATGCCCCTTCCTTGGTGCTCATCTGCACGACACCTGCATAGTATAAGAACCTAAACGTTGCCTAGAGGGGATGACTAGATGATTTAAAACAATTGTGGTTTTGGTTTGAATAAATGCGGAAGTATACTAGTTGTTTAATTTGTTAATTAAGCATGAAACCTAAATATGTTAGGCTCAACTATGTCCACCCACAACTTACTCTAAATAAGATGTAAACAACTATATATGTGGTAGCAATATATAACAAGATAGATAAATTCAAACTCGATGGATAAGTGAGGCACGTTGAGATAAAGATGTATCTTCAAGTTCCCTTCCTAATGGAAGATAATTTCCGTTGGATAAGTGCGGAGGAATAATACTTACTGAGCGCCACAATGGTATCACCTTGAGGTGTGGTTGCACAATGCACACCAAGCTCCACAGATGTTTCACCTCAAGATGTGGGGGCACAACACTCATTGATACCACAAAAGCTCAACTTATTCTTCTTGAGCCTTCCCACAATGAAAAGTTCTTGGATCCACTAGAGACCCTTGAGGGCGGTCACCAAACCCTTACAAATCGGTTGGAGCAATCTCCACAACTTAATTGGATACTCCTGAACTTTCTCAAAGCTTTACACCACAAATACTGACTCTGCAACAACTCCAACGGTTTAGGGTTCCAAGAACCCAAGTGAACCAGTGCCTAACTTTCACTTCCATGAATTACCGTGGAGAACTCAGACTGATGCATCAAATGTACTGGAAATAACACAAGAAGTGGCCAAGTTATTCACCTCCCAAATCATACCAAAGCTACACATGCACATAGAAATATGAGATGAAGAACAAGGGAGGAGATCAACAAATTACTCCAAGATTTAAATTTTCCCGTCTCATATAGAGGAGAGACTGATTGGTGGAAACTAGATTTAGATATCCTCTCTATTTTTCCTCAAAGAGATGCAAGATTAATTGAAAGGTGTGAGAGTTACAGCTTCAAAAGGTCGGTTGTAGTCTCAGAGCAACACAACTGAGAAATGTTGCGCTAATGAATGAAGGTTGCAATAAAGAAGAAATCGAGAGTGATGAAATAATGTACTCCCTCTGTTCACAAAAAATGTCTTAACCTACCTCAAATTTGCATGTATCTAGACATGATTTAGTGTGTACATACTTCAATTTCGTCTAGATTGAGACATCCTTTTGTGTACAGAGTGAGTAGTTAAGAAGGTATGTTGTTGTTAAAGTGGGGGATAACATTGCAATGAAAACGAACTTGTAAGCGTCCCGAAGAAAAATGAAATGTATAAACAGTTAAAGTTATGGATTACATCATTCATGTAGCTTGACAGCAACAGCACGCTAGATTTAGTAGCAACGTGGATGTCCATGCGTGGAGCAGTTTCTAGCTAGCTAGCAGTTTAAGGCCGGGAACGAGACCACGTCGTTGTCGCAGCGGCTGCAGAGGAAGACGTGCGGGACGTCCTCGGCGTCCGCGATCCCAGCGCACCGCGTGTGCTGCCACGCCTCGCAGATGTCGCAGCACGCCATGCGCTCGCCGTCGTCGTCGTCCGCGCCGCACACACAGTCGACGACCCTCTCTCCGACCTCTCCGCTCCCCTCGCAGACGCAGACGGCCGGCGCTTCTTTTTTCAGGTCACCGTCCTCAGCCAGCTGCTGCTGCTGCTGCTCGTCGACCACCCCTTCGACCACGACGGTGCTTCCGACGCCGATAAGCCCGAGCACTGGGCTGGCCTCCTGGCATGCGTCGACCCCCACGACGTTCTCTGCCATGAAGGTCCTCAGACCGAGGTACATGTCCCTGAACAGCCTCTGCACCTCCCACTTGAGTTCCCCCACCGTCGCGTGCGCCGGCACGATCACCGTCTCGTACGGAGGCACCTGCTCGGGGCTCCCGTTCCTCACGACCAAGGTGCAGCACAGGTTGACGTAGACATGCCCAATTCCGCCGCTGTTGGTCGCGGCCACCCCTTCGTGGTAGTCCTTGACGAAGTGCTTGATGTCCAAGACCATCCTCACGGCCACCGGGATCGCGCCGAACGGGCCAGTGGTGAGCGACTGGCTCGGCTCCTTGAGCACGTGCCTGTACAGGTGCACGAGGTCCCTCATGAGCTGCGCCCTCGTTAGATGGAACCGCACCCTCATCTTGCCTTGGCCCGGAGTCACGCCGGCGCCCGCCGCCGCCGGTAGCACGCTGGACACGTCCTCCAGGCAGTACTCAAGCACCTTGGTCACGGGGTTCATGGCTCGCCGCACCACGTAGTTGCCGACGATATGGTTGCCGAGGGACTTGAGCACGAAGTCGAGGAGGCCCGTGTCGCCGATGTACGCGCGCGCCGCGTCGCGCACCTCCTGGCGCGTCACCCACCGCGCGGCGGGCGCCTCGGACCGGCGGAGCGCGTCCACGACGGCGCGGGCCGCCATGTCGACGCGCTTCGCCGACCACCGGCACGACGCATCGGACATGATGCCACGGTAGTCCATGGCCGTGACGGAGGTCGCGGGAAGGCGCGTCCGCAGCTCGAGCATGAAGCGGAGTAGGTCGCCGAGGTTGAGCAGCTTGTGGCCGCTGATGGCCTGGTACTTGGTGACCACCATGGGGAGCTCCTGGCTGAAGCAGGAGAGGTGCGGCACGAGCACGCAGAGCGGAATGGACTGGAGCGCGTGGAGGGACTGCTGGTACGACTGCAGCGCCACACCGTAGCTCGGCCGGCCGTACCTGTAGCCCCACCGCCCGAACCATGTGTCGCCATACGCCACGCCGTGCAGCAGCCTCAGCACCATGTGCCCTTTCCTCGCCGTGTCCACAAGGCTCACCTTCCTTGCAACACACAGAATGTCGAGTGCACACGTGAGAACTCATCGCTCATGCAGCATATATATGCACTTCGTGGCACGGTGTAAGTGTGCCATTGCAACGTGACATGTACCTTACGTGCAAGGCTGAGCATATGCGGTCCCAGAGGTCCATGATCTGATGGCCGGAGACGAAGTCGGAGCCGCCCTCGAAGCCATGGAGGCCCACGAGGTGGCCGTAACCGTTGAGGTGCACGACGCCGTGCAGCAGGTGGCCCCTGGAGGTCGCCGTCCCTTTCGACGCTTTCTCGGTGCCGCCTCCGTGTCCGCTGATCCCGTAGCTCAGTCCATCAGTTTCCACCGAGGATTCCCTCTTCGGCAGCACGAAGTGAAACCTCTTGCTGCATATCAGATGCCTACCCCAGCCTGCGACACGATCGACGATCGATCATCTTCCATGATCACGTAACCGTCTATCAGACTTGATGGCGTTCAATGCGGAATGGTTATGTGAAGCGTGTACCGACGACGCGGCAGAGGTGGCACTGGCGGCACGGCGAGGCGGCAACCTCCTCCTCGACGACGAAGAGCCTGACGACGGTCGGGGGGTGGCGGTGCAGCTCGAGCTGGAACGACCAGCACCGGGTCTCCCCCTGGACGCCGGCCTCCAGGTGCGCGAGGCCGAGCAGGGTCCTGACGTTGTCCCGGAACGCGCCGGCGAGCTGCGCCGGGTAGCCGGGCTGGCAGAAGGAGTCGAACCGGAACAGCACCTCCCCGCGCTTCCTCCGCCGCGAGCTGCCCAGGCTGATCACCGTCGTCGTCTTCGCCATGTACGTGTGCCTAGAAGAAGACGTTGGCGTGGATCGGATCGCGCGCGCCGCACTTTATGGTGCGAGGATAGATCATCTAGTAGCGGCAGCGGTTCCTTCGGCTTCATCACACGCGGTAAGTGCCCGGGATTTAGAAAGCTTCGGCGGTCTGGTGAGAGATGAGCTCCATAAACAAATGGACCATGAATCCTTCTAGACTAGACATGCTCATCTCTGCTGTCCAAACTTTGCACGCAGCACCTCATGTTTTCTTTTCCCCGTATACTTCCAGTGCATTCAGGCCCATCTTTCATCACTGAAACTGAAGAATGTGGCAGATATATATTTCAGACAACTTTTGTCTTTCACAAAATCAAAGCTAAAACAGAAGTAATGCTCATTCTGACGAATGTCACAAACCCACAGGCCACAGGGCCGAACCATTGATCAGTGGATAATATTTTGATATAGGAAACAGGTGGGGTGCCATATGCAAATGTGGTGCGAGGATATCTATATAAGATACTGGTGGCTGGTATATAAGCATGAAGTAATGCCAACGAAGTAAGCCTTGCCTAACTGAATGTTAGGGTGCAGTAGTTTAAGATCAGGGAAACCGTTTCTTACATTTGTTTAGCTAGAACAGACTGGAACGCATGGTCTACAACTTCGGCACCCCGTGGAAGTGTGAAGCGGATGTATATTCATCCACAACTACCGCCTTCACAGAGTAGGTGGCCCAAATGGCCATCGTGAGCTATTTCTTAAGTACCACTGCACCATTTCAATCCTGAAACACTGCCATTTTTTACACCATATTCTCACATATGAAGCGGTCATGACTCATGAGCCTTCTGATACTGAAAGGAATGAGCCACTGCTGTTCTTCTCTGTACTTGCTATCTAGCACCTGCTAGTTGCTCTGTTATCTATGCACTACCACCATCTGCAGAGCATATCCTGGATGACTGCACCAGATCCTGATCTGCATGAACAATAAAGTACACTATGGAGCAGTAATGCTGCACAATATCATAATGCCCACTTAGGCTTGTCCAGTAATGACTGTGATCCGTCATTCTTCACGGGATTCCATATAACACGACCGAGTGAGACGGATCTACAAGGAAGGTGACACATGGATCAATGTAGCTACTGAGACCAAACGATGAGATGGAACGATCCTCACCTGAGCAAAAGCATAGATTGCCTGCACGATCCTAGCATAATCTGTCCCGAGCATTTGAATCACAATATCAGCCAAGAGTGTGCCCCACATTCTGTGTAACAGTTGATTGTATAAACAGTTAGACTTTACAATCCACAGAACAACGCAAATATTCCATGAGCAAAGGGGAATTTAGATTTGATTAAATCATGCCGCAAGATAGATATTGACAGGTGACAGCAAGTAAATCCAGAATTGCAGATTTAAGGCGGTAACAGATATGAAAGATTCATAAAAATACACTACAAAGTATTAGGATAACTTACATTGGTCCAAGTAAAGTCATGAAACTCCTAAGACCAACATATCTAGACGCTGCACGAGCCAAACCCTGCATACATTCAAGAGGAGTGTTCAAACATGATATCCAAATGTGCAATCTCTAACAAAAACGTGGGGAAAATACCATTATTGTATGAAAGAGCTTCTAGGAAAATATAGTTTTACCTGCTTAGCTGCAAGCAAGCCAACTCTAGATTCAAGGTTGACAGCAGCTAATCGGCCACCCTGTAAATGGCGAACTTCATTACTTCTGGAGGATTTCTTTTTCTTGACGAAAGGCAGCAGCGCTGCTTTCAATTATATTAAGATAGAAGAGCAAATTACATGAAGGGAGGGAAAAATAAAAAAGGCTATACACTGTATGCTAGATGAAAGGAGGGCAGATCAGGGGGGCTTATACCACTGCACCCCTGGAATCCCAGCACCACACCAAACGTTCTATTACGACAGTTGTCAATATCGGTTGCAACATGCAAATATGAGTTAGTCTAATTGTCAAGATTTGCCGATGCATTTTACGGATAGGGAAAGGAAACAAATGCTTATACTAGGGGAAGGACAGATATATGAGTTTATATGTATTGCGCTGTTGATGACCATATAAATTGCAGGAACACTAAATCAAACAGAATCAATTAAAATAGGTCTACCTGCTTAACAAGCTCTTTCTTTATCTCATAATTAGCTGTCTCCATCAACAGATTTCCAGATAGTCTCTTGGCTAACTACCATAATAGTAATTAATTAATATAAGTAAGGAGCGGTGCAGTGAGAAGTAATTGAATTCAATCTTCCAATAATAAAATATATTTCGTACCGATTCATAGATTGTTTTCACAGTCAATGCACTGCCACCCTTTCATAACAAGGAAAAACTGAAGTGAGGTAAACAATTGAAGGATCAAAAGGGAAAAGGAAAAAATAACAATAATCGCAAATAACCTTCAAGAATGTACTTTCTAGTCCCTTTGATCCAATCCTCCAAGCAGCATCAGTAAGCACCTTCCAGTTATTTACTTTAAGGCTAGCATTTTGTTTTGGAGATTTTTGTTTATCCCATGGAAATGAAAGTGACCCTTTCTGACGGCTAAATGCAGAGACCTAACAAAGTTAGTATTCATGACCACTAGACACTAGTGTAGCAAAGAGAGTACAGTAGCAGACTGTAAGAACATTCAAAGAGAGATAGAAAAATCGGTCTGAAAAGTTTTCATAAACAAAGGAAATCAGTAAACATGGAGTTGCAATAGTATCTGATGAGCTAATGATGACTAGCAATCCAGCATAGCAGATTGCAGTGTATATCCGTTTAAAAGGAAAACAGATTGCAGTTGTATATGATTACATAATTTAAGGCCATTTTCATACATTCCAAGAAAATTTGTTTGGCCACCCTTATACTTTTTCCATAAATGTTAATACCTTGAATATTCATCCAGCAGGTGTAGAAATATTTCTGCCTCCAGGTCCGCGGTACATAATTTACTAGAGCACTGAACACCAAGTTTTCCTCTTACTTCAAGTAAGACGTTCCTGTATGATGGCCTCCAGCCCCTACAAGAACAGTCGTACAAAAGAGGTGCCGAACTATATCAGGTCGACTTACACATTTTCATTCAGACATAAGAGCCTACTTCACTGACCTTATAATTGACCGGGCATCGGCAGCAAGATACAAAAACCTTGACTCTAATTTTGAGATGAAAACATCTCTCTCCTCGATATCATCCAAAGCAACAAGAGAAACAGAGTTCGGCCTTTTTGCAATCGATTTTATCACTGGGCTGAAATAGCTGCAAATTAAGGAAACACAAAATCGAAGTTTATTATGCTGACAATAAAGGTGATGAACGTCTGTTCTTGTAAGCCCCTACAAGAACAGTCGTACAAAAGAGGTATTGTTTGCAGCTATTAAGGAAACACAAAATCGAAGTTTATTATGCTGACAATAAAGTTTATCACTGGGCTGAAATAGCTGCAAATTAAGGAAACACATAATTAAAGAAACATTGTAGTAGTATGAGACATAAGTATTGTTCCAGGACTTTTCATGGCAGTCCCATGTTGTAAACTCAGAAAGGTGATCAGGTCACTGAATCAGTGAACACAATAAATAAAAGGATAATGTCGATTTAAACTTTGAATTTGTAATGGTAGTCTCAATAAAACCCTAACTCTGAATCCCAGAAATCAGCACCTTGAATTTCTCTGTTTTCTTTGTTTCTAAGTTTGTAAAATATCAGACAGATTTATTTAGCTCTCGCTCCCAGCCACGTCAGCAACCCTGGATCAGCCACAACAATAAACTCAAATCCCAAATGAGATTTTGGTGTATAGCCACCAGGAATGGCCAGGATTGACAAGTTCACGGTACTGATTTCAGGGATTGAGAATTCGAGGTTCAATTCAAACTGCCACTATTAGTAAACGGTTTAAGTAGGCTTTAAAAAAACCTGATTGTTTCACACTTAAACATGGAAGAAGAAGCAAAAGGGAAAGTAATGTTAGTTGTTTCCTGTAATAAATATATAATCTATAGTTGCCCTCTAATTCACATATCTGATCCTCTTTGGCTCATAGTTTAAATGCATGAATTGAGTAGTGCTACTACTTTGTAATCCTATATCTAAAAGCAACTAGATATATTTGGCTAATTGCGCAGCATTACATAGAGCTTACTGACACAATGGGGTAATAATCGGATCAACCAGCAAGCGACCAGACCTGGTACCATAGAGGATGTCCTCGAATTCCAGCAGCTCCTCGTCGGTGGCGAGCTCGAGCACCAGCCTCAGCTCCGGGTCACACATGCCTTCAAAAGCATAGCAGTGGAGTGACAATTACGAGAGCTCAAATCAAGCTCGCAGCACAGCCCCAATTTGACTACGCGTAGTACCTTATGCCGCGGTCGCCGCGGAATACGAAGCGGCCGCGCGGGGTGGGAGAACGGGCTGGGCGGACTGTGTCCTGCGAGTTCCGCCAAGGCGAGGAGAGGACGCGACGGCGGGAGCGCGGAGGTCGGCGTGGAGCGGCGAGGTTGGGACCCGTCGCGCTGCGGGCTGGCAGAGGAGCGAGGACTGGAAAGTTGGGGCGGTGAGGAACGGGAGGGTTTTGGCGGTCGCGGCGGTGGCCATTGTCGGCGGATGCTATCACCGGCGGACGGCGCGGTGGCCGGTGGATGGTCCAGACTCCAGAGCCGCGACGAGGTTTTGTGGAGCAGGACACGGTAATAGATACGGCCGTACGGGAAATTCGTGTGGATTTCCCAGTTTCCTTAATTCCCCGCTATTTTTCTGCTATTTTTGTCCTTACAAAACTACCATAATTATAAGAAACCTGGGGCATTTGTGAGGGTTTCAGACAAGAGCGAGTGAAAAAATGAGCAAATGTTTAGAGCGTGGGGAAACTGAATACAACTAAGAAATCAGGGGGATGAAAATAAAACCCAAATTATAATTTCGTACCACAAAATGATAGTTTGAAATTAAAGAATTTTATTGAATTCCTTTTAGAATATGTTTACCTTGTTATTGAATCGTGTCTTGCCATAACAAAGAAAAATATCTGGGTGGCCATCAAAATATTGGCATGTCAACATCAAGCTGGACTAGTACTTCAAATTTTCAAAAAAATCAAGAAGATAAACAAATTCTGTCCATAGTTGAAATCAAAAGCGTTCTTAGAGCTCTTCTTAGCGCTTATCTGATAATGAGTGGTTTGAGGATTTCTCTAAGTTTGAGCAACTCTAGAGTATCTCTAATATTTCTTTCCAAAAACTGGATATGAGCATGTCGTTACCAAAAAATGGGGAAGCTGCTTCTCCGGAACCCAAATAGCATCAACATATTTTCATTTCCTTACACTTGAGACCTAGTTTGTGGCTACCACTAACCAACCCCCACTCCCACCCCCCTTCCTCACCCCCCAACCCCTCTCTCACGCGCTTAATAGAGACATAGTGGCGCGCTTAATAGAGACGGAGTGGGGACCCACGTCGCCCAGAGTAGCTCCGAGAGTATGCGGCAAGGTGAGCATGGGGAGGAGCTCTAGAGGATGATCAGCCAATGCCGGCCTTGACTCACCGCACGTGCTCGCCGCGGATGATCTTGGACGAGGCGGGATGAGTGGAGTAGAGTACGTGTGGGTGGGGGTAGCTCGAGCAGCGGTTATACATGTGACTTGCATTTTGTTCAGACGTTAGATTTTTAAGTCATCTATGTAAGTTGTAAAGAGGGGCGTAAATTGTAGAACAATGAAAGCAATAATTTTCCAAAACAAAAGCAGAAAAAGAATGGTCACAAGGAATATGAATAAAACTATAACGTTTTGTCGAGATTCTTGAGAGGGAGATTTTTGACATAGATGTACAATATGGTTGACAACAATGGCCCACACGGAGTGGTAACCGTGGTTCTTGTTTAGTTTATCGGGGTTTTTATTATTTTGGTGTTGCTCGGGGTAAACTTCATAAAACATGGAAGATTATAACCATATCAATACGATGATACAATTAGTGTATATGTTTTTATTGCGAAACCACGGGTGATTACGTGGTGTCGTTAGAAACGTAGTCGCAACGAGTGGCAGTAGTTGTGTCTTTGACGTTCTATAGTTAGGTTGGGACGGGCCGTGGACTGTAAGCAGCATTCAAGTCACTACAAATAGCAATAACTACCAAAGTAACTTATTAGTAAGCTCCGCTTAAAGCTCGAAGGGGATGGAGAGATATGAACAGTTCTCTGCCCCGCCGTCCATCCCGAGCTGCCTACACATCCTCCATTCATACTCCGGTAGCACAAATCTGCTCCGGGCGATCTTCTCCAGCACTTTCCTCGTACGCCTCTCAATTTCGCTGTCCTCGGCGACCACCACGAATGTCGAGACTAGTCTGCCACTAGAAAAGTAGAATCTGGACAATCTGCTTACCATGAAAGATGTGTTTCGGTTGTATCTAAAGAGGTAAACCGGGAGACCCCAAGTGGCCTCCTCCTTCGTTTGGATTTTCGTCCGTCGGATCGACCAGTTACAGTGCATCTGGGCCGTTCGTTTTTTTCTCGGCGTCATATAAAAACACGCCCGCAACGGTGAAAACCCTAGCTCCTCTCGCACACTCGCTCCTCTCCATCCTCTTCCACCCTTCGCGCCGCCATTCCCCGCGGCTTCTCCTCTCACGCCACGCCGGCGCCATCATCTTCCTCGCCCCTCGGCGCACAGGGCTGCAAACGGAGGAGGAGGCGCTCGGGACGCACGCCGGCGCCATCATCTTCCTCGCCCCTCGGCGCACAGGGCTGCAAACAGAGGAGGAGGCGCTCGGGACGCAGGGACGAACGAGAAGGCCGAGCCGTTCAGGACGTCGCCGCCGCCGTGCTCGCCCTCGACTCTCGGGCCTCCGCCTCCCCGACGTCTTCGCCCGCACAGAAAGCAGGAGCGGCTATGGGGGCTACTCCAAGGAGTGGTGTTCTGCTCCTGTTCGTTGAGTGGGACGACGGCCAGGAGCACAGCTGCCCGACCTCCTCTGCGTCTTCTCCCCTCGCCACTGGAGGATGAAACCCAGGGTCCAGGTGAGAGCTTCTTTACATTTAATTATCTTTTCTTCTTACTCCTATCGCTCTCTAACAACACCGAGAAGGCCGAGCCGTTCAGGACGTCGCCGCCGCCGTGCTCGCCCTCGACTCTCGGGCCTCCGCCTCCCCGACGTCTTCGCCCGCACAGAAAGCAGGAGCGGCTATGGGGGCTACTCCAGGGAGTGGTGTTCTGCTCCTGTTCGTTGAGTGGGACGACGGCCAGGAGCACAGCTGCCCGACCTCCTCTGCGTCTTCTCCCCTCGCCACTGGAGGATGAAACCCAGGGTCCAGGTGAGAGCTTCTTTACATTTAATTATCTTTTCTTCTTACTCCTATCGCTCTCTAACAACACCACTAGCAGGAAACGCCACAATATACAAAGCAGCAGCCTTGATGGCATATATGGCCGTCTTTTCACGCTTGGGAATCCATCGCCTATACAAAGGTAGCGTACATCACTAATCCACGTAATGGATGAACAACCGGTTCAATCCATTTTCCTTTCACTTCATTTAATATCATGCACACAACCTGTTTGATGGAATGAAATGGCTGAAAACAGTTTTGCATATTGCGGTAATCATAGGAGGTGATGGAATGCAGGCTGAATGAATGTGTATTTTGCGTCGCTGTGCATTTTAACTGATGAAGGACATTTTAACTGATGAAGGATTGATTATGTATATATTTTTGGTTGTGTGTTTCAGGGTCAGGATTGACGCAATCCTTAGGAGGCGGAAGGCTCAACATGCATCAATTTGTTTAAATTATTTAGATGTAAGTTCCAGAAGATTTTTATGTGTGATTCCTTTTTAGTTTGTCCACATTATTTAGATGTAGGTTGACTCTCATTACTAACTATATTAAGGAGAAGAGGATTTAGTCCCTCACAGGGAGCCAGCGCATCCCACACTGTATATTAAGGAGAAGAGGATTTAGTCCCTCACAGGGAGCCAGCGCATCCCACACTGTTCCTGGGAACAGTAACCCGCTCACTGTTTCCCGCTACAGTACCACTGCAGTACTACCTGGCCCCACCTGCCACCTACCCTCCCTTTTTGTCCATGCTAATTGGCCTAATTGGTCAAAGCGGCGTGAGCAACCCAAACCGGAGTTGCTTTTCCTTCCTGCGTGATCCCCTTTGCCTCTGTGCTTCTATTGATCCTTCGCCCAGCGCCGCCGCGTCATTTCCCCATCGACCATCCTCACTCCACCCCGTGCGCCGTTGCCATTTCCCCACCGCCGTCTTCCGTCCAGCTCCTTCCTCCCTGCTCCTCTCCTTCTACACCCTGCCGCTAGCGAGCACGCCCGCTCCTCGAGCCTCCGTCCTCGCGTCCCGCCGCCTCCACTCATCCTCCTGGTTGACCACGCCGGCTAGACAGCTAACCCCTTCCACCGCGACCAACTTCCCATCCTGCCTTCCATGACGTGCTCCTCCACCTGAAGCTAACACGGAAGGCGCTCCGATGCCTCGCCGTTCGCCGCTCGCAGCGGTCGCTCCTCCGCCTTCTTCCACGCCGGGTGCGTCGGGGGCGGACGACCCTCTTTCCATTGATGCTACTGCTTCTGCTGCTCTTGAACCTCCTGCTTTTCGGACCCGCCGTCGTCGTCGATTCGAGCAGACTCTACCTGATGTCCCCGCTCCTCCATCACAGCGTCGTCGTGTATCGGGTGCCTTGCCTCCTCCGTCTGCTCCCGCACCTTTATCTCAGCGCTCTGCATCCCGTCGTCGGCGCCGTCAACTGGATGATGCGTCACTTCCTTCTGCTTCTGCATCGCCTGAAATATCTCTTCGTCCGTCTCGCCGTCCGAGGAGAGCATTGGATGTTCCAGCCTCTTCTTTTGGTTCTTCTCTTCCTACTCCTTCGCAACAGCCTTCGACTTCTTTGGATGCTTCTGTTCTGCATTCGCATGCTCCTGATACTGTGCCCTTGCCCGACGCCTCTACTCTTGCTACCGGTTCTGTTCCTTTCCCGATGGATTTGGGGTCTTCCAACACGTCTGGCCGTCCTGTTGGGGGTTCTTTGTTGCTTCAGGAAGACGCGCGCAGGCGTGAAATTCGTATGGGCAAACGGCCTGTTTTCGACGACCGTTGCAGCCATCCTGTTAATGGTGCGCCTCTCATTCTTCCTTTTTCCTTCCCTCTGCTTCATTTTTTTTTTTCCTAGCTTCATCATGTTGTCCAGGATACTTGAACTTTCTGTTGTCAACCTTGCATTTTTTTTTACCTGCTCATTATGTACAACATGTTGGAAAACCAATTGCACTAGGAGAAGCTGAGGGGGGACAAACAGGCGGCTAGGTATTTTTCCTGCCCATGCCGCTGTAGGAGCAACACGCGAGCTATCTGCTAAACCTCCGTAGCTAGCTATCAAATATATGCGAAATTGGCGCCCAGATTATATAAGCGACTCAAATTAATTAGCTTCCGCATCATCCCATGAAATTTAGATGCCACCAATTTCAGACTGTACGCTATCTGATTCGTCCTTCCAGCTCTTGAACTCTGAATATTTGTATGAACTGACCAGAATTGCCTTCTGAGGCAAGGGTGCTGATCTAATGACCGGTTGCGCGAATCCTCTTACAATTTTGTGCACTTGAGGGGAATGTTAGTTTCTGAGATCTCACATCAATGTGACTGCCCATTGTACAAAGGAGCTGATAGAGGAAATATCAGTCCATTTTATATGGAATTTAAATTTACTGTTGGAAGATTGTTTACCTTACATTTATATGGAATTTAAATTTACTGTTGGAAGATTGTTTACCTTATTACCACTGAAATCTGCACAACACGTGAGCCTTTCTGAGGTCTCTCATTGGATATTGTCGATCGGTGTTGACAAATGGTAGCTAGCGTACCACAGCAGGAAAGACGATCCATAGAGATGCAAGAGCTCCTTGATTATTTTTTCCTGTAGCAAATACAACCGCTACCGTACAGCCTCAGTTTACTACCTCGAACATCAAACACTGGCTGAACGTGGAGCAGCAAGACATGCTACTCATATTTATTTTTTCCTTCTTGGTATAGCTGTTTCGTTTGTATGCAATTAATTTGTTAGTATGGATGCTTAATGTTTACACTTTGAAATTTCGTGCTGCCCATTACAAGAGATGCTGTACTGCTGTTCTACTTACTTGCCATTGTACTTATACACATGTTCTCACTGCTTATTTTTTGAATTAGGAACTTCTTCTGCTGCTAACGTTGATCCTGCTCAGTGCTTGCGTACGGAATGTCAAACATAGCGAGCCACCCCGCTTCAACACCTTGGATTCCTTTCTCCGATGCCCAGCTATTTTCTCATAATTGTTCTAGACCGTCTAATTCGCACGCTACTGGATCATCGTCTGCTTCACACGACTCGGGTTTTCTGCAAACCCCACGGTTCGATTTTCTTGCTGAAGATGTGTCTGATCATAGTGACCATAGTGACAACGATTCTGTTCATAGTGACAACGATTCTGTTCCTGTGCCGCTTCCACCACCAGGTGCTAATCCTCTGGATTATTTATCGCGAGGTATGGTATGATCTAACGGTTTTCCTTCTTTATTGATCCGTCACGTGTGTGTATAACAAGTTCCTGGTGTCCCTCTATTGATGCGTCATGTGCATGCACAATGCATTCCTGTTGATCGTTCCTGTTTGTTGATCTTTTGTCGACCATCAAATGTTTCAGTTCCTCCGACTCCTTATGTATCGGCATGTCGAGCTTCCTCGAATCGTCAGATGCGCAGAGATATTCGTCGACACCGGATGTTGCTGCGTGCTGGCTTCAGACCTGCGCGTGTTGAGTTGCCTCTGCCAAATGACTCACTACAATGCTCAAACGTAATTTCTCCAAATCTGTGATGATTTCTTATTAGCTTATGCCTTTGTTAATTGTTTTCCCTGTTTCATTCTAATGGATTGCTTTGTTGTTTTCAGGCGCATGGCCCGGTCGTTCTTATTATGGTGGCCCTCAACATATATGCATGTACTGCAGCGCTCCATTTTGGTTTCAGGAGCGTTGCAAAAGTGCTAGCAGAGAGAGGCGCCGACCTATATATAATGGTTGTTGCCATCATGGAAAGGTATCGCTTCCTAATATCCTAATTGGCCGTCTCCTTTGTCGGAGTTACTAAAGTTCGACGGTGGGCCTGAGTCAAATCGTTTTATGCGTCTAATTCGTGAGTATAATTCTATGTTTGCCTTCACGTCTCTTGGCGTTCACATTGATGACACCGTCAAATTGGAACTGGCCCTTATGTTTTCAAAATTTGTGGAGTGGTCTGCCACCAGATTGGTTCTCTCCTTCCACCGTCTACCAATCCAGAACCTAAATTTGCCCAGCTTTATGTTTTCGACACGTTAAATGAGCTGAACAACAGGATAGGTATATTTAATGATGGTTTTGCTCATACGGATGATTCGATTGGTTTCTCTGATTCTTTGCTTGGACGACGTCGCACCAGGGAGTCTCATCATGGCGACAATTTAGATGAGAATACTAGCCGGCCTTCTCAGCGTCGGCGCCTACGCAGGGAAGAGCCTGATCGTGCTATAGTTGATTCACTCAGGGCTATGCTTGATGAGCATAATCCTCTTGTGCAGACATTTCGTATGGCTGAGAGGAGGATTTTCTCGCCTGAATGTCCAGATGTTGCCATCCGGTTATATGGTCATGAGGGAACGGAACATGGCAATCGTTACTCTCTTCCTGCTGCACCTGAGTTGGCTGCTTTAATTGTTGATGATTTTTCCGTAGAAGCGAATAGGTTTGATGTGATTGTCCAGAAAAATGCAGGCTATTTTCAGCGTGTGTCCCCACTTAATCCTTCCCTTATGGCTTTACAGTATCCGCTTTTATTTCCTTACGGTTCAATGGGATATCATCTTGGGATTAAATATCGTTGTCTGACGGTGTTCCTGCGGGCGGTAGAGAGGATGTGACCATGCTGGAGTACTATTGTTATCGATTTCATTATCGAAAAGGAGAGCCAAATCCTTTTACATGTTGTGGTCGGCTGTCTAATCAAATTATGGTAGATTCTTATTCATGTGTTGAGTCGTCCAGACTTAGTTATCATTTTTTAACCAAGATACTTTGCGTTCGGAAACGTATCAAGGTTTATCTGATGCCCTTGGTGAGGGCACTCCCACTGGGAAAAATGTTGGGGTCGAATATATTTTGCACTCTAGCTACACTGGAGGACCACGTTATATGATTCAGAACTACCAAGATGGTATGGCAATTTGCCGTGTTTCGGAGCTCCCGATCTTTTTATTACTTTTACATGCAATCCAAAATGGGATGAGATCGCTGAGGCATTGCTTCTTGAGCCTGGGCAAACATATGCTGATAGACCAGATATGGTTACACGTGTGTTCAAGATGAAAGTTGATGAATTCAGGAGTGATGTAAGAAGTGGAGAAACCTTTGGTCCCATTCATGCATGTATGTGTTTACTATTTTAATGCTGTTCTCATAATATGCTGCTACATGTTTCAGACTCTATTACACTAAGTAAAACCGTTTTTCTATTCATGCTGAACTACACTTCTGCTTTCCGGATTTCTTTCCGCATAATTGTTTTTTCCCAATACTTGCTTCATATTTATCTGTTATATCCTTAGTTTTTACTGTGGATCTCAACTTTAATGTCTTCTTGCATTTTTTCCCCTTGGCTGCTACTTCTTTAGCTCCTGCTTCATCATTTTATTTATATTTCCATGTCCGCGTTCTTGCTGCTATGTTTCTTATCTTTTTGTTTGCACTTATTCACTGTTTGCAGATTTATATGTTGTGGAGTTCCAGAAGAGGGGTCTTCCTCATATACATTCGTTGGTCTGGTTACAAGCTGATACAGATGATCCCACTCCGTCTTTCATAGACTCTTTTATTTCAGCTGAAATACCTGATTTTCGTGAAGATGCACTCGGCTATACTCTTGTGGAGGAGTTCATGGTCCATGGTCCTTGCGGTGATTACAACCCGCATGCACCGTGTATGAAAGATGGGTATGTACAAGCATTATCCAAAAGAGTTTAATGAGGAGACTACTATTGATGGACTGGGTTTTCCGGTTTACCGCCGGCCTAACAATCGTCGCTACGTGACAAAAAATGGACATCGCCTAGACAACAGATGGATAGTTCCGCACAATATGGATTTGCTTAAGAAATTTCAGGCTCATATTAATGTTGAGTGGTGTAATAAGACCAACCTTCTAAAGTATTTATTCAAATATCTTGCCAAGGGGCCCGATATGGCCCGTGCACGTTTACATCCCATGTATGAGCCGCAGGGTCTCAACCTGAAGGGAGGAATGAAATAAGTGACTATGCCAAATGCAGGTACGCACATGTTTAATGCTCGAAGTATCTATTGTTTGCCACTGTTTGCATTTTCCAATCTTTGTTTTCTCTCACCTGTTACTGTGTGTCATATGTTCTTGCCTTTTTCCTCTTTAGGTATTTATCTACATGTGAGTCATGTTGGCGGACGTTTGCATATGATATTCACGTCCGAGAACCATTTGTCGAAAGACTAGCTGTGCATTTACCGAATATGAACCGTGTTATTTACGGCGAGAATGACAGCCTTGCATCGATTGTTCGTAATCCTAACAAGTACAAGACTATGTTGACGGAATGGTTTGTCGCCAACCAGCGATATCCAGATGCTCGGTGTTTGACATATGAAGACTTTCCAACTAAGTGGACTTGGAATGGCCAAGCTAAGAAATGGAAGAGAAGGGTTCTGAAAGGCAAATTTGCTGTACCCATTGGTAGAATCTACAATTGTCATCCTACTACAAACGAGTTGTTCTTCCTACGGATATTATTGACTAAAGTGGCTGGTGCTACAAGTTTTGCTGATTTGAAGTCTTACAACGGAGTTTTATTTGGTACTTTTAGAGAAGCCTGCCAAGCACGTGGATTGGTGGGTGATGATAATGAGTGGTTCCTCCTTTTTGATGAAGCTGTTTTGTGGGCTTCTTCTTTCCAGCTGAGACACCTATTTATGACCGTTCTATTGTTTTGTGGAGTTATAAATGCTCAAAGACTTCTCGATAAATATTCCGAGTATATGGTCGATGATTTGGTCGCTCGAATTCGTGATTCTATGGATGATCGTGATCTGATTATTCCTCCGAGGTATCTCCATACAGAATTGCTGCAAGAGCTGTCCATCATGTTTAGCAAGAATGGATATTCATTGGAATCTTTCAACATATCTACAGATTTTTTGCATGGAGCACGTATTATTGGCAATAGATTGATATTAGAAGAGCTACAGTATGACAATGACAGCCTCAGATCTACAGCCTGCTTGCTTTATGAAAAGCTGAATGCAGAACAACTTGCTATTTTAAACAAGTTACAAAAGCTGCCAGTGAACCAGTTGGAAAACTATTTTTTGTTGCTGGACACGGAGGTACTGGTAAGACATTTTGTGGAATGCTATTATCACATCTCTGAGGGCAAATAACCATGTTGTGTTAGCTGTCGCCTCTTCAGGAGTTGCTTCTTTACTTCTTCCAGGAGGTAGAACAGCACATTCCCGATTTAGGATCCTCTTGATGTAGGCCATCAGACTATGTGTAATATGTCCAGAGGCACGAACCTAGCTGAGTTAATTGGGAAGGCAGTGCTAATTCTATGGGACGAGGCACCGATGACTCACAGGCGTTGTTTTGAAGCAGTTGACAGGAGTATGAGAGACATTCTTTCATGAACGACAGTTTTAAGAAAACTCTTCCTTTCGGTGGCAAGACAGTACTGCTAGGTGGAGACTTCAGACAAGTGCTGCCTGTAGTTGAAGGTGCAAGCAGACGTGAGGTCCTCGATTCATCTCTTATCAAGTCTCCTATTTGGCAGCACGTCACCATTCTAAAGCTAGAAAGGAACATGAGATTGTCTAATCCTAATTTGACTGACACTGAAAAGGCCAGGTTAGATGAGTTTGCACGTTGGGTTCTTTCTGTTGGTGATGGGACAGTACCAATGGACACAAAGAGGGTGAAATGAGCCCTTCGTGGATTACGCTGCCACCTGATATTGCCCTCTTGCCAGCCTCCAATTACATTTCTGCTATCATCAGCAATACATATGATTCGTTCGAAGATAGGTTCTCCGAAGTTTCATACTTGGCACAGCGTGCAATCATTTGTCCTACCAATAAAGTGGCTGATTCTATTAATGACATACTCTACGGATCTGTTCCTGGAGAAGAAGTTATATTTGAGAGTTGTGACGCTATTTGTAAGAGTGTAGATCATGTGGCCGACGCTGATTTACTTTATCCTCCTGAGTTTCTGCACAAGATTGAACCGCCCAATTTTCCAAAGCATAGAATTGCTCTTAAAGTTGGTGTCCCTGTTATGTTGCTCCGGAATATTAACCAATCTATTGGCCTATGTAATGGTACTCGGCTTCTGGTTACTCGATTAGGCCAGTGGGTCCTTGAAGCTAAAATCATGACAGGAAGTAATGTTGGCCACCATGTCTGCATACCAAGGATCGTCTTGCATACACCGTCGAAGAGGTGGCCTTTCACTCTTCAACGCCGTCAGTATCCGATATGACTATGTTATGCAATGATGATTAACAAGAGCCAAGGTCAGACACTGCAAAAGGTTGGTGTTTATTTGCCGAAGCCTGTGTTTTCACATGGCCAATTATACGTGGCTATATCACGCGTGACCTCAAGAGAAGGGCTAAAAGTACTTGCTCTCGATGAAGATGGGCATCCAACTTTTATAACCAAGAATATAGTCTACCGTGAAGCGTTGAATTTGGATTGCAGTACAGTTCCCCATATGGAAGCTACAGTTAAGTGAATTCCTCCTCTGGTGCTGCATAAGCTTTCACACAGTCGGTTTGCTGTTGTGGTAGGTACAAAGCTTGCTGACTTCTTCTTCTTAGCAGGCACACTGAGGCTGCAGTTCTGGATGGACCTTTGGTTGTTCCTCTTCACTGTGAATGCATATGGCAGTGCCATCGGCCTAATCGGTACACATCTTAATTTAAGACGATTATGTTGTCATCTGTCATTCCGAACTAACTTATGGTTGAACTGAATCACTTAAAGTACATACCATTTATATGTTATTAACTTATGCCAACCAACCATCAATTTAGTTAGTTTTACTTACTTTCAGTAGGAATGATACGTAGATTTAAACTGGAGCTTTATTCTTCTCTTCAAATTGTTTCAAATGACTGTAAATAAGAACAGCTTACTACTGTTACAAACAACAAATTTGTATACTAAAAGAATAACTTTGCCCATTTTGTATGGAACTCACAACACATATCCATATCCGACTTGGGTCTTAATTCATCTGCATTATATATTCTCTTATTAAAACCTTTCTAATCAATATTTCAGATATTGTGTCTCTAAGAAGAGACACTCATACCATGCTATTATTTTGGTTGTTGCAGGTTTACTTACTCCCTATGAACTGCTGATGAAGGAATCATTACCATTAGTCCCATATCTGGCCAAATGACTATTGAAAGTGTACTTTCCGGAAAATGTTTTCTTCACTGTTAATCCTACGTTGCTACCTCAAGGGTGACATAAAAAAAAGACTGAAGATACTTTCAATAGATGAGAACAACATACCGACCATGGAGACAAGAAACATTTTGTATCAAAAAAATGCTCGCTTTAGAAAAAAAAGGAGTCGAGCCTCAGAACGATGTGTACCTTAGACTGAAGTTTTTTTGTGTTTCTCATGACTAATCTGTAGGCTTACCAGTAGTTGATCTTGCTGTCTGTCAGTTTGAGCAAACTTGGTTTCAAACATCCAGGTGACATGTACTCTGCACTAAAACCTTATAATAATGACTACATATGCTCATTAATTTGTTGCTACTTTTGCTACCGAATTTTAGCAAGTCTACTGTTAATCTACTATTCTTGCCCTTCGATCTGTGGGAATACTGCTTCATAATTGACAATAATTAGATGAGCAGTAAGGCTGGAACAATTCGAACCGCAGCATTTCTGTTCCAATAAGATTGCAACCAGTTATCATTTGTTATGTTCCAGTTATTGTATAAAGGTATACCTTAGTTTGTTACTTCTATCTTATTTACTTTCTGTTTTTTCTTACAGTTATGATTGACCTGCTATGTATTCGCTTGCATTTTCTTCGATTTTCCTTCTTACTTTGCCATGCGATTTTCATCACTTTAGTCAGCCTAAATGTACTTTTTGAGAACATGACCGGCCAATTTTGTATCTCAAAAAAATAACATTCATGCTTCTTCCTTAGCCTCCTTCAATCTCTCATGACGTCGACCTACAGGAACCCGGCTGGATGTGAAAACTTCACACCCACAGGCGCGGCGTGTCGCCGCGACAATTTTCCTAGTCTATATATTAAGATTGCTCAAAACGGCGGCCTGAGTGCGCTCGGCGACTGTAGCTGGAACAGTACCCACGATACTGTTCCATACTACAGGTCGCAGGTACTGTTCCCACTACAGTGTCGCAGGTAGTGTCGCTACAGTTTTTTTTTGCAAACAAAATAACACCGCTTTTTCCAAAAAATCTATACATGAAATATATGCGTGTCAACGAATAAGTTTCATTCCCGTAATCGGTTTCGAGTTTTGTTCACTCTAGCTACCTAATTTGTGATCCAAATTTGCAAAAACGTTCGACGAATTTTGTCAAACTCGGCGCGATCAGTCACCCATTTGAATTTTCCTTTCACGAGTAGATACATATCACTCTTTCAAACAATTTTGATGTTTTACCCTTTTTATTTTGACGAACATATAGATATACACTTCTACAGCGCTCGCCGTTTTTCCGTAATAAAGCCCTCACGTTTTCCAAAAAACATAAATCGGCCCTGCAGAATAAAACTTTTCGCATCAAAAGTCCCCGCACACCGCTTTTTGCGGAAAAGACCTCGAGTTTCCTACAAAACGCTCCTTACCTTTCCAACATTTTAAAACTTTCTATTTTTTCCCTCTTTACTCACAAATCATAATTTTCAACAATTTTCTTTTCCATATAAATGACAAAACATCCAAACCCCGCCTCCACATGCGTCCCCCACGTCAACCGCGTGTCCCACATCGCCCTGGTGCGGCGCCGCCGTGGTCATCGCCGTCGTCACCGTGGGAGGCCCGCCCACTGATAACGACACCCCGACGTCACAGTGTGCCCCACATGTCATATTTTCATTCTTTTCGCAGATATTTTCAGAAATTGATAAACTGCTGACAGATGGGTCCCACTTATTCAAACAATTTCCACAAAATGACTAATAATGCAAAATTAATATCTATAAATCTATCCACCGAAAAAATACGAAAAAAAACATCAAAATGCTCGGGAAAAATGCTAATTACTTATGCTCATGTTTTTAGCTAAGGGATTTTATTTCCCAAAAAAAAATGATGTGAGCTATTAATATATTGCATTAAAATAGTAAGAATATTGTATCTGCAGTTATTAAGAATTTGTGCGAACATACTTCAACGAAGAGAGAAATGACAATTTTTCAACTATGAAGTTAAAAAATATCAGTTTTTTTACCAAACTTTCGAAAAAAATACAAATAATATACCAAAATTTGCACAAAAATGAAATCTTTACAACTAACACATTTCTATTCATGATTAAACAACTTTAAATAATTTCAAATAAAATAACTAATATAACATTTTTACTATTAATTATGGAGCTTGTGGAAATGCAATTTTCTTTTCAAAAAAAATTACAACAACTACAAATGCTTAGATTTCATGCCACTTTATATTGTGGCGTCAGAGCACACATAAATTTATTAATCAATTGCACTATTGCTATATACATCTAATCTTACTACATTCGTATGATCATTTGTTTTTGTTTATTTCGCAAAAAATCATGTTTTTATGTTCTATACTTCTATCCCTTTTCAGTAACAATGATCATATACTCAGATAATTTTTTTGTCACCACGGGTGCGGCGTGTCGCCGCACCACATTTACCTAGTGTTTGGTTATATATTAAGCTAAAATAGCAGGTTTTAGTTCTGTACTTGGGTACATTTGATTAGATTCAAATAGTTGTTTTGAATAAAGCATATGTCAAGAAATAAGAAAAGTTATTTTGTATCTTGAAACAAAGGCAATGTTTTTTGTCGATTATTATGTATATTTAGTCAGAGTTTCTTTGCAAATAAGGAACCATTAAATTTTCCATACATTTTATGCAGGTGGACTGGCCAGCTATGGAAGTCGCCTTGGGCTTCCAATCGGAGAGGACTTCTAGGGATATTGATGTCCAAACTTTAGACACTAAAGCTGGTATTTTTTATCTCATGACATATGTACTACTGAGTAATTTATTAAACCATTCATATATGTCATGATTACTAATATTTTCTCAGTTTTGCAGCTAAGGATTTCTATAGTGAATGCTATATATTAATAGGATTGAGGGGGATATAAGTCATACAGCTAAGCCATCAGGTTATTATTCTTTTTATCGATACATTGGTATATGTCTATGGTCAAAGCACTTCTTCTTACCTTATTTTTTTTATTAATGCTAGATTCATTCACATGTTTCAGTATTGTATTATTTTCTTTAGATCCACCATTTTCTGTTATGCTTTTGTGTGTGGTACACAAGAGATGTTGTAGTTATGCTTATATTCATCTGTCAAGATTTTGTTCCTGTATTTACTGATCAATGTTGTATGATGTATGGCTCAAATTTCCAGTGAATTGCATATATAACTTCTGCACATGGTATCATTCAGATAAGTTTGTAGCATCACAAAATAATAATGTGGCTAGCATATTTTGCAGATGATACATGTTGGCGGCAGCCAGTCGTGGTGGAGGAAGATGGGGATGACGGTGAAAGAGGCGGGGGTGTCGAGGACGATTAAACATGAATTGATGTATACATGCTACTCTTAAGTTTGCACAGCTGGCCTGGCTATGACCAGTTAGATGATGTAATTCAGTGGTTAGTGTGTTTACTTTACCATGGTTCATCTTCTCAGCCTTCTTACTTCTCCCCTTATCTATACGCCACTTTCATTAACTGGGTACCTTTACAGCTAGCTTGCAGGAAAACATTGCCATGGTTCATCTTCTCAGCCTTCTTACTTCTGCAGTATTGGTTGTTTGAAAAGGGTTGGTAAAGCTCATGCTTGAAGGAATAACTCTGGATTAACTCTTTTAGGAACCAGACAACATTAGCTCAATATATTTTCCAGGTCTCAGTATAAGGAAAATGTGATACATAATTCGCATATGTGCAGCTAGGAGGTGGAGACCACCTCTAGGCTCACTACAGAGGCCTTACCTATCTGGACTACATGGGCAATCGATTTGTATAACGAGAAATGAAATCATAAACTCCGTGAGAGGTACTGATGATCTCAGAGGTGAGCTCTTTATGTGATTCTAAGTGCACTTTGTTTCTCCTTTGCACGTTTGATATCATTTTACCGGGACCAACTTTTCTGTGCCGATCTACCTAAAGCCTTAGTTCAGATTGATTGATTCCCAAAATGCGCTCTGATTTGTATGAATATTAATTGATACATGTCATTTTTATCCAGGATTTTTTGTTGGATTTCATGGAAAGTATTGTGAAGTTCAGCCCCATTTGGATCTCAGTATGCGCACTTTCTATTTGCAATGGAGGTAAATAAGGTAACCACATCTACCACCTAAAATCCATCCAGCATGAAGGCGCTCCATTATTATTTTTCAGTTTAGCTGATGCTTCTTGAATTTCATGCATTGAGGGTGCCCTGGCATGCTGTTGGAGCTCATACGTTAGTTCCTATGGTGATGGAGCTTATCAGTCTATTGTGTACTATTAAGAGTTAAAGTTGTTTTACTTTTTTTTGAAAGACTACGGTGCAAACAAAGTTCCTGCATTATTAGTTATATACTTAAAACTATATTCCATGTGTCTATGTTACAATCAATTTGTACATATAGCTGCAGGTATCGTCTATTAGTTTTTTGATAAAATCATTAATATAATAGGTATGTGTTGTACCTGGCAGCCAGACTACACCAGATTACAGTATTCAAAAGAATACCCAGGGCTCTATTGTTGTTTGTAAAACAGCAAACAATTCATATTTATTAATTTGTCTACTTTTGTGTATTGATATTCTCCCCTTCTATTTTTGTCTGTACCAAGATGACATATTTGATGGTAGTTTCACATTATTTCATTGGAAACATATTTATAATACACATATTGATGATGATTTGGCTAAGCTAACAGCAAAAATAAGAATTTGTTTGACCAAAAAATAAGAAACATATTTATAATACACATATAGTTGCTGATTGGATTGTAGATAGGCTGCTGTAGCTCAGCCAGACTGCACCAAGATGAAATGGAAGTAGGAGCAAAATGACATGCGGAAAATAAACAAATGCTTACAAAGTAGCTATAGTATCACCAAGAGTATGATAACCTTTAAAGGAATATCAGGCTAGACATATGCATATGGCTATATCCTAAAGGAAATACGGTGCTTTAAAAATATGCTGGTAAAAATATGAAATTGAGGGAAAATATGCCGACAATATCAAGCGAAGAAAGGTTAGTCATTTGACATCAAATAAGCAGGAGAATTTAGGCACTCGATGCTCAATCTTTCACAGCTGATCCCTTTTTTATGTGCTCTATTGCTGTAACATTTCCTTCCTGTTTATATTTGTTAGGACTTCTGTTCTTTGAGAACCGGCAGTTCGGGGAGGATGCGGAGAGGGTGAGGGGGAGTAAGAAAAGACCCGTAGCAGCATGCCATGAGGAACCACATCCCAAAGTCATCCAAACCCTTCCGGATAGCACACCGACAAGAAGTTCACGCACATGTTTGATGAGGACAACCTGAAGCCCACCTTTGCTGGGATGTGATTAGTGTTGATCGAAACATCATCAAGCACTCCTCTAAGACCCCTCTTCCCATATTCCTCTTTATATCATTATGTGTTTGGTTTGATTAGTTGATGATTCAGTGATTTCTCTAACTATAGGTTGCATATTTTTTACCTTCTGGTCTATGATAAACAGAGTATGGATGTTCAACCAGTGAACTGGCATTGCTGTTGGATATGCACTGACACACATTCAGTTCACTGATGTTAGCTGTCTATAGCTTTTGTTGTTGATTATGCAACAATGTATCACTTTGGTTGACCTGGGATTTGATTTCTTTCCTTTTCTTTCTTTCCTCCGCTTCCTGTTGGTCCTTGGTGCGATTCTGTTGTAAGTATTATTTTTCTCTTTTTGTTTGTTCCTTTCCCCTCTGTCTCCATCTCATATTTCGGCTTCTTCTTACATCTTCATGTTCTTTTGGAGTTCGGTGTTGGAACATTGCTATATTTTGCTTCTTAGATCCTTGCCTTTTGTATTTATTGGATTTTGTATTTTTTTTTGGTTCTTTGTTCGCCCTGCTTCTTTTTTTATCCATTCTTGGTCTTCCACTGTATTTTGATTCTTCTTTGATTCTTGCTCTTGGCGCCTTCTGTTTCTTTTGGATTTCTTATTTTTTCGGTTCTTTGTTGTCGAGGTCAGTAAAGATTCAGTTTCTTTGCCTCCCTTCTTTATTTCATGCATTGAATCCAGAGTTATGTGACTGTTGCTGCTGCCTGCTAATTGTTCGATCCAAAAGTAGCTAAACTTTTTGTCCATACCATTTCCCCATTTTGTGAAGAATATCATTTACCTACTTTTTGTTTACATACATGAAACACTGGTGTCTGGTATCTCCTTTTACCTAAATGAACATGTGGGCTATTTCTATCTAGCTAATCACACTACATGCTTTTACGAGTTATAGATTTTGACAAAAATAATAATTTCGGACTTCTTTGGTAGTTCTGCAAAATAATCATCTCCTTGGTTTACAAATGAATATTTTCAATCCTAAAGTAGATATATGTATTCTTATTCCTGTTACACCACAACTATTGCTTCACCACTCTCCTCTGTTTGGTCATTTGAATAAATGTAATTAATTGTGATCTCTCCATTGATTTTAAGTGTTGCAGAAATAGATATAACAGAGACTAGGTGAGGGACACTTGATACTGGGCTGTAGTTTTATTTGTGGTAGCTGCACATAATTTTTCGAAAATGAAATAGGTATACAGATCCCTGTCTATGCATGTACAACTGTCAGTAAAGTTCTAGCATCCCATGCGAAGTTCAGAAGTCAGATACCTATATATCTGCGCAGATCTTTGAAATATGTATATTATATCTGAATACTCAAGGAACATTCTTATTGCACATGTGATACATAATAATTATTTGTCTTATTACTACTAATGAAACTTCATTTATCCAGGTGTACCAAATCCTACCAGCACTGTTGCATAAGTTATGGTATATGCTCTACCTATCGCTACCATTTTCCTGATGTTATTGGACAAGGATTATTGCCGTCTGTTTTTTGCTGCCAATGTTTTTCCTCTGAAAATGAATTCATAATATGGTCACTTATGCATCCATGTAAACCACCCGGTTCTAATTTACCTTTTAGACTCCTAGAGCTGCTATAGGTGACTATTAGTTGGTATATTAACATCTGTTTGGATAAGCAAGAAAGTTCTTTTAGATTTCTATGTTTTGATTGATAATCATCAGCCTATCATTGTGTGTTTGTGAATGATCAGTAAAGTTTTGAAGGATTTTGATCCTATGATGTTTGCAGCACTGTGACCAGCATTGTCGAACTCAAGAAGGGCAGCCCAACCTCCAGGTTCTTTTCCACAAAAGGTATTTTGCTTTCATTTTGCCTCACTTGCATTCTCTGAACATTATTAGGTTCTGAGGTGTATTTTCGGTAAACTCGATCTTTGTATTTTGTTATTTCTTATAATGTGTCAAGATGGATCATTTGTTGTATTGGCATCAGGAGTGTGCAATATGTTTCAACACGTGCTCCCAGTTTTGTAAATTTAATGTCTGTGCTTTTAAAATTTTGGTATATTTAATATGCTTTCTACTCCTTCCGTTAAAAAAAATGTGCAAATGCATTTGATGACTAATAGAAGAAACGTAAGAACAATTAAATGTTTAGACGTTCCCACTTCTATGAATCCATCACTTCTTTACAATTAGATTTAAAATTGATCTGGTTCATGGTCTTTATTTCAGGTAATAGGAGCAGTGGTCTAATGAAATCAAAAGTGGCAGTCATGTGGTGATGGTGCCACCTCGATTTTTTTACGAGCTGAACCTCTAGCTCCAGCGAGCTCATTCCCTTTTTTAATATCATGGGATGGCAACCAGGATATTCTATCATTTTGCTTCGGTCGGCTGCAAGGAAAGGTGAGAACAATATGTACCCATAGTAGTATTGCACATGATATAATGTGCTTTCTGCATTTAAACTCTTATCATGTATTGACCAGCAGGCTCATATTTACAACTCCAGCGACTCTCCAAAAAAAAGCTTTCTACTCCCCTCAGCCGATATTTCGAGTGATGTCAATCTGTAGTTTATTTACCTGTTTGTTCTCTAGGCTTTTTGTTTACATGGTGATAGGTCTGCTGCCATTTTAAGATCTTTCGTGCACATAAATTTCTATTTTTCAGGCAGCAAGCATCACTTTGAAAATAAGAGTTAAGAATTTATTTGATAATGGCACCATTGGTGTGCCATAAGGCCCATAACACATAGATGCCACCTGGGACTTACATAGCTGTGGGTATGTGTAGCGCTAGCGCACGATGTTTGATGGTGGGCTGAGGTTTCATCTATATTTTATCATCTCATATCCATGGACAAATAGAGTTTTTTTATAACCATCTGATATAGCCCTGACATGTTCATAAATCAGATAATTTGTGATCTGCTCTTTATAATTACAAGTTGTATGGTATTTTAAAATTAGCCTTGGTTCCTTTGTTGTGAAAATACTTTAAATTAATGGTTGCTGCTTGCATTAATTAATGGCGTTTTTAAAGGAAAATGAGGCAAGCAGAAACCATTAGCCTAGGTTGATATACTTACCAGACATCACTAGAAATTTGTCCCATTTTTTATATTTTCATTAAATTATCCACTCTTCTATTAGATTAGCAACTCATATGTTTGTTTCTTATTATAATTTGTTTTAGTCTTATTGCTTCTGTATCCGAACACGATTTTCAGTTTAGGGCAAAAGCTAGCCAAGAGCTAGCAGTGCAGGGGATAGGAGCATAAACCCATTCTATTCTTTTTTAGGTGTGTGTCACCTGATCATCAATCTTCTTCCAGGTTCCATGGCTGAAATATCTACGCACCCCATGTGGCCATTTCTACTTAATTGACTCATTCCAAGGTGAACTTGCAAGCCTGTCTGATGTATTCTGCAAAATTATGTCCCATGCATATATGGTTTATGTGCCTTAGTGAGTTCTTGGCATGGAATGTACTCTCTGTTTCAGTTTTGTTGTTTCATACAAGTTCATCAACATGTTCTTCTTTTTGTCATGTTCATCATATCAACCATAGATAAATGGTACTTTCTATTTGTCACTCGCGACTATTCTGATGTTTGTCTGAATTAATCTAGCTTTAGCTTTACTAATAAATTCATCCATTTATGTTGCGTTGCCACTGTGACATATGGTTCGTTGAAGCTTTTTGGTTGTTTGTTCCTGACCGCTATTTGTTGGTTAGGCTCTTCCTGGCATGAACTATTGTTACACGCTGACAACTCCCCTTTCATTACTTGGCCCTTAAATAGGTACAGATTATGTTTGGCCACCTTTTATTAAAGTAACTACATGTTGTTTGACCCAGTGAGATCTTAAATTAATAGTTGATGCATGCATATAATTCATAGGTAGATTAGATTTGTTACTCTCTTTTGTGAGTTTACAAGATTGCAACGGTATCATGCTAATTTGCCTCATTTCGAGAGCTATCGGTCCAATCCAATTAAGCATTTTTAGGTTCCACCTTTCTCCTTTTGTCATTTAATTGTGAATTCCTGTATTTTTTTGCAAGCTCTGCAGTCTATTGTAGATCTTTGTTCTTAGTACTCTGTTGTAAAACAAAATAAGAGATGCACCGAAAAGTCATGCTGAGATATAAAAAATAAGGCTAAAGGTAATTTTCTTTTGTGTCACATCATGGCATCAAATGGGAGAATCGTGCATCCAGTTGTTTTCTTCCTGACTCTCCTAAACTAACGAGCTCATAGGTTTGCATTTCTATAGAGTATTGCAGTGGTTTTTGTCCATATTTTTGAGGATGGTGCCCTTCACTAATTAAATCCTTCAATGACCGACTGATTTACAGACTGCTAAAAACGACACCTAATTTTTCCTAATACCAATAATTATTTGACACAACTATCACTAATAAAACATCAGCACTTTTGATACATCTCTAAGAATAATGTGCCTTTCTCTTAGACTATTTGTTGCGCCCATTGCAGATGGTTTAGAGTTCTCGCATGTTGCTGCTGGTGGCACATATTATTCTTAGTGAAATTGAGACTTCATTTTCTTGTCTTTGTTTACTGCACAAAATTCCTCATGTTTGCGTCTTAGCCATTTGGCAGTGACATTCTTTTCATTGAATTGCAATTGCGAGCTTTGTGGTTCAGTTTGGTAATGGAAACAAGATTGTTTTGTGTGATTATCCTGCCAGCTTATTCATCTGTTCTAGCTGTGTGTCTATTTGTCCTTGCAAGTCACAAAACTAGCTTTTAGATGATGTATGTGAATTGGGATTGCTAGATTTGTGATTCATTTTACTTATGGAACAATATAGCTTTGTGTGATTATCCTGACTGGTTAATTTATCTTTTCTAGATGTGTGTCTATCTGTCCTTGCAGGTCTCAGGATTACATTTTAGATGCTTATGTGAATTAGGATTGCTAGATTCAGCGTGTTAATAGATTTAAGATGGGGAACTATATTAATTTCCAGTCTGTATCCTTTCTACCAGTTACATAATTTAAGATGGGGAACTATATTGACTTGCATTGCCATTATCCTTCATAGCTGCATGACGACACCTAATTATTACTTCCAAAATGATTTCACAGTCTTTCACATGGAGCTTATCGAGATTGCGACCACTGTCCTGCTTGAGGAGATGCTGAAGAAGTTGTCTTACCTGCCCAAAGTACAATTAGGATCGAGGTGATGATGATTGAGGTGTTGTAGTTAAGATCCTACTTATCCTATAGACTTATGGGTGTAGACTTTGTGTATGTAAGAGCAATGTGCTTTGCTCTAAACCTATAAAGCTTATTCTGTTATATTATGAATGTTTGGTATAGCGTTTTGCAAACTGAAAACCAGTGTCAACGGCGGGTGGCGCGCGGCAAGCCGCGCCAAGGAATCTAGTCTTGATGCACTGTCCGTGGATGCCCGCAGCGTGAGCAGCTGTTGACGTCAACGTCGTCAAGGATCCACCTGGTTGAGTGTGTCAATTGACCAGTCCACCATCTCGTCCTTGTATTGCTCTTCTTCATTCCGCCAGCAAGTCTTGCTTCTCCTGGTACCTTGCCTCGTGTGCTGCTTTGGTTATTTCGAACAGTCGCACCTACAATTCACGTCATGAGTTAGCAGAGCAAGGAACAATATCGAGGACGAAATACTAGACATGGGCAACGATTTACCGTAAACCCTCTTTTGGCTGCTTCGGTGGTAAATTCACTGATTCGAATCGTAAGAGCTACTCCTCTGTTTTTTAATATAAGATGTTTTAGGTGTTGCACATGTTGTTTAGATACATACTAAAGTGAGTGAATATGCACACTAATATATGTCTACATACATTTGTGTATATGTGCATGTGGACAAACCTCATCTGGTAGAAGGTGGCGTTTCTATATTGCAGTATGCGGATGATACAATCATTTTTATGGAGCATGACCTGGATAAGGCGCTAAACATTAAATTAATTCTTTGTCTTTTTGAACAACTATCGGGTCTTAAGATCAATTTTCATAAGAGCGAACTTTACTGTTTTGGACAAGCCAAGACAGTGGAAGATCAATATATTCAGTTGTTCGGTTGTGAACCTGGAGCTTTCCCATTCAAGTATTTGGGAATACCAGTCCATTTCCGAAAACTGAAAAATGGAGAATGAAAACAAGTTGAAGATCGTTTTGAGCGAAAACTGAGCAGTTGGATCGGTAAGCTACTTTCCTATGGAGATAGGTTAATTCTAATAAACTCGGTTCTTACTAGCTTGCCCATGTTTATGCTATCTTTTCTCGAGATTCCAAAAGGAGTGCGGAAAAGATTAGATTTCTATAGATCGAGATTTTTTTGGCAGAGTGATGGTCACAAAAAGAAATATCGCCTTACGAAGTGGAATATTATCTGTAGACCTAGTGATCAGGGGGGCCTTGGTATTGAAGTTCTTGAAATTAAAAATAAATGTCTTTTAAGCAAATGGTTGTTTAAACTAATGAATGAACAAGGCGTTTGGCAAGAACTCCTACATAATAAATATTTACATTCAAAATCCTTGTCTCAAGTGACAGTCCAACCTTTTGACTCTCCTTTTTGGAAAGGACTTATGAAAGTGAAAGAGGATTTCTTGCAACGTGGCCCTTTTATAATTGGTAACGGCGAGAACACAAGGTTCTAGGAGGATGTGTGGCTAGGGGACTGTCCACTAGCACAGCAATATCCAACGTTGTATAATATAGCTCACCGAAAACAAGTTTCGGTTGCTCAAAACTTGGCTCAACCTCTCAATATTACCTTCAGAAGAGCCCTTACAGGAAGCAAATGGGAGTGTGGGCTACACTTGGTAAACCGTTTAATGGATATAAATCTGACGCAAGAGTCAGATGCTTTTACTTGGCGCTTAACTAGCTCAGGTATTTTTACGGTGAAGTCAATGTATCTAGACTATTTGAATGATCATACGAAATTTTTAAAGAAATATATCTGGAAAATAAAGGTGCCACTAAAAATCAAGATTTTTATGTGGTTTCTGTATCGTAAAGTAATCCTAACAAAAGATAACTTAGCCAAAAGGAATTGGAATGGCAACAAGTGTTATTCCTTTTGTGATAAAGATGAAACGGTGCAACACTTGTTTTTCGAATGCCCCTTTGCTAAAATAGTTTGGCGAATTGTGCATTTATCTTTTAATATCACGCCCCCAAATAATATAGGTCTTTTTTTGGGGAACTGGCTAAAAGGAATAGACAAGAAAGACTTAAAGTTCATACGGGTGGGAGTTTGTGCTGTCATGTGGGCAATATGGAATGTACGCAATGATTTTGTTTTTAACAAGCCAAAAAACCATGTTTTTTTCAGGTAATTCCTTTGATTTCCCACTGGATTCGTTCATGGTCATATCTCCAACCAGTGGAGCAACGCTATGTCATGGATTCTGGATGTATCCGGTTGGAGACGGTCGCCAAGGATTTCTACAACCGTTCGGGCTAGCGTTTTGAGAAGAGAATTGCCCTATGAGTAGCTTTTTTTGCCTAGGTCTTTTTCGTTGGTTGATACTTGTGTCGACCTTGTGTGATTCGTGATTTGTAATAGACTAAAGTTCGAACCTTTGGAATAAATTAATAAAGCGGCTATATGCATCATTTTGATGCAGAGGCCGGGTACCCTTTTCGAGAGAAAAAATGTGCATGTGGATAAATGTTAAAACATTTTATACTCCCTCCGCCCCAAAATAAGTGTCTCAGATTTGCTCAAAAGTGGATATATCTAGACATGAAATATGTATAAATACATCCACTTTTGATCAAATTTGAGACAGTTATTTTGGGACGGAGGGAGTATTAAAAAACGGAGGAAGTACAATACAGTAAAGAACATGATTCACATCTTTTGTAACCTTCCGTGCCATTTCCGCCCCCTGCCGAACCATGAGAAGCTAGAAAGGTTAGCATATGAATGAATTACTCCAGCGTAACGTAGTAGCACTAGGAGGAGGGACGCGGACGTTTGGCTCTCGGGCACACTGCTGCCCTTTTTTTGAATTTTTGAAAATAGTACTTTTTTGCTTCAAAAAAATCTGTAATTTTTTACGTAGCAAGATATACATGTTATGAATGTGCGCAAGAAATTTCGTAAGAAAATAATAAATTTTGTGGCCTACAGAAAAAAGACAAATTTCTGACAGAAAATCCATACTATTGTTGCTCCCGAATTTGTTATTTTTATGTAGCTCGTAATACAATTTGTTTTTCTCAAATACTTTGTACCGTACATAGAGGACATGCATACACATCAGCTAGTATTTTTTTGGATTTTTTTGAAATCGTCAAAAAAAAATCAATTTTTTTTGGACAAGCGGGAGCACTAGTGCCCGAGCTCCAAAGTGGGTTTCCGTAGGATGAGGGCTTTGTAGACTCGCTTACCACCGTACGGTCAACCAAGCTCGCATAGCACGCCAGCCATTCATCCTCCTTTGCAAGTGGTATGGCAACCAACAACGCCAATTATACATGCATGAGTCTTCGTTATACAGGTGACTTGCATTTTTATTCAAACGTTAGATGTTTATAATAGCAGTAGGTGGTGTTCAGCAATCCCTCTGGTTGTTGTCCACGCGTGGTTCCAACTGCGGAGTTTTGTCGGGTGAAAACATGTCCGGCGTGTCCGGGGACGACGGTGGCGACCCTAGGGGCGACGTTACCTTCTTGAAGGCGCCTTTGCGGCTCTGTCCGTATCTTGACCATGTCTCTAGGCAAAAACCCACGATCCCCTTGGATCTGGCCGTGGCGGAACTTCGGTGTGTGTCCTTCCTAAAGGTGCCGTCTTGGAGGCCTTTATTTCTCTCTCTGTCAGGGCAGTGCATGGACAGTGATGGTGCCGTCTCCGTGATATATGCGATGGAGTTGTGCTTGTTTCGAAGGTGTGCATCACATGTTGGTGGGCTGGCCCGAGCTCTAGGGTGAGCTCCGGTCCGCCAAGCGGCGTCTTTTGTTTCTCCTATATACATGTAGAAGCTTTCAGAACAAAAGTTGAATTGTTACCAAAATTCTTTACTGGTTTTTTCGTGGCCTAATGTGTTTTGTGAGTTATTACAGATTCAATATAAGTTAAAAGAATCACTAACAGTAATCACCGAAAAAAAATTGTGTGTTATACAATTTTTTTGCATATATACAATTAGATTATTTGATATGCTCGCATGCAATGCACTTGGCATCATCAGCTGTAAACAAGTGCTCCTTACAGGTTTTTCGAAATAAAAATCCATGCAAATAGTTAACTGTATAAATCTAGCCAAATTTTTTTTTAACTAAAACGTGTATGACTTCTATGGTGAGTGCTAGTATATCGAGTCATAATTAATAACAGTATGGTGACAACTGGTACACTTAATTGTTGGGCACTCCTTTTGTCGGGGCCAGGGCGGTCCCCTGTTTGCCCGTCCCCTCATGTTATACTCCCTCCGTTTTTATTTAGTTTGTGTTCTGGGTTTAGTCAAAGTCAAACCTACATTCGAACAAGATGCACGCAGCAGATACCAACATGCTACAGTTTCTGGAAATTTGGGAGGGCGCTGCGGTTACGTTGGTTGTGGTTCGCCTGGACGGCGCCAGATCATGCTTGGACGGGCTCCTAAAGTCGCAGCAAAACCCAAGTGTCTTGGCGGTCTCGGTGTTTTAGACCTCACGAAATTTGGGAGGGCGCTGCGGTTACGTTGGTTGTGGTTCGCCTGGACGGCGCCAGATCGTGCTTGGACGGGCTCCTATATTCCATGCGATGAAACTGACAGATGCCTCTTTGCTGCGCAACTGAAATCACCTTAGGTAATGGCCGCATTGCAAATTTCTGGAAGGATGCTTGGTTGCAGGGGTTGCTCCGTGTGCTATCGCTCCAACCCTCTACGCCATCTCTTGTCGCAAGAACAGGTCTGTCCAGCAGGCGCTTGAGGGCAACAAGTGGATTGCCGATCTTAGCCATGGTCTGCAGCCAGAGATGTTGCCTGAGCTCGAGAGTTTGGCTGCGCTAATCGACACCACGACGCTCACTCCGGAGGTGGATGATACAATCAGATGGCGCCTGACGGCTTTGGGAAAGTACACCTCTCGCTCGGCATACCTTGCCCAATTTGAGGGATCGATGCACTCCGACCTGGCGCCTATCATCTGGTCGGGTTGGGCTCCGGGGAAGTGCAGGTTTTTCCTCTGGACTGCGGCTATGAACAGAACCCTAACGGCGGATGCTTTGCAGCGTAGAGACTGGGAAAATGATTATTTCTGCCCTTTGTGTATGCGTAGTCTCGAGACGCCGCTGCACCTCCTGGTTGAGTGCCCTTGGTCGCACCTGGTTTGGGAGCGCCTTGCTCGTCAGTCACGGCTGAACCATCTTCTCCCTCAAAACTGGGCCGAGCTCGATTCAATCAACGCTTGGCTGCAGCAATGTGCTTCTCAATCGTCCTCTAGCCTCTGAAAAGGAACTCAATCCCTTCTAATGCTGGCTTCCTGGGAAATTTGGCGCGAGTGTAAATAGGTGGATTTTTCAAAAAGAACAGCTTTCGGTAGATGCTCTTGTTTGAAGAATTAGGGACGAAGCTATGTTGTGGAACTTGGCTGGGGCGTCCATCCCCTTCGATCCTGGTTGAGGTCTGTCTCACCAGTTATTTTTGTTCTTGTAAAACTCTCTTCTAATAATTGAATTTAGCAGCGCTCCTGCTAACATTAAAAAAAAATACATGCTACAGTTTCACGACTCTGGCAGTCCCAGGGTAGCCAGCGAGAGCAGAGATCTTCGTCTCCATCGCAGTGCCCCCCTCGACTGCATTCTGCGCCATGTGCAGCTCTCTGTTCCTACAGTGCCGCCGCAGCGAGCCGAGCGAAATAGCCAACCATTGTACCAACAAAACCATGTACTTACTCCGTTAATAAATATAAGATGTTTTAGGTGTTATAGATGTTGTATAGATGCGGACTAATTTGAGTGAACGTATACACTAAAATATGTCTAGATACATGTGGATACATATGAATGTGGAAAATAGCTAAAATATCTTATACTCCCTCCGTACAAAATTAATTGTCTTAACTTTGTCAAAAAGATGTATCTATACATAAAATATGTCTAGATATATCTAATTTTAAACAAATTTGAAACACTTATTTTTTGACGAAGAGAGTATTTAAAAACGGAGCGTCTCCTCGCCGTCGTTCAGCTCGAACAGTTCCACGGACACGGACTGAAAGCGATGGTGACAGGGGCTCGGCGAGGAAAGAGGGCCAAGGCTTGTCGCTCGCTGCAGCCCTGCACTGGCTTTCCCTGATTCCCTCGATCGTGAGTGCCAGTCAGTTCCCTGCTCTCGAGTCACGGTCGCCCGTCTCGCTGCAGTCTGCATGCAATGCAATCGTTTCATTCGTTTGAAAGCTCAGCCCAGGCCATGGCCAGTGGTGTCCCATCGGCCGTGCGTGCATGGTGGCATGGCCGGATCAGTCGTGATCGACGGCGTGCGCAGACGCATCATTCGTCGAGGTGTACGGCGACGGGCTACACGTACTGATGTGCGCATGGCATGGCATGCATGAGCTAAACAGAAGGGGCGTGTTTGGTAGGTCGCAAGGTGTTGGAACGTGGGGAATCTCCTCTTTTTTTGGCTGTTTGGTATGCTGCCCCGTTCACGTTGCCTGCACGAGCACGGTACTTAAAGCACCCCGGGCTAGGCTCAGGAGGAACGGTCGATTCGGCCGTTCCTCCAGAGCCACCCTCGCGCAGTGCATTTTTCGCCACTGTTGCATGTGATGCTTTATTTTCTCTCTCCTCCTCTTAAACTCCTCCACTAAGCATGCCTCGGATCTACAAATATGTAAGTCGATTCGAAAAATGTTGAACATCAAATATGTGCGCGTCGATTAGGGGGTTCCATTCCCGTGCTCGGTTTCGAGTTTCGTCGACCGTAGATTCTGATTTTCGAAGTTCCCTTTTGAACGTTTTTGGACGAATTTTGTCAATTTCTTCACACTCGGTCAACCGTTTGAGAAACCCTTTGACGTGTGGCTAGATCTCAACATTGCGCACAACTTTCATGTTGTAAGTTTTTTGTTTCAACGATTGTATACGAGTAGATCTTGGTATGTACGTATTTGCACTACGTTTTAGTGTATTGTCCCTAACTTGTATGGGCTTCTAGTAGGCAACCAAACTCGAGGTACACAGAATGCTGCATGCAACGAAACGGGCCTGGCCAACACATTGTTGGCAACCAAACGAACTGCACAACATGGCTCCTCAGTCCTCGTTTCTTCAGGGCCAGACTGAGTTGGCCACGGATGTAAAATGGCCAAAATGCATGCGAGCAACCAAACAGGCCCAAGAAGACGGGGTTTCCCCAGAAGGGAAATCATCCATCAGTTGCCGCCGGCGACACGCGCCGGGTCCAGGGCCGTCTCCAGAAATTAGGGGCCCCGGTGCGAAATGTAAAGCGATGTCATATTTTGTTTCTGAAAAAACGTACAAATATTGCTAAAACATTAAGACATAACTCGAGAAAACATACATCCACAACATATTCGGTTTATAAGATCAATGAAATAGCACTACATCAAAAGTAATTGGAAAGCCTAAGAAACATATCTAATAGAGGGTAATTTAGAAAACAATTGAGCGGCGGCGGGCGGCCGGATCGATCAGCCGAGCATATATACATCTGGAAAAAAGATTAACAGAGACCTGAACCTGACTGATCGAGAGTGAGTGCCACGACACAGATAGACTGATGGGGGTAAACCGGTGGCAGCTGCATTTTCCGGCCGTAGGTAGGTACGTTGACGACGATACGTGGGTGCGCAGGCAGGCTGCATACGCGGATAGGTCGTGTCGGCCGGCCACCGCGCCATGGCCGGACGTGATGTGATGGCACACGGCGCTCGACCGATCTTGGTTGCTCGCCGGGGCGGCCGTGCATGATTGCGCCCCGCACGCACAGCAGCGGGAACGCGCGCAGACTCCGAGGCATCCGCCCGTCCTGCCCTCTCTCCCCTGCGAGCCTAGCTCTAGGCTCGAGCTGCCGGTGTGTCGTGTAGGGCACGGCCGAAAAGCCACCAGAACTCTGGGTCGTCTCTCCCCGGACCGGGGGGGGGGGGGGGGGGACCCGGCCCGGGCCCTATCGAGGCCGGCCGCCCCAGAGACGAAAGATCAGCGGACGGACACAAGTTTCCAAGGCAATGCATGCATGCATCATGCATGAACCGACCGACACAAGTTTCCAAGGCAATGCATGCATGCATCATGCATGAACCGTTCGTTCACGCATGATTGCGCTAATTGCGCGGTGCCGCCGGTGCGTATCTCTAGTGGAAGATTTAAATTTGACAGTCTATATCTTAATATATACCACCATCTTGGGACGCGCTATTTGACACCCAGTTATTTTTTGAAATTCACACCAATATATTAAGCAAGCAAGCCGCCTCATTAAAAACCTTCCAGTCCCCTTAGGTACCCTGGTAAGGAAAAGAGCGCGTCAGAAACTTGCTGCTTCGAGTTCAAACACTTAGTCGGGGTTACAATCCTTTCTGATACATGCATTAAGAAAGGTGGGAATAAAGTTTACCCAAAGACATCTCCTCCTATCCGGACTACAATGTTTAGCAACTAGATGAGCCAATACATTAGCTTCCCTAGGTACATAACTTAAACTAAAAGAATCCAGATTCCCGACTAGTTCACTCACTTCCAACAGAATTGAAGCTATCACAGATCTTTCGTAGCTCGAGGACAACCACAAGTTCACCAATTGTTGTGAGTCTGTTTCAATATCCACTTGACGTAACCCTCTCTCAGTACCAAATTTGACTCCATCCCTTACCGCGTAGGCCTCCATCATCAGTGCGGTTACTGCTGAACCGTACCAAATAGCCTGTGCAAAAAGAAGTTTACCATTGTGATCTCGCACACCTACACCAGTGCCACCATGGTGTAAATTCTCCAAGAAAGCTGCATCCACGTTGATTTTCAGTCTTCCTGCCGGTGGAGGCTTCCACTTCCGATCAGGTACGGTGAGTGTAGTTTTCTTCTCCTTACCTGATACCGCAAGATCACTAGCAACATCACAAGTCCACTTGACTGATTGTGTTAGGCTCCTAGATGATTCGCCATGAGACCGAGCGTTTCTTTCCGACCATACAGCCCAAGCTCCACATAATATTATGCAGCAATCCTTGACAGAAATCTTTGAATCATCCACCATATCCATAGCCCAACTATTCGGGTGCAGATCTGGTATTTTAACTCTAGTAGCAGCTCTAGTCTCTGTCCAGAAATTCTTTGCCCAAGTGCATTTGAACAAAGCATGAAATATAGTCTCTTTCTCTCCACACTCTTCACAAAAACCTAGCTTCTCAATATGTCGCTGATACAAAACTTCTTTGGTTGGCACATAACTTTTAATTACTCGCCACCAAAAATTTCGAACTTTGGGAGGAACTGAAAGTTGCCAAAGCTTTTTCCATACGGGTAATTCTGCACTGGCTGACGTGCTAACAGTGTGTACCCGATCATGCTGTAGCAAGGACTTGTATGCTGATCGAACAGAAAAGAAACCAAGCCTTTCTGGTTGCCATGCCCACGTATCCTCCATGAACATGCCCACAGGAATTCTGAGAATCGCCTCCGCATCAGAGTGAATAAAATTCGTCCTTATTTTATCTTCATTCCACTCATTGGAGCCCGGAAATAGCAGTTCATCCACTCTTGTGATATTACTTTCCTCTTCCTTTCTCATTGGCTTCTTGTTGTGATTCTCCGGTATCCAAGGGTCCTCCCAAGCATTGATAGAACTACCGTCACCAACCCTTTTAATCAGACCAAGTTTTAAAGCTTCTCTACCATGTAGAATAGCTTGTCAAGTATGAGAAGATCCTCTCTTTTTTGTGGCCGACATGAAATCCCCAGTATGAAAATATTTTCCTTCAGCACTTTCGCACACAAAGAGTTCGGATTAGTTAAAAGCCTCCAACCTTGTTTAGCAAGCATTGCTTGATTAAAAAACTGGAGATCCCTGAAGCCCATTCCGCCTTCACACTTTGGAATAGCCATGTCCTTCCATTTACACCAGTGCATCTTACGTTTCTTATCATCTCCCCCCACCAAAACCGAGCTATAATACTAGTGATCTTCTTGCAAAGCTTTTTTGATAATTTGAAACAACTCATTGAGTAAGTTGGTATGGCCTGACAGATTGCTTTGATCAACACCTCTCTGCCTGCACTGTTCAAATGTTGAGGAACCCAACCATTCACTAGCCTTTTGATTGTGGATAAAATACCTTCAAATTCAGCATCAGTAGAACGCCCCAAGGAGGTCGGGAGCCCTAAATACTTTTCAACCAGAGCTTCATTTGAGATATTTGTCGCCAAAAGAACTTCCTGTTTCATCTCATTCGAACAGTTGGAGCTGAAAAAAATTGCAGATTTATCTTTATTTACCAATTGACCCGAACCTGAATGGTACCTCTCCAACAATTCATTTATCCGTTGAGCTCCCGCCAAGCTAGCTTGTGTAAACACGAGGCAATCATCAGCAAATAACAAGTGCGAAATCCAAGGAGCATGGATCGCCACTCGAACACCACGCGCCAAATGCCCTGCTCCAACACGTTTCAACAAACAAGTCAATCCCTCAGAACAAAGAAGAAATAAGTATGGACTTAACGGGTCCCCTTGTCGAATACCCCTCGACGGAGTGAAATTATCTGAAAAAACTCCGTTGACACGGACAGAGAAAGAGGTTGTCTCAACGCAAGCCATGATCCTTTGTATCCACATTTCCGCAAAACCGAGCTTCTCCATAATTTTCCTCAAATAATTCCACTCAACCCGATCATAAGCTTTCGCCATATCTAGCTTGATTGCGCAAGCCCCCATTTTTCCTTTCTTGCGTTTCAAATAGTGAATGCATTCATAAGCTGTGAGCACGTTATCTGTAATCAATCTCCCTGGTACGAATGCACTTTGTTCATCCGATATAATTTCCTCCAAGATTGGCCTAAGGCGTAGGGCAAGAACCTTTGACGCTATTTTGTATAACACGTTACACAATGAAATCGGACGGTATTGAGCCAAACTTAAAGGATTCTTGATTTTTGGTATAAGGACAAGTACTGTTTTGTTGACCTCTGCTGGCATCACACCTGTGTCGAAGAACAGCTTAATGGCATTGCAAATTGGCTGCTTCAAGAAATTCCAGTGTCTCACATAGAAACCCACAGTGAACCCATATGGGCCTGGGGATTTGTTAGGATGCATCATAAACAATGCTTTTTCGATTTCAATATCAGAAATAGGATTACAAAGCTCCTCGTTCATTGCTTCATTAACTTTCTGCTCAACAACCTCAGTAACCAACTCGGGATTAACATCACCATCCGCTGAAAATAGGGCTTTGTAAAAATCCTTCGTTGCTCTCTCTAAAGCAGGTTGCGCTGTCACAACAGAACCATCTTCAAGTCGTAGTGATTTAATTCTATTCTGCCTCGACCTCTCCTTAGCTTTAGCATGAAAGAACGAGGTATTACGATCCCCTTCTTTTAACCACTGAATACGAGATCGCTGTTTTGCAATAATTTCCTCTCGAGCTAACAATTCAGACATTTTGTTCATCAAGGTCTTCTCAGCCTTAGAAGGCCCAGTCATAATAGACCTAGCTCGAATATTTTCCAATCGCTCTCTCATATTTTTCAACTGCCTCTGAACATTACCAAACTCATTGCTGCTCCAAGATTGGAGTCTATGCCTAACTCCACCAAGTGCATCCGAAACTGCAGCCAGATCCCCTGTCATTGGAACCCAAGCTCCTTCCACCGTATTTTTATAATTGTCGTGCCGTGTCCATGCATTTTCAAAACGGAACGGCCTTGGCCTGTTATGTCTTTGGTCTCTCTCGGATCCATTAACTATAATAAGCAGGGCACAATGATCAGATTCAGTGGTCTGAACATGCGTCACCCTAGTGTTTCCGAACATATCCAAGAACATATCATCTCCTAGTCCACGATCTAGACGTACTTTTATATTTTTGTGGCCGTGCTGTCGATTATCCCATGTAAAGGGTAGACCCGAGAATCCCAAGTCCGTGAACCGACAGATATCCATTGCATCTCTGAATCCCTCCATCATCCAATCTTGACATGTGTTGCCCCCAAACTGTTCACTTTCATGGAGAATTTCATTGAAGTCTCCTACGCACAACCAAGGGTTGTCGAACTCACTCCTCAGATACTCCATAAGTTCCCAGCTACTCTTTCTCCTAGCTCTCACAGGCTCTCCATAAAAGCCTGTGAACCTCCACTCCATTGGTCCCAAGCTGTCATTCTGGATCAGAACATCGATGTGTGTCCTACTAAAAGATTTCAGACTCACAATCGAATCATTATTCCAGAAAAGCACAAGACCTCCGCTAAACCTTCACTCTTCACCGCAAAAGCATGTTGAAAACCAAACTTGAACCTCAAATCCTTTGCTCTCGTCTCTGACAGTTTAGTTTCCGAGAGAAAAACCAAACCGGGGCGATGCAACTTAACCAAGTTGCTAATTTCTTGAACTGTCTCGAGCCGCCCGCAGCCCCGACAGTTCAAACTGAGGAGATTCATTGTGCCCGGCGGTCTCCTTCGCGAGGAGCCGCCGATTTGCTTTCATTGGATAACGTGTTGCTCTCATCATCAGTCTTCTTAGGCCTCTTCTTCTCCCTAGTGGGGACATACCCCGGTGGCGGTGGAGGTACCAGAGGCAACTCCCCATTCTTTAACGAATTGCTATTACCACTACCACTACCATCACCACTCTCCACCTCTTTATCAAAGAGCAATTTTTTAGTTAAAAACTCCCTCTCAGATTTGTCCCCTTTCTCTCTGTCTTCGTCCATCTCATCATTTGGTTTCTTCAGCGGGCTTGATGCAGTATCATCTAAATCTTCCTCGTCATCCAATTCAGTAGACCGTCGTTTACGGCCGAAATTTGTCTCTCCTCTACCTCGACCTCCAGTCCTGCCTCCTCCTCCTCGCGACAAAAATTGTCCCGACTGTACTCTCCTTTTTGCAACGAGCCATTTACCATATTGGATAGCTTTCTGGTCATGAACCCCATCCCCACACTCCTCAAGATCATGCCCCATGATACCACAGACATCACAAAAATAGCCGATCTTTTCATACTTCACATGTAGCAATTTTCGGTCAGAACCACCTATATTCAACGGAACAAAGCGAATCAGTGGACTTGCAACCTCGATGCTTGCCCTTACCCTGACATAGTCGCCTTCAAATATCGTGTCGGCTTCATCTCCACGCTCTGCACCTTTCCAATCCTCCTTGCTAGCTGATCCACCACCGCAGTCACTCGATATAGCTCAGGTATTGCATGGATCTGAGCCCAAACTGAGGCACGATCCAGCTTTACGTCCTTCGGGTTGCACATCCCATCATATTCGGCGATCACCACCACCAATCTCTTAAAAAGCCATGGTCCCTGATGCATGACTTTGTTCCAATCTCCCAGGCAGAAAAACTTAAAACTGAACAAGTTGTCATCAATCTCTCGCAATTCTGGTTCATACGCGAGATTCCATACACCTTTGAGCGTATCAAATAGCGCCGTCGAGCTAACCGGCTTCCTCGTGTTCACCTTTGCAACAGCAAGCCAACGTGCTGCTTTTTTAAGGTTCAGAAGTTCATCCGTTCCAATGAATACATCATCCAGCTCTCCCTCCCTAAGCTCCAGGTTCTACAGCGCCCTGGCCAAATCTTCGTCGCCTTCATCCACCTTCTTCTCACTACTAGCACTTCCCATCGAGGACGCCATGGGAACGGATCGAAAAGCAAAGCTTCTCGAAATCGATCTGTAAGGAAACCTAGCGCACTTCCCCGGCCAGCGAGAAACCTTGCGTCAGATCGGGCGGCTTGACCTGCCTTTGTCTTCCGCAAGTCTTGGCGTAGTCAGATCAGGAATCAAACTCGGGATCTCCCCGTCAGAAACCTCCCCGGAGACAGAGTCGCCGGCAGAGTCGAAAACCCTAGTTTCCTAGGTCTACAACTTTTGCATTGCTAATATGCTAATACAACACGCATTTGACACCGAGTTATAGAATAGTTATTCTACACCACGACCCGACTAGCGCACCAACGCTGCCCCGCGCGAACGTGCGATGTAAACCGACCGACTGGCGCACCAGCGCTGCCCCGCGCATCCACCAGCCAGCGAACGTGCGATGTAAACTAGTGTCGCACGCGACATAAGATTCTGCTTAGAGCTGAGTGCGGGCAAGTGCGCAACCGCTTGCAGCGACATAATAAACAATTCGAAAATTACGTCCAAACCTGCTGCATGCGACGTAAGATTCGTTAGGACAATTACGTGACTTACGTCCGAAACATGAATTTTTTAATGCCGATCTAATTTTCCTGCAGCAGTAAGTGCACGACTCTAATCTTATGACATTTAAAAATAAATTTGAGTTATTTTGCACATTTTTGCAAACGCAAGGAGCTATCAGCTGGCCAGAAAATAACGACACGTAAGAACTCTGCAGACTGTAGTAATAAAATAATGCACGTAAAGAAAATCGACATGGTCTGGTAGTGAAATCTCTTAGTTTCAAAAAAGAATGGCAAATATGTACAAAATGATTTATTATATAGCAGGATCTTACAATTAGGTTCCTTAAAACAACTCTGGAATTTTGCAAGTCTTAGGGCTTACAAAAATGATATAAGTTCCAGAGTGAAAAGAAGAAGAATAAGATCAGACATAGACAATGACAAGTTGGTAAAATTTGAGGTTCAGCATGGTGGAGAAGTGAACCCAACTGGGGCGCATCAACCAAATGCCAAGGTCTTCTAAATTGTTCAGTACTAGAAGTATTAGGCGCGCTTTGCTGCGCCCATTGTTTATTGGCGTCACCATGTTTCTTATGTTTATAATTGTTTGTCCTATTTTCTGCGGTCAACTTGTATTTGTTAATTTTGGGCTACTATAGAACATAGAATGATGCACTTCTTCACACCAACTATTACCTACCAACACTATTAAATCAATTTGATATCTTGGACATAGTACGTTTATAATCAACATACAAAGATATTTAGTGAGTCTTTATTATTTTATCAAGAGTGTCTAATCAGCATCTAGCTGATTTTCAGTTCATTATTAGTCGGTTTTTGTCCTTAGCATATGTAGGACCAGACAGTGCAAAAGAACCATTATGATGTAGAGTGGATCATATAGACAAAAGGTGATGCATAACTCAAAATGAGCCAGCTATGTTCTGGGATAAGGTAAAAATGCACAGCGGTATTTTCCTTTTCTGAATCTCGCTCATCCTAAGGATTGGTATTTTCTTTCAAATCTTACTTACTCTAAGCATTACACTCCTTTATAGAAAGTGATAAAGGACTCAACTTTTTTCATTTGCATTCTTTTAAAACCAACAACACAATATATATAGTGCACCAAATTAAAGAACATCATGGTTTTCCCTAAAATGAAACAATATCATGGTTCGCAAAGATCACCAAGCTTGCCGCATTAATAATTTCTCGAACCTAGATAGTCCAATTTGCATTGCTTGCATAACAAAAACAAACAACTCAGAAGAGAGTTGGCATTGGTCGAAATTATTCCGGTGCCTGTGTCCTCAGAAAGTATGACTTTAACAACAGATGTAAGAGCAACCCTTCCAGTACCATACCATCCCACAAAACCATCTTTATCTGTGCAAGTCCAAAATCATCAATTACATAGCTCCAATCAGTTGAAAATAGATCAGTGTGTCGAAACAGCAGGCATATTACATACATATTCAAACAGCAACATGTGATAGAGAGTGTAGACACAGATGATACATCATAGAATGCAATATTTGTATATTCTTTTGAGTAGGATCCGAACATTTGCAAAAGCTCCCTTGTGCAGCATCTACACCGACATCGAATATAAAATCTTCTTCACTGCCAAATGAATCCTTGAAATGCTAAGGAAAGAGAATAAATAACATGCAACATGGAACTTGAGACAAAAACATTCAACATGGATACCGGAGCCATTGAGCCTAGACTTCTTAAATATAATTGCACGTAATATGTACATTGTCATGGGATGAAAATCAGCCACAAGGGCATAGTTCTCTTGTTCTTTTATTGACCTATAGATGGAGAGAGTGTACCGAGGGGACATAGAACTTCGATGCAAGGGCAGATTGAAATGAGCTCACCACCGACCTAATAGCAGCATTTAGTTTATCTATGCAAGTATAAAATTACCCTGGGAACAACCACAAATATTCAAATGTATTTCTCTATTAAAGCCCACACATATAGAATGATACCTAGCTTAAGGATCAAAGTAATTAGAAAACAGAACTGGTAACCGAGACTCAGCTAATAATAGACATACAGGATACTAATACAGTTACATGTACCATAGATCACAGGAATCACAAGCAATTGATGTATCTAGAGTTGACTCATCCTCAGCTGCCACAAGTCCACTCCGAATCATGCAATCACCACCATCCAAACAAACTACTGCCTGGAAATGAAAAAAAAACAGCAAGCCACGTATCATTTTCAGGAGATAGTGAATATGTTTGTTTGAAAATGAAATCATGAAGGCTACATGAATATTGTTACTTCTGTATCGATATAGTATGATGCAAATGAAACTGAGTTGCTTTCGCCTTGCACATACCAATCATCATCATCAGTGCACAATAAGGAGAGCATAGGAAAAGTAATGAAAATAGACTTTATTTTATTTCTTCGGGCACCAGTTTAAAAAATAAATTCGTAATATGACATTCATGGACCAAATGATATGGCACAAATTCGCAGGCAAAAAAGTATTACACACAAGCATATAAAAGTAAACCAGCAACGTTTTCAGCCTAACATGGTCAGTGACTCAAGCGCCAGCTTATGGCTAGCATATCTGACCAAGGAAGGGCTTCCACAGTAGCACTATGGTTTAATGAATAAGAGTATTTTATCTACTAAACTGATAATGGATACACAACTCACAAGATGAAAGGCCCCGAAAAAATGTCAGCAAGAATAAAATATCAAGCTTATGAAGTTATGAGATGAGAGGGGGAACTACAGAGTAATTCAACAACATGAACAGTTAATCCAACAAATGTTTTGAACTAAGATATGTTCAAACTGACAGTACAAGTCCTTGTGACCTTACCTTGTTAACCGGTGATTTCCTTCATTACCAGCTCTAGTACTTTCATATACCTTCAATAAAATGAACTGTTATATTTCAATGCAGGTCTACCTCTTGACTCTTGAGGCAGTGTGCCAAGCGTTTCCATTGAATTTCTAAGTGGTTTTAGCACTCCCTTTTCAAGAAAGATTGCCAATACTGACGATATGTTTTACTTACTGGAGTGCATCTTATATGCTGAAATTCAATTTTGCAGAAGGGGCAGCGATTTGTGATGGCAGACCACTTGTCTATGCATGTATAAAAACCTGTTACATGACCAGGTTATCTATTTATTACATTGAGTCTTAAGCAAATCACGTTGCGCTCGGTAAAAATTGAAGGTTTGAGAAAAATCCACAAATGCAGGTAGCTAGCTATAGAACCGTGTGGTTGCCGTACCAGTGTTGGCAACCATCCTAGACTCCTTTGTCCATGATGATATCTCGACAAATGCCGCAAATTTCATTCCCAAACGTATAATTCTCCTGCAAATAATAGTCTGGACAGCAAGTCAAAAAATAACAGTGGTTTGGACAAATGGTTAAAGCAAGAACATAACTATGCTAGGAAACAAGATCTCGAGGTTCGAAAAGGAGATATTGATTATATAATTTGTAATTGTCTACTCAGTTGTGAACATAAGTGTGGATTCTCAACTTTCTTGTGTCCTAAAAACCATTTCCAGGTACTTAGATTTTATCCCATGGAACAGAGTGGACGCAGTACCAGATCATCAATCTCCTCCTGCGGTTCACTCCGTTGCCAGTCCACATCCATTTGCATCGGCATCGACATCACTGATCAGCAGCAGGCAACGGATGCTAAGCTAGCTTTCTCTCACACGGGAGATCCTGTAAAATGCGTGAGCAATATGTAATCCTGGTCAATTGATATTGCAGTCAACATGGTTATTTGACATAGTATTTGGGACACGTACAAGGACGTTTGCCATTCATTGTTAGTCTATATGAGCTTCGGAGAAAAATCAGGATCAGTAGGGTACAACAAGAGCAAAGTAAGGAGATCCATCAGAGCTCCACGATACACCAAAAATGGAAAGACGGCAATTCTTCTACGCAGCATGAAAATTAAAATACTCACACAGCTAAAGCAAGAGAAAGTCACTCTAACTCTTCCATGATAAGATATTATAGGAGCGCATGAAGCCATAGTCTCGCTTACTCACATTCAACTGCAGTTTATTGTTTCAGCCAAGAGGGCATTCACCACCAATATATTCATATGCTCAATACCAGATTCAGAGTAGAAAATGAGGTGCATGTAAAGTCCGACAAAAAATGAATCTAAAATACACTGATTTGCCCTCAAGTAACAACTACTATGAAATAGAGAAGAACAACCTTGGCATTGTAGTTTACATGTTTCCCTATTTCTGTTGCAGTGCTAATTTCCTAAAGTACAACTTAATATTTTAGTATTGTATGTTAACGGAAAACTACATTGCCTTGCCTTGGTAGGCCCTAATTAATAGGTAATAATTGAATTAGACAAGATATATTATGATGTCAGTCTTAATAAAATTTGCATAAGGGAATCCAAATAATAATTTCTTGTTCTTCTTTCTTTCTCTGGTACATTATGTTCCACGGTATCTGAATGCCATACCCAAATTTAAAGAATCCTATCTCAACTTAACATATACACATCCTAGGCATAACGAGACATATGATCTATGGCTTACGGGTCCTTCTATTTTTCTAGACGATGGCCCTTGCTGCATAGGCATGGTGGGTGCCGGGTAGCTAAAACTCGGGGGTCTAATGAAAATTGAAACATCATAGAAGCTATGTAATTTCGTAACTACTCCCTCTGTTCCGATGCTTTTATTGTCGTGTAGAGAGAAATGAACAAGTATAAATCTGTAGTATTAATGACGGCGGCAATTAAAAGAGAACAGAGGAAGTACTCATTAAGCTACAAAGATATATTTAGTGAACAACTATTATGCTACTCTGATTCTGCGGCACAATCTTGCTGCAGCACTAATACAACATTTTGTTGCTACCAGAGGGAGTGTGGCGGCCTGTGGGGTCAATACATACAAGAGCCCCAACGTTGATCTAAGATAACAAACACCAACGCAGGATAATAGTCCATCAGATCCAACCGTAGCACTCCACATGACGAAGGTACCCTGAACAAAGTGACACGAACCTTCAGATCCATCAATTGCTGAAACTATCAAACTACAGAAGAGTAGGCAGGCACCTTTTTACAGGTTCATCCACCCGGTGACAAGATCACAAGACCCTCTTTCCACTGCCGTAACAATCAACACATTCCAAAAAACAGCAATTTCTACTGCTCAATCGGACAACCATAAAGAACGACCATTGCAACGGAAATGTTTGGCACAATGTTGGTCATCAAGATTCATCAACGCTGCTGCGAATGTGAGCACAAATGCCGTGCTAGGAACTCCAGCATGCCTAAGACCGTGCTTCTCCCAGTGTTGCATCAATTAGCTCTAAGGCTAGCATGGCTCAGGAAGCACACCGCGCTTCTCCCACCAGAATCATACCTCCAAAAATCAAGGCAAGAGGAATTTCCTTACATATTTTTTTGGAGCAGCAGCTGCGATCTGGTCGCACATACACCATCTCCTCTTCATCTCCTACCACATCTGGCCGAAGATTCTTTAACATTGAGACTGGGAGGATGCGAGGGGATCAAGACTACCTTGTCGCTGGCTCGAGCGAGCAAGATTGAATTAAAATTAGGCTGAGAGAATGACGGAGGGGGAGGGGGAATAGGAAGGCGACGAAGCCCTATAGAGATCCCTGTCCAGCGCCGCCGCACCGCATCCACACCGACAGCGCGGCAAGGGCTCTTCTGGCCTCCCGTAGATCCTGCATCACCTCCTCTTTCAAGGTCCACGCCTTGTCGTCGTCGGCCATGACTCGTTGGGGAGACGGAGAGAATGGGGTGGGGGTGGGGAGGTGGGGGGTGGACGGACCTTGTTGACGGTGCCGGGATCGTGGAAGGCGATGGAGCGTCGCCGGCCACCGGTGACGCGGCGCACGGCGCGGGAGGCCTCCTGCACGACCTGCTCCGCGCGCCGTCGTCGCCATCCATTGCCTTGTTGCATGGGCTACCAGCTCACCGTCTCCCTCGTCGCCGTCACCGGCAACCATCGACTCAACCTGGCGCCGCCCTCGCCGTCCTGCGCCGCGACGGCCCGGTGGGGGACGTGGACGAAGAAGACAACGAGGGCGCCGGGCCGCGCCTAGAGAGCAGGGAAGCGCGGGCGGAGGCGGCGGCCGGAATCGGAGGGCGGCTGTGATTTGGGAAGAGAGATGGAGAGGCAGGGGTGGGGCTAGGAAAGATGTCGGTGCGCTGTGCGTCCGTCGAAGGTACGAGGCCTCGCACGCCCACGACGAAGTTGGCTGCGATGACACGCGTGCGCTGTGTGTCGGTCAAAGGGCAACGAACCGTCTTACTGTAGATCTTGCCACTGACAGTGGGGCCCAAAAAACGTGGACGCATCACAGATCAAGAAAACCAGGGAGCTTAGATGTTGTAAAGATGCCTTCGCTTTGAAAATAAAAACCAAGCAGTACTTCCATATACATTTTTTGAACCTTCAAGACAGTAGGTGAGTTCCCTACTGCCACCTTTATAAATCAGAAAAGCAGTTACATATTTACATAATTAGGAGGCTAGAAAGCCATCATGGTAAAAGATCGGGAGTATCATTCATCCAATAAAAGACTTCTCAAAGGTGCTTCACTAGCTCGGGAGTGCAGCTTTTTAATCAACCTGCAAGAAGATGAGCCTGCTTAGGGTACTTTCAAATTATAGATTCATAGACAAGATGAGATGAATCTATAAGAAACGAAATGCTTCAACCACCCCACCTTCCTTGCCCAAGGCGTGCTATTAAAGATGCATGCAACCATCTACAACAAGTGGAAGCTAGTGTAAGACGAGTATGTAGGGAAAAAAGCAAGAGACTGAAAATAAATTATGTCAGCTGCTTGCGGGCAAACCTAGTTAAAATGACCGGCTTTCTTACGGTTTATAATAACACAGCACTATGCCAGCACATAACCTCACAAATTATGACAGAAACCACATAATCAGTCAATTTTCTGCTATTAAACAGATCTGGTATTCATCCATTAATCATCATCACAGCTACAGTCCAACACGGATAACAATAGGCATAGTCCAAAAAGGAAAATCAGTAGCTATGGGACTATCATTCTTAGCATACAAAAATGAAATTATGGACATAATAAATGGATAATGGCAGAAAGAAACGAATGCCAAGTCAACTGTGTGAACTGAAAAGAGAGATAAGTAAACACAAATCAGGCCAAATAGTTTTTCTTTTCATTAAAGTTCATAGAGCATCTACATCAAGGGCCGTCCAATGCAATTCATGCACTAACAAGATTAACAAGGTGAACAAGTCATTTTTCCTACCATTCAGGCAATGAATGCTAATTCCGGAGATAAGTCAGTACTATTCATATGTTGAAAGATAAGAGTTCCCAACTTTGGTAAATATAGCGTGGTGTCCTGACATGCCTTCCCATTCAAAATAAAAGGAGATGAAATGCAAGTACTTCCCACAAGCCCAAAAATAATTAAGTGCTTGCAAGAGTAGCGCGCATTCACATATAAAAGCATGTATCAGCAAGGAACGACCGCCATTATGGAATGCAGCATGCGATGCAGCTATAATATTTCACTAGCAAGGAGCCGCACCCATGGCGCACACCTGCCATCTTTTACGGCAAGGTCTAAATACGAAATTTCGGAACATATATGGTGAAGTACAAAGTATAAACCATGATGTTAAGCCATCTTTTGTCTTGTATTCCAATGAGAAAAGTAATATTTCTTGTACCAACGGGAACAACCAGGTCTCGCATAGATGCACACAAAATCCAGCTAACGGCAGAGAGAAAACCGTATATTCAAATAAAAACTACTATTATAAGATAATATATAATTATTTATGTTTGTCGGAACTTGGAAGCAACACTTTAATACACTTCAGCTGGACGGATTTAGCGTGATGGCTAAATGTGATGCAGTACTTTGATTCTGAAACAAATTCTAGGTTTGAGGTGACCTGAATCAGCACTGGACCACAAAACCCAAAATGAAAAATAGTAACACAACTATTGGATTCAGACTTGAGCACCTCAGGTCACACAAGGCCAACACAAATAGAACTGCAATATATTCTCTCCTGCACACGCATTAACACAACAAGTTATTTCATTCTTTATTGCCAAGAAAATCTATGGACTAAAGCCACCGAAAAACTACAGTTCAGTTATCCTTGAAACATTATTACAGCTGAGTGATCCATGGAGTGGTATATGAACTAATGTAAGAAAATAAGTATGACTGAATGCTTCCAATGGGAACTGGTTTCTAGTCACTATGAGAGTACAGCTGTTTGGTTGCATGATAGCCGACAGAGATATTTACGAAATAAAGAGAAGAAGTAATTAAAATCACAAGAGTCGTCACTACACATAGCATACTTTATCTGCTTAAAATAACTAAACTATAATCAACATTAGATCACAATTGGAGACCACTCGTTCCGCAAAGCATACATTAGTTAAAGGTGTGCTTCCACAAACTATAGTTCATCTCATAGGCATTACTTGAATACGGATGGACACAAGCTTTTATCAGAAAATGTAAACGGATAAGAGTAAATTAATATCAGATCTTAGAGCCATTGCTGGAATACTACTGTTGTCAGCCACCACCAATATGCTCACTCGATGGGAGGAATCAGGAAGCAGATGTGCAAACTAAGAATATGAATTGCTCACGTGCCCGCAGCATCTTCCTTGAATTCCTGATGTACCGCAGCTCCCAATTAGCAGATGCCATCAAATCAGGATTGGATCTCCTGCCATCGGGTTAGACTTTACCCTCTAAAATCAGCAATAGGACGAGATGAAGCATCGTGGATAACGTGCCTACCTACATGGGGTGCTGATAAACAGATCATCGTAGGCAACTGCAGAAGCACAACAGGACAGTGAAGTAAATCTATATACTTACTCATAGAAAGAAATCGAGACGGCGTGATACTAAAGAGCGCCGGCGACGGAGAGATAGGAGACGTCAAAGTTCACCGGACGCCGCAATCGGAGCTGCAGCCGCTCGCCGCCTGCCGCAGTCCACAGCTGCAGCCATCGCCGCCCGCCGTAATCCCCACCTCCGGACCGCGCCAACAATCGGAGATGTAGCCGCTCGCCGCCGGGAGCAGTACCCAGCTGCAGCCGCTCGCCGCCGGCCGCAGTACCCAGATGCAGCCCTCGCCGCCGGTCGTCATGGCCAACTTCAATCACTTGCCGCTCGCCGCTTGCCTCCACCTGATGAAAATCAGAAACCGCACGCACGTACGCTAGATTGTAACCCCAGTACGGCAGTACCCACGACCCGAAACAAGAGATAAACCGTCGATGTAAAACAAAAAACTAAATTATGCTACACGTGGGTACGACACCGCGAGGACAGGGAAATCGGTTCGGTCGCAACAGGTCTGGTGGAACCTGGCTGGTCCGGTTCAGTGTATTGACCCGGGTGCAGAATTACTTATTCTGCACCCACGGTGTCTAATAGAGTTTCTATCTAAAAAGATTTCTTTTTACACCTCTCAGTTTTTCAGCGTAAGGTCTATATTATGGGAAGGAATTGTATATTCTCTCTCCTACATTTAATAGTTTCTTATCCAATTCGAGTACCGTTTTAACGTCTAAAATTATGGAGCATTAATATTAAATAACAAATTAAAATTTTCAAATGACATAATTTAAGTTTTTGATTAATAATTCGTCGAACAAGAGGGAAGAAAGCAAGATGCGTGAACTATGTACCATATCCCTCCTCTGCATCTTCTCCAACCAGAAATATCTATATACTCTATTTATCTACATCGATACAAGATACAGCCAGCAAATCAACAAAATGAGGATGTCAAGTATTATCAGGGCTACTCCGCCCCAGGAAAGAACCATGATCACTCGGATGAGTTGATCGTCTCGGACTCTCGGTCGCTCCAAGCTCCACAAGATCGACGCACGTCGATGGGCGCTCTGACGGATCGAGTGCCCGAGGCAAAATTAGAACCCGACATTTGCCGAGCTTAGTGCAAGTCAAAGGGAGGGGGCCACCCCCCCCCCCCCCCCCCCCCCAAATCTGGTTATGGTTCGTCAAGCTTAGACTTTTTTATAGCATTAGCAATAATGGTGTTTAAAAAATTCATGCTAATAACATTGCTACCACTATTATGCAAACAAATTTCCATAGGTTTTTTAATTTTCTCTTCAAAAGCATCGTATCCTAATTCAATATAAATTTCATAAAGATCTCTAATTTTGTTGTTGTTTTCCATTAAGCCTAACTAGTGAAATAAAAACAAGAAACAAAAGGATATAACTGCAGAATCTAAAGAAGATAGCTTCGAGCACTCACACGCCGGCAACAGTGCTAGAAAATAGCTTAGTAGACGGAGGATGTGAGTACCTTTTACCTTACCTCCTCGGCAACGGCGCCAGAAAAGAGCTTGATGTCTACGCACGCTTCTATTCTTGTAGACAGTGTTGGGCCTCCAAGTAAAGAGGTTTGTAGAACAGCAGCAAGTTTCCCATAAGTGAATAACCCAAGGTTTATCGAACTCAGAGAGGTAGAGGTCAAAGATATCCCTCTCAAGCAACCCTGCAATTAAGATACAAGAAGTCTCTTGTGTCCCCAACACACCCAATACTCTTGTCAGGTGTATAGGTGCACTAGTTCGGCGAAAAGATAGTGAAATACAAGTGATATGGATGATTACAAGTGTTATTTGTAATCTGAAATAAAAATGGCAGCGAGCAAACATGCGACAAAATTGAGAGTAAACGGTGTTTCAATGCTTGGAAACAAGGCCTAGGGATCATACTTTCACTAGTGGACACTCGCAACATTAATAATCATAATTGAACGCATAGATACTTCCTCTTCACATGCTACTACGAACCATTCTCCCGTTGGATAACGAACACCAATCCACTGCATAGGGCTATAAAAGCACGCCTTACAGTTTGTATTCCACATCTAGGGCACCCCGCGCTGTCACTATGAGCGCCCTCAAATAGTACTAAACAAACACCACAATTTTATAGTGACATCCAACACAAGGAACAACTCATGGCAAGTATCCCCATAATCTTTAATCCAAAGAGTCACACACGGCACGCGCACTGTCAACTTCGCACCGTGGGACAAAGGTGACTCCGGAGATTACATTAATAAAAACCACTTGAGTAGCATATTCATAACATAATGAAGGGGAAAAACATCTATGAGTTCAACCAAGATTACAATGCTCATGATCACAAATTAATCACACCATGAGAGAGAGATAAACCACATAGCTACCGGTAGAGCCCTCAACCTCGATGAAGAACTACTCCCTCTTCATCATGAGAGGCAGCAATGGCGATGATGGAGGCGGTGACGTCGATGGAGATGGCTCCGGGGGCAATTCCCCGTCCCGGCAGGGTGCCGAAACAGAGATTTCTGTCCCCCGAATTAGGGTTTTTGGTGGCGGCGGAGCTCTGGAACTTTTCTCGAGAAATCCTTCCGGGGTCCGTGAGTTTTAGGTCAGGGGCAATATATAGTCTGAAGGGCGTCGCGAGGCGGTGCACGAGGTGGCCACACCACCCCTCGGCGCAACCCCTTCCAGGCCACGCGGAGGCATGGTGTGGAGGCTGTGGGCCTCCCCCGGACTAGTCCTTCTGGCCCACGGAGTCTTCTGGCGAAATAGAATTTCTGTAATTTTTTGGGATTTTTCTGAGCACTTTGGGTTTTGGACCTTTTCTGCAATGCACAGACATAATAAACAGAAACTGGCACTGGGCATCTTGTTAATAGGTTAGTTCCAAAAAATGTCATAATATGATATAAAGTGTATATAAAACATGTAGCAATTGGCATAATATCAACATGGAACATCAAAAATTATAGATACGTTTGAGACGTATCAGATTGTGGTGTGCTGTCTGATTCAGGTTTGTTCCACTTCACGGCGGATATCAGTGGTAGACATACTACGACTACCATTGATAATGATTCTTTAACGAACTTGGTCAGTATTGAGGTTGTTGAAAAGCTGCAATTGGTTACATATCGCAAATTTTTGCCATATATGTTAGCAACTTATGATGATTCACTTCTAATTACTCATATCGCTTGTGTTCATCTAACAATTTATGGCCATACTGTTCGCATTTACTGTGGTGTGATTCCTAGAGCGCTTCATAGTTGTCATCTTTTGTTGGGAAAGAAATGGTGCGATGAATTTCAGATTGTTTTTGGTGGTGATCATCCTGATATCCATATCTTTTGGAATAATAAGCAAACTTGGTTAGCATATATACGACTAAAACAATTTCGTGAGGTTAGGCGTCAAAACATATGTCCACCTATTATTCCAACAGATACATCGAGTGCTACCACCATATGTGCTATTGAGCGTATAAACATTCAGGGTGATAGTTTGATTGTTCCACAAAATTCAGGAGTGAAAGTTGATGACACATGTGAGGTTTCCACTAATGTAATCATCTCTACTCCTAGTGTTGTTTCTTGTGATATGCAGGTTGCTTTCGAAGAAAGGGGGCCATTTGAGTTACAACCTGCATCACCACTTGAGGAAGATGTTTCAGTACCTACTACATCTGAGGAGATTGCCTTTGATATAGGTACTGATTTAGAGCTGCAGCCAGCAAGCGTGTGAAAGGACAAGGATGTCGCCTAGAGGGGGGGGTGAATAGGCGATTAAAACTTTTCCGGTTTAGGCTTGATAATTGCGGAATAAAACTAGGTGTTTAAATTAACAAGCCAACAACCTCGGTATAGAGAGTAAAAAGCTATAAACTTCAAGCACGAAGGCTATCACAATGTAAAGTGCATAAGTAAAAAAGCTCGGGTATAGAAATAACCGAGGCACGCGGAGACGAGGATGTATTCCCGAGTCCTCCTTTTTAGGGGAGTACGTCTCGTTGGAGAGAGTGTGAACCAACACAATGGTTCAACAGCCACAAAGGTTTCACCTTCTTCTTCGATGAACCGCACCACAAAGGATTGGTTCACCTTCAACTATCGGAATCCTTCGAGGCGGAATCCGGAGCCTTTCAACAACAATCCGGGGCACAACACACAATTGGATTGGGGGCTCACCGAACGGCTACAAGTGACCACAAAAGGTCTCAACCACCACAATGGCGTCTAGGGTCCAATGACCCAAGAGTAACAAGCTCACAAACTTTCAACTTCCACGAATCCTCGTGGAGAGCACAAACCGATGCAACAAAGCAATGGCAAGAGCACAAGTGCTAAAATACTTCACTCTCAAATCCCACCAAAAGCAACTAATGCTTATGGGGGGAGAAGAGAGGAAAAACAAAGAAGAACTCAACAAATGGAACTCCAAGATCTAGATCCAAAGGGTTCCCCTCACTTAGAGGAGAGATGGATTGGTGGAAAAGTGGATCTAGATCTCCTCTCTCTTTTCCCTCTAATTGGGGCAAGAAACATGGAGGAATAGAGAGGGAGGCAAGCTTTCCAAGGTCAACAATGGCGGGAGAGAGAGGGGAAAACATGCTTGACCCTATGGGGAAGAAGGGGGCCTTATATAGGTCCCCAAAACAAAGAGCCGTTGCAGGAAAATAGGAACCGGATATTCCGGTTCATTTTGGATCGGAATTTCCAGCCCGGGTCGTGCATCAAAAAATCACGTACTGATGGTAACCGGATATTTCCAACCGGATATTTCCAAAAAGGACCGGAATATCCGGTTTTCTGAAAACTGACAGAAACAACAAAACGAAAACTGTAATATCTTTTTCATTCGGACTCCGATTTTGATGATCTTGGGCTCGTTGGAATCACAACGAAGAGCTCTGTAAGATCATGCAGAGAAACATCATAGTCCATCATGTGAGGAGGAATCCACAAGGAGAGAGTTTGACCTCTCTATAAAAGATAAATCGGTAAAACCTCCAACATAAAAAACGCAATAAGATATTCGAATGAAATCCGTTTTTGATGAACTAGAGCTTGGTATGGAGATGAACACAAGCTCTAAATTCTCACATGGATAAAGGCCAAATAAGAACCAAGAAAGATGATATGCCAAGTATGCAAAGGTTTGAGTTCTCCACAAAGATGCGATCAAGTTACTCACTTGAGAGCCCTCTTGATAGAACGTCGTCTATCCTATAACCCGGTCTCCCACTAACACCACGAGACCGGTAAAATATAAACCATATCAAGAACATGCCTTTACCTTGCGCATTTCACTTGAGCTAGATGATGACGATCTTGACTCTCTCAAATTGGAACATCTTTCTTGATTGCGCTTTGCTTGGTGAAGACTCATATGTTGCTCCCCCATACTCCTATGGGAGATACTCTCTTAGGCACATCTTCACTTGGTCATTATCTCCAAATGGGTGGCAAGCTTCTAGATAAGAATTCTTCGAGATGCTTCTCTTGAACTTGCTCTTCTCAATCTTGACGACGATCACCACTTGACGTCATTCTCCATGAGCTAAATGATATCTTCCTTTTGATGCGAGCTCATGGAAAGTTACCTAACCCAACAAAGATACTCCACATACATATATCATGGGTTAGTACACAAAGCCATATGGTCAATTTCTTACCATACCATTGGATCACATGAACCCACATGGTACATCATTTAGCTTTGTGTGTTGATCAACTTGAATCTACTCTTTGCACTTAGTCTTGATCAACCTTGTATCTTCTCTTCTCTTCTCTTCTTGATCATATCAAATATGTCCAATATAATCAATGATCTTGATGGCATACAACCTTGAATCCAACACATGGAGTTCAAGCGATGCCAATGGACAAACCTATAAGAATATCTCAATACAAACATTAGTCCATAAGGATTGTCATTAATTACCAAAAACCACACATGGGGCAACACATGCACTTTCAATCTCCCCCATTTGGGTAATTGATGACAATCCTTTTACGAGGGTTTATATAATGAATTAAGCAACCATGCACAACAAAGAGCAAGGATGCAAGAGCATGAAAGGCAAATGCTTAAGAACGAAACTAAAGCATAAAACCAAGTTCCCTTAAACCCTCTAAACTTCTCCCCGATTGGCATCGATTGCCGAAATGGGAAGAAAAATTTTGAAGACCAATATAGTAAGAGCTCCCCCAAAATGTGTGCATTTCTCATAATATGAGTGAAATCAAATGCACATATCCAATGACGAATAGTTGGAAAGGAGATCAAACTATATTGAGGATCCAAAGATTGCAAAAGAAAATCAATTGAAAGATACTTTGACAAAAGAAGTAACCAATCAAAGGATCCGAAAAAGTGTTCTTAAAATCAAGAGGGAACTCCCCAAGGTACGTGCACAATGTATGATTTGTATTTCAATATGGTGTGCACAACATGGAATCCTCACTCCCTCCTAGAAATTTTTGAACACAAACACGTGCAAGAGAGCATAGATAAGAAAAGAAGCAATACAACTTCCAACAAATAAAATGTTGAGCAACAAGAGCAAGAAGCAAAAAATAAGGACTTGCTCAATCGAAAGAGATGGGTGTGATATAGAAAGACATTTTAGGAGACTATTACAAGGATGAGCGAGCATCAACATAGTCTTTCAAAGTATGAGGCACATGGTGCATATCATGTCTTTCACATACACACAACCCAAAGAAGATATAGCACATAGGTCCACAAGCTTATTAAGATTCAAAAGCATACCAAATAAAAACAAATCTTGTGCCTTTTAGAAACCACCAAAGAATCAAACGCAATAAGAGGTGGTCACAAAAGAATCGGAACTATTCTCATGTGTATAAGTTTCTAAGTAGACACCAATCATCAAGATATAAGTCCACAAAGAAACATGCACACACAAAATAGGTATAAAGTTAGAGAACATGATATCCAAGAGGAAGTCATAAATACACCAATAAGATCTTTGCTTAAAAGCGTAGCACAAAGCTCAATTTTATCTTAAAGGGATATAGATGAACTTCCAACACATACTCATCATAGCATCAAAAAATATCCACAAGGGATAAGATGATAAATGGGATGCTCCGAGAAAGATAACAAGTATCGCAAGAGGCAAATGATTTTGAAGAAACATCAATATTGCAATGCGAGACATAGAGTAGAAAAGTGCTAGATTAACATATTTGGGATTGGTGAATCATGAAAATGATTATATATATTCCCCTTGATATGTAATCATCCCGGCTTGCCCATATTTACAATAAATTTGTTTTGCAAGAACCAAATGAATTGCAACAAAAGAGATTCATGCCATGAAACAACCTACACAAGGTTGAAAGCTAGAAAAGTATGCATGAGGTAGATACTTGTTACCGAAATAGCATTGGTGATGTAGAAGATAGGAGCTCATGATCATCCAAGCTTGGCTCCAATAAGCACATGGTGACAACACCTTCCTTGTAGATGAGACAAGCTTCCAATGCATCTCAAGTGTACCTAAAACAAATTCAAGTACAACATGGTACCCAAACTCATTGGGTCCAAAGTAGTTAGAGCAACTACAATACATAGGACAAACTCCACATAAATATGTGCATATTGATATGAAATTGAATTTCATGCACATCTTAGCCATTTAGGATTTGATGGAGTTTATCCTATATATTGGATCAACAAAAGTAAGCATGCCATAAGATATACATATAATAAATATGCATGCACAAAACTTTCAAGAACCAAATGAGATACAATTTGGACAAAACACCAATTAAACCAAGAAAGCACACAAGTGTGACAAGAAAAAGAATTGTCCAAATTATATCAAAGACCCAAATCAACACATGATTGAAGATACCACTTGAAAAGATACCAAATGAAAGTAAGATACCAATTGAGAAAAAACATCAAGGAATAAACCAAACCCTCTACACTTTTCATGATGGCACAAAGTACCAAGACGAAAAATGTTTGTCTTCCAAAGAGCACGTCATCGGGATCAAAAGCCAATTGAAGACAACTAATGTTCAAAAGCATATAGGATTGCTCCCCCAAGATTTGTGCATTATTTATGATCTTGCATTTGAATACAAATGCACACAAATGGGATCATCACTCTCCATATATATTATTCAAACAAGTCATGTTCAAGAAAGCAATAAATCCAATACCAATTTAAAGAATAGTGTTCTACTCAATGTAGGATAGCTTCCCAAAATAGTGCATTATCTAGAAGTATGACTTGAATGTAAATGCACAAGGATGGGATCATTGCTTTTCCTAACTCAAGAAAGCACAAAACAAATTTGGGTAGAACACAACGAATCCAAAAGATACAAGGAAGAAAAAAGAGTTTGATAAAACATTTGGCAATAAAAGAAGGCAATTCAAAGCAAGAGCCAAAAATGAAGATGGTCTACAAATTCCACCACAATTATGAGTATCACTTGTCATGGACAAGGAGTATATGGAGATATTTCTCGGTGGTATATAGGAATGATATTCAAGACCAACTTCACAACAAATAAGCATATGTCAAAGGATAGGAATTGAAACACATGCTTAGATAGAGATTCTTGACGGCTTCAATTTGATCAACGATCATGCAAAGCACCAAGAAACTCTCTCACACACAAGATCCAAAAGATGAGAGACAAAACATTTAAGCAAATATGGAACTTGTTTGAGAAACATGCCACATAGGAACAAGATAATTAACAATATCAATTCTAGGTGGCAAAACCTCACATGTTCACATTTTCTAGGCTTGTAATATGCACATAGCTTATTACTCCCCCATAATGTGATAATCCATTTATTTTAAAACAAGAGGCAAACAAAACCAACTAGAGAAATTAATGGACATTATAGAATTTGAATTTCTCATGAGAACATATACCACATAGAGAATAGATAATATTAATATATCAACACTAAGTGGTATTCCTCATGTACACAATTTTAGGATTGTGAAGTGCACGAAGCATATCACTCCCCAAAATGGATAGTCCATTAATCTCTCAAAAGAGAGCCAACAAGATAAGATATCAAATAAAAGCAATAAGGCTCAACACAAGTAATGGTGTGCAAACCAACATACATACTTGATTACTCAAGATAAGTAAGTAGAGAGCACAACACATACAAACACTAGCAAGGTACAAAACCTAACACATGCAAGGGTGCAAGCAACTTTCAATGTATATATGATATAAAAAGTTACCGCAAGGAGGAACATTGGATATAGATAGAAATATAACCCAAATGACTTGGCTTGAGAGAATATAATTGATGAAGATCCCTTAATTCTTCATGATGTAGCCAAGTCTCCAATGCCCTCCAACAACACCTATTGATCAAGTTTTAGCTTGTTGGTCCCCAACCAAGTTGGGTCCTAAGAGGTTAGTCACAATAGGCTTGGCAACCCAAATGGTTCTTTTCTTGACACCACTTTGAGTACCAACATATTTGGCAAACACATTGCCAACCTTATCCTTCCGAAGAGAATAAACATCATCAATTATAATGGGGTTGGATAAGGTACCATTAGTGCATGAAGAAGCAAAGTGACCCTTCTCACGGCATATGTAGCAACATTGCTTCCTCCTTTCTTCTTAGTTGAATCTTGACTTGAGGAGGGTAGCTTGATTCTTCTTGGGAAGAGGCCGTTCTTCAACTTGAGGAACTTGAGTTTGAACTTGAGGCTTCTTCCCTTGTTGCTTCTCACTAAGAGCTTCTTCTTCAAAGGGCAAGATCTAACATGGTGCCCTTCAACTTTGCACTTGAAGCAAACAATCTTGGCCGAATCTTTAACTTGTTCTTGGCCCTTTTCTTCTTGATAGGCTTGGACTTGTTCTTTTTGTTGGAGTTGAATCCAAGTCCACTCTTGTCATTGGGGCGTCTTTGAACACTCAACATATTGTCAAGTGTGGACTTCCCAACATGACGCTTTTCCAAGTCTTTCTTCAAAGAAGTGACTTGGGCCTTGAGCTCTTTTAATTCCTCTACATGGTTAGTATCAACACAAATACTAGAGGAAGTAGAAGCTTCATTGTTAGAGCAACAAGGCATGGAAAGTAATTCATCACAAGATGTAGCAACATTGTGAGTGGATGAATCACTAGGACTAGCACAAGACAATATAGCATTAAGAGTAGAAGTTGTGCCATTGTCCACATGAGGCTCACAAGATGTTACCTTTGACATAATAGCCTCATGAGCTAACTTTAGCCTAGCATGGGATGCTAGAAGATCCTCATTAGAGCTAGAGAGCTTTTCATGACTTTCTTCCAATTCCCATACTTGCTAGTTAGCAACTCAAGTTGAGCCCTTAGCTCAACATTCTCCTTCAAAATAGATGCTTCACAAGAAGTGGAGTTAGTAGCACAAGCATCATTAACATTAGAAATGGAAGAAGACAACTTGGCAAGCTCATCATTTTTAGATAGTTGAGTTTGGAGTTGATCATGAGACTTGATAAGGAGAGAGTGTTCACTTTCTAAAGCCTTGTGAGCTTTGTCAAGTCTCTCTATGTCCTCAATTAGTCTAGCATTGCCAACACCAAATTCAACTTTTTCCTTTTTAAGCACTTTATATTTAGCAATAGCATGATCTCTTTCCTTAATGATTTTAGCAATAATAAGATCATTTGACTCATCAAGAGATTCAAGTCTCTCCTCAAGAGAAACCTAACTCTTCTTCTTCAAGAGAAGCTTTCAAGGAAGCTATAGTGATAGAGTCATCTCTCTCAATTTGACATTTTCCTCAAATTGAGTTTCCAAATCCTCAATGATTTCCCTACTCTTAATAACATAAGCAATGATTTCACATAGAGGAGGGATAGCTTTGCTACCTTTGGGGAGAGCACCAAAACCATCTCACCCTTCTTGGTTAAGGATTCAATATCAAAATGTTCTCCATGAGAATCCTCAACCACATCATCACAAGATATATCGGGATTCGAGATAGAAGATACCTTTGACTCCTTAGCCATAAGGCAAACATGATTAATGGGTGAAGAGGATGAAGAATTACTTGAAGCACCATAATCCATATCTTGTTCCAACATGTTGGTTTCCTCTACATTGTTAGCCAAACAAATACTAGAGGATAGAAGCATTTTTATCAAGGCAACAAGACATAGAGAGCATATCATCATGAGATTTAGTTAAGCAACTATTACATGATATGCAAGGACTATCAACACTAGCATGTAAGACATTTGGGTGCTAGAAGAGTTTAAGTCCAAAGATAGAACATTGCAATGTGATAGAGATGAAGTATAGTCAATATAGATTCACCATCAACAATGCAATTTCTATCACCACTCACCATATCATTACCTTGTGACAAATCACATGTTGGTGAAGTGGAAGAAGTTGTGAACTCATCACGGCCGGAGGTGGAGGGAGAACAATCATCCTCAATAATGTTGGACACTTCATATATATCTTGAAGCTTGGTCCAAAGCTCATGAGCGTTCCGAAAAGGCATGATTGAAGCAAGAACTACATCGCTCAAAACACATAAGACCATTAGAAACTAGAGTATCGAGATGAGAGTTTTCCTCATCCTCTAAAGATAATTCTTGGAATCCTTTGGAGGAGAAAAACCCACATCTACAATCCTCTTAATATAATTTGGACCCATGTCCCTAAAAAGATTAAGCATGCGAATTTTCCAAACATCATAATTTGTGCCATCGAATATGAAAGTGGGATCGTGCACTAATTCTCTAAACGACATCTTTTACTCTCTAGGCGGTAAAGCCCAAAAAGAGAGCCCAGGCTCTGATACCAATTGAAAGGACAAGGATGTCGCCTAGAGGGGGGTGAATAGGCGATTAAAACTTTTCCGGTTTAGGCTTGATAATTGCGGAATAAAACTAGGTGTTTAAATTAACAAGCCAACAACCTAAATAAACTAGGCTCACCTATGTGCACCAACAACTTATGCTAAGCAAGACAAGCAACAAGGTGATAGCAATATAGAATACTTCAAGCACGAAGGCTATCACAATGTAAAGTGCATAAGTAAAAGCTCGGGTATAGAAATAACCGAGGCACGCGGAGACGAGGATGTATTCCCGAGTTCCTCCTTTTTAGGGGAGTACGTCTCGTTGGAGAGGTGTGAACCAACACAATGGTTCAACAACCACAAAGGTTTCACCTTCTTCTCCGATGAACCGCACCACAAAGGTTTGGTTCACCTTCCACTATCGGAATCCTTCGAGGCGGAATCCGGAGCCTTTCAACAACAATCCGGGGCACAACCCACAATGGATTGGGGGCTCCCAAACGCTACAAGTGACCACAAAAGGTCTCAACCACCACAATGGCGTCTAGGGTCCAAGACCCAAGAGTAACAAGCTCACAAACTTTCAACTTCCACGAATCCTCGTGGAGAGCACAAACCGATGCAACAAAGCAATGGCAAGAGCACAAGTGCTCAAATCCTTCACTCTCAAATCCCACCAAAAGCAACTAATGCTTATGGGGGAGAAGAGAGGAAGACAAAAAAAACTCAACAAATGAACTCCAAGATCTAGATCCAAAGGTTCCCCTCACTTAGAGGAGAGATGGATTGGTGAAAAAGTGGATCTAGATCTCCTCTCTCTTTTCCCTCTAATTTGGGGCAAGAAACATGGAGGAATAGAGAGGGAGGCAAGCTTTCCAAGGTCAATAATGGTGGGAGAGAGAGGGAAAAACTTGCTTGACCCTATGGGGAAGAAGGGGGCCTTATATAGGTCCCCAAAACAAAGAGCCGTTGAAGGAAAATAGGAACCGGATATTCCGGTTCATTTTGGGCCGGAATTTCCGGCCCGGGTCACGCATCAGAAAATCACGTACTGATGGTAACCAGATATTTCCAAAAAGGACCGGAATACCCGGTTTTCTGAAAACTAACAGAAACAGCAAAACGAAAACTGCAATATCTTTTTATCCGGACTCCGATTTTGATGATCTTGGGCTCGTTGGAATCACAACGAAGAGCTCTGTAAGATCATGCAGAGAAACATCATAGTCCATCATGTGAGGAGGAATCCAAAAGGAGAGAGTTTGACCTCTCTATAAAAGACAAATCGGTAAAACCGCCAACATAAAAAACGCAACAAGATATTCAAATGAAATCCGTTTTTGATGAACTAGAGCTTGGTATGGAGATGAACACAAGCTCTAAATTCTCACATGGATAAAAGCCAAATAAGAACCAAGAAAGATGATATGCCAAGTATGCAAAGGTTTGAGCTCTCCACAAAGATGCGATCAAGTTACTCACTTGAGAGCCCTCTTGATAGAATGTCGTCTATCCTATAACCCGGTCTCCCACTAACACCATGAAACCGGTAAAATAGAAACCCTATCAAGAACATACCTTTGCCTTGCACATTTCACTTGAGCTAGATGATGACGATCTTGACTCTATCAAGTTGGAACACCTTTCTTGATTGCGCTTTGCTTGGTGAAGACTCATATGTTGCTCCCCCATACTCCTATGGGAGAGACTCTCTTAGGCACATCTTCACTTGGCCATTATCTCCAAATGGGTGGCAAGCTTCAAGGATAAGATTTCTTCGAGATGCTTCTCTTGAACTTTCTCTTCTCAATCTTGACGACGATCACCACTTGACGTCATTCTCCATGAGCTAAATGAAATTTTCCTTTTGATGCGAGCTCATGGAAAGATACCTAACCCAATAAAGATACTCCACATACATATATCATGGGTTAGTACACAAAGCCATATGGTCAATTTCTTACCATACCATTGGATCACATGAACCCACATGGTACATCATTTAGCTTTGTGTGTTGATCAACTTGAATCTACTCTTTGCACTTAGTCTTGATCAATCTTGTATCTTCTCTTCTCCTCTTGATCATATCAAATATGTCCAATATAATCAATGATCTTGATGGCATACAACCTTGAATCCAACACATGGAGTTCAAGCGATGCAATGGACAAACCTATAAGAATATCTCAATACAAACATTAGTCCATAAGGATTTTCATTAATTACCAAAACCACACATGGGGCAACATATGCACTTTTAGCGTGTTACTTTGTGAGTATAATTCTTCGTTGGTTGGTTCTTGTGATTTAAACTGCACACATGTTTCAGCACCATGTGATAAATTGCTAAATTTTAATTTTGATCATGTGGTTCTGATTACACATAAAGAGATCCTTGCTAAAATACCACCGACTGATGTTTTGTATTACGTCATGCTAGATGAACCTCTTACCATGAGTTGTGCAATGAATAAGATTTCTGAAATTTCATATGTAAATTCTAGCACCTATGCCAATTACTTCAGATTTTATTTAATTGGTGACTATAGCATGAACGAGAATTTTTTGGTGGATCACATATGCATTACCTATGAAAGAATTGCTGACTTAAACCATGATGTTTATGGTCACGTGTTGAAGTCTTTTTGCTGTGGGAAAATAGATGTTTGTCAAGATAGTATGATCAAGCATTCAGGTCTAGTTCAACTATTAAATCCAACGAAAATTGTTTCTCCTCGGTTGGACTGTTCTGATTTTGCTAAATTTCAATCTGATTTTGCACATACGTTCTGTTTGTCCCATGAGTTGTTGACTAGGTGTGCTACAGATTTATACTTCACTTATATTTGCAAGTTGAGTTGCATCTTAGATACTGGAAATAATGGACAGAACCTTTTAACTGTTTGTGCTATTCGGCCATTGCTTTGTTTTAAATATCAGAGTAGCACAGTTGAAGCATGGTGTCAAATATATGTTGATTTGCATCGTTTGGATTGGTTTTACCATGATAGCATGAAATTTGATCATCGATCTTCTGTGAGGACACTGGATTTAATACTGAATAATAAGATTTTATACATATGTGTTTATCATTTTGATCATGATTCTATGAACTTCACTTATACTTGCAATTCTGATTGCTTATTGCTGAGATTTTCTTTGTTCCCTTATGACAATTATATGTGTTGTGCTTGCAATTTTAGTTGCATTTTGTCATTTGAGAATAATCATATTGTTTACAACCATGATACAAACTGCTATATATACATATACTCTGCGTACACGTTGTTCTTTTTGTTTCTTCCACTTTCAGCTTATCCAAAGCCGTGGACGGCTTTTCTTGAAGAAAGGGAGGATGATGAGGATATATATATGTGGATTATGGAGATTATGCATGCTTAAACTAGAAAGAAATATTAAGCCTAACCGATGATTATTATAAGGTGAACTCATTCCTAGTTGGACATGATACTTTCATTTATAAGAATGTTATACTACCCAAGTCCTTGTATTTATGTTTCATTAGGTGTGAGTTAATGGAGAGCATGGCGCATGGAGAAGAAGGTGGACGCAACGAATGGAGATCGTCGACATCCATCAAGGTGGCTAGCACGAGGGAGGCGAGGGAGGAAGTGGAGCCATCAAGCGCAAGAGGGGAAGACGAAGGAGGAGCCAGTCAGCCCGACCAGGCCAACCTAGCCCAGCCTAGGTCGGCCACCCACCAGACGTGCCCGGCCTTGCTCGACACCCGAGGCCGGCTCAGCCCGGCCTAGGCCGGCCAAGCACCCGACGCGCCCAGCCTTGCTCATTACCTAAGCCAGCCCTAGTGAAAGGACAAGGATTTCGCCTAGAGTGGGGTGAATAGGTGATTAAAACTTTTTCGGTTTAGGCTTGATAAATGCGGAATAAAACTAGGTATTTTAATTTAACAAGCATACAACTTAAATATACTAGACTCACCTATGTGCACCAATAACTTATGCTAAGCAAGACAAGCAACAAGGTGATAGTAAGATATAAGAATTCAAACACGAAGGCTATCACAATGTAAAGTGCATAAGTAAAGAGCTCATGTATAGAAATGACCGAGGCACGCGGAGACGATGATGTATTACCGAGTTCCTCCTTTTTAGGGGAGTACGTCTCATTGGAGGGGTGTGAGTTTCAAACTCAAACGCCACAAATGGCCTCACCCTATTCTCCGATGTACCTTGCCCAAAAGCTCGGTTCACCTTCCACTATTGATTTCCTTTTGGGCGGAAATTGAGTCCCTTACAACAATCTTGAGGCACAACCCACAAAATGATTGGGAGGTCCCAAGTCACCAACAACCATCTAGGGTCCAACGACCCAAGAGTAACAAGCTCACAAACTTTCACTTTCATGAATCCTCGTGTAGAGAGCAAACCGATGCAACAAAATGCTATGGCAAGAACACAAGAAATGCTCAAGTCATTCACTCTCAAATCCCACCAAAAGCAACTAATGCTTGTGGGGGGAGAAGAGAGGAAGAACAAAGAAGAGAACTACACAAGAGCTCCAAGATCAAGATCTACTAGGTTCTCCTCACTTAGAGGATAGATGGATTGGTGGAAATGTAGATCTAGATCTTCTCTCACTTTTCCCTCAAAGATATGCAAGAATCATGGGAGGAATTGTGAGAGGGGCAAGCTTTACAATGTCAACAATGGAGGTGAGAGAGGGGGAAATTTTGTGCTTGGAAGAGCTGGTCACTTTGGGGAAGAAGGGGCCTTATATAGGTCCCCACGAAAAAATAGCCGTTGCAGGAAAAATAACACCGGAGACTCCGGTCTAGGGGGTGGAGACTCCGGGGGGGGGGGGGGCGGAGAATCCGGTCCTGGGGGGCGGAGACTCCGGCCCAAAAATTCTCTGGGGCACTTCCGGTCCCTATACTGCAAGCGCCGTCCTCTGGGATTTGAGCACCAAAACAGCAATAACTTTTTCATTTGGACTCCGTTTTCGATGATCTTTGGCTCGTTGGAATCGTAACGAAGAACTCTAAAAGGTCATGCAAATAAACATCCTAGTCCAACAAGGGAGGATAAAACCAAATATAGAAAGGTAAATCTCTCTAAAAAGGAACAACCGGTAAATCCTCCAACATAAAAAAACGCAAAAATATATTTATATAAAATCTGTTTTTGATGAATTAGAGCTTGGTATGGAGATGAACACAAGATCTAAATTCACACATGGATAAAAACCAAATAAGAACCAAGAAAGATGATATGCCAAGTATGTAAAGGTTTGAGCTCTCCACAAAGATGCAATCAAGTTACTCACTCGAGAGCCCATCTTGATAGTACGACATCTATCCTACGACCCGGTCTCCCACTAACATCATGAGACCGGTAAAATAGAAACCCTATCAAGGTCATATCTTTGCCTTGCGCATTCCACATGAGCTAGATGATGACGATCTTGACTCTCTCAAGTTGGAATACCTATCTTGATCGTGCTTGCTAGCACATACTTGATAAAGACTTCTTCGAATACTCCATTATGGGAGAGTCTCGCTTAGCTCCGTCTTCATGTATCCATTGCAAGATTCAACCATAAGATTTCTTCGAGATGCTTCTCTTGAACTTGCACTTCTCAACTTTGATGATGATCACCACTTGACGTCATCCTCCAGCAGCTATATGAAATCTTCCTTTTGATGCAAGCCCATGGAAGGATACCTAACTCAACATAGGAATGGCACACACATATAATGGGTTAGTTCACAAAGCTATATGGACAATTCTTACCATACCATTGGATCACATGATCCCACATGGTACATAATTTAGCTTTGTGTGTTGATCAACTTGAATCCACTCTTTGCATTTAGTCTTGATCAACCTTGTATCCTTTCTTCTTCTTGATCATATCTCAATGATCTTGATGGCATACTACTTTGAATCCAACACATGAAGTTCAAGCGATGCCTATGGACAAATCTATAAGAATATCTCAATGCAAATATTAGTCCATAAAGATTGTCATTAATTACCAAAACCATACATGGGGCAACACATGCTCTTTCACCTAGCCCAGTCAGGCCGGCCACCACGATGGTCTGCGTGCCAGTTTTGGCCGAACCAGTTTTCTAGTCGGTTCGTATCAGTCTGAGTCGAACCAAGTTTGAGTACAGGTCCGAATCAAGTTCTAGTTCGCCCAGCCCCCTTAAATAGCCAAGGGCTACACCATAGAGAGGGGAGACAACGTTTATGTTAAACCCTAGATTGGATTGCTAAGCGGAATTCCTCTTTGTTGCGATCAGGAGTTCAACCCCTCCACTTTGTTTCGATCTAGAGGTTATTGCTACCAAAGTTTGAGTGTGATCTGTTGTTCCACTGGGAATTAGTAGATTGCAGAACCGCTTCGTGGTCGGCGGCTACGTTGCACAAGTGTGAGGTGTTGCGAATATCCATTGGGTTGAAGAGTTGTTGCATTGGCAACAGGGGAGCAGCCGGAGAGTTCGCCAGGATCTTGCAAGTTATCTTCCACCTATCATCCATCCACCCGCAGCTCACTGAGAAGATCAGGCCACCCCTTATCATCTTGGTATCAGATTTCCAGCGTTTACTCGATGAGCATCCACAAATCCATCCTCGTAGATTTACTGTTTTTCGTCCTATAAAGAAAAAGCCACAAATATTAGGTTTAGATAAGATTTGCGTCTTACTTACATCGGAGGGTGGAAAGGTGGATGATGGAAGATCATATCGTCCAGATGATGCCTAGAGTCCTCCTATCTTTTTTAGAAACTAAAAGTACAATGTAAGACATAAATAACACTGAAAGTTCCAGCAAGTACTTACCAAATCACTTTTAGCCGGTCTATACTTGCCCGCTTCAAAATTAGGTGCCATCCTTCTTAAAAAAAACAATACTACATTCCCCAATATACATTATGACCGCTACTTCTATTAATATGTAAATGGATACTATGACAAATATATTGCTCTACTATACATAGTATGAATTCGTACTGTTTGCATCTAACATTCCCAATCAAAATCTTTCGAATCAGTTAGTGGGCGAAAGATAAAAAAATGTTTGAGTGTAGACTTATATATATTGACTTGATTAGAAATAACTACACATGATGACATAGCTATAACAAAAGAAAAATCTTTTAACAACAATTTGCACTCTTCACCCGAACCAATCTTCGCCCCGGCCTGATCGATGTAGCCGGGAAAACCTATCCACAAGGAGCTGGATTGTTTCCGGTATTTCTTCTTTTGTGAGTGATAGAGGGAGAAATCCTGGATTTTTATACGATACAGCAGCGTGAGCAGAGTAATCATTTGCCACGCTAGCTATAACAGCTCGACATAGCACACCGTAGTCCGTAGACCAAACAAAATACGTTTTCCTATGAAACACAACAACCCCACTATAGTTCATGTCGACCAAGCGAAAGCAAGGTAAGCTCTAGCTGCAGTAGTTGCAGCACTACACTGGCACAAAACAAACGTACCACAGTTTTCAGCGCCAGGATAGCTTTTGCCGTGCATGTGTACGGCTCAAATATAAGTACATTTTCCGCTCCTCTCCGAAACCATAACAGAAAATGTAGAAGAAGTGGGAGTCTTTTGAAAAAAAAAAATAACAGAAAATATGTCCATGCATTGCCATGCATGCCCAGTAATTTTCTTTCCAAGTTAGCATGACGTTGATGTCCGTCCGTGCATATGCATGCAGATGCAACCCGCCATCGCAATGCATTCGGCCGCCGCTCTGCATGCTTTGACATGCTCGATCGATGTCAAATAGAGTTTTATATGACATCATACTCACCACTGTGTAGATAGTAATATAGACTAGTAACATAATCATGTTACTACTACGGAGTATATGTCTATATGTTACTCTCCACAGGAAAAAAAACCATCGGCCAGTTCGGCCACCAACCTCTCGTCAGTAGTCCGCCACGCTAAATGTTGTCACGAGAAGTAAATATGTGAGCCCTTCGACGGTGGCCGCGCCGCTCGAGTCAAATTGAGGGAGGCTCTGCTGACCAGTGACCACAGTATCCGATCTCTTCTACGCATCTGGAGTACAACTGTACGGGCAGCCACGCATCGCATTGATACCACGCGTGAAGCGTACCGACCAAACCGATCGCGATTGAGTTGACGGCCGTCGTCTCTTGGAACGAGAGGCGATCGATCTGCTGCTGCTGCTATCCCGTTGCAGAATATAGGGACGAACCTTGAGGTCTGATGCACCACTGCTCGACTTGCAATGGTTCTCTCCTATCATGGCACTGAGGTCTGATGAACCATGCACTGCGAACTTTGGCTTGTCATTTTTATCCACTCCTCGTCTGCTTGCCCTGGGAAGCGAGCTACTCCCTCTGTTTTTTAATATAAGATGTTTTAGTTTTTGTCCACATGCACATACACACAAATGTATGTAGACACATTTTTATGTGCATGTTCACTCATTTTAGTGTGCATATAGACAATATGTGTACCACCTAAAACATCTTATATTAAAAAATGGAGGGAGTTACTGTAGCTTGCTGCTTGTAAGCGATGATCGACACACGCACGTGTAGTACGTACCACTTCAAACAGATATCTGTGGCCATAAAAAAGTAATCAGAGAAAGTTGAGGTTTGACTTCTACTCCCTCCGTTCACAAAAGCATGTCTCAACTAACTTTAAATTTGGATGTATCTACACACTAAATTATGTCTAGATACATCCAAATTTGGAGTTGGTTGAGACATCCTTTTGTGAACGGAGCGAGTAGGTGAAAGGGGGAACAGGCCGGCCGGGAGCCAGCTAGTGGTGGAATCACTGACTGATTTGGGAGGATTGTACGTTGCATTGCATTATCTTGAGGCGTACGGCCGTGTTTAAGGGCTTTTTTTGGTTGGGCCCACTGGCTGTGGCTAGATGTGATACTTTTTTCGGTCTGAAAGAAACGGGTCTGCTTCTGGAAAAGACAACCGCACCGTCGACCCTTTTGACTGGTTTGTCCAGCTTTGTTTTGGCGGAAAGCAGGTAAAGAGCCCTAAATCTTGGTGCAGGTATTAGCGGCTTCTTGACACTATTGCGCCGTCAGCAAAACGATCGTGAATGCACCTTATTCAACTCGACATTCCCTTCCTCTATATGTCGTTCCAGCGCAGCCAAGTCTCTATATTATTTTTGTTGAAGTGCATGTGTTAGTTGATGATCTTTTGTGGGAAAATATATACTCCCTCTGTCCAGAAATAAGTGTCTCAAGTTTGGCAAAAAGTGGATGTATCTATACATGAAACATGTCTAGATACTTCCACTTTTGAGCAAACTTGAGACATTTATTTTTAGACGGAGGGAGTACATGTCTTAGATGTAGTACTAATTACAGGCCATGTAGAATTCAGCAGAGTTTTTTTTTTTTTGACGGGAGAATTCAGCAGAGTTGATTTGCAGTGGTTCGAGCCGCACGTTTAGGCGAAACATACATAGACCAACCAACTTATAGGTGCAGCAGTAACTACTCCCTCCGTTCCATTTTAATTGACTCACATATATCTAGATATGTATGTACCTAGCACTAAAACGTGTCTAGATGCATCCATATCTAGATATATGTGAGTCAATTAAAATGGAACGGAGGGAGTACATGCACGCTCTGCCAAGCCTTGGACCGATCGAATCATACAGCTCGTGACGATGTTCGTCACGTTGCTCCTTCAACGCTCGGTCACGAGTACTTTAAACTCGTTTCGCTGGAAGGAGTTAACACGAGAGGGGTCTCGATCAGCGAGGTGCGTGCATGGAATGGCCCATGCATCAAAGAGGTGGTAGCTGTTGGTAGGTCCAGGGTAAAATATGGCATGATTTCCATGACAACGCCCTGATATTTTCCCGTCTGGCCCGCAGCTATTCCCCAGTAAAATAATTTACCATTTCATTTATATATATAAATTACTTGCAATTTTATGTAGAGAGATATGAATTCTAGCGCTATTTGTGATGGGCGATTATATCCTGATAGGGATAGATCTGTTCCTGAATGTGCACGAAATTTCCTTGTCATCTAATAAATACTGTCAACCAACTGAGAAAACCGACGGGCAAGCTTTCTCTGTCGGCCAGTTGACCGATTTGTTTTATTTTCCTTGTCAAGCAATGTCTGTCCGCTAACTATGATGGTTGGCCGACAGAAAAAACTATTCTTGTCGGTTTACCGTATTGTCCTGTCTGTTTTGGACCTAGAGGGTTTCCAATTTCTTGATGTAGGGTATATAGTTTTTTCTAGAAAATCCATAATATAGGGTGTATTGCGATTTTATGGACAATTTTACCCATCCACAAACGAATCCCAGCTGGAATGCAGGGATTTAACATGTTGTTTTCCATTTGAATCTATCTTGTTTTTCCAACAGTTAATATTTTGCTTGTCATGGAAATAAATTACCGCCATGAAAAGTTCGACTTCAGCTAGTGTGAGACTTGCCCTATGGTCATGTGATTTAAAGTTTCTTTTAGGATAAACTAAATCAAAAAAATTGAACTTCCAAGTAGAATATCTTGAATTTTGAATCGAAGCGGCTTTGCGTCCGACATATGTCTCACGGAGGAAGACAACTTGCACACTGAGTCCGACAGTCCATGTAGTGGATCGAAAAATTCCGTCATACGTGTAGCAAGACTCATTTTGAATAGTTAAATGGACATAAGAGTATCATAAAAATTGTAGATGTATTGAATTTAGAATATTTTCATCTTGGAAATAGAATCCTCTTGGTCATAGTACCTTCGTTCCAAATTTATTCAAAAGTCAAACCATAATAAGTTGGACCAAATATATGAAAAAATATATTAACATCTACAATATTAAAGACATACATTATGAAAATATATTTCGTGGTAAATCTATTGATATTGATTTGGTGCTGTAAACATTTTTTTTTGTCCATAACGTTGGTCAAACTTAGATGTCATTGACTTATGACTAAATTTATACGTTACTGATGGAGTATGTTGGAAGGAGGATATTTCACAGTGAACTTACATTCAATTGTTTAAAACATTTTCTTGATTCTTAAATTGGAATGCACTTTATGTATTCCAGATTTTGAAACTAAAACGTCCAATATACTTTTTTGACAATCGTCTACATTTAATTCAAGTTGGTGCATGGCTGACCTAACTCTGGTAACAACTGTCCCACGCACGCACATTCACAAGATACACCAGCAGCCAGGTCCAGCCTCCACGCCGTCCGATTGATGTCATGAATTTGGAATCCACGAAACAGCTTTGACCAGAGCTTCGATCATGAGCCACGGCGACACTCATCACGCACCTGACGCCCTAAATTTGCCAAAATCTCACCAGGTGCCCTACAAATCCCCATGAACAAAGTGACATACACCCAAATTAACTTGTGGCGTGGTGTTGACTTGTTGCATGCATCATCAGTCATGGATCCTTGTGCACCCGCAGCCTGACTTTTGCTTACCAACGGCCATGATTTGTATATTTGAAATTTTGAAGAGAGAACAACACATTTCTCTTTTAAAACATGCTCTGATTTAGGGTTGCGTTTTGCCGTATAGGGAGTACGCCACAGTGTCCAACGGCCATGCTTTGCCCTGCTTTTGCATGACCACAATGATGAAGCCATTTGAGCTTTGCTTTACCTGCCTCTCCTGTGCTTCCCATCTCTGCTTTCATCTCCTCAAATCAAATCATCTCCTCCTTCTTTATTTTTTATTAATCCTTTTACCCTTTTTAATCCTTTTTACTCTGCTCGCCTCGCGTTGGTGATTTTCATTCTGCCCTGCTCTACCGTATCCCTTCGCTTATTCTCTTTGCCGCGCAGTATTTTAAATAGAAAAGAACCATTCCATTTCCAGAGGAAGGCTTTGCACCAACATGTTCCAACCATCTGATCTGCATTTAAGAATGCACATTCAGGTCCTACTTTTTACAAAAGAAGAATGCACATTCAGGTTTTTTCTGATAGTGAATGCACATATCGAATTCATCAACCAAAGTCCAATTATTTCTTAAACTTTCCATGCAGGAGCCATCAGCCAAACAGAGAGGCAGCTCGAATTAAGCAGTAGCTAGGCTCACGCTATGCAGACAAACGGAAAGCTAGCTAGTTGCTTTCACCCTTTTGGAGTTGGAAACACAACTTGCTTGTCTACTAGGAAGACAAGAACAGGGGGCACCAGCCGGCTTTGTCCTCTGCTACGGCAACCGGCCGACGATCCAAGGAAAAGTTCTCCATTCTGAGCACAACATCACAAATGAAATTACGAAAGGAAGAATTTTATTCATTCCTTGTGTTATTCGAGCATAATTACATGGCATTGGAACTTGAGAATGCGTACTAGCTAGAGAGAGCGTCTAGCTTATCAACCACATCGCCGGGCTAATATACATCACTATCCTCCTCATCATCATCCATGGGTGTACAGAGCCAGCAATGATGCATGCAATGGATTGGCTATCCTCGCGTCCTCATGATGGTAATGGTGCCACGGCCGGGGGTGTGCAGCCTCGTGAACCCCGAGACAGCCCTGCCCGAGATGCCCGGCACGTCGACGGACAGCACGCGCGGCCTGCACGCGAACTCGCCGACGGGGTGCCGCACGGGCCGCGCCGGCCGCATGAGGTTGCGCATGTTGATGTCCGCCAGCGTCGCGCCGCCGTCGAGCCCATTGGGCTTCAGCACGGCGAACGGGCACACCACCCGCTTGGCCGACGGCGCCGGCGAGTCCTTCCGTCGCTTGCCGCCGCTCTGGCTGCACTCCGCCTCCGTCGACTCCGAAACTGGAACACAACGTGGATCAAAGTTAATTGCTCGTGTGATTATTGGAGCAGAAACTGTTCGTCGTCGAGTGGGTGGACGTGACTGTGAAGCATGTCGCGTCGAGGTCTGAGACGGCAAAGCACCTTCTGGTGTCGCGCGTTTCAACGAAGAGGAGGAGCAGCGATTGGGAGGTGGGGCCCGCGCGCCACTTGGCTTGTCAATGGTGGTCGTGTCCTGCGTCTGGGCCCCGCTGGCGTCGCTGGCATGTGGGTCCGCGTGGCTGCTGGAAGAAGAGGAGCTGAGGAGGGGCCCCTCCTCCGGCGCTGGGGCCTGGAACACGGGCCCCGTTGGCAAGGTGGGCCTCTTGGAGAAAATCGAGCCCAAAGGATCGTCATCATCATCATCAACTGCGTTCAGCAATGATAAATTGATCGATTAATTATTTAACTACACACTTGATGAGCCTTAAAATAATGAGCTAATCACGTAAAAGGTACGACTTTGATAGGAGCAGTAGTACCGCAGAAGATTAGAATCTAGCGCTACCATCTAAGCATGTAACACCTAGATCTGTCTTTACTTGAAAAGAAGCGCCTGTCTGTGCACACCACAATATTATAGAAGTACTGCAATCCTCATACAATTTACTAATCATGCACAAATCATAGGGTCATGAAGATTAGGTGTTGCTAATCTTCAACGGGGCCCACACACGTCCCACATGGCATTTTTGAACGAGAGAACACATGGCATTGACAAGCTCCTTTTGTTAAATGCGAACTCTACGACTTTGTGTTCTGTCCTTGCCTCCTTGGTGACTGACTGACCAGAGGAGGGAGGGTAGTACCTAAAAAACACAGACCTAGCAGAAAGCAAGTTCAAAGAATCGATCGATTCAGAGGTACTTCTTACAGAGGAAATGGTTGTTGATGGCCGTGGCAGCGCTGCTGCTCTTCTCGTGCTGCTGCACCACGCAGCTGGAATTGATGGCGACCGGCTGCTCGTCGTAGGCGCTGCTGGAGGCGTCCCAGAAATTCTGCATCGAGAGAAAATGGGAGAAAGCGACGGTTTTTAACGCGATCGAGCAAATTTCGCAAGAAACTGACGCCGTAGTTAATTCGGGGGCGGGAGATAAGGATAGGTTTGCTTACCAGCAGGAGGTCGCCGAGCTCCCCGTTGGGCATTGCCGCCGCGCCATGCGGCTCCGGCCCGGCCGGCGCCGTCGACGTCGCGGCTGGTGAGACCGGCAGCAGCGACTCCATGCCTGCATTCCAAGGAAACGTCAAATTGAGGCCGGCCGGCCGGAGCTGAAAGAAAACAGAGCAGAGAAATTGGTACGTACAGAGGGGGAAGAGGTCGTGGAGGTAGTGCGCGTCGGCGGCGGCGACGACCCCGAAGGAGCGAGCGTCGGCTCCCACCCGAGCAGGAAGTCTCCGCCGCCGCTGCTGATGCTGCTGCCGCCGCTGTAGGTGTAGCCGCTGCCGGCGTCGAAGTAGGTAGACGGCATGGCGTGGAAAGGCCACCCCTGCAGCTGCAGCTGCAGCAGCTCTCTTTCCTGGGCTGTCTCCATGGCGCAGCCTTGGTATGATGATGAGCCCGTACCCTTGCCGTGTCACTCAGCTGTGTGACACTGGGACTCTGAGAGCGAGCGAGTGTGGCTGACTGTGAGGTCGAGCGGCGGGGCGTGCTTAATATAGGACGGCTTATCCGAAACGAAATGTCCTCGAAAGAAAGGCAAAGCGTGCAGCGTGGCATCTCAAGTCAATAAAATAAATAAATAAATAAATAACACACTTGTATATACTACCACTCCAGTCTCCAGTGGCGTCACTAGTGCTTGGGGTCAAGTGGTGGCGGCCAAAGTCAGTTAAGAGGATGACATGCGAGTGAGTACCAAAGTCCAAACGAAGCAACGAAAGCAAAAGATAGGGATAGTTGGCTTGGCTGCCTGCCTGCGGGGAGCTTTTCTTTTTTCCCCGCTAGCTTTGGCCGATGATATACCTTCTTCCTCGATCTGCTTTCTTTAAGCTTGCTTCTTCGTCCTCCTCCTCTTGTAACCTTCTCTTTCGCTTTCTTTCGATGATCCTCACGCACCTGCTTTTGTTTTTCGCGCTGATACGATCGGTTTGTTCCTGGGAATATCGAGCCCGCAGGTTGCGGCAATTCGAAATCTGTCGGCCGGCCGGCGAGTTTCAGAACCGCTTACGTACGTACGGCTTTTCGTTTACTCTTCGGCTTTAACACTTTTCCTCAATCCTTATCAGGTGTTAGGGCTAGTTTACTTGAGTATTTTTTTGGTTTAAAGCGCACATAATATATATACTCCATATCAGTTTATTGTCAAACTGGAAGACTCACCGCCGCATTCCTCTGCGTCTGTTACGCTAGCTAGGAGGTCAAAGCTATGCGGGTAGCCGTTGTCTTGTACTGATGTCACTGGTCAGAAGACACGAGACCGGAATACTTGCACCGGGAAAACGATAGTACTGCTCCTAGCTATCTGGACATTTGTTTTAGAAAATTGAGCTAAAGCCCAGCCTCTGCATCGTGATGATGCGCACAGCCTTTTCTTTTATTAAAAAACGTAGCAAGTAGCAAGTAACGTTATTACAACTCAAAGATCAGCCAAAGTGGCCACATGAATCAACCATCGAAAGGGAGCTAAAAAAGAAGAACTACACATGTTGAAGTCTTCTAGTGTGTTGCCACCCATACTCGCAGCAAATAGCTCGGACGACCGCCATAAGACGGGCACGGCCAGCATCCATAAGGGTGCGTTGCTGTGGCAGGAGTAGGTAGGACCAAAGATGAATCCAGTAGATAGCACGGTGAACAACCTGCAAAAAATGAGCAACTCTAATCTTGTTAAACACAACATCATTTCGGGTGTTCTAAAAAGGTTGCTGTGACATCCTTATTTCGAAAGAATGGACCTGAGTTCTATGTCGGTCATGTAACACATGAACGAGATAAGTAATTACGCTCAACTTTTCAAATTATCAGTTCTAAAAAGGTTACTACTAAGGGATAAAGTGAATTTATTAATTGAGATAGAAGCTATCAAAAGGAACATGTAAAATGTATAATATAATCTTATTTAGCATCTTGTGATTAATAAGAGACATCAACATGAATTTAGCCCAACTTGGAGGATCATCCATGACTTAATTTTTTATAAATGAATTGTAGTTGCACATCAAGGTTTACAAGCTTGTTTTGGAATCTAGGAAGTTCATAAAGATGTCAAAGGAAAATAACCATACTACATTCCAAATTATCTGACATAAGTTTTAACATTTTTTCTAGGGAAGGGCCATAAGTTCAGGGTTCCTTCGAACAAAATCGCAACCCTTATGTACAAGAGATGCAACTATTTTCCGAGAACGCGCATAAGTTCAGGATGTCTTTTTGTTATTCCCTCCGATCCATATTAATGGACTCAACATTGTCTAGATACGGATGCATCTAGTCTAAACACTTAACTAGATATATCCGTATCTAGATAAAGTTGAGACCATTAATATGGATCGGAGGTTGTAGTAAGAAGCAATGACAAGAGACATTTAATAGCATTTATGTACAAACGACAAATGTTTTTCAAGAATGCGCACAAGTTCAAGGTATCTCTTTATTAAGGCGAGACAACAACAATCTAACTTTACAACATTTATGCACAAGACGAGATTTTTTTCCAAGGGCACGCATACGTTCGAGGTGCCTCTTTGTTTAGAAGAAACAAACACAAAACAAAATTTACAACATTTATGTACACGACGTTCATTTAACACACATAAGTTCAGTGTGCCTCTTTATTAGGAAGAAACAACAGAGTTGACAACACATATATGTACAAAACTAGTTGCATCCATAACCTCGTCAGCCACCAAAAAATATGGGTTTGATGTGGAATGGAAACTAAAGGCATGCTTTGTTCATAACAGAACTAGCCACATTTGTTTTTCAGAACTAAGGGAAGCCATAACACCGTGCTAAACAAAACTCGTCGACGTAAGTGTAGCAAGGTTTGGCTGAAGAATTTGTTAAATGTGACGGTGGAACAACAACAGTCGTTGGTACTTGGCAAAAACGGACATGCACTAAGTTTGTTAACAACTATTGCAAATAGAATAGCAAGCTACATATCCTAATATCCTAAGTATATAAAAGTTGGAATTTTTCACGATTTGTGGGAGGCCCTGGCACTGTAGCAGCTACAGTTGCTACAGTGTTCTACAGTGCAGCGATTCGCGCCGTCCGTTCCCGATCGGACGATCCAAACCACATGCCCGTGACGATTTTGCAAAAAACTCCTTCACAAACCCACAAAACAAACCCGCAGTCCACAGCTCTACGAGGAAAAGGACCTACGTGCAAATCAGCCAAACCTGAAGGACTTTTATGTAAAATCACCTAGAGCACCCCCCTCCCCTACTTCTTCTCCCGCGATTTGTGGAAGGCCCTCTCCGGACGCATCGGAGGTGACAGCGAGGTCCGCCGTCACGCCCTCCACCTCCTCGCCGTCAGCTGCCTCCTGGGACACCGGCGATACGCCGGAATCGCCGCGGCCGTCCTCGGAGGCTTCCGCCGCGTGCGGGCGTCGCCGGCGACGCTCCGGCGTCCAATAATGGGCGGCGCCGGCACTCCCGGGGGCCCCGCGCCGAGGCGCACCCGATGCGCGCATCCGCGCGTGCTGGGTCGCTCTCGCGCAGCTGCAGCTGGCCGGCCTTTCCCCCCCCCCCCCCCTTTTTTTTTGTTTTACTCTTGACATATTATTACTCCAAATTAATTCATACAAATTTTTAAAAATTGTAAAAAACATAAAATCCATTCAAAATACTTTGGGACATTTTCCCATATTATTTGAAACCTTAATTTTTTTAAAGTAATATACAAAATCTCATTTTACACGTCGACGCCGTTTTGGAGAAAATGGATTACGAGGTTTGGTGTCGGAGAAAAACCAAATTTTGAATACGCCAGTCTTCAAACAATTTGAAACGACTCACAAATAATATTCTACGGTATTTTAATAATTTGAAAACCTACCAGATGCTATACTTCAAAGTTCACATATAAATTTTCAAACTACCTTCGAAATTGCATATTACGTCTTATTATAATGCTAATAAAACAATTACGGCAGCATATAACTATATTTGACCACTCAATTTAGCTAAAACAATTACGGCAGCATATAACTATATTTGACCACTCAATTTAGCTAACATGTCTATAACCATGTACTCACATTTAGGAAATAAAATTCTTCACTACATAAATATTTCGAGAATTTTTTTTTGTTCCCTCTAATTACGGAACGATTTCAAATTGAATGCACTACACTAATTACAACTATCACCTTTCCTTACAACATATACAACACAACTAAAAAAATACACAAAATTATCACAACAAATATTCTCACCAAACGCGCGGCGTGACGCCGCGCAAAATATGACTAGTATTATTTTAATTCCGGTACTTCTATTTCTCTTCTTCACACCACAGAAGCGCTTCCTTTTCCTAAAGCACCCAAAGTTACTCGGTATGAAAAGCTATGGGAACAAGTTAATTGTCTACTTGCTCACTGTTGCTTTTTTAGGTGGTGGGCTCAATTATTGCAGCTGATCATGTGACTAGGCGAGACAAATCCAAGGAAAAGGGCTCCACATAATAAAATCAGGACGTGCCACTCCAAATTTTGGGCGCCTAGAACCTAACCAACCAAAAGCAAGTTACCTACCGGCCCCAAAGTGATCGGGTCAACGAAGAAGGAAAGATTCTCTGTCATAATTTGTGTAGGCCGATAGCTAAACCATGCACACATGCTATCATGTCGTGTTTGCCTTATGAATATCTATTTTCTGTGTGCTTTCTATTTCTGGAAATGACGATATGTCGCCGTCTAAAGATTGAGTTTATAAAGCTATTCGTGTACCCGAAAAAGAAACGGTTTAAAGCGGCACTGCCAAGGCCTTATGCTATTTCTGTTACTAATAGAGAATTTTCATTGTAGTAATTATAGTGATGCAAGAGGTTGACAAACTGTTGTCTCTCGAAATTGTAGAATCTCTTGTTATAACTTGTTGATTTGGACGACTGAAATGCTCGTGTATTTACATCTGCCATCGATCGTCGTAGTAAAGCTTATCAAGGAGGCTCTGAACTGGGTAAAACGACGCTGACAAGGCCTTGCACTATTTCTGTCACTCAAACTCCTGATCAATGGAAAGAGCAAATGTTTCGTCTTGTTTTCAGAAAATGTTTTGCCGTTCTGTTAGTGGAGGTTGTGATCTCTGTTTTGAATCAGAGCAGCTAGACGCATGTTCATTTCTCCTAATTGCTACACGAGACATTAGTCGATCCACTGAAGAAGAAGAAAAAACAAAATATTTCTTCACACAAAAAAAAAACTATCAGCTAACCTTGTCCTCGGTTGGCTCATCTCTGCACTGCAGTTGTCTTGACCTGAGACTCTGAGAGGTTCTGGAACTACACTAGGCTAACGTCCCCGGTTAGGAACCATGGACCACGGTACTCGTCTGATCGATCAGTCTGCTAACATCTGCATCGACCATCTACCAGCAGCTAATCAGTGAACTACTACTACAGTGGTTCCTTTTCTATTATTATTTCTTCCTCTGAAAAAAGCGCTACAGCAATGTCGGAACAAGGCTAAAGGATGCGTAAATCGCACAGTATCTCCTACTTTTCTCGCTTTTACCGTCGCTTTTGGAGCCTTGTTTTCCCACCAATCACGCCAATGGAAGCTTTAGTGTCGCTACTGTAACTACTGTCTTCTCCATCAGTCTACCAGGAAGAGATGGTCGTCTGAATAATTCTAGTGCATTATGCATGCTCTGCACACGATTTATGCATGTTTTTAAGTATTGATACTTTGCACTGAATCACCATCTTGCATATATATGCTTGCAGCGTTTCTTTAAGCTTCATGATCAGGATTTGGCCATTCATTCGACGCACTTCGATGTCGACAGAAGTCTAGCCGCTTTTAAACTTCATACTACTTTTGGATCTTTATATTTTGAAATTCTGTTACTACGATTAGACGGCGGAAGGGTCGGTCTAGGGCTCTAGGGTAGCTTACAACCACCCCAGGATGGGCTGCATAGCTGATGGGATGTTGAATCCAGAAAGAACTGCTGCAAAATAGAAAAAGAAACATGGATCCGTACAGTAAAAAGAGCCTGTTCCATATCACCAAATGCAGGAACATGTAGTAAACTGAGACAACAGGATAAAGTTCCAGCATTTAATCATCCTTTTTCGTTCTGTCATCTCAGTTCAAGGTCCCTGTGAATCTTGGTGGTTCTACTGATCACCATACTGCCACTATTTTTCGAGGTAAAAAAATGCAAAGCTTAGCTGATAGATCAGAAGCCAGGGACAGACGAGACTACATACTAGCACACTCACGCACAAGTGTCCCTTACTTTGTATTTCTCACCTTAATTTGAGCCTTTGAGGCCCAAATTCAACAACGAACAATAACAAGAAACCTCACAGACGACAACAATAACCTAATCCACCTATAGTGTGTCAAACCTTGTACAGCATGCCGATCTCAACTCGCTGCTGCAGAGGTATCCCGAGAGCAGGCAGTGCCGACCTGCAGATGCCATGCAAGAACTCGTAGAATCGGAGCATGACCTTGTCGAAACAGCCGGCATCGTCACCCACGTAGAACCTCATCTTGCCCCGTACATGCACCACCCCCGCCGACCTCGCCGCATCCAGGTTTGCAACCTCTTCCTCACTGGAAACAGGAGACTGTCGGTTTTTGCTAGTCTCGATGTGCCGTTGTAGGCACCGCGTGACCTGTGCCACAAGGTCGTCGCCGCCTTTGAGGCTCAGGTTGTCGGCGTATCCATACTGGATGGTGCACTGGTACACTCCGTCCAGGCCAAGCCTCTTGACCAGGATCCTTTCCCGTTCATCAACTTTGGAAACCAGCAGGTACCTCAGGGTCACAAAGATGGTGACTGTATGCAGTGAGCTCATGTTCTTGATGTAATGGCCAAGTATCGGAGTTAGCCCATCCTGTATGTTGCTGTAAAAGAAGCACAAGCCCGGGACCCTCTGAACCTCAGGCTTTGCCAAGAGCTCAGCAAGGCGTTCCACGGTTACCTTGTTCACCATTTCATACTCTGCTTTCCTTTGCCTACCATAGTACCAGACGAACATGATCAAAGCAAGGATCATGGAAACTGCAAAAGGAAGCCAACCTCCTTCAAGGATCTTGGTGAAAACGGCACTGACATAGGACCCTTCCATGATGATGAACGGAACTGCATACAGGCCGACAAGAACAGGCGGCGTTCTCCATATGATGATCATCACAAGAGTGAGCATGATGGTTGTTATGAGCATGACCATGATGACAACAACACCTGCGGTAAACAATTACGCATCGAGTCTTCAGGCACAAACTAGGAGTATACATTAAAAACTGGAGCATTTGTTTGCAGAATTTGCTTACCGAAAGCATTTCCTATCTCTTTTCCACCACCAAAGCCAAGTATAACACCAACACACAGTACCATCAGAATGTAATTAATTTCTGGGGAGTAAACCTCCCCTTCCTTTTGTTGCGATGTGTGCACCACCTTGACACGGGGAAAGTAGTCCAGGACAACTGACTGTTTTATGACAGAAAAGGTTGCAGATATTAAGGATTGACTAGCAACAATTGATGCTAGTGTTGCGATGACAAACATGGGCCAGTAAACTGGGCGAGGGACAAATTTGTAGAATCCATCACTGAAGTCATTGACATTGTTAATGAGGTATGCTGTTTGCCCGGCATAAGTGAGGACCAGAGAAGGATATATGCTGGATAGAAATGCTATCTGTAGAAAAAAATGAAGTGTAACTAACTATGAATAAGAAAAAATGTATAAGGATAATTCATGCTGATAATTCTGAATGATAATAACCTGAATAGCCTTTTTGCTGAAGTGGCCAAGATCTGCAAACATAGCTTCCGCACCTACAGGCAGGAGATTGAACTTTAGGCTGCGTGATCACTATCAGAAAAAAAAAGGCACAACCTGATAGCATTGGCATGTAAATGTGGTCTACCTGTGATACATAGAACAGTCCCACCAAGCAGCTGCCACCCTTGCTTTTTATTTCTAAGGAAGAAATGAACAATATAATGTGGCGAAATGGCTTTGAAGATTCCAGGGTAGTAATGAATAATGCTGTATATTCCGATAATTGGAGTGGTGAAAGTCCATGCTGCCATGATTGGAGAAAACAGAAAGCTAACTTTTGAAGTCCCATACTTTTGCAGCAAGAATAAGCCAATAAGAATTGCTGCAGACAGGGCTTCCACAACAGCTGAATAATTCAAAGAATGATTAATGTCATCGAAAGGCATTATCAGAGAGATTCTTTCATTGCTCATTATATACAGCACTTATTGAGCAACTTACGTCTACTAACAGTAGGAAATGGCCCTCTTAGTCCATCGATTGCTGATAGAACTGAAAAGAGATAAGGAACGTGAGTTATCTATATGATCAAAAAAATGGTTAGGTTTACTGACATCTTCCCATTCGGTGAAGCTGAAGGATTGATGTCATCGAAAAGCATTATCAGAGAGGTTCTTTCATTGCTCATTATATACATCATTTATTGAGCAACTCATCTGCAAATAACAAACCTGAAATAGCAGGAGTTAGTATGCCATCCCCAATGAGCATACACATCCCAAGAATGGCCATGAATAACAATACCCTTCTTGCAGTTATGCTGCGCTCAAAGAACTTCCCCAGCTTACTAGGCCTTCTAGCTATTGTTGACTGATCGTGAAGCAGTGGTTCTTCTTCTGAATATACTCTCTTGGAAGGAAGGATGCCTATATCGGCATGCCTACACAGCAAAGAATACATGGCAAATGTACCACCTGCAAAATGTAGACTAAGCAACGCCCATGCCAATAACATATAAAGTAAAACGATTGATCTACCAAGAAAATAAAGCTTGTATTTAATAATATACAGATAAGTTCCATTTCTATCAGGCTTAGGTTTACTGACATCTTCCCATTCGGTGGAGCTGAACAAATATTAATAGATCATAGCATCTACACTACACAGTTCATACTAAATAGTATTGGAAATAACACTATACAAAGTAGAGAAAAAATCGACCTCCTAAAAGGATATGCAATGCAACAAGTATCCAGATATTTGATTCACAGAATCGTTTTTGTAGTGACTTTTTTGTTGGTTTTAACATCAAATCATCAACTAATATTGTCCGGCTATTATAAATTCCAACAGTCATCTAGAAAGGCAGCAATAACTGCTCAAAGAAAAGGAAAGGAGGAAGCTGCAAGGGGTTAGTTACCTTCACCATGATCATCAGCATTGAGAGCTATGCCTACATACTTGACCACACCGATTAAAGTAAGAGTCCAAAACATTATGCTGTATATTCCCAGGTAGTCCGCTTCCGTGGGAGATGACAAGTTCATTGAGGGATAAACATAGAGGGGAGAAGTAACGAGGCCACCGAAAACCACACCAAGAGTCTTGTATGCAAGAAATATATTTTTGCGGACATTGCCAACCTGCTCACAGTTGAGGGAAGGCATTTTGTAAGAACTACACAGAGAAATTCAGTATTCTAGAGAAGAGAGATGCACCACACTGATCATTTGAAGCAGTCGGTTACTTATACACATAGTGAGTCAAAGTATTAATGCTTGAAATCAATTGTTGTGAGAATCTCACAGGTCCCAATTCCCGATAAGTTGACCATGTGGGATTTTTGTGGGGCTACGACAAATGTGAATATCAAGGACTTGTTTCTTTTAGTCTACTTTTCTGGTGGCACTTTCAGAGACTAGAGCAATATGGAACTTGAGGCCCTGTGATGTAATCCATGATGACATCATCAAGAAAATGACCCCCAATCAACACACCGACTTTTCTCTTACTCTTAAATAGGTGTATAGCTCAAGAAATAAAACAGTTTCTTGCAAACAAAATGATGGAAATGTCCCGTCCAAATGAGGAAAAATGGCCAGGTACATTGCAAATGGCATAAAAAGGGAATCTGGTCAGTTGTTGCGTCTACTTCAATGCAAACTGATATCCTTATCAAGTAGCTCATGAGCACCCAGGCATCCACCTCAGCCACTATTTTTTCAGCAATACTTCTCAGTCAGAGATGGTGAAGTCATCTAACTGAAAGATAGAAACTGCTAACTACTAGTAAGAGATAGGACGCACATGAATGAAAAATGTAACAATGTTTATTATACATTACTTGCATGTTAGACATGATCCACAAGTAGCTAAAGCAAGAAACGGAAATATTCCCCTGATTCCATGTTGGCCCAGACCAAGACAAACAACCTTCCCCAAGAAAGAAAAAAACAAAACAAATAACTCGCGCTGCAGAAGATGGCTCAGATTATTGCGTGATCACAAATCCACTGACCAGGGGCACCGCGAAGTAGGAAAAACAAAAGAGAAATCAAAGCTGCCCACTGCAAGGCGATAAAAACGATTCGAGGTGAGCTGTCACCAGCGAAGAACAGTTCAGTTGGAAAGAAAGAAACACAGAGTTTGCAAACTGAGGCATGCGCACTAGCGCAGCGCTATCGAGCTGATACTTTGGCCTGCAGCAGCAGCGCTGCCACTGTAGCAAGAATCGAACACGATCTCCACGACTACGATTGCATCGTTTTTTCCTCTCTGACAGTAAGTGGGACAAGCCCCTGATTTCCATTGAGAGAAAACTACAATGGCAAAACGAGTCGCCGCCAGTTGGGCTTGGGCCACTAAATTAATCTCGAACAGTCGAACTACTGTGCACATGCAGATAACAATACAGTAAAAGATTCATGTTCCATCGTGCAATCGCCAATCAAAAGGAACAAAGCAAGAATGCACCAATTGAAGTACAAGCGGGAAAATAAACCTGTCGAGGTGCGTACGAGTAGGCGACGAGCGCTAGAGCGAGCTATCATCTGAAGTACATAAGTAAGGGAAAAACACAGAAGTGTAGAACAAGGGTTTCCCCTGCGCACTCACGTTGGTCTCTCCGTTGGCCGGTGGTGGGGTGGCTGCCGGGCCGCCGCCAGGGAGCCGGGGAGCCCCCGCCGCCTCGAGATCCAGGTGGCCCCCTATCGACATGGGTGACGGGGGGACGGACGGCGACGGAGGGATGGGGAAGCGGTGCGGTGGCCGAACTTGTCGAGGCGCGCGAGACGGGGTTTTATAAGAGCACGAGGCCGTCCCCTCCGCCGCTCGGTGACCGCGGTGGGGGAGGAAGGTAGTCTTTTTTTTTTTTTTTTTTGAGATTTGGGAAGGAAGGTAGTCGGGTTGACCAGTGGCCACGCGTGGTGCCCTGCCGGCACCGGCGACCGTGGGCCGGCCTTTGCCTGCTCCGATCACGAGTATGCTAACGGATGGACGGGCTCGATTCGATCGGTGCGGACATGTCGGAAGCTTTTTCTGTATGCGCCTCTCGAGGTGGACTCGAAGGCTCTACTGGGCCAACCCATCTGGAAGACAACTAGTTGGTCAGTGATCAAAGTATGAAGTAGTCCCTCAATCTCTCACAAAAAAAAAATGAAGCAGTACGTCAAGGATGTGTAAGTGGGATAAATCATAAATGAGATAGTAGAAATATGGTCAAATCCGGTCTAATTCTACTATCCAACTTACACATCCCTACATTCCGTCACTTATATACGCACAATGGTTTAATGGAGTCGAGCCACGTATTCAGTCGTTGAATATATAAACAATTTAGTAATTGATTTAATTCGTGAAAATAGTAAACAGTTTATGATTAGAATAACCAGAATTAAACTAATCATGTTATCTACTAAAACAGTAGATAAACTGAACGAATCTAAACAACATACTACAAGCAGAAACGAGCGAGCGGCGGTGAAGGAGGAGTGCACGAGAGAGTCTTGTGTTCTCACATGCTTACTAAGTAGCACAACACTCCACCTTATAATATAAGGTGGTGCAACTCTCTTCCAACTAGTAATGTGGGACTAAACATTAGTCTCACTCCACTCACAGCCATATGCACATGGGCCAATGAGAATTTCAGAATTTTAAGTTGGGCTTTGGACCAAATGCTCACTAGCAATGCTAGTCAAAATTCCAACAATCATTTAGTTTCAAAACATTGTTTTATATACCGGTGATTAGTGGAGGCTGTTAAGTTGAACTTTCACTTAGAAACATGCTACACTAGATCACAAATTGAATAGTGGACTATACATCTAACTACAAGTTTGCTGCGACCTAGTTTCACACAAATCCTTGACCGATACTGGGCTGCCGCAAGGCTTCCCCGCGGGTGGAGCTTATACGTCATACTCCAAGACCTTTTATGAGTTTATTAGAGAGCACCCAACTCTCACAGACTGCGACGTTTAACAACCAGACTCATATAGGTGTATTCCTCAGGAGATACTCTGTAGGACAACATCTCTGCTTACAAAAACAAGCCACTTGGAACACATTAAGATCAATATCAACCTGCCATGCAGATCAGGAGAGTATTGCATCTTTACGGAGTGGGATAGTAAAATATAGGGATACTCTCCTCCCAGTTGACCAACAGCTTGTCTCTCACTTCTAATTCAGGGGATATCCGATCACATAGAGTAAGTTACCACTGTGGACAACTCATTCTGTGGGTCTCAAACCCATCTCCCTAGATGCACTATCTATCACATTACGTGATAAACCCTTTGTGAAGGGATCTGCCAAATTCTTAGACGTTTGGATATAATCCAACGCAATAACTCCGGAGTTCTTTAATTTTCGGACAGATTTCAATCTTCTCTTCACATGCCTTGATGACTTCAAATTATCCTTAGAACTTTTAATCTTGTGTATCACAGTTTGATTATCACAGTTCATAAGGATAGCAGGTATTGGTTTTTCAACCACATGTAAGTCTATCAAAAGATCACGAAGCCACTCTGCTTCAACAGTGGTTGTGTCTAACGTTGTGAGTTCTGCTTCCATAGTTGACCTCGTTAAGATGGTCTGCTTGCAAGACTTCTAGGAAACGGCGCCACCACCGAGTGTAAACACATAACCACTTGTGGTCTTAATCTCATCAGTATCAGAGATCCAATTTGAATCACTATAACCCTCCAATACCCTCGGATAACCGGAATAGTGAATTCATAGCTCGCAGTGCCTTTTAAATAACGCATAACTCTCTCAAGCGCATGCTAATGATCATCTCCCGGATTAGAAACAAACCGGTTCAACTTGCTCACAGCAAAAGAGATGTCAGGCCTCGTGGCAGAAGCCAAATATATAAGCGAGCCAATAATCTGAGAATATCTCAGCTGATCTCTAACACTCTGTTGATTCTTTCGAAGCAACACACTAAAATCATATGGTGTCGGAGAAGGGTTACAGTCTTCATACCCGAAGCGACTCAAGACCTTTTCCACATAGTGAGACTGAAGTAGTGTAATCCCACCATTACCATCTCTCAGCAGCTTGATGTCCAAGATAACATCAGCCACTCCTAGATCCATCATCTCAAAATAGCGAGATAAGAAATCCTTAACCTCTGTGATTAAATCAAGGTTGGTTCTAGAGATCAGTATGTCATCGACATACAGACAGAGAATAACTCCCTTGCCTCCACCATAGCGATAGTACACACACTTGTTAGATTCGTTTACAACAAAACCTGCAGCAGTTAAAGTTCTTTCAAACTTTTCATGCCATTCCTTGGGAGCTTGCTTCAGGCCATATAGAGACTTCAACAACTTACACACATTTGCTTCCTGACCAGGTACTACAAAACCATCGGGCTGATCCATATAAATTTCCTTGTCTAACTCTCCATTTAGGAAAATCGTTTTAACGTCTATTTGATGAGCGAGAAGACCATGCGAGGCAGCCAACGAAAGTAGCACACGAATCGTGGTCAGTCTAGCCGCATGTGAGTAAGTATCAAAGAAGTCTTCACCTTTTTTCTGGGTATAACCCTTGGCCACAAGCCGCGCTTTGTACTTCGCAATAGTACCATCAGGCCTAAACCTTTTCTTGAACGCCCACTTACATCATACAGGTTTACACCCATAAGGACGATCAGTGACTTCCCAGGTTCTGTTAGCCAAGATGGAATCCATCTCGCCATGGACAGCTTCCTTCCAGTAGTCAGGATCAAGAGATGCATAAACTTCTCAAATGGTACTGGGGTGTCATCCATAAGGTACACAATGAAATCATCACCAAAGGACTTTGCAGTCCTCTGTCTCTTGCTCCTAACAGGAACTTCGTTGCCATCCTCCACAGGATTTTCAGTGTGTTCTATCGAAATGATAGGATCAGGTATAGCAACCAATTCCTGACTAGATTTATCAGGTATCTCATGATTTGATGAGCTAGGCATACCCTTCATGGGAAAGATATCCTCAAAGAAAGTCGCATCATTCGACTCCATAATCGTACCAACATGAACGTCAGATTCCTCAGATTTTACTATCAAAAATCTATAACCAATTGTTGACGACCAATTTCGGCTTATAAAGAGATATCACCAAGATGATATCAAATGAAAAGATAATGTGAATGAAAGCTATGTGCCTCGTCGAGACAAGCAACTTTGGTTTTTGAATCATTTCAATCCGAGGTCATATGCAACTCTTAAAGCCAGAATACAGTTAAAACGGGATATTACGCACTGAATCAGATATACACCGGCCAATGTCTAGCCGGGTGCGTAGGGAAAAGTGCCCTAGGAGGCTGCTCGCTCGGGATATACTGTTTCCTTCTGGTCAAGAATAAACCCTTAAGATGGAGTCAGATGGAAAAACACATAAAACGAAAGTTCTTTGTTTTTTTAGAAGAACAACTTTATCTTCTACAAGATTTTGATCCGAGGTCGGTAACGGCCTCAAAAATGATTCGCAAGGTGCAGACCGAACAATTTTTGGAAGGTTTGAGTCAGACCATCCGAATTGGACCCAAATTAGGGTTTTGAACATGAATCCAAACCTTTTTCTTGCACGGGAAGTCCAGCCGCCTCTTATAGACGTGAGGGGTGACGGCCGATTGATCCAACACCAATCGAACAAACACATCTATTGCTTTTTCGTGTTCATCTACTTTTATCCCTCTCTCCTTGTATCTTTCTTCTCGTTCTTCGTTGTTCTTCAAGATTGGAGGCTGCGAATCCACGAGGCTCTAGGGCCGGTCAGGACGACCTAGGGCAACCCATAGCCGCCGCGAGCCCTAACGGGGTCCATCCCGGGCGAGCGGAGTTTTGGGTCTACAAAAGCGCCCGCCGGATTGTCTTGCGTATCGCGCTTCCGGCGAGCCTCCCCCGACGCGTGCTGCCGCGCATCGCGCTCGGCGTCGATGGTACACGGTGACGTGTTCGTGTGTCAACACACTTTTGGCGACTCCGCTGGGGACGAAGCGAACGGTCTCCAGCCCATTCTTGCAACGAGGAGCGCATCAAGAGACTACAATCTACATCGGTAACATTAATTCACCATCTTCTTATGTAGATGCAAATTACTCTTATGTTGACGTTACTAGATCTTTTGATATGAGTGTTGTATCGGCTAACCCTAGTTTACACTATGCGCAAAAGCCGATGCAAAATAATCTCTATGCTTCAAATCCTTATAATATTAGCAACGTGCAACATATATATTCGAATTATCGTGCATCGGCTGCCCCATATCTTAAGCCGATGAGTAACGTGGGTTATTCGAGAGATCAGTATGAGACACCTCACGGGCAAGAGGATGTCTCACGGTTTTATCCATCGGTTGCCGACTCGCAATATGCGGGGTCGTCCCCAGACATGCCGATGGATGGGGGAATCGGCTATGCTGGTACCAGCTACTTGGCCGGTTACTCCCAACCAACATATAATGCGCCTTATATGATTACTCAATCGGCACCTTATGTTACTAACGTTTCAGCTTCTTGTGGAACTAGTGAGACACATAATTCGGCTTCGCACTTTCACGGTGTTCACGGCCGAATAAGTGAAAATTTAACAGGAGCACATGTGCCTTCATCTTCTAACGACACATATGGATTAGATGGTTGGAAGGAAAATTTTGCAGCGAAACTCAAAAGGGCCGGTGATGTTTATCTGACATTAAAAGAAAATCCGCATGATCCCGCTGCAATACAAGTTTATGAGGCGTATCAGAAGAGGCGTGAAGAGGAGCACAGACAATTCGAGATCAAGTTTTCACCGTTACAAATTAGTTTCGGCAACGGACTGCCGAAAGAAAAGAAAAAGTATTGGGGGGCAATCATGCCCTGCAGAGGGTAGCACCGATGAATTCACCACACTGACTCTTGAGGAATTACTGATCGAGCATCGCTAAGCCTATGAAGAACTCAGGAGGAAGCGTGCAAAAGAATTAGAGGCATGGAGGAAAAAACAGGCGGAAGAAGATTCAAATGCATTTGAAGCAATGCTCGAGAAAGATCTTCAAAACATTATCAAGTCAACTCCTACACGCGATAATCAGGTTGAAACCTTTGCGGTGCTAAGGCAAGAAGAAGAAGCTTTGCAAATTGATGGAATCCATGGAGAAAAAATGAATGATATAGAAAGTATGGTTACTTTGGTTGTCGAAGCCAAATTAAACAGTACATGTGCCGAATCTACTGAATCAAAAGAAGCAAGATTCATTGATCAAGAACATGACACGGTTAGCAAAATGACCGTGATTGATTTTTCTGGGTGCAAGCTTTATATACTACCCTATGAATTTCGTACGAAAATAATTGATGAATATCAAGTGCAAGAAAGTGTAGCCGAGCAAAGTTCGGTTGACATTGAAAATCAGAGTAGTGGGACGCGAGATTCAGAAAAGGAAGAAGACAAGGCGTTGGAAAATTATCAAGAGGCCGAACAAGATATTGTTCAGGACATGCAACCATCATGCTCCCCCAACGTCTTCAATGAGGGAGTTTACATACTACCCGACGAATTCCATGCCGAAGACGATGAGCATCACGAACAAGAGGACACAACCGAACAAAATTCGGTTAATGATGTATATCAAGAGCCAGAAGAAGAAGCCGAACAATGCTCGGTTAACGAAGAGCGTCCAGGTGACACGGCATGGGATCAAGAAGAGGAGGACCAGGCGTTGGAGAGTTGTCCAGAGGTGGAGCAAAGCAATATTGTTCTTGATATACCAGCATCGCAATTTCTCAACGTCTTCAAAGAGGTACGCCCAGCCAATAATTTACTTGTTTTTCGATTCGGTCAAAATTATAATGTTGATGCATCCAATGATAAAATTCTTGTTAACTTTAAACGACCAGTCGAGATGAGTAATTTGTTTGCTAGGGATAATCTAGTCACTAATAATTCCGGTCAACATATCGCACCATTTGTAGAGGCTAATAGTGACAAATCATAACAATCAAAGTTGTGCCCGTCATGGCGGCTAAGCTTTATATTCATATGCGCAACTTTGTTCGTTTCATGACTGGCTGATATTCGGTCTCATATGAGATATATATTCTGTATCTATTTTGGTTGCAGAAACATAAAGCCGGGTTCAAAGTCCTTCAAGATAGCCGATTCAGAAAAATCGGAAAAAGAAGGCGAAAGACGATGCATAGTCGAGTTGGATGACGTCCAGTTGGCACCACTCGGTTTCGTAATTCCAAAGCCGGTATCTCAACATCGGCTAAGGGATGAGCAGTGTACCATCAGTCCGGGCATAGGGGATCACAGTGTCGGGGAATCGCCGGCTAATCCAATTATCATAGAAGATCACCAGGTCGAGCCGTCAAGGGAAGAGCGAATGCCCAATTCGTTCGAGCAGAATATCAAACACTATGACGAGTTTCATGACGCACAATCGGCCTTCGAAGGACGATTGGAAGTTGTTGAAGCACAAGTGGATAGCCAGCTGGTTAATATTAATCTTGACGGCGATCAAGTGTTGACTCGGCTACCCCAAGCCGGTTCTTCCCAAGATGGACAGGTACACACGGGATATAATAGGATCGGGTCGTCGAGCAAGGAGAATATTCAAGCCAACAATGAAGACGGATGTTCCATCAAGGCTACAACAAAGACGCATAACACTGGGGGACAGCACGAAAATCCAAAGACCGATGTCTGCAATGATAGAAAGGACAAAGGCGGCGATGGGCACCGAAGGAGGAAGACTAAAGTTACCTTCGCTCAATTATTAGAGAAGTATCAAAAAGAGAGCGAAGCAAGAAGTGCTTGTCGGCCATCTCAAGCAAAGACATCGAAGTCAACCCCGAGGCGTATATCACAGGACTAGGATTGGCAAAAGAAGAAGCTCAATACACCGACTCTGCGAACTTATTTTGGGCTGCCAATTCTGAAGTCATCCATGCCTTCCCATACCGGCTTCTATTCATATCATTCACGGGACAGGTATGATTCGCGGGGACACCATCAGTCTTATGCTAAATCACCTCGCCAAGTTTATGCCACTCCAAAAGAATCGACCCGGCAACCACATGTCAAAGACCGGCTTAATCAAGAGCCGGCCAGTAGCTCGTGGAGGAAGAAGGAGGTGGTGAAGCAAGTATACATGGTGAAAAGAGATGGCCGCAAGAATGCTGTTCCGGACCCGACTCCAAGTAACCAAAAGCCAGCTGAAATGATGTTGGCTACAAAGGGCAAGGAAGTGAAGCGAGTAACTTTCAAGGACCCAGTCATCGAGTCTGGACAGGCCAAGCCGGAAGTGCCCAAAGCCAAGAAAGAATTGCTAGTGCATAAAGTAAAATCACAGCCGGGATACCCACCCTTCTTGTCACATTGGCAAGAGTGGCAGGTGAAGCGGCTCAGAGCCGAAGTGTTGGAGAAGTTAAACATGGCGTGAGTTCCTAAAAGAAGCCCTGAAATCAAGAACGGAGCACCAACTTCTGTTGCAAAGCTGGCAGGAGTAAAGGAGGACAAGCAAGAAGTCGGCAGGCAAAGCCGGCGATCTTCATCTCACTAAAGGAGACCACAGGCAGCGCGTCGTCCATGTTCTTCAACTATACCATCAAAGCTAGCACCTCACAATTTATCCCCAGCTGAAACTTCTAATTTATTTCGGCTATTTACGCTTTGGTGGATGGGTTCTCCAGGTCCGATAAGATGAGGACGCATGGCCGATATTTATATATCGCCCTGAGCATGCATTGTGTTGGCAAAGCCGACATCTGGCTAATGATGTTCTTCATCGTTTATTTCATAGCTGAAAGTCGATGTTCAGTTTTGCCAAATACTAATAAGGACGACTTGAATATTAAGTCGGCCACTAACAAAGGATCTAGTGCAATCCGGATGGACGGCTGGAAGAAATATGTTTTTCTTATCTGCAGGATCCGAGTCAAAGGTTCAGGCGGGCTGCATCACGGGACGCATATATGGAAGCGCTTGTAACCTTGTTATCAAGTTGGGAAGAGAGAAAACTACAAAGGCTTAGTGCTGAAGAGTTAAAAAGAAGAACATGGCATGGATTCTTAAGGAGAGCCGCAAGGACAAGAATGATGTGCAAGTTTTTGTCACAAGAAAATCTAAAAGGATATAGAAAGAGAAGAATGAAACCGAGAAGCAAAGCGGAAGGTTTTCATTGCCGCGCCTAACTTTTCGGTTGGCACATCATTCAAATTATTCAACCATGCCACCAATGCCTTTGTCATGGAGTTCACCACCAGGTACGATTGGTTAACTCCCATGGGTTTATTTTGATCCATGGATGCATCACAATTCTTTACATCATGGAAGGGTATTACCAAGTCAATATACATTTGATTAGTTGCAATATTATTACTAATCTAAGAGCCAAAATTCCTGAAGTTCACAATCAGATGTATCGTTTTATTTACTTATTTCGGCTACACACTTTGGTGGATGATTTATGCATGCCCTTGAGGAAAATATATGTGGCCGATAACTTTTTATCGTCCTAAGAGATTATACAAGCATGGTCGATGGAGTGTTGGCATCGTCCTGAGAATGCAAATTATTTTTTGGCACGCAAGCTCTGCCAAAAAACAGGGGGCATGTGTTGACGACCAATTTCGGCTTATAAAGAGATGTCACCAAGATGATCCCAAATAAAAAAATAATGCGAACGAAAGTGTGTGCCTCATCGAGACAAGCAACTTTGGTTTTTGAATCATTTCAATCCGAGTCCATATGCAACTTTTAAAGCCGAAATACAATTAAAAGGGATATTATCCACTGAATCAGACATACACCAGCCAATGTCTGGCCGGGTGCGTAAGGAAAAGTACCCTAGGAGGCTGCTTGCTCGGGATATACTTTTTTCCGTCCGGGCAAGAATAAACCCTTAAGATGGATTCGGATGGAAAAACACATAAAATGAAAGTTCTTCATTTTTTCGAGACGAACAACCTTATCTTCTACAAGATTTTGATCCGAGGTCAGTAACTGCCTCAAAAATGACCCGCAAGGTGCAGACCGAACAGTTTTTGTAAGGTTCGAGTCAGACCATCCGAATTGGACCCAAATTAGGGTTTTGAACGTGAATCCAAACATTTTTCTTACACGGAAGTCCAGCCGCATCTTATATACGTGAGGGGTGACGGCCGATTGATCCAACACCAATCGAACAAACACATCTACTATTTTTTCGTGTTCATCTACTTTTATCCCTCTCCCCTTGTATCTTTCTTCTCGTTCTTCGTTGTTCTTCAAGATTGGAGGTTGCGAATCCACGAGGCTCTAGGGGTGGTCAGGCCGACCTAGGGCAACCCATAGCCGCCGCGAGCCCTGACGGGGTCCATCCCGGGCGAGCGGGGTTTCGTGTCTACAAAAGCTCCCGGCGGATTGTCTTGCGTATCGTGCTTCCGGTGAGCCTCCCCCGACGCGTCCTGCCGCGCATCACGCTCGGCGTCGAGGTTACACGGTGACGTGTTCGTGTGCGAACACCAATGCTATGAAAAGCATAGCCCAGAAGAACACAATCCATGGTTTTTGGTCCAAACTTGCACTTCTTGGAAAATTGTTATATTGACTTCCGCCAAACAACCCCAAGTATGTATATAAGAGAGTCTCGTTCTTTTCCTTTACCATTCCTCAAAGAGAAACGGTTTTCTTCTTTGTGGGAACTCAGTTTAGGACATGACAAACTGTTAATAAAACCTCCCCCCATCATGCCTTGGAGAGACCCAAAGTGTCTAACATGGCTTTAATAAAATTGGTTAGAGTTCGGTTCTTTCTTTCAGCCACCCCCATTTGACTGAGGCGTGTAGGGAGGTCTCCTCTCATGGATTATACCATGTTCTGCACACAAAAAATCAAACTCGTTGAAAAAAAACACTCCACCAGGATCAGACCTTAGCTATTTTATCTTTCGATCAAGTTGGTTCTCTGCTTCAGCTTTATAGATTTTGATGTAGTTTAAAGGCTCATCTTTTTATTTCAGAAGATACACATAACAATATCTAGTGGAGTCATCAATAAGCGTCATGAAATATTTGTTTCCGCCTTTTGTCAATACGCCATTCATCTCACAAAGATCTGAATGTATAAGTTCCAGTGGTGCCAAACCTCTTGCCTCCGCAGTCTTATGGGACTTGCGAGGTTGCTTAGCTTGCACACATACTTGACACTTGGAACCTTTGCCAGTGGTGAATTTCGGAATTAAATCCAAACTAGCTAGCCACGTCATGCTACCAAAGTGAATATGACAAAGTCGTGAATGCCAAATATTATACTCAATTTCATGGCAAACATGATTAGTAACTTTAGTACAAATATCTGACAAAGATAGGCGGAACAAGCCTCTACACTCATAGCTTTTTCCAACAAATTGCCCATACTTAGATATTACAACTTTATTGGACTCGAAAACCAACTTAAAACATCTCGACACAGAAGTGATCCGCTAACGAGATTTTTATTGATGGAGGGCACATGATGAACGTTCTTCAGGCGCACAACCTTTCCCGAAGTAAACTTCAGATCGACCGTGCCAACACCACGAGCAAAAGCATATGAATCGTTCCCCATCAGCACGGGAGAAGTCCCCGTGACCCTGGTAAGAAGAAAAAATGGAAGCATCGGCACAAACATGTACATTGGCACCAGTGTAAATCAACCATTCAGGAGAGTGACAACCTGAAATGATGGTAGGAAATATACCGTACCTAGATTCCTTCATCTCAGTATTGCCAATGACAACATTGGCAGTCTTGCCGCTGTTCTCTTGTTCTTGCAGCTCATGGTGGTTGGGACAACGAGGAGCCCAGTGATTTGGATCACCGCAAACATGGCATGATCCTTTCCTTGACTTCTTATTGTTACTCTTCTTAAAGTTGGTAGGCTATGACGGCTTGTATCTTCCATCAGACTTGCCTTTGCCCCTAGAATTTTTCTTGTTGTTTTTTGGCTTGTGGGGCTATTGGTAATTCTTCTTCTATACCACATGGGCACTAGAACCAGGATCGGCAACTCGAGCACGTATATCTTTCGCTCTCGCCTTCTCTTCCATATCAAGTGACCCAATGAGATCCGAAACGAAAACTCTTGTCTCTTGTGTTTCAGAGAAGTAGCAAACTTGCTCCACGAAGGTGGAAGCATGGCAATAATGCCACCAACAACAAACTTGTCTGGTAATTACACTTAAAGTGCTCGAGTTCCTTAGCGAGTGACTATATCTCATGAGCCTGTTGTACAACAGAGCGCGAATCAGTCATCTTGTAGTCATAGTATTACTCCATGACATACAACTCGCTGCCAGCGTCCGATGCCTCAAACTTGGCCTTGATCGCATCCCACATGTCCTTGCCGTTGTCAAACGATATGTACGAATCCACAATGGAGTCATCAAGAATATTCAGAAGAGCGCCCTTGAAACCTTGAAAAGGGTATCGAGCTTCCCAAAATCCTCCCGCTGAGCAGGATTAACTCGCCCTCAGGCTTGCCTTTGGTGGCGTCATATCAATTACTGTTTGAAGCCAGTAAACTGCTCTCATGTGCCACCGTTTATATTGCACCCCTTTGAAGGAAAACGGCCTCATAGACGCGAGAAAGCCAGGTGAAGCAAATTGCCTACGATCAGGTTTTTGGATTGTTGAATACATAAGCATTTAGCAATTGATTTAATCTGCGTAAACAGTAAATAGTTTATGACTAGAATAACCAGATTTAAACTAATCACATGATCTACTAAAACAGTAAATGACCAGAACGAATCTAAACCACATACTACAAGCAGATTCTGTTGTAGTAACTCAAACAAGAAGATCAAGAGTTCGTATGGAGCAGCAGCAGCGGAACCGTTGGTGTTGACGTCGCCCATATAGTCGATGAAGCGGTTGGCGATATCAGGGAAGAAGTCGTCGTTGGGGAAGAACTCGATGCCAGTAGTCACGCGTGTGCACTCCCCCAAAAACCTGATCGCGCTCTCCCGTACAGGATCACAAGAGGTGGGATTCCTGAGGCCTACTGTCCCTTCAACCGGTGCACGCCGGAAGACAGGATGGAGAAGAATTGGAAGACGGCGGCGCAAGGTTCTGAAACTAGAACGGCGAGCGACCATGTGTTGCGTGTGTCCGATAGGGTTTTCCTCTGCCTGTATATATAGCGCGGGTCGGGTAGAACGTGCGCGCAACCCCACGATCGAGTCGGTAACAGCCCCACGATCCAAAGGAATCAGAAACGGCAAAGTAATTAATGTGTCCATTAATTATTAATCAATGACTCTAAGTTTTTCCGGACTGCAAAAATATAGGCATCGGCTCATTCCCGCACCCGCAACGCGTTGTGACGAGACGAGCGAGCGAGCGGCGGCGGAGGAGGAGCAGTGCGTGAGAGAGCCTTATGTTCTCACATGCTTACTAAGTAGCACAACACTCCACCTTATAAGGTGGTGCAACTCTCTCCCAACTAGTGATGTGGGACTAAACATTTGTCCCACTCCACTCACCGCCATATGCACATGGGCTAATGAGAATTTCAGAATTTTAAGTTGGGCTTTGTACCAAAGGCCCACTAGCAATGCTAGTCAAAATTCCAACATCAGTTGCATAAGATTTTGTATACTGTTACTTTTTTACTGTTATGTCTATTAACATGCGGACAACTGTTTTACATCTAGACGTATGGTGATTATATTCCTGATATTAGTTATACTCCTCCGTCCCAATGCATATGGCGCCTTAGTTTACTTGCACAAACTTTTATCATCAATTTAACCACTTATGTATGAGAATTATGTTATAAAATTTATACCATTAAAAACCTTATATAAAAATGAGTCCAAAGGTATGATTTTCAAAACACATAGCCAATATTTTGTTGGTTAAATTAATGTTCAAACTTTGTGTACGCAAAATAAGGACGTTAGGGACATAAGGAGTAAAAAGCATTTTTAATGCAAAATACATTATTATGATGTGGTAAATTTTGTGGGGGCTCATGGCATATGTTTTCGTCGAACGCTTGTTTTTTTAGTTCACTTTTCGTTTTCGTGTGGCATTTTCACGTAAGAATTTCGTTATTCTAAAGAAAGAGAGATGCAACACACTGACTATAGGAAGCAGTCAGCCTAACACTTAGGGTGTGTTTGGTTAGTCGCTTGGATTTTTTTCCTTCTTATATCTATAACTCGTTAGACCTTGGCTTTGCATCTTATTTGGTTGCCCACATCGATTCTATGCAGGCCCGATAGAGATCGAATGAGGTAACAAGTACAAGTGTTTGGTCGTTTATATTTTCTTTTTTTTGGTTAGGTGCGCACAGATAAATACTATCACCACTTATTTGAGTGGTAAGGTTAACACAAATGATACTTAAAGCAGGTAGAGTAAACACAAGTAGTGGAAACATATCAAGATTACACAGTGGTAACACACAAAGATAGCAGTTATAAGTGTTTATAAGTCACAACTGACACATTGAAAGAGTTAAGACATGACCGGAACACTGCCAGAGTTTAGACAAAGTTTAGACAGTAAACACACTAATAGAGTTTAGAAAACAAACACTCATCGTGGATCATCGAGCTCCCCATCATCGACCGGCATCAGGGCTATCAGATGCTCCTCGCACTTCTTCACGATCTCCGAGCAGATGTAGCGAAGATGGGTGACTTTGTAGACATCCGCCTTCAAGACTTTCAAGGCCAATAATTAGCCATCCTAATCTTGTGGGCAATTGAAAATCCTGGCCAGCCTTGATCCATGGCAGCAATCCTATTGTGATCATTGAGCCTCACCTCACTTACATCCAATGTTATTTTGGAAACAATATGCTGGATTGGTGGCGGAGGGTAGGAGGGATGAGATGCAAGTCCAGTCGAGGTACAATTGCAGAAATGGTTGAAAACCTTCTCATGAAAGTTCCCTACCTTCACAGGCCTCCCTCATTGGCTTCTCTAACCTCCTAGGAGCAGCCACCCTCACCATATGAACAGTTTCCCTAAAAAAACATATGCGTAGTGAGTCAATAGAGTCAACCAAATCGAAGGATAGTATAAATATTAATGCTTGAAATTAATTATTGTAAGATTCTTAGAGCTTCTCCACCGGCTGCTCCCAAATTTGGTCCGGCGCCACCCAAAGCTGACACCACTTGGGTGGTGTCGGTCACCTGTCAGACCATTCATTGGTCGCCTCCCCAACGGGCACCCCCCAAATCAAGAACTCATATTTGACCGAATTTTGCAAATTACGAACAAAAGACACGATTTTCATTGAATCTACATGCATTACGAACGAAATTTAAACTAAAACTTAAACTACAGTTAAACTAGACTTAAACTACAACTAAACTAACTAATCTAGACCCTGGAGCAGGGCCAGCGTCGTCCTCGTTCATCGCCGCGTGAGAGGGGTCGGCCTCGTCGTCGTTCGGCCCGTCCTCGGCGAAGTACGGGACGCCTGGGTCACGCTGGCTGGCGACCTACACCAGCCAGCACCTCTCCGACCTGCCGCGCACCATCATGGCGTGTGCCTCCGCCGCTACATTCCGCGTGAGCACGCATGCGCCTCTGCTGGCGGCCCGCGCTCTCCACAGTGCTGATATGTTGTTTCTGCCTCTCCGCCATCTCCCTCGACTCGGTCTCCCGGCACACCAGCTCTAGCGCCCGTGCTTCGTTGGCTCGCTGGAAAGCTGCTTCCACCCGGCGACAGTGGGCGTCCGCCACGTCGAAGCGGCAAGACTCGCGCGCCAGACGACCCTCCTGCAGAGCGTTCAACTCGTCTTGCGCCGCCGTCTCGGCAGCGATGAAGGAGTGGCCTTGCTCCTCCTGCACCGCGCTCTCCAGGGACCGGTGCATGGTGAGCCTCTCTGTAGTGGCGCCCGGGGCGACAAACATGGCGTGCGCCTGGCGGTACATCTCGTCGGAGTGCTCGGTGAGGAGGGAGTTCATCGTGGCGACCTGCTCCGGCCACGGCTGCAGCACCATCTCCACCTCGGGCTGCGGCTGCGGCACCATCCCCAGCTTAGGCTGCGGCTGCAGCTGGAGCTCAGGCGCGTCCTCCACACCCTCCTGGAGGTCAACACCGCTGTCGGACAGCGGAGGGTTTGTCCCCTCCGCCGGGTAACGACGGCGCGTGGCCTGGGCGAGGGTAGCCTAGGAGGTGGCTTGACGGCGATGCACGCAGGCCGTGCACGCGGGAAAGCAAGGCGGGAATCGGCGGGAAACGGTGGCGCGCGGGGGAACCGGCGGGTGGGTGGTGATGCGACGCGACGGTTCCTGGCAGCACCGGTGGGAAGCCTGCTCCGCCATTAAACCGGCGAAATGACCAGTGTGTGGATGACACGCCGGACCTATCTGTCTGTGAGCCAAGGTGGACACGTCCGGCCACTGTCCGACACCCCCGAGCGGCCATTCAAAGTTGAGGACCTGGTCAGGGGTGCCAGACAAAATTTGGATCGGGCCGGACCGTTGGGGGTGTCGGTGGGGCGAAATTTCGTGTCCGGCACAGCAATGGGCCTTTGGGGTGCTTTGGGGCCGTCGGTGGAGATGCTCTTAGGTCCATCCAATAAGCTCACCATGTGGAATTTTTGCGGGTTTGCGGCAAATGTGGGCAGAAAGGACCTGTTTCTTTTTAGTTCACTTTCCGTGTGACATTTTCGGAGACTTCAGCAATATGGAAATTGAGGATCGTGATGTAATCCATGGTGATATCATCAACCAAGTCACTCCCAATCAACACCCCGACTACTCTCTTGCTCTTAACAGGGCCGGCCCTGACATGTGAGGGCCCTGGTGCAAGACAAAAAAAATGGGCCCCTAATACACACAAATAGTTGATCACATACACAATTTAGATGGGCCTATCTTGACCTTAGACGTACAGGCAGAACACTTGGGCCTTTTCTTCTATAGCGATAATCGGAGCTTCTACCTATTGAGCTGGCTCGCTGCTCCTAAGCTAACGTGATAGCTATACGTATGTATGTACCTGGATGGGCCCTAAAATATCGGGGGCCCTGTGCGGCCGCACATCCCGCACTTGGTCAGGGCCGGCCCTGGCTCTTAAATGAGTTCGACAAACAGCACTCCTCAAGGGAAAAATGACAAATAACACGTGTTGGCTTGGGTGACATGTCATAGACTATTGCGTGATCACAAAACCCACTGTCCAACGGCACCGGAAAGGTAGACAAATCAAAACAGAAATCAAATCTGCCACTGCAAGAAGACAAAATCGAGGTGAATAGAACAGCACACAGTTTGCAAACTGAGGCATGCGGCGGTTGCGCAGCGCTATCAGCTGTGTGCTTGAGTCGGCGCGACCTAAGCGCGACCGACGCAGTCCAGCACAATCTTTACGACTAGGACGGAAAGGCCCCCCGCATTTTCTTTCTTTTTGACAATTTAAACAAGCCCTCAATATTCATTCAGAAAACATCAGCAGATATGGTTAAAGTATCCACCACTTGGGCCGCTAAATTAATCTCAAAATTGCTTCCCTACTGTACGCGAGCATGCAGATACAGTTAAAGTGTGCACGCTCTCTCGTCAAGCAATCGCCAACCAAAAGGAGCGGGCGAAACCGATGGATTCAGAGAAAAGGGAAAACCAAGCAAAACCGAGATGGAAATGCAAAATAAAGAGAGGGTAGGGTTTTCCCATGCGGCACTTACGTCGGTCTCTCTGTCTACCGGACCGCCGCCGCGGGGTCATGGTTGGTGAGGCCCCGCCTCGAGATCGAACCCTATTGATGGCATGGGCACATGGGGAGCGGATGGGGAAGTTGTGGCCGAATCCATCGAGGCGAGGCGGGGCGGGCGAGGGAGGGTCGGCGAGGCAAGGAGGCGTTGCGCCTGCGCGGTGACCGTGACTGCGAGCTCGAGTCCGTGACTGATGGTGGTGGGGAAGTGAGGAATGCGCGTGTCTGCCTGCAACCGCGACCACGTGCGGCGCGGTCTCTTGGTCTTGCTTGGCCCGGTGGCCGGTGAAAATCGAGGACGAGTGCGCCAACAGGAATACTCCCTCCGATCCTATTAAAATGTCATAGGAAATGAACTGACCAGGTACAACTTACTAGTCAGCCCACGACACTTTTTTGGGATCGGAGGTAGTAGGCTATTTTGTTGTCCACATCGAGCCCGTTAAGTAATTGGGTCGGGCCACTAAAGAAATTTTATGAAATCTAACTTTTTTTTTGGTCTTTATTCATTTGAAAGTTGGTACAATAAATTAGCATACAACTTGTTTAGGCTGTATTGGGCAGCTCGGTGTTATTCAAAACTAAGGCTGTGTTTGGTGGCAAAGTATTTTGAAGTATTTAAAAAATATCACGGTTTCTCAAAATGCCACGGTTTTAAATAATTTGATGGGTTTGGCTGTGATAAAAAAGTGGGCGAACGATCAATTGTATTTTCAATTAGAAAAAAAGAAAAGAAAAATCAATTGTATTGTCAAGGAAAAAAAAAGTGCTTACCATGCATGCTGAGCAACAGCGGTTCATGCATGCATGCATGGCCTTGGAAACTTTGTGTGGGTGTCGGGTACGTACGTCTGCTGATCCTTCGGCTCTGGGCCCTCGATCGACAGGGCCGGCGGCCGGATCGATCCGCCGAACACCCATCTGGAAAAAGATCGAGAGGCAGTGCCACGACAAACATGGACTCATGGGGCAAACCGGGGTGGCAGCTGCATTTTCCGTAGGTGCACGATGATACGTGGGTGCGCAGGCTGCGGATGGGTCGTGTCGGCCGGCCAGCGCGCCATGACCGGATGTGATTCAGGCTGCAAGCGGGAGTGGGCCGTCTGCGACGCCGCAATTTTGAGCCCACTTAGCTACGAAGGCGAGCATCCACGGAAATACAAGGAAAAAAACGACGTATGCGGGCCGACCCGCGGCTGCCGCAACGCGCCACTATCAGCGACTAAGGTCAGGCCGCTCCGGCCGCAGGAGAGGGCTCAGGCGGTCAGGCCGATCCGCCCAACGCCGACCGCCGACCACCGCCGCAGGAGAGTGCTCCGGCCAACGGTACCAGCCACCGCCGACCGGCGCCGCAGGGTAGGGCTCCTCTCGCGCCCAGGGGCAGAACTGCGCCCCGGGCAGTCCGGGCTACAGCCCCGGTCTTGGCCCTTGCAGTACATGTACGGCTCTTATTAAATTCACTGAAAGTCTGGACCTGAAGCAGTCCAGCCCATGTCTTTGGGCCAGCCTGACCAGGGCTAATCTTACAAGCCCACTAAGCTAGCGATCAAGGGATCCACTATCGCACGTTCTACGTTCGCATCCAAGAGACCGTAATTAGCTAGCTTTTCCTAGTAGTTCTAAAAAAAAAGCTTTTCCTAATCTGTTGCTAAATTTTATTTTTTGGATCGCGGCCTGGAGCTCTCGATCAAATCACGCCCAACGTCGTCCTGTCGACTTGATCTCGCCGCCGCTGCTGGCCGTTCGAAATATCTCAACCTGGAGAACTCCGCTGAAGAGTTGCTGCTGCCGCTTCCCACGCATCACTGCACCGGCGCTCAAAGCTTGCGTATTTTTGTCGTCTCTTACCCACAAAAATAAACTTCGTCGTCTCATCGCCTCCAACTGGCCGGCTTCTTGCCCGTTCTAAAGGTCAATTCTTTGTTTCTCATAGAAAGTCTGATCATCGAAGAATAGAACTGTCAATTTCAGTCCTAAACTGCTACAATTGGGTTTGGCTGATTATGGATTAACCCGATCTTATTCAACCTGATTCATAGAAGACGAAGGGGACATACAAATCGATGACACATTAAGTGCATCTATGGGTAAGTTACTTTCTTATACTTGTACAAAAGTATGTACCATGTATTCATTATGTTATTTTCTGATTATTTTTTCTTGTCTATGTAGGTTATGGCTCTTCTCCTATGATTCTTGAGGAATTAATATGCTAGGACCAGAGCAAATCTTCATTATTTAGGTAATAAAAAAGTGTCTCAGTTATGCAATTATATCATCGTACTTTTTGTGCTTTTATTATTGTCGTTTGGTTAAACATTGAGCTTATATTTTACATTAAAACGTCATTTATGCATTTGTAGTCTATTTTGGCTAATATATTATGCTATTGGCAGGAGATGAGAAAGTAATTTTCTTTTACGGTTCCTGAACATTAGAACTAGCCCCGGTCATGCCCAAATCCTGGGTCCGCCACTGCTCGCGCCCGCCGCCATGGCCGGCCTTCCTCCTCCGGCTCCGGGTCCGTGCGGTCCCTCTCCCTCGATTCAATGGCGGTCGATGGTGGTGATGACACACGGAGCTCGACCGAGCTTGGTTGCTCGCGGGGGCCGGCGGCTGTGCATGATTGCGCCCCGCACGCACAGCAGCGCGATCAACCGAAGCGCGCAGACTCCGAGGCATGCATCTGCCCGTCCCTCTTCTTCCCCGCGAGCCTAGCTGCCGGTGTGGTCGCACGGCCGAAAAAGCCACCCAAACTCTAGCTAGGATCGTCCTTTTCCCGGACCGGCCGGCCGGCGGGGGGACCCGGCGCGTGTCGCCGGACGCAGATGATCGATTATTTCTCTTCTGTGTAAACCATGTCTTCTTCTGTTTAGCCCATGCACCATTACCATGCGCACAGCAGTACATGCAGCCCGTAGCCGTACCCGTCGACGAATGATGTGTCCGCGCATGACCTCGATCACGATTGATCGGGCAATGCCACCATGGACGCATCTCCGGCCGAGGGACACCGCTGGCCTGGGCTGGAGATTTCAAACGATTGCACTGCATGCAGAGCGACATGCGAGAGCAGCGTGGACGTCGTCCCGGCCCAGCCTAGGTATGGCAAAGTGCAAATGCAAACTGACTGACACTCACGATCGATGGAACGCCAGTGCAGGCTGCCGCCTGCAGCGCCTTGGCCCTCTTTCCTTGCCGAGCCCCTTTCTATCACGGTCGCTTTCAGTCCTTGTCCGTCGAACCGATCGAGCCGAACAACGGCGCGCGAGGAGATCGATCGATCCATCGCAGCTTAGCATAGATACATGGTTTTGTTGGTACAATGATTGGCGATTTCGATCGGTTTGCTGCTGCGGTGGCACTATAGGAACGGAGAGCTGCACGGCGCAGACTGCAGTCGAGGGAGATCTCTGCTCTCGCTGGTTACCCTACCGTGAGACTGAGAGGCTTGTGAACTGTAGCAGGTAGGTATCTGGTGCGTGCATCTTGTACGCATATGTTACTCAGAATTCTAGTCCTATAATAATAATAATAATAAGTATATAAAAGTTGGAATATATCGCGATTTGTGGGAGGCCCTGCGACTGTAGCAGCTACAGTCTGCTACAGCCGCCATCCCCTCTTTCCCCAAGTGGCCGCCCCGTTCCTCCTCGCTGAATCAGATCGAGCGCCTACCGACGAGAAGATGCGCCGCCATGACTTGCTCGCCGGCGTGTGCGCGCGTGCGTGGTTGATTTCAAAGAATTTTTCCCCACCAGCCAAACCAATTTGGTGCCGCTGCTCCACGCCGTCCACGGGGCTCTCCTCGCGTCCGAGGCCGGGGTCGCACGGAAACGGCCGCCACGGAGGTCGCCGTTGGCTTCCGCCGCCACAAGATCGATCCCATGCCTGAGGGCGCTGCTGCGTCCCGAGGGCACCGCCGCGGGGCCGCTTCGCGGCCAACGCCACCATGTACACCGCCGACCCCGCGCGCCTTTTCGCCGTCGCCATGGCCGTCCGCTCTGGCCGCGTGCTCCGCGTTGGCGCCTACGACTCCGTGAAGGTCCGTTCTACTCGAACCTCCTGCTGCTCCCTTGCCTTTCTACATCGCTGCAACCGCAAGTACAAATTCCTGGCTCCTGCGTTTCGCTTAAGATTTCAGTCTATGAAATGCAGGAATTCAAGGGCTGCCACACGTATATAAGCTGATTCTCAGCGGGAATTTCTTCTCCGCCTCCGGTCGCCGGCTTCCGCGCTCGCTCCGCTCGCTTCTGACCTCACCTGCTTTCCCTCACAATTTATTCGTGCTCCTGCTGAATCCTCAAATCCCTTCCGCCGCCTTTCGCCGGATGCATGTCGATCCTTTAGCTCTGGCGCGCTCCAAGCAGCTGTAGGAGATCCAATCTCCAGTTGCATCGTCGCCCCCACTTCCAGTGACCTTCTCTCAACAGGAAAGCATCAAACGCTGCATCCTCCTGATACAAATCCTTGACTAGAGGTAAACATCACGATTTTCTGTTCTTTCATGTCTGTCTTTCTCTCTATAATTTTCTGGAAGTCACATGCTGCAGGACGAGTTACAGTTTTAGGGAGCAGACTGCGGAGGAAAACCAGCTGGAGTGTTCTGCGTCACCTAAGTGGCACCCTGCAGTAAGCTTCCGTTCAATACATCAAGATCAATCACTAAGGAGCCGGTTCATATTGATTCTCAACAGGAAGATTTACAAACACATGTTTTTCCATGTGACTAAATTACCCAACGGAATTAGTGTATGATTCCTATGGAGCTGATTTGGATGATGTACGTTTTTCCTCCCAGATATACACTAACTCTGATATCATCTGCATGGTATATATCTCCAGCATTTAACAAAAGGTATGTTCATATTTAAATTGTACAGAACTTACAACATTCTCAAAATCATATGTAACAGAGCGTGTAATATTTCCTTGGTAGATCTACCAGAATATTTTTATCTGTCGCCAATGCAAAATTAATTTAATAAGAATATTCCATACTTGAGTCATACGGGATTCTATTTAGATGTTGAAAAGGGATCCACATCTATGTCATCTTAATATTAGATTTTCCAATAAAGCTTTCTTACCAATATAGCATGGAATCCATAATTCTTAGGTTCGTTTGTAATAATTCCTTGGCCATTCCACTATTTAGGTTCAAGAGCAACAACTTCTACATAATATGATAACTTATTTTGAGCTATGATACCAGAGTGCCCTTTAGTGTTCTTTATATCCTTTCAAAAAAAAAAATCAATGCTGTGTGATATGTACACTGATAGTGGTCCATATATTGTTAGCTAAATCGCTTTTCACCAAATACTAGATTTATGTGTTCCATTGCGCTCAGCGGATAATTCTCCCTTTGTATAAATCCTCTTTAGTCATTGGTTCCTACTATTCTGCCCAAATGTTCAGGTATATCTTAAAGAATTTTATACCAAAAACTTACATATTTTTCTATGCATTTCGGAAATACCTCCACCACTGAGTGAGGCGATATTTCATTTTCAGAACACCAACCTATTTAACACAGTTACTTTTTCTTCAACTTACACAGTCGTGCATTGCGAGCAAGGTGTTCTTTCAGTGCTTAGAACTATCTATCTTCTATTATGTTGATGCTACTATATATAGTTCATCCTTCCAATGTATGCCAGTGCCACATGCTGCAGCTTTTCAGATAACAATAGACGATGCATTATATTTAGTTTTTTTGTGTGTAATGGCAACGCTATGACTGTATGTTTCCGTTAGTTCTAAGGCATGTGTGCACGCCCGTCTCCTGTTTATATCGACCCACAACTACTCATGCTGTTTACTGAATACTTCTTACAATTGTGTGTGCATTTTTGTTTTGTGATGATTATCTACAGAGTGCTTAGATAGTCCATCATATTTTGCCTACTGTTGTGTGCTTCAGGAATTGACTATCTTAGTGTGCTTAGGCTAATTTTGTACTTCCACTTTTCATCCCTGCAGAATTTATGATGCCTTGGATCTTCTACTGACCTCTTGGACTCCTTTTTCATCCGTTGGTTATTCGAGTACGCCGTGTCCGAATGCCCACTTGCCAGTATTTTTTTTCCAAAAAAAAAGAACTGACGAAATTTCCACAAATAACCACCGAAAAAAATATGAGAAATATATCAAAATGCTAGGTAAAAATAATAACTATTGTCGACACAAAAACAAACATGTTTGAATAAATCAAATTGGCCGATATTTGGACAATTTTATGGAAAAATACAACCATACTATGCTCATATAACAAGTTCCCTCCGATTATAGAGCTAAATTAAATATTTAGGCCAAAATGCAAACAGATCATACCATTTCAAAATGGTTTATATTTATAGATAATATAACTTAATTCCCTCCAAATATGCAGTCAAATTCAATAAATGTTCAATTTGGTTAACATACTTCGAGGTAATTATAATGCATTTCCTCCGACTAAGAAATAAAATAAAATATTTGTTGTAAACTGGAAACATATTTTACCATTTCAATTTAGTAGTATTAAAACAATGTCAGTGCAGAGTTGGGAATTTCTGATTCTCACCCCTTTCGTTGTCGATTGCTTTGCCCGACGCATCTTGCAACCCATATTTATATGGAAACGACTTTCATCTACTTTCTATTTGTTTGCCCATTTGTTCAAACCTACACAGCAACAAGTCCTCTCTTATACAAAAAAAAAAACCGGACTCAAACCTTCCAACAATTATTCACAATATGTAGCACTTAAAAAACAAAAAACTACATCACATTCTCTCATCAAGGGCGCGGCGTGTCGCCGCGCCGATTTAATATTTCAGAAATGCTCAACAAAAATGCTGCCTATTCATAACAAAATAAAAACATGTTTCAACCTGCAAAGATGTATGAAAATTTGTAGAGCTATTGCATTCCATACATGATTGATGAACTTTACAATAATTTAAAAAAAAATCCAAATTGGAGAAATTTTACACACAAAGTAAATGCATTTCCACCAATTTTATAAAATCGAATTTAATAAATGCTCACATAATATATTTCCTCCGATTATGGAGGTACATTAAATTTTTAAAGCAAAATACTAACTTACTGCATCCTTTCATACAGATTACTGTTTACGAGTAATTTAACTAAACTCTCTCCAACTACGCATATAGCATTAATAAATGCTAAAAATAAATCAGTATTTCCACATACCCGTAATATATTCCGTCTTATTACAGTGCTAAATAATACAATTATGGCAAAATGGAACTAAATTTGACCATTCCAATTTAGCTAACATGTTTACAAGCAATATAACTTAAATCTATCTAATTATGTACTCACATTTCTAAAAAAAAAATCTTGACTACATAAATATTTCGAGAAAATACAAATTTGTTCCCTCTAATTACACAATGATTTCAAATTTAATTCAAACTAAGTACATTACACAAGTTATAACTATCACCTTTCCTTACAATAAATCTGAAACAACTAAAAAAAATACACAAATTATCGCAAAAAATATTCTCATTAACCGCGCGGCGTGACGTTACGGAATGATTTCAAATTGAATTTAAACTAAGTATACATTACACACATTATAACTATAACCCTTCCTTATAATACATATAACACACTTAAAAAAATACACAAATTATCAAAAAAAAAATCTCACTAAACGCGCGGCGTGACGCCGTGCAAAATATAACTAGTATGATATACAGAGATTTCTGTCTTTGCTGCAACTTTTTGCGCCGTTGAAAGCTGGCTGATTGTCACAAGTCAGCTCGGGGGCTGATCGTGAATGCCGGTATCTTCTTCTCAGCAAAGAATCTCCAAGCCCTGGCATGCATCCACCTCCTGTAAATTTTGCTTCTAGTTCGCTGTCTACCAATCCCCAAAAGCATGTTAAGAAGAGAGCGACGACGATAATTGCAGAGATTGGCATCTCCACTCGTCCCCTCCAGCGCCCCCTGGAGCCCTTTTTAGCGCCGGCGCGAAGGATTTTTTACCAGCCACCCCCCAGCACCTCATTTAGCGCCGTTTTGCGCCGTTTTTAGTGCCGTTTCGCGCCGGCACACCCAAGCCAAATCCAGCGCGCCGGGGTTCGCCTGGGAAAAAAGGCGTGTGTGGGCCAGACGTGTCGGCGTGGCAAGGCGATTTCCCTCCATAATTTGGCCTTCCCTCCATAGTTTTGCTCTTTCCCTCCATTTCGCCCTACATATACCCTCCCCATCGGCTGATCCCGCCATTTCTCTCAGATCTAGCCGCCATGGCTCCCAGCAAATTCACCGCCCCCCGCAACGTCGCCGCCGCTGCTGTCACGCCCTCCGCCGCCGTGGAGGTGAAGAAGCCGAGGAAGCCAAGGGCGCCGATGAAGAGGCCGACGGGCTGGAGCAATGCCAAGTGGATCGTCGACCAGGCGCGCCAGAAGTCCGAGAACGCGCACCGCCGAGAGAGGGAGAGGGTGCTGCGGGCCAAGCGCCTGGCCGAGGCTGCCGAGGCTGCCGGCGATGAAGAGGAGGAAGAGGAAGAAGAGGAAGGGGAGATGGAGGTGGCTGAGGAGCCAACTCCGGCTGCGGCTGCGGCTCCGCCGGCCAAGCTGAGGGTCGGCTTCCCTCCTCATCCCCACTTCACCGGATGGGCCAGCCAAGCTAGCGTCGCCTCGCCGACCGGCTACTCTCCATCCCCGTCGCCGCACTGGAGCGCGTCCCCGCACCGCTACTCCCCTGGGTACGTCGACGCTGACCCCATGGTGGCTTCAACCCCAACGTCGCCTTTCCCCACTGCGCTCCTCCGGCGATGATGTATGCCCCTCCTTCGCCGTGCTACTCAACTTCGTCGTCGCTTCGCCGTGCCCTCCCCTTCGCCCCTCAGCAGGACGCCCGCAGCCTGTTAGGCGGAATGCACGCCGACACCTTCATGGAGGAGATCATCACCACCGACACAAGCTCTGCCAGTCTAGCCGACACGAGCTTGGCCACGGTCACGGTCACGCCGCCTCCGAGCACCGAGCCTACCGCCGAGCCTACGGCCACTCCGATCTCTGCCCCTACTCCGACGACCACGCCCATCGAGCTCGACGATGATGCCGAGGTGTCGCCGGCGACCATCTGATCATGCCGACCGTGGTCGTTTCACCAGATCACCGAACTACGGCTTGATCCATCGCCGAACTATGGCTTTTTGTATGATCGCCCAACTGTGACTGTTTTGATCGCCGAACTCGGGCTGTTTTTTGGGGGCGGGAATATGAGCTTTCAAATTATGTTGATGTGTGTTTTCGCTGGGGCCGAAACGACTGGTAACTTCGCCCCCCCAGGCCCAACTTTGCGCCGCCGCAAACGTAAAAAGGCGCCGCACCAAAATCTGGGGGGCCGGACGAGTGAAGATGCCCTTAGACTCGGAGTCTTCTACTAAGTTGGCTGTTCCGTTTTGCAAAAAACATTGTTATGTTCATCCAGAAAAACGTTTGGGCCATTTGGAAGAGATGTTGCAACTTTTGAAAAATCACTACTGGGTGCGTAGCATTCGACTGGTTTGTTGGGCACGAGCTCCAACAAATATAAATCTCTTCTCTCCTACTCCCTCCGTTCACAAAAGGATGTCTCAACCTATCTCAAATTTGCATGTATCTAGACATGATTTAATGTGTAGATACATACATATTTAAGATAGCTTGAGACATCTTAAAAAGTACTACTCACTCTGATGCGTTTTAAAGTGTCGTGGGAAATAGACATACTCCCTCTGACCCCTAATGAATGACGCCAGCATAGTTACGGTGTCGTGTCAAAATATCAACGTGATATTTATTTTTGAATAGCGGGACGCGAGAAACCCTAATGTTAAAAACAGTTTGGAACAGATGGTTCTAAAAACATTTCGTTTTGAATTTTGAAACCCCCAAAATATACGCATGCAATATCTCACCAATCCCACTCGTAAGGAAAAATATCACAAAAAATCAAATATTTTCGACTTGTCAAGCATGCAGAACGCGGAGTAGTGATTTCGGTTGCGATTTTCGCCAACAAGCAGTGCATAAGTTTTTTTTTTAAGGACAATTTGGCTCAAGAGTGCTCGTTTGCTCCGGCTCGCACCGGGCGTGCGCCGGCTCTGAGCTTCTGCGTCATCGGGGCGGAGCCGCCGTGGGCGTTGGGCGTGGGCGAGCAGGCTTGCACGGACGCGAGGAAAGAACGGTCATCTCAAAAAACAAAAACAAAAAAGGAACGAACGGCTGGGGCTGCGCGGCGCACCATAAATCCCGAATCTCGCGGCTCAACACAATGAAAATTCCCGTCCTCTAAAAAAGAAAGGCGCCGGCCGGTCGGCCACCCACACGACCTGTGTCAATGGCTCAATGACCGAATTAACCTCGGAACCTCCGCTGCAGAGCCAGGGGCAGTACGGTAAATGAACCAGACGAGCCAAAGAAGCCCTGGGAATCCCAAAAGGGATTGCCTTCTACAGTACCTCACAAAGAGGCGGCCGGACAAGGAGAGCCCCCGCCCCGCCGCTCCTCCCCCGGCCTGCGCCAACCCCGCACCCTCGCCTCGCCTCGCCGTCGAGACCCTTCCCGCCGGAGCGGCGGCTGCTGTCTTGAGCCGTACGGACTCCTCCTTCTGCCGCTGCCGCCGGAGACGCGATTCTACTCGTCGGTAAGGAAGCCCTAGCTGTTCCTTCTGTTCTATTTTCCGTGTAAAATCGAATCCAACCAGGCAACCGCATCTCCCCATGAAGATGTGGTTTTTGTCTATTTCTAGTGGCAGTTTATCTCAGACAAAGAAATTTCGGGGTTCAACTGAAACCCCCACGCCCCTAGTTTAACTCCGCCCCTCACTGTATCTGTCCACTCTTGTTGACTGACTGTCGTCAAGAAGTCGAAAATGTTAATTAGTCCATCAAAAACTGCAATTTTGACCGCTTCGCATCTGCTAACTGGTAGTGGAGTGGAGATGGTAGAATGTATTAGAGCATCACCAATGCATAGGCGCTTAAAATCCTTTGAGTCGAGTCAGTTTCTAAATCCAGCAAGCACCCGCCGCCGCACAACTTTAATTTGCACCTGTTGTTTAAGCGTCCGATGCCAGTTTATGCGCCTGTCGCTAGGGAAATAGCCAGGATCATGCTGGCACTGCCAAAAACGACTAGGATTTTATTCCTAGCGGCTAGCGCCTACACGCTAGCGCCGCATTGTAGATGGCCTTAGTGTCTAAAAACATGCTCATTGTTGTGACTGTCGATGCAGTGCGGGCGGTCATCCACCTCCATTCCACGTCTGCAGTCTGAGCAAAACCGTGTTCCAACCCATGGCGGCGACGATGGTGGCTATGACGGCCAAGAGCAAGAACTGCGTGCTGGCCTGCGAGAAGAAAAACGGCTGGGCTATTCCGCCGCTGCCGGAGCTCAGGTTCCCTTGGGATCTGCACCAAGACCAGAGCTGCTCGTTGAGCTTGCATGGCTCTGCCTCCCCTCCTGGTGGGCTGTTCGCTAGTGTTTGTCTTAAGGTGTCAACGCCTGCTCCGGCAGTGGCGACCAGTCCGGTGGAGCAGGAATTCAAGATCCCTTTTGCTGATCATTGCATCAAGTATGTCTCCTCGGCAGTCGGCTTCCCAGTTGTTGGTTCTGTGGCTGAGCCTGCTGGGGAGGAGGTGGTGGATGGCAAGGCTAGGAAGAAGGCCAATAAGCGTGGGTTGAAGCTGAAAATTAAGATTGGGAACCCACATCTGAGGCGGCTGGTTAGTGGAGCTATTGCAGGGGCTGTCTCAAGGACTTGTGTGGCGCCACTGGAGACAATTAGGACGCACCTCATGGTTGGGAGCAACGGGGACTCAATGACAGAAGTTTTCCAGTCAATCATGCAGACAGAGGGGTGGACAGGGCTGTTCCGTGGGAATTTTGTGAATGTTATTCGTGTTGCTCCAAGCAAGGCGATTGAGGTAAGTAATACCTTCGGTTTATGTTACTTTGCAATTCCTAGGAGGTTCTGCTGCTAAAATTTATCATGTATGCAACCAATGCCTGCTGTATTGCTGATGTTATTTGCTGATTAAACGATTTACTAGTTAACTTTACTTCCAATTGTTATCATATTGTTGCCGTTTTCTACACTTCAGTATGTTAATTGTGGGGCACACTAAGAATAACATAAGTTATGCTTGCTAATATCTCGCAACAACTTTCAGTTTGCTGATAGACGCAGCAAATTTCATATGGAAGGAGGGCTGTAACAATACTGGGACAGCACCACTTTGTAATCAATGTTATGCAGCACCCAGGCTGCTATTATGAAGTAGGTATAATGATATATGTAATTCGTACACACACTTTCTGGAAAGGAGTTTGGGTTCACCTAGCTGGTGTGTTGATGTTTTCTTACATTTCGTTGTGATTGAGTTTCATCCTTGATACGATCAAGGATCTGCTGTCTGCTCTCTGGTAGTATGTGGTGGTCCTGAGATTCTAGCAAAGTCAAACTGTGGACACTTTTAGTTTGTGTTTAGATCCCGCTGTTTAGTTTTACTTCCTTATATTTTGTCATCTGAAATCTGATATTATGCAATCACTCTCTCTATTCACAAGTGTCTTATAGGCTTCACTAGCCTCACTCTCAGATAACAAAACATGAATGCGATTTTACTGTACAAGCTTGGCTCCACAGCTATTGATTGTTCTTCAAAATATACTTGTAAAATAGTTTCTTTAATTCTTTGATCAATATCATTCTTATGATCTTACTATTGCACGAAATATTTTTTGGTGTCCGTCCCCAAATAGGTGGCGTATTAATTGAGCCAAAAAGTCAGTGCTTTCTAAGTTTGACAAAGTATATGTGCAAAAATATGATGACTTACAATACCAAATTAATATCCCAAGATACACCATAAGATATATTTTTGTAGTGCATTTGTTCAATATTGTTTTTGTTAACTTGATATTTCTTTCTATATATTTGGTCAAACTTAGAAACAATTGACTCTTTTACGAAATTTATTAGCCGCCTATCTGGGGATGGTGGGAGTACCCTAAAATTGGTTGTGAGACTCCATGACCAATTTTATATCCTGCTTATGATTTTCTTGTATTTCTGACAGTTTCTGCTTATGAATTTAAGTATGTTAGACAAATCAAATATTTGTAATAAGTGATCAAACACGCTGTGGTTGGCCTCTATGGATATAACATTATCGTAATTTGATCGATCTCTTTCCATCCAAATGCAGCTATTTGCTTTTGATACAGCCAAAAAATTCCTGACTCCAAAGGCTGATGAGTCCCCTAGGACCCCCTTCCCTCCATCACTTGTTGCTGGAGCACTTGCAGGAGTCAGCTCAACATTGTGCACATATCCTTTGGAATTGATTAAGACCCGTTTGACAATAGAGGTGAGTTGAACTTTTTGTCAAGAACGTGCGTAAGTGATGTTTCTTCGTGTACCTCACCTCGCTTGTACTTGCTTCTGCAGAAAGATGTCTACAACAACTTTCTCCATTGTCTTGTCAAGATTGTACAAGAGGAAGGCCCCTCAGAGCTTTACCGTGGTCTGACACCCAGTCTGATAGGAGTGGTGCCATACGCAGCGACCAATTATTATGCGTACGACACCCTGAGGAAGCTGTACAGGAAGACATTCAAGCAGGAGGAAATCAGCAACATTGCAACTCTCCTAATCGGTTCAGCTGCAGGTGCCATCTCGAGCACTGCCACCTTCCCCCTTGAGGTAGCTCGCAAGCAAATGCAGGCCGGCGCAGTGGGCGGGAGGCAGATCTACAAAAACGTGTTCCATGCTCTCTACTGCATAATGGAGAAGGACGGGGTCGGCGGTCTTTACAAGGGGCTTGGACCTAGCTGCATCAAGCTTATGCCTGCGGCGGGGATTTCGTTCATGTGCTACGAGGCCTGCAAGAAGATACTGGTTGAAGCTGAGGAGTAGAGTGAAGTGTGTGCGCTTGAAGAAAGGGATGAGTTCCTAAGAAGAGGCGGGGAGGTGGGGGGGATTAAGTCTTCTTTCTTTCTATTAAGAAAACAAAATTGGATGACCGGCTCGTTAGAAATTTAGGTCCAAGATATTTGAGATATCTCTTAGACGAAGTTTTGGCTTCCATTAGTTATGTTGAGTTGAAATCCATAAACAGTATCCTGACTAGCGGAAGCAGTTTTGTCATACTTTGCTTCTCTACCTGTTCTGTTCTGCTTTTATGACCAAAATAATCCTGGTTAATGTTGTCTCCTGGGCACACCATGCAATCTTCAGAGAAATTGCCAGTATGCTGCAGAGTTGATCAGTAGAAATATGTTATTCTGGTGTCAGGACTTCGTGTCATTGCAGTTGGATAAATCTCAGGGTTGTGTTAAAGCTTCCAGAATTCAGAAACAAGATCTTTGAGAGTATTGGTTTTCCAGAATTCAGAAACGTCATCTTTGGGTTGCGATGACTTTTCATTATTTGAAGCGTTATCTGGTCCACCCTGTAAACCGTGTGTATCTTTGCACACAACACGAAATATAAGTGAAAACCATGAAAATAGTAGCAAACTACTATCTTCGAATTAGCAGAGCTGGCAAAGAGCAAACCACACAATCTAGCAGCAGGTATTGTTTCAAAGTAAGTTACAACAGTGGCTTCTGTTGGAATAGGCTTGTGTGTCTAGTCGACTTTCCGGGTGTGGGGGACTCGACATATTATAAGGTGCCGACTCCGGGGTCTGTTCCGAGTCGTGGAAGTGTGCCCGAGCCGAAGTCTGTTCCGGGTCGAGACAGTCGGGTCCGTCTATGGAGCCGATAGTCAGTCGCCAGGATATCGGGAGTGAGGACTTTGTCCTGTAGCCGGTGTCCTGAAGTGGTGCGTCAGCACCAGTACATAGTAGGTAGATAGGACGTGTGCTAGACGTCACCTACAGTGGATTTGTGTCATGTCATGAAGTCGTCAAAAGTGGTGGTGAGTCATGACATCATAGGTCATGTCACATCAAATAATTGAGGCAAACCATTTCATTTGGCACACACTCCCCTCTCTCTTCTCCACTCTATCTTGTGTAGCTTTAGGACAACAGCTTCATATCTATGTACGTTCCAAATTAAGTGCTGCAGATTTACTGAACTGGTAAAACCCTGTGATCAGGGACGGAGCTAGCTTATGGGCAATGGGGTCAGCTGACCCCAATGAAAATGAGTACTAGCTAATGTTTATTTGTAGAGGTTGACCCCACTATAATAGAGAGCTGACCCCATTGGCAAATATTTCCAGCTTCGTCCCTGCCTGTGATGTACTATTTACTTTCAGTTTAGCGTAAAAAAAAGTAGCCACATGATTCATCTAAGATTCCAAGGAGTCTTCAAATTTAAAACCCAAGTTGGAACATAGAAAACTGGCATAGTTGCTCAACTTGCCTTCACAACTTGGTTTTATTCTGATAATAACTTTTGTTCAAAACAATAGAAAACTGCATTTCCAAGTCATCCACTCTCTCCCAACTTGATCAAAACAAGTGCGTCTTTGCAACTTGCGACTTCTGAAAATATATAGTACTCGTTGGACGTTTGAACCTTGTGAAACAAGTTTTTTTTTTGTGCAACAAACCTTGTGAAACAAGTAATGTGCAATTTTTTTAATGTCAATAAAATTTGAAAAAAAAAAATACATGACTCGGTCGCTTGCGAAAGGAACCATACAAGTCACTGCATCGTTAGATCTTTTATGCTCATCAGCCATGGAGCTAACGCCTTTTTCTGTGTGCATCTCCCTGCTCTGTATCCCACTGCTGTGTCTCCTATGGAAAAAGTCAACCAAGACCCCCGCCGGTGCGCCTGCACCGCCGGGCCCAACGCCGTTCCCGGTCATCGGCAACATCCCCAACCTGCTCCGAGGCGGCGAGCTGCATCGCGCACTAGCTCGCTTGTCGGCATCTTACGGCCCCGTAATGTCCTTGCGCCTCGGCATGGCGACCACCGTCGTGCTGTCCTCACCAGGGACGGCGCACGAGGCGCTCCACAAGAAGGACGGTGCCGTCTCCGACCGGTGGGTCCCCGACAGCGCTAGCGTCATGGGCCACAACGGCATCTCCATGGTGTGGCTCCCGAGCTCCAGCCCGCTGTGGAAGCAGCTGCGCACCGTGGCGAGCACCCTGCTCTTCACGTCCCGGCGGCTCGGCGCCAGCCGCGCCATCCAGGAGCGCAAGGCAAGGGAGCTGGTGGACCACTTCCGCGCGAGCTCGGGGCGTCCGGTGCGCGTCGCGCTCCCCGTGTTCAGCGCCGTGCTCAACATGATGTCCGGCGTCTTGTTCTCGGAGGATGTGGTCGAGCTGGGATCGGTCACAGGGCAAGAGTTCAAGGAGCTTATCGCAGACTCCGTCGCGGAGACGGCAAAGCCCAACATCTCCGACTTCTTCCCTTTCCTCAGTGGTCTTGATCTCAGCCGCCGCCGCCGCGCGGTCACGGCGAATCTCGAAAGATTCTATAAGTTCTTCGACGCCATCATTGACCGTCGGCTGAAGAGCGCCGAGAAGCACGGCGACCTGCTGGATTCGCTGCTCGAGCTCCACGCCAAGTCCCAGCTGGAGCTGCCGGTGATCCGCGCTCTTCTAACGGTAGCTCACTTTCTCTGAGATGACCAGGAATTAAGAAATTTGAAGGCGTACTAATTCGTTGCTGTGATCAACCAGGATCTGTTCATCGCTGGGAGCCACACAACCACGACGACGGTGGAGTGGACGATGGCGGAGCTGCTCCGCAACCCGACCAAGATGGCCAAGGCTCGCGCCGAGCTGAAGGAAGCCATTGGGTCCGGCAACGCAGAGGAAGGTTACCTCGCCAACCTGCCGTACCTCCAGGCGGTGATGAAGGAGACGATGCGGCTGCACCCGCCGGCGCCGCTGCTGCTGCCGCACGAGGTGTCGGAGTCGGGCGTGACGCTCGGCGGCTTCTCGGTGCCCAAGGGCGCGCGCGTCTTCGTCAACGTGTGGGCCATAGGGAGGGACCCCGAGGTGTGGACCGACCCGGAGGCGTTCTCGCCGGAGAGGTTCTTGGACAGAGAGGTGGATTTCCGGGGGAGGTCGTTCGAGTACATGCCGTTCGGGTCGGGGAGGAGGGCGTGCCCCGGGATGCCACTGGCCGTGGTGGTCGTGCCGATGGTGCTGGCGTCGCTGCTGCACGAGTTCGAGTGGAGGCTGCCGGACGGGATGGTGCCCGGTGATGTTGACCTGAGCGACCGGTTCGGCGCCGCGCTGGAGATGTCTGTTCCTCTCTGGGCCGTGCCGATTGGGCCATCGGCGCACAAGCTTTGAGCTCTTGAATCTTGATCCAAACCGTGTGGCATGGCCACTATTTTCCTTTGATTTTTTATTGAACAGCTAATTTCCTTCGAATAGTTTATAAAACAGATTTGCTATGCGTAGTATCTTTCAGTGGCTGTTTTCCCGTCTGTTCCTCATCCGTGCACCACTTTCTCTTCCGGCATTCCGGCATCTCTCTCGGTCTCTCCCCGTGCGTGCACCTCCTCCGAGACTGATCCATTCCGACGGTCACACGGTGTTGTATCTTGCTAAATTTTTTTAATAATACATTTTTTTAATTAAATTCGAAAAATATTACGTAAAATAACGAAATTGCAAAAATAATACGGCCTCGGCCCAGCTTGGGCCGATTAGGGCCCGTCGGCCTGGCTTGGGCCGATAAGGCCTTATCGGCTTAGTTTAGGCCGATCAGCTCGGATGGTGGGCCAGGCCTGCACCCGACAGACCGTGACGCGTCACAGTCGGGCACTAATCGGCCCTAACTGGGCCGACAGGCCTGTCGGCCAGGCTGGGCCGACAGGGCGCTGGATAAGGCCAGCCCTGGCCACATAGCGGCCACATCTTCCTCCTCGCGTCCTCTCTCTCATTTTTTCTTCCTCTCGAAACCAGCAGCTCCTTGCTGCGTTTCAGCGGCGATCTGTCCATCCAGCCACCAAATCTTTCCCCTAGAACTGTTAGAGAGTTAAGACAGCTCAGATCTACAGATGGGTTGGATTATTGTGTGATTTCGTGTTGTTTGGTTGGAGCAATGGTGGAGTTTAGGTGGAGGTTGCTGTAGGGTGGTGGATGGTGCAGCGTGGTGGTGGTTCAGCGGTGTTGCATTGGCGGTGGTGGTGACGTTGCTGGTCCATTGAATCGGCACGCTTCAAGGGTATGCGTTTATTTTGCTAGTAATATTAAGTATATAGTTGTTCCCGGTCGTAACAGTAAATTGGTGTCACATTTTTAGGTTGTTGAGATGAGTAATTTAGTGGAATGTTTGTTTTTCTATGGTCCTGGCGAAATTGTAGTAAATGAGCATGGAGCTGATTTGGGTGAGTTTCGATGGTCAGAGTTGGAACTGAGTGACCCAGAAACATGGTCTATAAGTCAGCTGAAAGATTGGTTGGCAGCGTGTTTAGGGCTTCCTGAAACAGACACCGTCGGTGTGCATGCACTGTGGACGAAGACAAGGTCCCCGGTGTTTTTTTATTTGAGGCCAATAGAACGGACCTCTCAGATGGTGCGATGGTTGCAAGGCTGCGCAAGCAGGGGATGTACCCCTCATGCCTTACTGATACCTGTCGCGAAGGAGGTGATTCCGCCTGAAGGCGAGGGAGGGCACGATCCTGGCCAGAGTAGTCAGGAGATGCAATTTTCTGGACATGATTATAATCAGGGAGATATTGGCCAGAGTAGTCAGGAGATGCAATTTGCTGAACATGATTATATCCAGGTAGATGTTGGAGGTGGTAGTTATGAATCTGGCCAGAATAGTCAGACATAGCAGATGGAAGAGGGAGATGAAGATGCTGCTGAGGCAGCAGCATACGATGTATTCCAAGAAATGATGGAAGAGGAAGACGAAGATGGTGGTAGTGCTTATGGGTATGATTCGGACGAGTCGGATGACGAACATGTGGAGCCAAATCCAGCGTCATGGAGTCATGATTTCTCGTCGTCAATGACAGTGAACGATGGTCATGATTTTGCCTGGGAATACCATCAGAACCAGGTTTCTGCGGGTGCTCTATATACCGACAAGCAACATTTGCAAGATGCAATCATTAAGTGGGCAATGTCGACTTGCAAGACATTCAAAACCAAGGTGTCGAGTAAAAAATATCTGACAATGGAATGTGAGGTAGCAGGGTGTCCTGGAAGGGTGCACGGTTATCGTCCTCACTTCGGCATAAACTGGAAAGTGAGCGACGTAGTACAGCACACATGTAGAATTGAGAGTATTTCTCAAGATCATCGTAACATTTCGTCGACGCTTATAGCTCGGTTGCTGTACTCAGAAATAGTACAGGGCAAAGCTATGGAAGCGAAGGCTATTATACATAAGGTATTCACCAGGTTCAAGTACAAAATATCTTATGGCAAAGCTTGGAGGGCTAAGCAGATGGCACTTGAGAAAAGATTCGGATCGTTCCTAGACTCATATGACTCAGTTGTTCGGCTCCTGTACACATTGCAGGCCCGCAATCCAGGCACATATGTTGACGTCAAACACTTTTGGATGGCAGAGTTTCCAAACGTAAAGGTGCTGCATCGTGTGTTCTTCTCTTTCGGTGTATGCATTGAAGCTTTCACTCACTGTCGACCAGTTATCTGTGTTGATGGTACATTTCTTACTGGCAAGTATAGGGGACAGATCTTGACTGCCATTGGTCAGGATGGCAACAATCAGATCGTGCCACTTGCATTTGCTTTTGTGGAGAGCGAGAACACTGAAAGTTGGACTTGGTTCTTCAGGCAGCTTAAAATAGCAGTAGTAAAAGATAAGCCGAATGTGTGCATCCTTCATGACCGCCATGCTGGTATACTGAACGCTGTCAAGGCACTAACAAACCCTGTGGCCGCGGAACAAACGCCATGGCTAGACCTGCAGAGTCGTTGGTGCATGCGCCATTTGGGGGCCAATTTTTTCTCACAGTTCCGAGATAAGGCTTTGATGAATCTATTCAAAAAACTGTGCAAGCAGAACCAATTCTGGAAATACACATTTGTACGTGGTAAGCTTGATGACTTCACTAACCAGTTTGGTTGCGGAAATCAGCTACTGACAAGTTTACCTACTGACAAGTTTGGTTGCAGGCCATAGGAAATCAAGAAAGGAGGTTCGATGTACGCTTACCTACTGACAAGTTTGGTTGCGGAAATCAGCTCAGAACGCATGAGGTGAGAATTGGAAATGAAGCACGACCAACATGTGACTGCACATGCAATAAACCAAAATTGCTTCACCTGCCCTGCTCCCATGTATTGGCTGCGTGTGGGCAACTCGGACTATCAGCCATCTCGTTCGTTTCACCATACTATTTGAACGAGTCTGTTCTTAATACCTGGACCGGTGAAATGGTGGGATTTCGAGCTGTGGGTAATTTTAACACGGTTGACCCTAATGAAAGGCAGTACATCCCCGACCCAAGACTACTGCGTCCTGGTAGAGGTAGACGACCGTGCAAGCGTATCAGAAATGGTATGGATGAATCTGAAGCCGGAGGCCCGACAGTGCAATGTTTCTTGTGCAATGATTTTGGTCACAGGCACACTGCTTGTACAACATTCCCACCTACGAATGCTGCTTCGACAACTAGAGCAGCCGCTCCACGTGGACGAGGCAGCCGAGGACCAAGAGGAAGGGGAAGAAACTAGGATGTTTTAAATTTAGACTGTGCTTTTATTTGTAATAATGAGGATCAATGTTTTAAAATTGGACTATGTTTTTATCTGTAATATGTGTGGATCAGTGTTTGTAGACTATATTTTTATCTGTAATATGTGTGGATCAGTGATTTAAATTTGGAGTTTGATTTCATCTGTAATTTGTCTGCATTTGTGGCTGAAAAAAGAGGAGGGAGAGGTGAAAAAAAAAGCAAGAGGCAGTCGGCCCAGCTTGGGCCGACTGCATCCTGTCGGCCCAGTACAAGCCGATAGATCCCAGTCGGCCCAGCTCTGGCCGACAGGCTGCTCTGACACGCACAGAGCGGCCGACAGGCCTTATCGGCCCAAGCCAGGCCGACGGGCCCTAATCGGCCCAAGCTGGGCCGAGGCCGTATTATTTTTGCAATTTCGTTATTTTACGTAATATTTTCGAATTTAATTAAAAAATGTATTATTAAAAAAAATTAGCTTGTATCTTTTTCTCTTTAGACTTTGGCATGAACTGATATATTTGGCACTCTTCCGAACGGTTGCTGGCAATTTCGTCCGTGTATGGTTACTGGTTAGTTGTTCCGTGTTGTTGCCTCGTACGAATATTAAAACACTTCTCAGCTAGACCCGCTAGTAACGGTCGATTTGGGTGTTTTTCAAGAGGCACCCTTTCCGCGTGTAATTTGGAGAACGCCGACACCATCCTCGTTCGAGCTTGTGCGACTCTGGAGATGGCGCGAGGTCGCACGAACACGAAATTGCGGCGGGAGAAAAATCGCTCACCGCCCTCCATTTTCACCCCTCTATATCATCCCCTTTCGCTCACCGCTAGAACTCCCGCCACCATTTTCCCCCTTTGAGCTCTCTCTTCCAGCAGCGAAGCAACATCTCCTCCACGAGCAGGTAAGAGGCGGCATCTTCTCCTCCGACCAGCATTGGCCGACGGCGGGCGTCGGCAACCTCTTCCTCCCCTTCTCTAACCTGCATCCGGTGCTACCATGCATGTAAGTTTCTTCAAACCCTAGATCTTGTAGCTTAGATATGTGTAAGTAGATCTTTAGATCGAGATGGCCATGATATAGTGCGAGCAAGTAAATTTGAGTAGATTTAGCATGTTAGGCAGTGAACATGACTTGCGATTTGACTCAATTTTGCATGTTAGGCAGTTTTGTTGTGTTAGATCATGATGATGATGTCGTACATCTTCAGGCTTAGTCACCTTGTGTTGCTCGTAACCCTTTTAGGACATGACCCTCGATGAGTTTGCGCTGACAGAAAGCCAGCCAGACCATATCTCCTTTGTCCCGGACTCTCAGGTATTCGAGGTGCCTATCACCCAAGAGGAAGATTTCCATGTTACTCTCATGTGTTTCAAGATGGTCGATCTGCCAGGTGGTCAGCTGGATCTCCAGCCTGCCAAGGGGAAGCGTAAGAAGAATAAGATGGGAATGACCATGAAGTGGGCTCTATTCTTGTCCACCTTGGTGCTCAACAAGATGTGCGACTTCATCGCCTCCGGAGTGAGGACGGACAAAGGGCTTAATGAGGTGCACTTGAACACTGTTGCCAAGATGGTGTTCGAGTTTTGTGGCCAAGAGGTCACCTCGACTCTCGAAGTGGAAGGTCAGGTGGATACATATTAGCAAGCTGAATGACTTTAGTAGCGCACAGTGGGATGATAAAACCCATAGCATTATGGCATGTATATTTTGGATACTTGAGGTGGTACATATGCTAACCCCTCACTCGATAAACTTGATACTGTAGTATGCAGAAAACACTTGTGCCGCTTTAGGGTTTAGGAATATGATGATCAATGCATGGTTTTCTTATGTTGCTTTCTACATTGTTATCCACCATTAGCTTATTTTGCAAGTTCTAAATTTCTTTTTGTGTGTTGTAGTGTTATGTGGTGTATAGAGGAAAGGTGTCGGGAGTCTACAATTTCTGGTACGATTTCTCTGCTTAACTGGAAGGTTTCTCCAACCAGTGCTTGAACATGGAATCAAAGTTGGCTCAAATCTTTTAAACCCATCATATTCCATGAGGATAAAATGTAAGGCCATCATCCGGGCAAGTACCTTTCTTGCGATCAATCAATCAACAAGATGTGCGACATCATCCGGGCAAATCTTTGGGTGTTATAATCATCCTCCACACCCACATAGGTGATACCAAGATTTATCTCTAGATCACCATAGCATATGACAGATAATTCGAAGCCACCATACACATGAGTAGAGTCTTTACCGAACGTTATTTGCCAGGACCCACATGTCTAAATCTTTGTCTCCTGTGTGCTACCATCTCGATCTCTGAGCATGACCCTCTACGAACATAAATTTACCATAGAAAAATAGCACGGTAGTAATGATGGGTGAAAATGGCAGAAAAAACTATCGTCGAGAGAAAGGGCGGGAAAGAGAGATGGTGGGAGAGGGCGGATAGGAAAAGAGTGGCGGAAAAAAGGCGGGAAAAGAGTAGAGGGAAATATAGGGCAGGAAAAATGGCGGAAAAATATGAACTAAAATAAAAGGAAAGGGAAAAAAATGATATGTTTGCTGAGTATTCTGCCTAACGCCACTCGGCAAACCTTTAAAGGATATAAAAATAAATATATAAAACAATAAGAAAATTACACGGAGCCATCGAACGTGGTGACAAGGGACACGTGGCCCGTAGTTTCCCGAGTATGCCGCATTTGCCGAGACATGTCTCTGACCTCCTCTATCTAGTGCTTGCTCTGACAGACACATGACAAACAACTTATATTCAAACAGTGCATATATTGTGTTGGAAATATGCCCTAGAGGCAATAATAAAAGTGTTATTATCATATTTCCATGTTCATGATATATGTTTAATTTCCATGCTATAATATTATTAACCAGAAACATAATACATGTGTGGTTGCATAAACAACACCGCATCCCTAGTAAGCCTCTACTAGACTAGCTCATTAATTAATGATGGTTATGGTTTCCTAACCATGAAAATGAGTTGTTAATTAATTAATGGGATCACGTCATTAGAAGAATGACGTGATGGACAGACCCAACTAAGCATAACAATATTGATCGTTTCATTACGTTTATATTGACATGCCTTTTATTGTCAATTATCATGTTTCTTAGACCATGAGATTATGTTATTCTCGGGTACCGGAAGAATATTTTGGGGACATCAATCGTCGCTTCATGACAGGGTGATCATAAAGGTGTCTTACGGGTATCTCGGAAAGTACTTGTTGAATTACATGAATCAAGACTAGGATTTGTCCCTCCGTGTGTCGGAGAGATATACTCTGGGCCCATTCGGTAGTGCACATTCGGTAACGCTTGCAAGCACGTGACGAATTATTTGGTCACAGCGAATGTTGTATTAAGGAACGAGTAAAGAGTACTTACCAGTAATGTGATTGAACTAGGTATAGTGATACCGACGTGTTGGAGATATGCCCTAGAGACAATAATAATTTAGTTATTATTTATCTCCAAGTTTATTATTAATGTTTATATCTTTATGCTATAACTGTATTGGGCACTTGAATAGCAAATACAACGTGTTCAAGAGGAAAACCTCCAATACAGGTGTAGAGATACAAACAAGTAAAAGTGTTCCTAGTCTTGTCTCTAAGACTAGCCTATCTTGTTGTTTGATGATCAAGTTTTCCTGATCATGGATTTTGTATAAGTCACACAAATATAGGAGTTTATTGTCGGAATGACAATAGTACTGAACCGACCCATTGTATGATCTTGCTAAGAGACTAATCGTCAACGATGAAGGTAGCAATTGATCATATGTCTAGTTTTCATTAGCTGTATTTCTTTGCTATGAGAATATCTGGTGACCGCTTATTCGACACTCATGCTTTGATTGTCACCTAACGTCTGGCCATAACTGGGGACCATAACGGTGGCTTTTGGGTGTGGACTCGAATAATGTATTGGAACAGAGATTATTCAAGAATGACACTTACTCCTCCAGATGATGGAGAGATACATCCTCTAGGCCATCTCAGTATTATTATTGTCACCCAATCGTCTGGCCAGACACAGCGTGATTAATCACGGTACAATGAAAATACGGAATGAGAAAAGAGAATGATATTGGTACGAGAATTATATGTGTTATGATCAAAGGGTTTGATCACACTAGAGCACATTGTCTCAATCTCGAGATATTATTGGTATCATGTATGTAAGGGAATTAGCGTAATGAGTAACACACAAGTTTGTCATTCACTCGTGAACACACGGGAGCCAGTACGGTCGTCTAGGTCTCAATGCTGGTTATTGTCTGGTAAGTTCCCGGACATGTCTTTGTGTTTACCGAACCTTTCAGGTCACACACTTAAGCTGTGAGTCAATTTTTTATTGAGAGAATAAAGTTGCAATTTTGTGGTTATGAGAAGTGGTCAGAGTCCCTCCGATGTCACAGGAACAACTCCCAGAGTGATTCGGAGAAGTTCCGGTGAAGTTATCATGAGAGGGAAATGATGCCGGTATAGGACAGAATTTCCTACAAGAGAAATATGGCGAACATGAGATGTTCCGGGATGTCGAGAAGTGTTTCCGACATCAGTGGATAGAATCGATGATTTTATCTATAGAGTATATTTGGTTCCGGAAGAGATTCAGAGGTTTACCGGGAAGGGGATGCGTCGGAGGAGAGAGGGGGTGCCCTGCGTGCTGCGCCACACCTAGTGTGGGCCGGCCGCATGGGCCCCACCTCCAGGCCGGCCGCACCAAGTCCCCCTCCTCTCCTTCCTTGTTTAAATTGGAGATTTAAAAGAGTCCTAATTGAACTAGGAAAGGAATAAAGGAAAAAGTCAAAAAGGTAAAAGGGAAGGGAGGGAGTCCTTGTCCAAAAAAGGCAAAAAGATAAAAGGGAAGGGATGGAGTCCTTGTTGGACAAGGACTCCCCATCCGACTTGGAGAAGGGGTGCGGCTGGCCTCCTAGGGCTGGCGCACCAAGGAGTTGGGTTTACCCCTTCCCCAAGCACCTCCTCCCCTTGACCCACTATATATACTCCACCCCCTCTCACAAGGAGGCTAATCCAATTGACTTGCACAAGTTCCTCTCTCTAGATATTGTGCAATTAGACGAAGCTCTAATCTAGACGGCGCCCTAATTAGACTTCGATCTAATCTCTCTCTAGTAGATCTTATGTGTCGAGAATTAGATCGCTCTAGTCTCATATAGATCTAATCGAGACAGATTAGATCTACCAGTAAATCTAATCCGAAAGAGAGTCTCTCTTCGTCGGTGTTAGTAGCTCTAGGCGGCGAACGTGCTTGACATATTGGCGCGGCGTACGTGTGGATACTGTTAGAGCGGGGCTTTGCAAGTAGTTCCTCGACGACGGACCGACAACAACTCACCTCACGGCGTGGACTGAGATTCTTCATCAGGCTTCGCCAATATCTATTTCGACAAACACAAGATCTTCCGCAACGGTGTTTGTAAGTATCTAGATATAGCATTATGGGGTGCATCATATCTTCATAGAATAGATCTTGGCGGCAAGGTTACGGAAAATTTTAAAGTTTTACCCACAACCAATAGTGGTATCAGAGCCGATCTATGCGTAGGTATGATTTGATCTAGAGCACAAGTTGGTGCGAGCATTGCATAGTTCTTGCATTAAGTTTATTTTAGTTGCTTCCCAATATGTTGTACATCATATTCCATGGCGGCATAGGCAAGATCTTTATGAACTTCTGGCAATCGCGGACCTTCCGGCTGCTCCTAGTATGCCCGTCGGTGCCAACGAAGTGCTTCAGGTCTATACCTATAGTTGTGGACGTTGTTGTATATACGGACGGGGCATGAGGGTTGGACGCCTCACGGGGGTCATGCGCACATGTGATCGTTTAGATTGGGGTTCGCAACGTTTTCGTAATGTTGGGATCTCAATCACCCCGCAAAGTTAATCTAGCAACTAGCCTAAACGTGCTTCAGTTCGTAGGTAGTGACGGTTCTTCCGTAGATCCTACAAGGCCACGTAAAACTTGCAAACAAATGTTAGAAACGTCTAACTTGGTTTTGCAGGATTGTGTGCATGTGTTTTGGTATAGCTATTTGTTACGGTGTTTTAACAAGATGGCCAAAGCCAAAACAATTGATCGAGTTCGTCATCGACAAGTAAGCGAAGAAGAGTTCGTCGCATGGACCGGAGGAGGCGCCGGCGGCTGTGCTGGTGACAAGTACTTGGCGAGTTTTCGGCTACGGTAATTTTCCCTCGGGATTTTGCTGTGACCGGGAATTATGAAGATGGTGATCCTCAAGGACGAGCGTCAAGAACTTCCGGAGAATAACAAAGGCTATACCAAAGCACATGAATTATTATTAATTGCCTGTGATGTTTATCCTTTGTTGTTTGCACCTTGATTGCGCAGTAGTCGTTTATTAGGGTGAATCCTCAAGTAAAATATCAAGGAGATCGTGTTCTTCCAACTGTGCACCGTCAAACCAGATGCTTGTCATCGTGGCCATGTTTCCATGAGTAATGTGTGCCAAGGGTTTGGGAGGCGGGCGCGAACCGTTCCAGCAGCATCATCGGTTGGTTGTCTTGAAGTCCTAGCATACAAAGTTATGAGTTCGAACACGCACGTCGAAAGACGAACATGAGTTGTAGCTACTACAACTGGCATGTGCCTACCGGTCGTTCACGTGACATGCCATGTATCCATGCTTGTTTCGTCGGGTTATCGGGTCCTGAATCACTTAGCGCCAATCACGAGGATTATTGGGCTTAGTGGGAGCATATCTTGATTCAATTTAATTGAGTTAAAGTAGTGCATCAAAATTAGTAATAAACTAAAAGTCTGAATAAACTTGTTTTGTTGTAGAAAATGGATCCCGTTGAGAATGCATGAGATGAGTTGTTAGGAAAATTGACTGCGGAAAGCGTGATCTTTGCTGATTGGCTTCATGGGCTGAGAGAAAATCTCAGGAGACGCAAGTAGAGCATGTACTGGACACTCCTGTTCCAGAGTTAGAAGATGACTATTCTCCTATGGAGGAAGAAGAGTATCAAGTGAGTTTGGTTATGCTAGACAGGATAAGTCCCGAGCTTAGCGACAGTTATCCATACTATCGCCCCTTCCGTCTCATGGAAGCTTTGAAAGCTCAGTTCTTATACCAGTTGTGTCATGCTAACTACAAATTCAATGGGGAACTTAGATCGTGCAAACTAACGAGCGGTGGCTCGATGAGGGAGCACAAGGTTAAGTTCTGCAAGATACTCAGGAAGCTTGAGGATATTGGGCAACCAGTTCCAGAAAATCAAGCGGTTGACACACTTCTGAGATCACTACCATCATACTACTACGCTTTTGTGGCATGTTATGAATTGATGGGTGTGGAGAAGACAGTCAAGGAAGTCTTCGAAATGCTCTTGTCAGCTGAGTTGGATATCTATGTGCATCATTTGATGACAACATCCTTCTTGCAAGACCAGTGGCAAGTCCACAAAAGGTATAAGAGTTATACACAAGTTATTGACATATTCTCGGCTCGAATATATTTTGGTATTTAATACTAAATTTTTCATGTTGCATGATCGCAGTATGAAAAGGAAAAGAGGCAAGAGATTCAGGAAGAAGTGGAGGAAGTGGGGAAAGAAGGCACTTAAGGCGCCATGATCACCACTATGTCTACAATCCAAGTCAATGAAGAAGATTTACACTAGGACTTTAAATAAGAGTTATTTTCAGTTCGATCATTTTGTAATGAATATTTTATATTCTGGAACAAGAGTTTTGTTCGAATAATAAAGTATGTGTGGGAATTCCAATTATTGTGAATTCGGTTTTATCTTCTTTATTGTAATATGTCATTAAGTTTTGTTTGTTAAGTCTTTATTATTTTGATTCAAGATATTACTTAAAGTTTTGAGTAATAATTAAGTTGGTTTAATCTTTAATTTGGAGTTATACTTTTCGTTGGTTCTCTTTGAGACTCTTAAAGTTATCTCTAAAATTAAATTGATAAAACTGAAATCACAAAAGTGCTAGACACTTAGAGAAATTCGAAATTCATAAAGTGCTAGGCATTTAATGAAAATCGAAATCCACAAAATGCTGGGCATTTGGTAGATTCGAAATTGGCAAAGTGCTAGGCACTAGTAGATTTCGAAATTTACATAAAGGAGTGGAATCTACCCATTAATTCAATTCTATTGAAGATTTAATATGATGCTTCATATTAATGAAATAGAGTTAATGAAATTATTGAAGATGCAATATTTCATATAATTCAGTGGGAGATGTGAGAATCAAAATAAAGGAATCAAAGGTATTTGATGAAGTTAAAGAAAAGGACTTAATAAATTATTGTAACATTGTTGACGAAAGAAAGTTTTCTTAGTCAAATTACTCATGATGAATTTTGATAATTCGAAATTATCATGGTAATAAAATCTTTTGCAAGATAAAGATTAAAAGGAAATGTTATAATAATTATGTCAAGAGGTCTTGTTCTGATGTGATGTGAAATAGAATTCCAAATTACCCACTAAAATATATAGATTATTTTGTTTGTATTGGGGACCTATATCAATTTTAACTTAGAGTTATTTTGATAGAAAGTTCTAAGTTTTTATTGTGAATCTCAAGTATGGATTCGAATTGAATAAATGTTTTGCATAAAGGTAAAGTCCAAAGTATTATATTGGCAGTTGTTTTCACACATAATTCTAAAAGCTTGTTGACTTTAGAATTGGAGAAAAGTGTCTTCTCATGAAGAGAGAGTGGAAATCAAAATACTAAATTAAGACTGGGAGTCTTTGGACAAGTGTTAGAATGAGAGGGAACATGCAAATGTTTCCATATCATTACTTTGTCCAGGAATACATGTAGTATACATGATTCGAATTAAGTATTATGATGAAGTCATGTGAGGAATTTAATGATTAAATCACCTAGTGGTTGAATTATTAAAATGTCCAGGAACATGATTAAAAGCAAAGCAATTACAAACAGAATAAGAATACTCATAAATGACGGTATATGTCATAAAGGAGTCCAAGAAAAATTCATGTAGCTCCAAGATTTAATCTTGAGAGTAGTTTGGACGTGATGTGAAATCACTGGGCATGAATATTTCATAAAGAAAGGACAGATGTGAATATTTAATATTCATAGAGCTAGTCTTGATTAAAATTGTTTTATCAAGGACGAATAAATGATAGTGAGAAGTTGCAAAACTTATCATATCAATTGCTGATGCTGTTATTGGACTAAAGTAGCAAATTGATTGCTAAGAATAATTCATTTGGATTATGAGAATAATCTGGATAATTATATTATGAGTGTTTGAAGTCAGTCGTATAATGAGTAAGAATTTTATTCTTTTCATTATATAAATCGAAGGGACTTAAAAGTCAGTGGGAGCTGATATTATATTTGTTGAATAAGGCTAGGCCGAATTCAAAAATGTATATCTTGTAAAAATAAAGATTTAAAAGAGTTTTAAATAAAAGGTCGGAAAGTGTCTTATTAAAGTTTTGTCTATAAGATAGAATTTAATAAACATGAGTATGAATGTGCTAAGTACAATTCTGAAAGGTAATTCGAATTGTGTCTTGAGTCAAAGAAATTTGATCAAGAATTCATAGCGTGATATTTGCAAGACACATTGACATTCGTAGTCAATGATGAGCGAATAGAGAGGAATAAGATCAAATCATATTTAATGTGATTTTGCTTATCTCATTGCTATATATAGTACATAAAGCCGGAAAGTTTCCAAAGTGCTAAATTTTATTTGGCCACCGGCAGTTAAGAGAAATACTTGGTAAAAGTTTTCTCATAAAGGCAGTTAATTAAAAGTGTAATTGATCCTGAGGGTTTGGTAAAAGACCCAATAGTGATATTACAAAAGAATGACGACTTAGTAGATTTTGTAAAGCTTCAAATAGTGTATATAGAGAAGTTCCTCATATACGTATTTGTAGTGGAATTATGAAATCAGATCTTAATTGATTTAATCTGATAAATGCAATTTTCAATTGATAAATATTTGGTGTTTTGATTTTATCAAATCACTTGTATATTATGAGTGGATTCTACAACATAAATAGATTTTCTATGAAGGATAGTTGCATCATTGATGTGAGACGTCATGATAAGCAAGTTATTGGATAAGTCATTGACTTGGTAAGGTTTCAATAGACGGTATGATAATATCATTCGGAGACGCTTGATATTATTAATGCTACTACGGAACCGGATAGACCGAATCCAATTCCTAATATATCCGACTTACATTGTCAAGTTTGACATGTGAGGAGTTAAACAAGTTTATGTACTTTGATTGGATCAAAGTTTTGGACACAGTCTCAGAGCGCATGCGAAAGCGTGAGTGGCACCTTAGTTCCATTTGGTGTCATGTCATCGTGCTAACTAGAATCATTATTGACTCTAGTGCAAGTGGGAGACTGTTGGAGATATGCCCTAGAGACAATAATAATTTAGTTATTATTTATCTCCAAGTTTATTATTAATGTTTATATCTTTATGCTATAACTGTATTGGGCACTTGAATAGCAAATACAACGTGTTCAAGAGGAAAACCTCCAATACAGGTGTAGAGATACGAACAAGTAAAAGTTCCTGTCTTGTCTCTAAGACTAGCCTATCTTGTTGTTTGATGATCATGTTTTCCTGATCATGGACTTTGTATAAGTCACACAACTATAGGAGTTTATTGTCGGAATGACAATAGTACTGAACCGACCCATTGTATGATCTTGCTAAGAGACTAATCGTCAACGATGAAGGTAGCAATTGATCATATGTTTATTTTCATTAGCTGTATTCCTTTGCTATGAGAATATCTGGTGACCGCTTATTCGACACTCATGCTTTGATTGTCACCTAACGTCTGGCCGTAACTGGGGACCATAACGGTGGCTTTTGGGTGTGGACTAGAATAATGTATTGGAACAGAGATTATTCAAGAATGACACTTACTCCTCCAGACGATGGAGAGATACATCCTCTAGGCCATCTCAGTATTATTATTGTCACCCAATCGTCTGGCCAGACACAGCGTGATTAATCACGGGACAATGAAAATACGGAATGAGAAAAGAGAATGATATTGGTACGAGAATTATATGTGTTATGATCAAAGGGTTTGATCACACTAGAGCACATTGTCTCAATCTCGAGATATCATTGGTATCGTGTATAAGGGGATTAGCGTAATGAGTAACACACAGGTTCTGTCGTTCACTCGTGAACACAGGAGCCAGTACGGCCGTCTAGGTCCCAATGCTGGTTATTGTCTGGTAAGTTCCCGGACATGCTTTGTGTTTACCGAACCTTTCGGGTCACACACTTAAGCTGTGAGTCAATCTTTTATTGAGAGAATAAAGTTGTAGTTTTGTGGTTATGAGAAGTGGTCGGAGTCCCTCCGATGTCACAGGAACAACTCCGAGTAATTCGGAGAAGTTTCGGTGAAGTTATCATGAGAGGGAAATGATGCCGGTATAGGGCAGAATTTCCTACGAGAGAAATATGGCGAACATGAGATGTTCGGGATGCGGGAAGTGTTTCTGACATCAGTGGATAGAATCGATGATTTTATCTATAGAGTATATTTGGTTCCGAAGAGTTTCAGAGGTTTGCCGGGAAGGGGGATGCGCGGAGGAAAGAGGGGGGTGCCCTGCGTGCTACGCCAACCTAGTGTGGGCCGACCGCATGGGCCCCACCTCCAGGCCGGCCGCACCAAGTCCCCTCCTCCCTTCCTTGTTTAAATTGGAGATTTAAAGAGTCCTAATTGAACTAGGAAAGGAATAAAGGAAAAAGGCAAAAAGATAAAAGGGAAGGGTGACAAGGGCTCCCCATCCGACTTGGAGGAGGGGTGCGGCTATCCTCCTAGGGCCGGCGCACCAAGGGGTTGGGGTTTACCCCTTTCCCAAGCACCTCCTCCCCTTGACCCACTATATATACTCCACCCCCTCCCACAAGGAGGATAATCCAATTACTTGCACAAGTTCCTCTCTCTAGATATTGTGCAATTAGATGAAGCTCTAATCTAGACGGTGCTCTAATTAGACTTCGATCTAATCTCTCTTAGTAGATCTCATGTGTTGAGAATTAGATCTCTCTAGTCTCATATAGATCTAATCGAGCCGATTAGATCTACCACTAAATCTACGCCTAAAGGCAGTTTCTCTTCGTCGGTGCTAGTAGATCTAGGCGGCGAACGTGCTTGACGGATTGGCGCGGCGTACGTGTGGATACTGTTAGAGTGGGGCTGCGCAAGTAGTTCCTCGACAACGGACCAACAACAATCTCACCTCCCGGCGTGGACGTGAGATTCTTCATCAGGCTTCACCAACATCTACTTCGACAAACACAAGATCTTCCGCAACGGTGTTTGTAAGTATCTAGATCTAGCATTATGGGGTGCAGCATATCTTCATAGAATAGATCTTGGCAGCAAGGTTACGGAAAATTTTAAAGTTTTACCCACAAATCAATACGACGTTCGAATCTCCGGTAAGTAAAATATCGCGTGACAAATGAAATTGTATACGGATTATAGTAGTCCACGACATAGTGGTTCAACCGATACAGATCTTCGTTGAATGTGTGGGAGTCATTATGGATATCCTGATACCTCTAATGGTTATTGATCGGAGAGGTGTCTCGATCATGTTTGCATGTTCTCGGACCCATAGGGTCACACACTTAACGTTCGATAATGATAGTGTAGCTCTGGGATAATTTTATTAATGGTGTCCGAATATTGTTTGAAGTCTCGGATGAGATCGTAGACATCACGAGGTGCTCCGGAAGAGTCCATAGGGAAATTTACATATGGCAAGTTGATTTTAGGGTTCCAGAAAAGTTTGGTATTTTTCCGGGAGAGTGTCGGAATGTTCTAAAAGGTTCCGGAGGGTCCCACTATAGGGTCAACCTGTCCCGAAGTGCCTACATGTGACCAAGGGTTTGCCCACTGGTCCATGTGGCCAGCCCTCCTTGGTCAGTGGGCAACCCTTAAAAAGGGGTCACCACCTTGTAAAACAGGGGGGGGGGGGGTTACCACTTGGGAGATGAAGTGGCTGGCTGCCCCAGCCCCCTTGCCTATATAAAGAGAGGGGGCGGCACAAGGGAGATGATCCTCAAGCCCTTGGCTGCACCATCCCCTTCTTGCTCCTCCACCTCTCGCACACCGCTTGGCGAAGCCCTGCCCGCGGGAACTCTCCACCATACCCACCACCACGCCATCGCTCCTGGAATCGATCCCATCTACTTCTCCCTCTAGCTTGCTGGATCAAGAAGAAGGAGACGTCATTGAGACATGTGCAAGCCTCGTAGGCGCAGCTCGTTTGCGGTGCTGGTCGGATCGAACTTCATGAACAACTTCACCGAGTTGCGTTGAAATAATGCTCAACACGCATGTTCTTCGAGCGTATGATGATCTACTCTTCCCGTTACTAGCATCTTCTAGAATGGATCTTGATTGTTGCTTCCGCATGTGAGAGATTTTTTTTCCTATCGAGTATACTCCTACATATTGTTGGGAAACCTAGCCAGACCATATTAACCCTTAATGGAGATTAGCACACTCTTAACGTGATCTAAAAATGCGCAGCGGAATAAGATGTAAATTTCAGCACCACTTATGTACTAACTCACGGATCATTGCTCGTGCGGAAGGAAACATGCATCAAACATATATGGAGCAGACATGACACTTCTAGCTCGCGCACATGGGTAGACAGTGTCTGTCCTCAAGAGAGAAGATCGCACCCAGGGTAAACAGTGTCTAGCCTTGGAGAGAAGTCTCAGAACAGATGCAGAAATCAACACACAGGGACACCAATCCTTTTACGTGGAAAACCTCTCAACATGGGAGGAAAAACCATGGGCCGAAGCCACCCACCAAATCTTCTTCCAGTATTATCAAGGTGGCATACAACAAGTTCTTCTCTAGAGAGCACTAGAGGATCTGATACAACAAGATTTGGGGCACACGATTTAGAGATTGGAGCAATCTCACCAAATATAGTGTAACTGCAGCTTGAAGAAAACAAGGTACTAGATCTGGAATTCACAACCTTGTGGGGAACACCTGGTGCTTGATCTCAAGCTATTTCTTCAAATGCATCTCTTTCCCTTCTATCTTGGTTTTCTTCTTCAATGGAGTCTATCTTGGATTTTTGTAAATTCACCTAGTGGTGGCCGGCAGGGAGGGTTAACATCCCCCATCCATCATGTGCAATGTTCAAAATGACCCTCGGTCATAACCTAATGGGTAGCGGGCTTCTACATGTGTTTGGGCCGCCTGAAAGGCTTCTAAATGGTCATCTCCTCACACCCCACATGAGGAGGATACCCAACAAATCTCTCCCCATCAACTCATGTGGGGAGCATCGCCATGCCTGCTACCTTGCAGCATACGAGTCGCTTCTCACTTGGCAATGTCTTGGTCGTCATATTCGAACCATTCTTTTCGGTATGGATCTTCTCAAGATGCACCATCTTGGAATTCACAACATCTCGAATCCAATGATATCTCATATCAAAGTGCTTGGTTTGAGAGTGTAAGCTTGAATTCTTGGCAAGATAGATAGCAGTCGGGCTATCACAAAACAGACCATATTTCTCTTGCTTCATTCCCAACTCCTGCAAGAAGTTCTTCATCCACAACACTTCGTGGAAAGCATCAACCGCTGCGATGTACTCAATGTCTATGGTTGGCAGGGACACGCATTTCTGCAATCTTGATTGCATGACACTGCTCCCCTGCATAAGTCATCAGGTATCCGGAAGTAGACTTTCTAGAATCTGTATCACCAACATAATCTGCATCTGTATAGGCTTCCAATACATGATCACCGTTTCCAAAGCATAAGCACGATCTAGAAGTACCTTTGAGATACCTGAGAATCCACTTCACTGCATTCCAGTGAGCTTCACCTAGATTTGTCATGAACCGGTTAGCAACTCCAACTACATAGGCAATATTGGGCCTCGTGCACACCATGGCATACATCAAACTGCGCACGGCAGATTGGTACGGTACTTTGCTCATCTCATATTTCTCCTTATTGCTACTAGTACATTATTCTAAACTCAGTTTGTCATGGACTGCAAATGGACAGGTAACAGACTTTGCGTCTTTCATATTGAACCTTTCAAGTACCTTTTTAATATATATTTCCTGTGAGAGCCAAAGCAGCTTGTTTGATCTATCATGGGAGATCTTCACGCTAAGTATTTGTTTATATGGTCCTAAATCCTTCATGGGAAATGATTTACTCAATGCCTTCTTGAGGAGAGCAATCCTCTTTGTGCCATTTCCAACAATCATCATGCCATCGACATATAGCAAGAGAATAATGAAGTCACCCTTGGCGTACCTCTTCGTAAACACACACTAGTTGGGAAGTGCCTTTCTGTGGCGCACCAAAATAGCTTTCTGTGGCGCATAGTGGGTGCGCCACAGAATTCTCGCCACAAAAATATTATTTCTGTGACGCATGGTTCCGTGCGCCACAGAAAGTAGACAATTCTGTGGCGCACCTCCAGAAATGCTCCACAGAAATATTTTCCATGCGCCACAGAAATAATTTTGACTATTTGCTGTATTTGACAATAATGTATCTGTGGTGCACTTTGTTCGTGCGCCACAGAATATGGTGCGCCACAAAATTATTTACCGTGCGCCACTAAATTATTTGCTATATATACTATCATTTGCTGTATTATCGATTATTTGCTGTATTTGACAATAATACAGGTATATTACAGTATTTATACAGAAAATAATAGAAACAGTAATATATTTTGACACGGTATTAATACAGACAGATAAATATGTCATCACATCACTTAGAGCCCGAGATACATACATATATAGTACAAGCATATGCATTTAACATTGGCATATGCATTGGGATAAGTCGTAGTACAAGCATATGCATTTAACATTGGCATATGCATGAAAATAAAACATTAGTCTTAACCAAGTACAGTGGAAACATCAGTCTACATAGATAAGTGGACAAGTCAACATAAAACATAGTACGGAAAGAAGTGGACAAGTCGCTCTATGGGTCCGTCGACCTATCCAGCTGAGCCCAGAACATCGGATCCAGAGGGTCATCAGTGTCCTCGCTCCCCCATGGCTGACCCGAAAGAGTGCGGAACGGAGGTATGCCGTCCCGCCTATTCACCTCGACCCAGTGCCTAGGGTCGCTGTGGTGATAAGCATCGGGGTTCGGCGGCCCGAACATCCGCAGTAGCTGCTGCTCCGACTCCTGCCACTCCTGGTGCCGCTGCTGTTGCCGCTCCTCCGACGCCTGCTGCCGCTCCTGCTGCTGCTTCTGCCGCTGCTGCTCAGAGTCGGATTCTCAGTCCTTCTCCCATTCCTCCTCCTGCTGCTCCTACTCCTCCGCCTAGATCCCAATAGAAGTGATGTCGTCGTCAGTAGGACCGGCGCCGTGGGAAGGACCGGTGCCGTACGAAGGACCAGCACCGTCAAAAGGACTAGCGCCGAACTGCTGGTAGGACATCAAGTTTGGCTCGTTCTGTAGGAGATGCGTCACATACGGGTCGTCCTGGGGGCGTGCGTTGCGACGTGCGATCTGCGCCTCAGCCAACATGTGCTCCATCTCCTTGGTCATTTCCACCTGTCTGATCCCATCCGGTATGAACTCATTCACACGGTGGCGATCCGCTGGGTAGTTCAGATCCTTATCTTTCTTCTTATCACCGTACTCGTGTACGGCGAAATAATCATAGGCGTGCGCCACCTCCTCCGCTGTATGAAACAACCCAGCCCAGTGCTTCCTCTTGTTGCTATGGATCTGACATCCATACACGTAACGACCAAGCTTCTTCCTATAGCACGCCCTCACACCCTTAAACCCGGCCATTCCGTGAAACTAAAACATATTAAAAACAAATTCATTAGAATCAAAAAACTACACAACTATATACTACAAACTACACAATGTGAAAATTACACAATATAAACCAATGAACAGAACTAAAATTATTTTTAGCAAAGTCATGCCAAAATTATATTCATGCATGTAGGGACATTGATCAAATATGCAAAAGTATAACTAATACATCTTGATCCCATGAATAATTTGGTACATTTTTATTTAACCCTAATACATCGCGAATAATATCACTAATACATGAACCTCTGAAACTAACTTCGACCGGGTCCTGAGCCGCGGGGTGCTGAGCCGCGGGCGCTGCGCATCCAAAGATAAGGAACCCTCACAGGGTCATAGCTCACGTGATGAGGAGGAACCCTCTGAAGAAACGACCATCCATTGTTGTACTGCCTATCCAACAAATCCATGTAGCGACGGACGTGCTCGTCCTCCAACCTGATACGGCGACGTACCACCTCCTCGGGGGCCGGCTCCCTCTGCACCGAGCATGGCCCACGCGACCGCCACCAAAGAAGATCCGGGTCGATGACGTCACCCGGATTCTTCACCAAGATACGCGTCCTGGAAGGTAGCACCTCCCACTGCCAGCCCGGCGGAGTCCAGTCGCAGACATCGCCCCTCTGGTCCAACAGTGACATCGTCGCCGAGAACAATAAACTAAAAACACAATTTTTAAGTAGCAAGCAAATTTAAATAAAGTACAAATTCATAGCAACTATCAAATAACATAGTACCATATCAAATTAATATCAACAACACAATTTTCAAACTCATTTTTAGCAATGTGAAAATTACACAATATAAACCAACAATGAACACAACTAAAATTATCTACAATCTAAGCTACACAACTATATGTCCTATTTTTAGCAAAGTCATGCAAAATTCACGATTTTTTTTGGCATGACCTTTGCTAAAAAAGGGACATATGGAGTACCCGAATTTTCCGGAACGGAAGTTAATCGACGTTCCGGCAAACTCAAGGGCCTCATGGGTACCTGCAGACATTTCACAAATGATTTGTCCTATTTTTAGCAAAGTCATGCCAAAATTCACGAAAAAATTGGCATGACCTTTGCTAAAAAAGGGACATATGTAGTATCCGAATTTGCCGGAACGGAAGTTAATCGACGTTCCGGCAAACTCAAGGGCCTCTCGGGGTACCTGCAGACATTTCACAAAAAATCCACATCTCCGGCCGGCATCTCCACGACACGATGGTCGGAGCACAAACAACCACGACACGATGGTCGTGGTAGCACAGATCAACACAAGCACACACATTACCGACGAGGACAGGCAATGGAACAAGCACACACAGGATGTAAGAGTCAACCTAGCTATCCTATGAAATGATGTTTCACATCGATGACTCTGATTCACAGAACAATAGCGTGGCCCTGAACCTGAGCTTGACAGAAACTACAGACCGACGGTGTGACGCCGTCGATCTTTGGCCCATTTTTTACATTCGTTCTATAGGTTCGGTCATGCTCAGGCTCAGAGTCAACCTAGCTATACTGTGAATCAGAGTCATCGGTGTAATACAATAGAAGACTCATATATCATTGTCAAAACAAGGCAAAAAGAGTACCTACAAGACCATGTACTAATGCAAGCACTCAAATTGTATATAGTACAAGGTATTGTAGATACTCTTTTCCCTTTAACATGACATAGTTTAAATCATCGGCCTATAGTACATATACCAGAACATGGGTAAAAGGATAAAAAGAAGATGTACAACAATATGGATAAAAAGATGAATAAAAAGATCAGGGGAGGAGATTAGTTGAAGCAATGTTCACTAATGTGACTGAAATGTTAGCATCTCATCTAAATTGTCAATCGGATCTTAGATTTGGTCAACATCATGGCTGTGTGAGTAGTATGCCTTGTTATGGATACTATTTACAACTAAAAATGTTATTACTAAAAGCCAATTCCAACTAAAAATGCATTTTCAAGACAGTTAAAAAGTACCAACTTTGGAGGCTTACAAAGTTATGAAATCTTGATCCTATTTACAATGTACCTTCATGGATCTATTGCACTACATTATTACATCATGATAAAGCTCAAAAATAGTTTTTTGAAAATTTCTAGCACCTTAATTCGAGTCAGTTTTAAAGGTATGTTTAAACAGTGACCATTTAACACTTAGCAAAATTTAGAGGAACTAGTAGCAAGGAACTACAAAATTTAGATGAACTAGCAGCAAAGAATCATCACTAAGAGAACTAGCAGTAAGGAACTACAAAATTTAGATGAATTAGCAACAAATTTTTAGGTTTTGCATTTTCACAAACACCTTATGTGCAGGTGTGGAGGGGAGGGAGAGGGGGAAGAGGAGCAGCACCTGATCGGGGAGGGGATGGAGGGAGTCGAGGGAGGCGGTGTCGAGGGCGCGGCGGCGTCGAGGTCTTCTCCGGCCGTGGGCGTCGAGGAGGGAGCGGAGGCGTGCATGGCCGGTCCTCCGCGGGCGTCGAGGACGGAGCAGCGGCCGGCGGTTGGGTGGAGACGGCATGCCGGCGTCGAATGATGCGGTGAGTGGGGGCGGGTTGGGCTGGGGCGGCCGACGGCGGCGAGTGGGGGCGGTGGTGGTGCGGCGGCGCGTCGTCGAGAAGAGAAGAAAGACGAAAGTCAACTGGGGCGCGGGCACGACATTTCTTTCCTTGAAATCATTGGAGTGGGCCCCACCACATGTTTTGTGGCGCAGAGGACTGGATGCGCCACAGAAATGTTTATTTCAGTGGCGCATTCAATACCATGCGCCACAGAAAAAACACGCAGGCAATCATTGGAGGGGGCCCACCACATTTCTATGGCGCACGGGTCTCGATGCGCCACAGAAATCAGCATTTCTGTGGCGCATCCAGGCCCGTGTGCCACAGAAATGTCACCAGATTTTTATGGAGGCGGGACCCACATGATTTCTGTGGCACATGGTTGCGCACATGCGCCACAATATTCTGTGGCGCACGTTGCCCCGTGCGCCACTGAATAATTTTTGTGGCACATGGACTATATGGTGTGCCACAGATTATAGATCCACAGAAAGGCAGTTTCCTACTAGTGACACAATGATCAGGTTGTGCTTTACGGTAAACAAGCTCGGTCATGAATGACTCAAACTTCTTGTACCACTACCAAGGAGGTTGCTTCAAGCCATACAAGCTCTTCTTCAATCTACTCACTTGGTGCTCCTTGTCTGCAACCATGAATCCTTCTGGCTGCTCCATGTATATCTCCTCCTCTAGGTCACCATGCAAGAATGATGTCTTCACATCAAGTTGTTCAGTTTCCAAGTCCATGGAGGCAGCCATGCCAAGCACAACTCGGATCAAAGACATCTTCACCACTGCAGAGAATATTAATTTCATAGAAATCATTCCCTTCTTCTGACTGAAACCTTTCACAACCAATCTTGCCTTGTATCTTGGATGTGAGCTGTGTTCTTTAGTATTCACTCTGTACACCCACTTGTTCCTTAGTGCTTTCTTACCCTTTGGCAGAGACACCAAATCGAAGGTGTCATTCTCATAAAGGGATTTCATCTCATCCTGCATGGCTTCTGACCATTCATTCTTGTGCTCATCAGACACTGCCTCCTCATAGAATGAGGGCTCACCTGCATCAGTCATCAACACATATTGATGTTGTAGATACTTGCTGAAAGGTATGGGATATCTTCCACTTCTACTCAACTGCTGTTGCACTAGTGGTAGGGAATCAGGTGGATTATCATCACTGGATTGTCATGGACTAGAGGAGGGTTCACTGGATCTAGCACAACCTAAGGTGTGGTAGTCTTTGACTTCTCCGGTTTACCAATATCTTTTATTGTTTCATCTTCAATGAATACCACATCTCGGTTTCGCACAGTCTTCTTCTTGACTGGAACCCACAATCTGTATCCAAACTCATCCCTTGGACTGTTGAGATAGATGCACTGCTTTGTTTTGCTATCAAGCTTAGCTCTCTCATCCCTCTGGATGTGCAAAAATGCTTTGCACCCAAATACTTTAAGATTCTTGTATGATACGTCCTTCCCTGACGAAACTCTCCGAGGAATATCACCTACAAGAGGACCTGGGGGGACAGGTTTAGTACATACATAGCATGAATCAAAGCTTCAGCCCAAACGAATTAGGTAACTTTGCATGAGAGAGCATAGCTCTGATCCTCTCCGTGAGAGTCCTATTCATCCTCTTTACAAGTCCATTGAGCCGAGGTGTATTTGGTGGAGTCTTCTCAAGCCTGATACCACTTTCTACAATACCTTTCAAAATGACCTTGGTATTCACCACCGTTGTCTGATCTGACGCACTTCATTTTCCTGTCAGTTTATCTCTCGACTTTGGCATGGAATTTCTTGAAGATGCCGAGCACCTGCCACTTGTTTTTCAACACAAACAGAAAAATCTTTCTAGAGTGGTCATCAATGAATGTCACAAAATATAATGCTCCACCGATGGATTTTTCGGTCATGCAGCAAACATCAGTGTGACAATATCAATAATGCTCTTCGCACGTCGTGGCGGATGTGTACAAAATGCAACCCTATGTTGTTTGCCAGCAAAACAATATTCACGGGTTTCAAGGTTGTACCTTTCAACTCAGGTAGGTAGTCCATGCAAGCAAGAGCATGCATGCCCTGCTCACTCATATGCCCAAGCCTCTTATGCAACAACTCAACCGAAGTGTCATTCGCGGCGACGTTCAACAATTCGTTGCATAGCTTGGTTTGAGTCACATAGAGATTACGTTGCTTACTTCCTCGAGCCATAATCAAAGAGTATTTGGTGAGCTTCTATTTTCCATCACCAAAATAACTGACATGGCAAATGTCATCAAGCTTTCCCACTGACAACAGATCCAGCCCATGCCTCACCAACAAAATCAAGTCCAGAATCGAGTGTGGGGCACGAGGCCAATCCACAACTTCTTTGATCACAAGCCAGATAAAGTTTGCAAGATGACAAGTAAAAAGCAAGTGATCAAGCAACTCGACACATGAACACATAGGGCCATTCCCATTAGTCGGTCCCTTCCTAATATGCAGTTGCTCCCTAGTCGGTAACCTGCCTGGATCACCTGTCAAAGGAAAATGCGAATTTTCATGGGAATTTTCAGCTTCCAGATTTTCTGAAGTTGTATGTCAGAGACTCCTTGAAACGCGAGCCATCGTTACATTGATTTTGTAGAGTAGGTCCCTTTTTGTTTCAAAAGCCCATTTCACCTTGTCCACCTCATCAGACATGAATATAGGTTGAAGCAACTCCATCAAAGACTTCCAATTGTTCATATCTTCTTCAACAATTGCTCTTTAAATTTGATGTCCCAAGAATGAGGCTGTAACTCATAGTCTTTAGCAACCGAAGCAGCGGGATTTGTAGCAGCGCAAAACAAGGGAAACCAAATCTAAGAGGCACCTTGCCCACCCACACATCATCCCAAAAGCGAGTTCTCCTCCCATCACCCACCAGGTGAATTGCTCCCCAAGGAAACCATTTATGGACTTTCTATAAACCATTCCTGAACTGAGACCCTCTAGAGTCATTCATTAAAATGGACTCCCCATTCCTTAGGTACTTTCTCGTTAATATTTGCACCCAAGGTGTTTTAGGATCTCCATTCAAAAACTTCCAAATCCATTTTACCAAAAACGTTGTGTTCATATATCTAGTATTAATAAGACCCAGGCCGCCATAATCCTTCGGTCTGCAAACTGACTCCCATTTCATCGTGTGATACATGAACCCCTGGTTACATCACTCCCAATAAAATATCCCTTTCACTATGTCCATTTCCAAATGCTCTTCGTCACCCAAAAGATAAAAAGCCATGACAGACATTGATATATTATCCAAACAAGCATTATACAAGGTCAATGTTGCTGCAGATGACATGTGCCTCCCTTGCCACGAATCAGTCCTAGTTGTTAGCTTCCCCACCAGAAACATGAATTGGTCAAGAGTAAGTTCATGGTCTCCAATTGGCAAACCCAAATACTACAGAAGCAACTCCCCCAACTTACAGTTAAATATATTAGCAATTCTTTCCTATTCCTACTTTTCCACTCCCAACACATACACCTCACATTTGTGATAATTAATCTTCATGCCCGACATGTTCTCAAAGGAGTAGAGAAGAAACTTCAAGTGTAGAATGTCTCTATCTGAGTTTTCCAATAAGACCACCGTATCATCAGCATCCTGTAGAAGGTTTACACCACCATAAACAAAATAAGGTACCACTCCAGAGAGATACAGCAAGATTTGGGGCACGACATCTAGAGATTGGAGCAATCTCACCAAAGATGGTGGAACCGCAGCTTGAAGGAGACAAGGTATTGGATCTGGACTTCACAACCTTGTGGGAACACCCGGTGCTTGATCTTAAGTTCTCCCTTCAACTTCTTCTCCTTCCCTTCTCTCTTGGTTTTTTCTCAGCGGAGGCTATCCTGAATTTTCGCCACTCACCTAGTGGTGGCTAGCTGGGAGGATTAACATGCACATCCATCATGTGCAATGTTCAAAATAACCCTCAGTCATAACCCTAATGAGTAGTGGCTTCTGCACCTGTTTAGGCCTCCTGAAAGGATTTTAAATGGTCATCTTCTCACAGCCCACATGAGGAGGATACCCAACATATATATACTGAGTGCATTCGTGAATATTGCATATACTTACACTCGACGAACGAAGCTTTTTCATGTAGCGAGAGTGTTACCGACATAGGCGAACAATTGATCTACCGAGGAACAAGCAATCACAACACGATGACGACACTGAAATTTGTTAACGCAGTTCAGCAAACTCGGCTACATCTACTGGGCATGACTACGGGCGCTCCTCCCATTGATACCGCAACCCTGGCCGCTCTAGGCGCCGGCACAAGCCGCCGGCTCCCCTGCGTGCCTGTTGCTATCAAGTCGTCATGGGTTACATCGTGTGGTGCTCCCCTCATTATATGGGAGGCCCAGGCTAGTAGTGTCCGACTCGAACACTACACGATATTTATCGACACCTATACAACTCTAAGTCTAAACATAACCCAACTCGTATAAATATTCGACACAAACACAAAAGAGAGAGTAGTGTTCCATGCATTGAAGCATGCGTGCCCAAGAAATCTGACACCTACTTAGGTCGGCACCGTCGTCTCTAGGTTATTGGACGAAGAGCTGCTAACGTGGTCTATAAGACAATTCCGAATTCTCCAAGCCTTTCATGCCTTTCTTCAACAACTCAAGCCCACATGCTATTGCAGTATTGCTTGTACACAGGCGGGGCATTTCCCGTAGAAAATGGTGCGAAGTAAGCTCTCGTTGTGAGAATACTTTTAAGCATACGTGACTTAGGCGGTTAACTAGGGACGTGAATTAGACGCCATGTTTGTTTAGCGCGAAGTGTGTGTTTAAATAGCGCCAAGTTGAGCACTTTGGCGTTAATGTATTAGACCTACCGTGCTGACATACTCATCCTTGTGTAAGTGGAAAACAATATGCATATTTGTTTTCAAATCCAATTGAACACATATCACGGAATCCCCAAGTTTTGATACAACCTCCGATCCATATTAATGGACTCAACTTTATCTAGATACGGATGTATCTAGTTAAGTGTTTAGACTAGATGCATCCGTATCTAGACAATGTTGAGACCATTAATATGGATCGGAGGGAGTACATATATTGTTCAATGTGATTTAAAATCCAACTGGACAATATATGCAATTCTGATTCGAAGGGTGCATTCGTGACTGAGATTGTCAGTAGTCTGTACTCATCCTTGTGTCTAGGTAGGACTTTTCCATCCCTATGCCACTGTTTACAGAGATATACAATTTCGAGTTGACCCTCCTTTTCTGATTGCGGGTTCCCAACGAGTGGCACAGTTGGAATAGAAAAAAGACCCAACTGGGACAAGTGGTTTATCTTGTGAGGTCACGCTCGCACCTATCATGCTAATCTTCTTCTGATTTTACTGTCATTCTCCCATCAAGTTTACCATCGCCGTCAGAGTCCCAGGAGATAGGATATGTCGCAGCCGACGACCTTCGCCTGTTGTTTACTGCAGGTCGCGATGTCGGCCTCCGCACCGGCGCGACACGATCGACTGCCGTCCCCGTCGGCTCAATCACCCAGCCGGATACACGTACGACTCCGAGATAGTGGCAACGATATACTACTGTATATAGTTTTCAAAAACGAAAACACAGCGCCGCTCGCGCAAATCAGCCACCTTCTGGGCGGTGGGCATGCTCGTATATTGTATTGCGAGATGGTGTTCTTGATACGATGCGTTTGATAGCGCTAGAGTCAGAGGATAAGCTGTTGGCAAAAGCTTACCTGCGAATTAAGCGACGGTCTTATACCATCCGCCCAGTCACTCCCGGGAATCCTCTGATGGGCGGTTGGATGGGCGGTCGGGGAACATGTTCGTATGCTCACAAAGTCAGAGGCATGTCAGTAATCAAGCACTGGTGGGTTTTGGACAGGTAACATGGACGCCATCTGCAGCTAATTTTCTAGTGCTGGCCTAATATTTGCATGGATCCGGAGAATCAGAGCATGTATAGTACTCCCTCCGTTCGGAATTAGTTGTCTCAAAGTTGTATGTATCTAGACACTTATTAATGTGTAGGTCACTCATTTCAGAGACAAGTAATTCCGAACGGAGGGAGTATATCTCAACCTTTCCATAATTCCATCATGCCTCTCCTTTGTTGGTGCTGCAACTAGGAACAAATAAACTGTGTTGACTCTCGTTCATATTGAAAAGAGGAATGACGTTGAAGATCGGTGATCAACTGGTAGTATTTTTTTGTTAGTGTATCACGAAGAAAAATGCTCGGGCGCCACTATATATGACCATACTGCTCAATCGATTCCACTAACTGCCCTAGTAGTAGCATCCTAAAACCTCCTAAGAGTCGAAAATGGAAGTTTCGACCGTACTATGTCTCCTCTACATCTCGGCCGCCTCCTGCGTCCTCTACAAAGTCTTCCTCTCCGTCAGAAAGAACCCAAAGACGAGCTCCCCCGGCAATGTGCGGCGGCCGCCGGGTCCAGCGCCTATCCCTCTACTCGGCAACATCTTCCAGGTGCAAGGGGAGCTGCACCACGCCCTGGCCAGGCTAGCCAAGGTGCACGGCCCCGTCATGTCCCTCAAGTTCGGCACCACCAACGCCATCGTCGCCTCCTCCGCTTCCGGCGCCCGCGACGTGCTGCATAAGCACGATCACCTGCTGGCGGCGCGCTCCATCACCGACGCCGGCCGCGCGCTGGGGAACCACGAGCGCTCCATCGTTTGGCTCCCCTCCACAAGCCCTCTGTGGAAGCGCCTCCGCGCGGTGTGCATCAACCATCTCTTCTCTCCGCGCGGCCTCGACGCGACCCGGGCCGTGCGGGAGGAGAAGGTGAGGGAGCTGGTCGTCTGCCTCCGCGGCCACGCCGGCGAGACCGTGGACGTCGGGCGAGTTGTGTTCTCGGGTGTGCTCAACCTCGTGTCCAACGTGCTCTTCTCCGAGGACGTGGCAGACATGAGCTCAGACGGGGCACAGGAGCTTGAGATGCTGATCAAGGGCATGGTGGAGGAGTTCACCAAGCCCAACCTCTCAGACCTCTTCCCCGTGCTCTCCGCGCTCGACTTGCAGGGCCGCCGCCGGCGCAGCGCCCAGCACCTGCGGAGGTTCAGTGACTTCTTCGACAGGATCGTCGGCCGCCGTATGAAAGCCGTCAGAGGTGAAAGTAAAGAGGATTTCTTGGACGTGCTACTCCAGCTTCACTCGGAGGATCAGCTCACCCTTGATGCTCTCAATTGCTTTCTTTCGGTACGTCAGTCATTTTCATACCCGCTAGCTAGTACAGGTATATGCCAGCACTATAAAGTGCGTACTACAGTCCGTAAAAAGCTTATCATCTTTAAGGATATTTTGAGGCAATTTGCACTTTGCACCATAGATTTTATGCATCTGAACAAGTTTTGTTGACAAAATTTTGCTGGTTCATTGACTTAAGGATGTCGGCAAAGAGCCGTATGTTTAATTCCTTGCTTTGAAAATATACCCACTCTGTTAACGCATGTTTACTAAAAATGCATGTGGTCAAACATCTCTTATATTTTAATAATTCACATTTAAATTATATGTAGGTCTTGAGGTAGAAATGACAGCAATGCACTATTTTTAAAAGAACATATTAAACAATATGTATAACTTTCTACCGGGAACATATACAAAATTTATTAGTCAATTATTATTTTCTAAATACAGACAGAAGCTTTGACTCGCTGCGTTAATGATAGATAGTTTTAGAACAGAGAAAAGGGTTTCTAAAGACAGAAATAAATGCATTGATTTGGTAATAAATAATGAATAATCTAGCCCATAATCAGCGTATATGTCATTAATTAAGTGGCCTGTATAACAATATTTTTTTTAACTTTACTTCACGTTAGTATGTGATGAATCTGTGCATTGGAGAAAAAAAATTGGGAATCACGTAATCAACATGGACAAAGTATATTTAAACATTACTTGTTTTTGTCGACGCTTGATCGTTAATAGTAATTCCGATGAGATATAAAATTATTTTATCAAACATATGCGTTCAATGTTTATTATATATTGACATGCTATATTCCTGGATTATCACGAGCGCCTTGAAAACCATTTAATATTAAGCTAACATATTACTGATAGTCCACAACAAGGAAAAAATAATATTTACATTAATATATAATCACGTCAAAAATTCGATTCAAACAAAGTGAGTACCATTCTTGCATGCATGACAGGCATAGGCAACAATTTATTTTCTTATTACCAATTGGTAATTTCCAAATATAGAAACCTACATACCTATTTAAAATCTGCCGTGACCTAGGTAATAGGTCATCATGTTCAATCTAGACCCTCAGATCGAATGGAATGAATCCGTGGTACTAAGCAATTGGGAGCATGTTAAATTCCACAATATATACTCAGATTACTCCCTCCGTTCCTAAATATATGATGTTTTAGTTATTTCACATGTTTTTTTAATTAGTTATTTCACATGTTGACTAGATGCAGAGTGAAATGAGTGAACTTACACGTTAAAATATGTCTATATGTATTTAGATATATGTGAATATGGATAAAGTCTAAAATATCTTATATTTAGGAACGGTCGCTTACATGGTGCGGGCGTGCGCTCCCACCTTCCCACAAAAGTTGTACCGTTCATCTTTGGAGTGCGCTAGTGCAGGCTACTGCTACAAGATATCAATCTGTATTTGGAATATGTACTATGTAGTACTCCCTCTATCCGACAATATAAAATGTTTTGCCAAGCTAAAACAGGTTGCCAAAATTTCTTATATTAATTATGTGACGGAGGGAGTAGTAGATATCTTGACTAGACCATCCACTATTCTCCACATTTCCCTGGTCATCAGAATTTCAGATGGATATAGCTTCCGCTATCAGGCCCAAGTCGACCAACATCATTGACTAATCATTCACGCATGATACGTGCGCACTCATCTATATTATGTTATCGAAAGTTCGAACCAGATATCTGTCGACACAGATATCTAGGTTAACATACGGTTGCCACTAGTGGAGAAGACAAACGTAGTACAAAATTTTGTATAGCCCTGTTGGCCGGTTTGCAGCCGAACTGTTTTTGCCCACCCTGATGTATAGCTGATAACACGTTGTCCAGATTTAACTTACTTCCACCTTTACTGGTGCTGCAAGAAAGTGTTTTTTTACGTACGTACTGCACTCCGATGCCAATTCTTTTATTAGATGCCCATGATCTGGTCCTAGTTCAAACTCCTATATAAAACATTATCAGTTCACAGTCGACGGGGTCTAAACTAACCAGAAACGTTTGTGTGTCACCAGGATCTGTTTATTTCAGGGGCAGAGACGAACTCGATCACGGTGGAGTGGACGATGGCCGAGCTACTCCGGCAACCTGCGGTGATGTCAAATGTCCGCGACGAGTTGCAGGAAGTTCTGGGCTCAAAGAGGCACCCGGACGAGTCTGACATCGGCAAGATGCCATACCTCCGGGCCGTGGTCATGGAAACGATGCGGTTGCACCCGGCGAGCCCGCTGATGATGCCGCACGAGGCCATGGCCGACGGTGCGGAGGTCGGCGGCTTCGCGGTGCCCAAGGGAACCAAAGTGATCGTCAACCTATGGGCTATTATGCGTGACCCGGCATCGTGGACGCAGCCGGAGGAGTTCGTGCCGGAGAGGTTTCTTGGGGCAGATGTGGACTTCAGGAGCAAGGACCAGACGGAGTTCATGCCGTTCGGGGCGGGGAGGAGGGCGTGCCCCGGGACGCCGATGGCAACGAGGGTGGTAACGCTGATCCTGGCGTCTGTACTGCACGCGTTCGAGTGGAGGCTGCCTGAAGGGATGCAGCCGTGCGACGTGGATGTCAGGGATCGGTTTGCCACGTCTCTCAAAATGGTGACACCGCTCAAGGCTGTGCCCGTGCCATTGTTCCAGTGATACACTGATGTCTTTAATGATCATTTCATACACGCGCAACACTCGCAGGGTTTGTGCGGCTATGGATTTCAGATTGTGTTAAAGAAAATATGTAGACAGTGAGATAGTGGTAAATTATAATGATTGTGTAGAAACTATTGCCACAGCGAGGAAAGTGATGATAATTTATCATCATGTAACTAAACAAAATTAGAATGTGGAGATCCTCACGAATGAGCTCTGACAATCACACCTCCTCAGTCGTCCCGATTCGGGCAAGAACTCCCTCCCCATCGTACAACAGATCTCGACACCACCGACCAATCAGGTGGATGCAGTTTCATGAAGCGGGGTGTGCCCCAACAGGATAGTGTGTACGAAGCCAACCACGAACCAACTCGCGGATGCGCGACAGCTTTGCCAATATCCTCACCAATCAGGCTGTCAATGGCGGATGCAGTGTTGACATGCGGGGCCCAGCGCGACGAGACGAGAAAATTGAAGATACATATGGATGCATTGAGTTGTGCCTTCTCCCCGCCCGCTGCCGTCTAGGGTTCTAGCCACAACATCGCTTGCCTCCCTTGAAGGGGAGGAGAGTGTGTCGAAGCCAACCCCGGATTAGCTCGAAGATGTGCGACACCTCGCAATATCCTCACGCTCAGGCCATCAATGGTGGATGTGGTGATGACACGGTGGGCCAAACGGGAGGGGCAGACGAGGATTTTGAAGAAATACTTTGGGATGCTTTGGGTTGTGCCTTCTCCTTGAATGCCATCGGCTAGGGTTCGAGTGACAATTGTGTTTGCGTCCCTCGTCTCGATCGAATGAGATATGTTTGAGGAGGATAGATTTGATGCTTCCGGTTGCTTCAATTCCCAGCTTGCATCAATTGCTTTTGAAGCCGAAACCATTTAGTTTTGCCCAATGTTTCCTTAGCCGAGTCCGCAGGGAGGAGATTCACTGCAACAGAGAGAATCGCTACAATGGATGGGGAACGGGGCCATGGAAAAGGTAGTTTTGGTCATGGAGATTGGTCCTCCTAGGCAAGGTGGTCTACCGCCACCATGCCAGAACAATCCTTACCAACACAATCGCCTAAACTGGGCACCGCCATATCAGTAGTTTCTACATGATGTTTTTTGTCCTAGGGAAATCTCATCTCCGGTGATTGGAACAGAGTTTACTTATTCGGTAGGCGGGACACACGTCAACATCAACAGGTTAGGATCAACACAACTACATGGTTAAGTTCCCTCAGACTTTAGTCATACATGATAATGACATCATACAAGGTTTACAAGATGGATCTCGCCGAGTTTATAGATGCACCCAAAGAGTTTAGACGTAGCTAGGGTTTATGACTATGGAGTCTCTACAAAGGCTAGGACTTCGACTTGGGCGTAGATAAACTTGCGCTTGAGTGTGTCCTTCCGGTTGTTGGCTTCTCATATTTCTAAGCTTATGTCGGAGTCTCCATCTTGTACGTTACGGTTTCCTTGATGCTTTGCATGTTAAGTTGATCTTGTAACCTTGCTTCAATGTATGTCCGGTTTAGGGAATCTTCAGGGAGTCTTCTTGTAGCACGTCAGGTTAAGTTGGTGGAGCTTTTAGATGAGAGCCGCCCGATTGTGGAAATATTTTAACGTCATGAGCTGGAAGTGGTGTAGGTTCCCACTTATGTCTGCTAAGCCCCGAGCAGTGCCTTTAATAAGGTGACCGGCGTTCTTGACAGGTCGATGAAATTGCCTTGCTCCTGATGAAACTTGTCTGATGAGTTTCATGATGCTTTGACCTGAATGATAGGTCTACGGTCGCTGACCTAGATGGGAGACCTTGCTTCATTTTTTCTGACCTGGATGAAGGTTCTTTGAGGATGTCATGGACATGCGTGCTAGGTCTTGATGTTGTCCTGGATCTAGATGATAGGTCTCGACGTTTTTGTCCTCGTCCTACAAGAGTTAGGAGTAATGCGGAAGAATAATTCCAATGTTTTACCTTTGTGACATGGGAAGGTCTCTTGGTGGAGAGGATTCTGCTTACTAATGAGCCTCCGATCTAATGAAGTCGCATATTTTATTTGTTACCATTGGACCGAATGAGAGGTTGTCGGTGTCCTCTGCAACGTGATTAGGACGCCACGGCGATGAGACATTCCCAGCTAAGCTAAAAGCACGACCCTACGACTTTTGAAGGTCGTCTCGGTTCATGTGTAAGACCTGGATCTTAATTAACGTTGGTAGTCCTTGGCTTTGAACTGTCACGCGGCCAGGTGGTCATTGCTGCGTGTGAATCTATATCTACTGAGAGACTTTGAATTTGAACGGCCATGCGGCCACAAGGTCTATTGATGGGACGTGACGGGCGTACCAGGAACCTTTCGCATTGTCCACGTTTTATTCGACATTTCTGCTTCGATTTTTGTGTTGAAGGGAAGTCATGTTTGCCATCTGATCTGCTTTGGACGAGCAAGACCTTCCTTCGGGCAGGGGAGGCGTCTACCTCCTTCCGATATAAGTTAGGTTGGTGCCTCGACCTTGTCATCCATCTCCTTCTTCTTTCTCTGTTCATCCCCTTATTCTAGATAGATTCAGCAACCACATGATGGGAAACAAGACAGAGGCTTCACAAGCGTCTGTGTCGCCGCGACTTCTTTCAGACACTCATGTTCCCGATGTACATCTCAGTCACATGAGGCGATACAGACGTTCGTAAATCCGTTCAGACGTCAATCCATAACTTTCCTTCGCAAATTGCTTAATTCTTATCCATCTTAGTATTCACACAGACACTCCTCTCCTTCCCGAGGAAAGAGCCAGGATCCGAGTTCAGTCTTGTGCTGCCCTATTTAGAACAGTGCAAATGATCTCCGGTGTTGTAGGAGTCACAGGCAATTCCTCCCTAGGCCGTGCCAGCTTCGAGTGACCAACATGAAGCTCACCTTCGTTGTTGACGATGAAGTCGAGCCACGGGCGGAGCGAGACTGGCCACAGGCGGAGCGATCCGGCGGTGCGGACGTTGTGTGAAGGTTTTTCTGAGCGAAAGCTCTGCGCTCCGGCGCCAATGGCGGCGATGTCTGCGGGTATTGTTACCTTCTTAGGGGTGCTATTGTGGTTACCTTAGCTACGCGTTAGGGTTCCGGGTGAAAACCCTTGACCATCTTGGTCTCGACGACGGAGACGTGTTATGTAGTTACTCTCTTGGGGGCGTCGTCATGGGGCCTCGTGCCTTCAGGCTTGTTCTGTGTCCTCGGTGGCAAGTTTGGTTCTTCTTGTTTTTCTTTTTCCTGTCTTTGATCTGTGTAAGAGGTACCACTCATCACATTGTATCGGTTCGGCAGTTTGGCTTTATTTATAAAGCGGGGCGAAAGCCTATTTCGAGAATTCGGCCAAAGGGGATGAAAGCGATGATGACCGCAAGTGAAATATAGTATATCCGAATATCATGTAGTATCATGTATATAATAAAGCAGCATATCAAAATATATTTGGTAAGAACATTATATCTATACTAATAATAAAGGCATTAAGGGCGTGTTTGGTAGGCTGCAGATACTCCAAGCAGGCCCGCCAGGAGCAACCTCCGGGTGATTGGATGCCTGCATGGAGCGCTGGGCCAGGCTAGCACTCTTCTCAAAGCACCGTCGAGCCAGGCCCGCTGGGAACGGCCGAATCGGCCATTTCCGTGGAGCCAGGCTACGCGCGTGCGAACTAGCGCAACGCGGCGCATGAGCTGTTGCAGCCGCCGGAGATGGTGCGAGCGCCAAATTAGGGCGGGAGAAATTCGGTCACCGCCCTCCGAATTTGCCCCTCTATTTAGCCCATCTCCAAATCGAAAACCGCCATTTGTGCTTCTGGACCAGTTGCGATGGCGGGAGCGATTTTCGTCGAGGCTAAGGCGAGGTCGGTGGCGACCTCGACCGAAGTGCTCTCCTCGACGGTGACCTCCATGACGACATCGACGACGACGTCGATGGCGACCTCCACGGCGAAGGCGGCCGCGAACTCTCATCTGGATTTGCTGCCTGTAAGAACTTTTGAGCTTACTCTTTGTTCAGATCTTAGATCTTGGTGCTAGATTACAGTCCACGGATTCGCTGCTTACCTTACAGTTCATAGATTGATTGTGTACTCTGTGCATACCCCAGATATGTGATTAAGAGGTTATAGTCAACATAGTAAGAACAGATTCATGTTTAGGTTTACCGTCGTGATTAAGAGGTTCATTTCCATGTAGGAGACGGGCCGACTTAAGATGAGAGTCCCTTTGCAAATGCTTTGTGAGACTGCACTGCCTGACTTGAATATGTATGAGAAGCATGTATAAGAAGCCAATACCCCTGAATGCAGTGCATCTTGATGTGGTTCCTCTTAATGCAATCCCTATGGATGCAGTCAGTCACTCACCTGACCAATCTGAGATGTCTGCCAATGTATCTAAGAAGAGAGCGCACTCTGAAAATGAAGAAGTGCCTGAGAGGGGACCTATGCAATGGGTACCTACTATGTCACTCTTTGTTCTCAACAGAGTTGTTGAGCTCGTGCGGAAGGGGATACAGTTTGACAGAGGCTTCAAAGAAAGAGTACATGAAGAGGGTTAGCGATGATGTTCTTGAATTCACTGGGCTCACTGTCACCACAACTCAAATTTACAACCATCTGATAAGGTGGAGAGCTCGGTGGGTTAGGATTTGCCAACTGAAGCAGCTTGAAGGAACAGTTTGGCATGAAGAAAGCAATACTCTAATGATGGATGATGACAAGTTGCTTGCACACATCACGGTTAGTTTCATTCCGAGGACTAACATACTTTTTCCTTTCGCTTATTCATTACGAACCTGAACTAACAATCTGTGTTGTCCAAATTAGAGGCACCTGAAGGACGATGAGATACTGAACAAGCCCCTTGTCAACTACGCTCAAATGAAGGCAATCTACATGCCAATAATGGTTCATCCTTGCAATCTGTACACTCCAACAATTCTGATCAAGGCTATGAACTACCTTGCTGACAACAGAGATGAGCAGATCAAGTATGCCAAGATGACACCCTCAGGGAGGAACACCTGGCTCAGGGCGTATCTGCACGACCAGTGCTACACCTGATCCATTCTTCACTAGTTTAGAACTTATGGGTCTGTATTATGTTCGAGGTGGTATATATTAACCCCTCCATCGATGAACTTGTGATGCATTACGAGATGTGGTTCGTAAACTCCTGATACATCAGTCCTGGTACTGTGATCCAGATGAACTCATTTTGGGTATGCTTATGATATGATATGCTATGATATGATATGCATCTTATTTTGGGTCTGTAATATGTGATTTGGGGTAAGATCACCACAAGGTTGAAGAGGTAGCCGGAGCAGCAGCTTTGCATACAACCAAACACACCCATGGTTGCATATGAGCATGCAAAAGACGTAACCAAACACCCTGAATAATGAGCTCAGGCCATACTGTGTTCTTTGCTGCAGGCTACCAATCAAGATGAACAACATGGCTGAAGTCTGTTTTTCCATGGCCATGCTCCACTGGGCCTGCCCCCATGGAGACGAGAAACCAATGCAGGCTACCAATCACGCCCTAAGGTTTCTTGTTGTCGTGTAACACCGGAGGTCACGAGACCCCCCTTTTAGAGATTCGAAGAGGGGCGCAAGGAGGATCCGGGCGAGCAAGTGAGCGGTGCAGAAAGTAGAACACACAGGCAATTTACCCAGGTTCGGGCCGCTGAGAAGCGTAACACCCTAGTCCTGCATGTCTGGATATATGGTGGTGATATGCGTATCCGGGTTACAGAGTTGTGTTCCCGGGCACTCTCTCCATGATGGCCTCCCTTGATCTGATATATCTAGCTAGCTTGTGTTGCCAGATAATCCTCTCCCACGACCTGGTCCTCCTTTTATATCAAGGGGATACCACAATGGTCTGACTCTTCTACCCCTGGGACACCCGCTTTCTTGCCCAAAGGATAGCCCTTATCTCTGCCTTTTTCCAGATCGTGCCAAACTAGGAAAGTACTATCACAGCTTCACTTCACAGACCCGCACATGGTTTGTCTTCCTTGGTCATCCCGGATACACCTGCCCCATCTTTAGCCTGTGAAGGTGCGCTTGAGTTTCATCAGAACTCTGGTGTAAACGAATCATCTTCATGCGGGCCACGCGAGGAGACTTCCCGGGAAGTCCTCTTGGAAGAAGAGGATGGCTGCGCGCAAAAAGGTTGAGGCGCTCTTCGATAGCAAGTTTCGGACTGCAGAGCATCTGCGCAAAGTTCAAGCAGTGGTAGCCGATGATCACTGCAGCTTGGGTCCTACACAGATCAGTGCCCCAGCGCTTGGTCCTCAGAGTGAGAGTTACATCCCCATCATCTGGTTCTTCCTGGCTATGGGTCTTGTTCCCCCATTCTCTCCCTTCTTTCATGCTGTCTTGGACACATATGGGTTAAGTCTTCTGCAGTTGCACCCTACCGTTGTTCTGTCGCTGGCAGTTTTCGCGCATCTCTGCGAGTGCTTCGTGGGCGTAGTTCCTTCCGTAGCGCTATTCCGCTACTATTATGCTCCTCGTCTTACCCCAAAGGAGCCAATCTCCGCCAGCGTTACCCTTCAACTTCGCGATGGTATGGCAGAGGAGTACCTTGAAATGGATACAGGCGGTAAATGGGACAATTGGAGAAGAGACTGGTGCTTCGTCCAGGTCAAATCAGCTTCTCATCCTCATTACGCCGTTCCTGTCACCAGAGCTTCACATATCGCTAATTCGAATGAGTACAGTCCTCGCGACAAGGAGTTTGGGGAGGTGTTTGATCGTATCAAAGTGTTTAAGCGTCAGAAGCTATCTGGTCTGATGGTGGCTGCTCATTTCCTTCAACATCGTCTGGCCCCGTTGCAGAAGAGGACCAAATTTATCTGGGACTATACAGGGGAGAGTTCAGACAGGATGTGCCTTCAGGAAGCTGATGTGCCTTCTGCTGAGGTGGCCAGATGGATCAAGAAATTCTTTCATTCTAGCAGTTCTGGAGCTCTCCCTGTCGGTGTAGTTCCTCTGTATCGCCGGAGCAATAAGATCAAGCTTCTCCAGTCAGTTCTGGCTTGCGGTCCCGTAGGAATTTCACGGACGGAGGGTCAAGAACCGAACTCACAGACCGATGAGGTTCAACAGGAAGAAGTTGCCCAGCCTGCCCATCGTCAAAGGTCAAAGAGGGTAGTAGTTCCATCTGGTCGAGAAGAACCTTGCAGGAGAACCGCGGGTTCGAGCTCTAGCCGTGCATTACATTCTGGTTCCCGGGAAGCAGATGACACCTCCTTGCTGCCTCGCTCTAGCGAGGTTCCTCCTGCTAAGCCACACGACAAGGCAAAGAAGAGCCAGAGGTACTCGTTTTCGTGTGGTTCTCTTCCCTTAAGTGTGGTATTTCTACCCGGGGAATCTTATCAGGAACTCAAGCCATGTACTTCCATGCAGGGTCCCAGGAGGCAATAGGAAACTCAAGAAAATGCCGAGGGTAACCACCCCGGATAACTCCGAAACTGAGGATGATTCCAGCTTGCCTGGGGGTGACCATTCCGTATCCGGGAAAAAATGGCCTGACATGATCAGGGCATCGACCCATTCTACTCAAGATTCTCCTTCGGCAGGTACGTCTTCTCTCTTGCCTGATGCCTCAGGGGTTTCTGCGGCGGTTATTCAAATGCTTGAACTTACCTTGTATCCCATGCCATCCCAAAGCAGGCATCAACCAAGGTTCTCTGGCTCCATTTGCTCCAGCCCCCGTGCTGGCTGGGGAGGAAGCAGCTCCAGATTCAAGGGCAGAGCAAGAACTTCGAGATGAAATTGCTGTCCGAGAATCCGCAATCATGTTCAAGGACAAAGAGATTGCTACTCTAAAGAAGGAATTGCAAGAACTCAAGGCTTCCAAGGTCAAAGCTGAAGAGGACCGGGAAGCAGCTCTTTCCTGGGAACGGGAAGCCTCTTCAAGGGTGAACGTCCTGGACGGAGAGGTTACCGCTTTGCTGTCCGTGATCAAGAACCTCGAGCCCCCAGGCGAGGGCCGGCATTCGGGCACTTCTCCCAGGCTGAACGAATTCCATGAAGCCGCTGTCAAAATGGCTGAAGAAATGGATCTCCTGGGAATCCATGTTTCCCGTGAAGGTCTGAATCCTGAAGGCTCGTCATTGGGGGATTACGCTCAATTCTTCAAGACATCAGCAGACAAACTCAGGACAGCGGTTAAAGAGGTTGATATCAGTCGCCAGCTGGAGTGCAAGACTTTGGTTCGAGACGTCGCGACGGAGATTCTGTCCGCGGTCCGCCTTTTGGATCCAAAATTTTCCGTGGAAGATGTTCTCAAGGATTTCGACGAGGAAGCTAAGGCGGCATATGAGAAGATGATAACTCCTGTGGTCGACGAGCTGGTGCACCAATTCATGAGAACGGAAGAAGTCATCAATGAAGATCCCCAACCCTCAACACTCATCTGCCCTGCATGCAACTTTACGATTACTGTATCCCAGATTGTCCATGAATAACAGTTTTTTCCTTGCCTTTATTCGGTAGTCCAGGTAACATGCGATTTCCTGTTAAGATATTAGGAATACCAGTTTCATAAAGCACAAACACTCCAGGGCATTGATCGATTAGCATTAGAGTCAGTTAAACCGATGCACAGAGTAAAAGCCTGATGTCAATGCCTAAAGTATGGGGGAACGAACCCGTTCCCATTTCCTCATTTGCGGAGGGACGGACCCTTCCCGCTTAACATACGTAGCGGAACGGATCCAGACCCACCATCACAACTGTGGAGGGACGGACCCTTCCCACTTTCTCAACTGCGGAGGGACGGACCCTTCCCGCTTAACATACGTGCGATGTTTTGTGGTGGAACGAATCCAGACCCACTATCACACCTGTGGAGGGACGGACCCTTCCCACTTTCTCAACTACGGAGGGACGGACCCTTCCCGCTTAACATACGTGCGATGTTTTGTGGAGGAACGAATCCAGACCCACTATCACACCTGTGGAGGGACGGACCCTTCCCACTTTCTCAACTGCGGAGGGACGGACCCTTCCCGCTTAACAAACGTGCGTTGTTTTGTGGCAGAATGAATCCAGACCCACTATCGCACCTGTGGAGAGATGGACCCTTCCCACTTTCTCAACTGCGGAGGGACGGACCCTTCCCGCTTAACATACGTGTGATGTTTTGTGGCGGAAGGAATCCAGACCCACTATCGCACCTGTGGAGGGACGAACCCTTCCCACTTTCTCAACCGCGGAGGGACGGACCCTTCCCTCTTAACATACGTGGTGGAACGGATCCAGGCCCACCATCACATGCAAGGTTCACGGGAGCGACCCGGATACATAAACTTTATTACTTATCATCGCCCAGGGCCCTGTGGTGCACCACACTCTCTTTCCTGAAACACTTGAACAAACACGCTTACCGAAACCAAGGAACACGAAACGAGCTTCAACCTAGCTTACACAACAGGACTCGACACTACTTGGAAAGACTTCTAAAATGAAAAGTAAACCATCACAAATCAACCTGTCCCGACTGGTTCTGATTTGCTTTGATACCTGTCCGGGAGCGACTCCCCGGTTTCGTGCTTCAGATACTTGTTTCCCTGGGAAGGTGATCTACCCTGGGCGGGCTCACGAGGTAGTAGCATTCTTCCTTCTCAATGCACTTGTCAACCAGCTGCCACAACTCCTCTTCATTATCGACGACGCAAGTGCTGAGCCTGGTCTTCACCTTTTTGTTTCCAACGTTGGCATGGAAGGAAGAAAGAACGGTCATGCTCCGGACGTTGGGAATCCGATCGGCGACCGACCGGAAGCGCTTGATGTACTCCCTCAGGCTCTCCCTGGGCCACTGAGCCAGGCAGAAGAGGTCGTAGTAGGTATACGGCTGCTCGGTCCCGCCACGGAATGCATCCACGAACAGCTTCTTCATCTCGGTCCATGATCCAACGGACCCATGGGGGAGACCTTCCATCCATGACTTAGCACAATCGTTCAGGGCAAGGGGGAAGTAGTTGGCCATCATCAGTTCATTGCCTCCGATGAGGCTGATAGCATGCTTAAATACCTTCAAGAAGTCTTCTGGGTTGGAGTTCCCGTTGTAGGCTTTGGTCAGTCCGCGACAGAGTTGGCATGTCTTCACTGCCCTTCTCAGCTCTGGGATCAGAGCGAGGCAATCGACTTCTTCCTCAGAATCTGTATCTTCTACTTCCACGGCATCGTGACTCTCATTGTTCCCGGGAAGCGAAAAGGTGCCCTTTCCAACACCAGGCTTCTCATTCCCTGAGTTGCTCCGAACCCCGTTCATGACAACATCCATCAAGCGATCCAGGTGCTCAACCCAAACTCGAAAACTCTGAAAACCTTGCACATCTTCTTGGGGTGACTGTAGTAGCTTCCTGGCAGCCATTAAAGCTTCATGGGGTTGCTCCAGGCCGGGCACATCGAAGTTTTCAAAGCTTCCCGGACAGTTTTGGTACTTGTCAGCATCGGACGGTTCTCCTTCCCCATCAGGTGACTTCACTGCTGCCTGGCTGCTAGACGGAGGGAGCAGTGCCAAAGTGTCTCCAAACGGAAACGGCTGACCAGTTTTGATGCTCTGGATGAGGTAGGATATGAAACTGTCCACTGGTTCCCCGCCAAGCGGAGGTGGATTTCCGTGAACGGGCGCGCCTCCTCAGACTCCGGCTTGGGAACGGCCGGGTCTTGAGTATCTCTAGGCTCTGGACCTCGAGGGTTATGCAAGGGGCAACTCCAGTCCTCTTCAAACTCATCCAGGATGATTCTCTTAGCGCGGGGAGATGGTGGGTCACGAATCGACCTGGATCTCTTCTGCCTTTGAAATCGGCGAGCTTGTTCTTCTTCACGCATGCTCTCCAGGATGCGCCTCTCCCCACGGACTGGTTCGCGAGGCATCGGCGTCCGGCGAGCCCTCAAGCCAGGATCTGAGGTGCATCCACCTCCACGGCGTGCTGCCATGAAGCGAGGTCTTCCGAGGCGAGGGAGGTGGTGAGTATCGACCGGGCACCAGTCAGGAGAGACTGCACGGCGGTCTCCGACTCCCACCGGGGAACCTCCGAACGGTAGTGTCCTCCTACACGTCGGCCTCCCCACGACGCTTGAGTCAGATGACCCATCTTCGATCTTCTCGGAGTTCATGCTTGTTCCCGGCTTTGGCGATGAAGTGCTCTCCAGATCGCTTGCGCCCCCTACCTGGCGCGCCAGATGTCGTGTCCGAAGTCACGAACACCGGAGGTCGCGAGACCCCCTTTTAGAGATTCGCTGAGGGGCGCAAGGAGGATCCGGGCGAGCGAGTGAGAGGTGCAGAAAGTAGAACACACAGGCAATTTGCCCAGGTTCGGGCCGCTGAGAAGCGTAACACCCTACTCCTGCATGTCTGGATATATGGTGGTGATATGCGTATCCGGGTTACAGAGTTGTGTTCCCAGGCACTTTCTCCATGATGGCCTCCCTTGATCTGATCTACCTAGATAGCTTGTGTTGCCAGATAATCCTCTCCCACGACTTGGTCCTCCTTTTATATCAAGGGGATACCACAATGGTCCGACTCTTCTACCCCTGGGTCACCCGCTTTCTTACCCAAAGGATAGCCCTTATCTCTGCCTTTTTCTAGATCGTGCCAAACTAGGACAGTACTATCACAACTTTACTTCACAGACCCGCACATGGTTTGTCTTCCTTGGTCATCCCGGATACACCTGCCCCATCTTTAGCCTGTGAAGGTGCGCTTGAGTTTCATCAGAACTCTGGCGTAAACGAATCATCTTCATGCGGGCCACGCGAGGAGACTTCATGGGAACCCCTAGTTCCCGGGATGCGACACTTGTGGTACGTCGTTTAAAATACCCCTAAAGTTTGCAACAATTACCCATCACTGCCACACATAAGTCATATACCGTTTGGATCTTTTCTTTTTCCCAGCGAAGCCTTCCAAATTAGAAGTACCGGTTAGATATCATGAATCATGATCATCCCCGACTCCAATCCGACCAAGTCTCCTCTCCCGCCACACGCCACCCCGCCTCGTCTTAATTCACGCTCCCCGTCAATGTCTCCCTCCGTTCTACTCCTTCCATCGGAAATACTAGGTAAGATGGCGCGTCGACACGCCGCGCCCGTGTGGTTATATTGATGTAGTTCATTTTAATATTCTGTAATTTGTAAAAGTACGAAAATATTTGCATACATTTGAATTCTCTAAAAAATTAACCACATTGTGAATTAAGGGAAAGCTTTGATATTTTTAATATGGTTAAGAGTTGGTAATTTTTTGTTATTCGAAATAAACATGGTTATTTTTTTCGAACATTTATGAATTCGAGATAAATAATTAGGATTTATTTTTAAAAAATATTTTGATATGTTCAACATATTGTTCTCATGTAGAGTTGGTTAATTTTGTTATTTCAAATAACCATAGTTAATTTGTTCGAACATTCATGAATTATCCCTAGTTAGTACCTATTGCTATGGAATTTTTCCCAGCCTATTACACAGGCATTCGCGAGAGCACCGCCAATGTGAGGATTAAAAATCATAACCTAAACTATTAAGCAGACAAAAACATCAATTCCCCTCCCTGTCGCCGAGAGGTATGCGCGCGGGAGGCAAATTCATGGGTTTGCCGTGGGAGTTGGAGGGGTAGTTTCTTTGGCTTAGCCGCCATGGTGGCAAGAGAAAACATTTTTTTACAACCATGTTTTATCATATATTCTATTCTGTTAAAAGTTTTAAACGTAACAATGAGTAGTAAATCGGCATACTTTCTTTGGTTTTGTCAATTTATTGCTAAGGCTGATATGGACATTTCATCGTCTTTCCAAAGTGATTATAAATGATCGCATAAGAAAATGTGTAAAGATATTGACTGTAATAGTAAACCATGTATTGACACACGATTCATATGCCTTTATCGAAAAGCTTCATTAAGACGATAAAACCTAATGCTATTTTATAGGTTTTTTACACGACACACCGCACCCGTGAAGACAAAACACGGCCATATTGTTACATGAGGAAGTGAAGCATGGTCCTAATTCATGAAATAGGAAACAATATATAAACTTCATTGATTCAGCGGAAAGAAGAGCGAAGAAAATAAATACCTCAACATTATTTTTCCTTTTCTCAACAACCACCTTTTGTTCACCATAGATTCATACAAATTGTTTCAGGACGATTATAAGTTCTTTAGTTGAATGCTCAGCGACACTTTTTTTCGCATGTACCAAATAAGTATCACTATATTTTCATATGAATGATGGTCTGTTTCTTATAGCTCCAAATAGGTACATGATGCTTGATGTGAATACAGCTTGATCATGCATGGTAATAAATTATGATAGTTAGTTAGTATGTGCGAAACTAAAATACATATAACAATTTATCGTGCGATAAATAATGGAGGAAACTTTCTTTCCAAGTTCCTTTAACAAAATAGGCAATTTGGCGTGCCGCCACGTTGCATCCGTTGTAATTCGAAATGCCGTAAATCATCGAATTTGACGTATACAGTATATCGAAATACTTAGCGAATTAAAATATTCGAATATGCTTGTATTTTTTTCACAAATTTGTAAGTTAACTCCATAATGAGGAAATGAAATATGTGAGCATTTTTAAATGTCAATATATTTTAGATTATCTCCATTTTTTAGCAAATTGTAATGTTCAACTATGCTTCTATTTTCCCATTATTATTTAATTTATGTACGTATTTAGTGAGAATTCACATTTATTGAATTTAATTTGATAGTAAATAGAGGAAGTGCATTTAGTTTGTATCTAAATTATTACAAAATTGAGATATTCAAATATTTTTTTTACACAAGTAGTTAGCATATATTTTTCTGATCGGTTCGATATATTATTCATATTGTTCGATGGATAGTTTTAGAGTTATTGAATTTATAACATTTTTCATTTTCTGGAAAATGTGTGAATTTTTCAAACATGTTTGTTTTTTTATTATAAGTAATTGGTTTTTTTTAGAAATGTGTAGTTTTTCAAAAATTATTCAAATTGGAAAGTTTTTAAGTTTTGAATTATTGTCATGCTTGTAAAATGGTCAGATGCGAAAGATTTTTAAAATTCTAAAGTACTGAAATTTGGAATTTGAATTAGATTTTTCCAATATATGGTTGTAGTTCAATTTTGGGAACGACCACTTTAAAAACTTTTCAAAAATTTGGAAATTAGTTATTGAATTTATAACATTTTTCATTTTCTAAAATGTGTGAATTTTTCAAACATGTTTACCTTTTTTTTATAAGTAATTGTTTTATTTTTTTAGAAATGTGTAGTTTTTCAAAAATTATTCAAATTGGAAAGTTATTAAGATTTGAATTATTGTCATGCTTGTAAAATGGTCAGATGCGAAAGATTTTTAAAATTTTAAAGTACCGAAATTTGGAATTTGAATTAGATTTTTAATATATGGTTGTAGTTCAATTTTGGGAACGACCACTTTTAAAACTGTTCAAAAATTTGGAAATTGTTGGAATTTTTAGAAAGTTTACGTTTTTAGAAATGGTCAGATTTAAAAATTGTTGAAGTTAGAAATTTATTATGAATTGAATTGTTTTTACGTTTGTAAAATGATCAGGTCTGAAAGAATGTTATAATTTTCGAAGACTCAAATTTGAAATTTGGATTTAAATGGTCAAATATGTTTGTGTTTTTTCCCACAAATTTATCCAAATATCGACAAATACAAAAAAATAAACATTTTTTTGTTGTCATAAATAGTTTTTTTTAGTCATTTTGATATTTTTTCTATATTTTTACGATGATTATTTGTAAAAAAAATTCCATTTTCTGTTTCTGTTTTAAAAAGAAAGAAAACTGACATGTGGGACCCAGCGTGACGTCCGCGTGACGTCAGCAGGGGGAGGGCCTCCCACGCGACGGCGACGACCACGGCGGCGGCGCACCACCGTGTTCCAGGACGCGCGCGTGGGCGTCGCGGATGCGCGTGGACGCGGGTGGCCGCAGGCAGCGGCGCCGCTGCATCTTGGTCGCCGGAGCGTCGCCGGAGGCGTGCGAACGCGGCGGCCCGAGCGATCACGGCGGCGTCGATTGCGGCGCCTCTGGGGCGTTCCGGCACACGTTCGTGGGCGAGGAGGGAGAGGACGCGGCGGCGAAGCGTTCCGCGTGCTTCGATCTGAACGGGGAGAGGCGGAGCGGCCGTGGCGCGCGTCGGCGGCGGCGGCGAGCTCGGGCCGTCGCGGGAGAAGAAGGAGGAAGGGGGAGATGTGATGCGTTTTTTCACAGAGGTCCCTGGTCTTTCGTGAAATTAGATATTAGTCCTTTGCGGGGGGTTTTCTGCGAAAGTGTTGTGCCAAAATTCGTGCGGGAGGGGTCACCGGCTAGAAACCGGTTCCACCGGCGGTGACCGGTGACGTGGCGTCCGCTGATTGGTGCGGGTGCGCACGTACTGTTGCCAGTAACAGTACCGCGCGCGGGGGTCGACGTGGTTCCATCCTGGCCGTCTGTTGTGTCGATCGGACGCTCAGAAAAAAAGGGCGACGTGGCCCGTGTGAGAGGCAGAGGCAATGTCGCCCATATATAAGGTTATTCGAGTCTGCCCGACGTGCATCGTGTACGGCTCGATTTCGATAGGAAATTTTCGAGCCGGCCCGACGTGTGTGCCGTGGAGAGGCTGGGGTGGGCCATGGCAATCTAATCCCCTCGATTTCTTGCGGCAGACAAACGCACAGATCAGCGAGCATATACACACCACGCGCGCAAGACGGCACACGGGAAATCGATCGAGCAACGGCGCCGATCGCCGCCCGTAACTAGCTCTTCCTTCAATCGACATCGATCGCACGACCTCGCTGGAGTTTGCTCGCCATGAAGCTCTTCGAAACCGAGCTTTCCGTCGGCAATGGAAGTCCCGGGTCGACGCATAAACAGCAGCACAGGCGGACAACCAGTAGCGCCGAGTAGAGCGGATCAAGTCGCTGCCGGAGTGGCCGTTTGCCGAAGTTTTGGTCACGCCCGATTTGCTGCCTCTTCGCGCGCCGCTTGCGGCTCACCCGTGCGTGCTGCGCGGCGTTGGTTGTTCCTCGCTCGGGTAGCTGACGTGGATGGTAGTCGTCATCGTCGGAGGTCATCGACTGCAGCCCCACATCTTGCCAGCCGGCCGGAACCGAAAGGGACAACGTGCGCGGCTGCTGAAGATTCGGATGGAGAACTCCTAGAGTATCAGAACACGAACACGAAGAACACGAACACGACGGTTTCTTCCTTGGGAGGAGCCTGACGCTGTCCCAGCTCCGGGCGCTACCGGCTTCGGCGAGGCCAGTCAAGGGCGCGGCGTCACGCTGCTGCTCGTACAAGGGGGTTCTGCATGAGCCGGTGCTGTGTGTAGTGTCCACGTATAGTATACGTATTTGTACATGATATGTCATCATGACATCAGCATGATGAAAGCCATGTATCAATCTATTTCTGAGTTTCCACGGTACCCGTGGATCGGACGCGAAGGCCGGCCAACTGGCGGCACAGTCCTCTGCATATTGGTCGTCCGCCCGTGGTGGCGTGGTGTCGCACAAAGACTATCTGGACACGGACTCGACTGCTAAACTTGATTTCGACGTGTGAACTTTCATCCCGATCGATGATGCATCACATGCGATGTCTTTGGAAGCATGACGTAAACCTGCATCGAGTGTTTTGATCTCGACAACGATGGAGAAGTCTCATAGCCAGGGTAGACCCGGCTCCCGTCGATGGCCCATGCGCGTCCTATCCTGATTCCTGCCTCACATGTGACGATTGAGGACGTGTGCACCTGCACGCTCTCCTGCCGATAGGACGATGTCTACGCGCCCGTCTCCGCAACAAAAGATTAGAAAGCAAGTACTCCTACCAAGTTTTACTAATTTTTTTATCTAAATGTTTTATAGTGGAACAAAGGCAACATATTTCAAATGGTTTAAAACAAACGGATTGACTAGGTCTCACTCGAGTGAGAATTAAGTCAGATGACCCCATCCAGTTACATGTGCAACTGAGATTCTTTTTAATTATGACTAACGAATCACGATGCAAATCTAATTCAGATTAAAGTTGAGTGGGCTCTAACTTAATTCTCACTCGAGTGAGGAATAGCAAAACCGTAAAACAAAAGGAAACATGTTTTTTTATTGAATTGTGAGCATGTATTCATTTATTTCTTATACAACCGTTGCAACGCACGGGCACTTTACTAGTGGCTATAAATTACATCAAATATTAGCGGCTAACTGAGGAACCGTGGCAAAAGGCATACTTTATAATCTACCGCCAAGAACGACTAGATCTGAATTTTAATTAGGAGGCCATATATGTGATTTAAATAACTGAGGTGGAGTCCATTCTGGTGGGTGGACCGCAAAAAGAGAAAAATACAGTTACAGTTGGTTCTCATTCTGCTCCTTCCCCTAAGAGATCAAGGATTGAACAGTCATCTTCGGTTGAACCTAGCAATAACTCGACAGAGTTCAGTGATAACACTCGCTCAAATTACAGAGATGAAGGTGGGAGGCGATCTCATAGTACTGCCCTTGAACCTGTTGTTGAAGAAGAATCTGAAGATGAAAGTGAAGAAGATCAAGGCTTACTGATTGAGCAACTTGCTAAGGAAGGACAATATGGTGGCAAAATTTTAAGTCAGCATGACGGCCAGAAGGCTCGAGCTGATGTTAATCTTGAGTTGGGCGATGAATCTGAAGTTGATTTGATTAGTCAGAAGACTAGTGAGGTTGCTGAGCATGTGACATGTGACGAAACTGTTATTACTAATGAAAATAGGCAGATGCCGGAAGCTGATGTCGGTGGTGACAAACATGGTGATATTGATGCTGTTATGGGTTCTCAGGAAACAGTTCAAAGTGCAGATAAGAATATGGACAAGATTCCTTCTCTTGATAAGACTACCTGGATGGTTAACTGGGCACCAGTGACTCCGGTGGTTCGACAAGAATCTCCTGTTATGCCTGTGAGGCAAGATCTATCCGATGCTGAGTGTCCTGAGCTGGTTAACATCACAGAAGTGGATGCTAACAACACAGGGTCCCCAGCCAATGTGAGTGACTACCTTGTTCAGTCCCCTGAGAGTGATTCACCTGTGGAGAAAAGGATTCCTGGTAACGATGATATGGGACTGGAGATTCCTAGGAATCAAGCCAAGAAGCTGGAGAAGGTTATGGAGCAGGCGGCCAATTTATCTAAGAAGAGAAATCTGGAAGGTAATTCAAATCCTGCTAATAATAATTCCTTTGGAGTGTTATCTGATAAAGAAATCATGCTTAGAACTTCTATTATGGGTGTTGATTTTCCCAGTGATAATTTTGAACCGGTTAATCTGCTTAGAGAACTTGAAAAAGCTAGAAATCAGCTCTCTGAAAAAAATCTTAAGAAAGGAATGCAGGATACTACTTTTTCTGTTGATCATGAACAAGGGACTAGAACTCCTCTTAGTATAGAATGGCATAGTGATAGTGATATTGATTCCTTTACTGTGGTTCAATCCAGAAAAAGTAGGAAATATGCTTGTAAGATGGTTTCTGTTTCTAGACCTATTACTAGAAGTCAGAAAAAGGCTAGTGCTTCTCCCCTGCCTCCTGGGAGAGGTGCTAGGAGAAGAAGAACTCCTGATAAATATAAATGATAGGAGCCTTTTGGAACTTAAGGGGGATAAGTAAGCTTGGTATGGCTGCTTGTCTCACTGACATTATAAAATCTCATGGTTTGGACTTTATTTGTCTTATGGAAACAATGAAACATACGTATATGGACAAATTCTTTAGGAAGTTTGACCCATCAGGTGATTTCTTTTGGAAATGGGCCCCTTCAGTGGGTAAGTCTGGTGGTATTCTAGTCGGAGTTCGTTCTGAATCCTTGGATGTTTCAGGAGTTCGAATTGGGAATATATTGTGCAATTTAATCTTTGGGATAAAAAAATTGCCAGTGGGCGTTACTTGCAGTATATGGGTCGGCTCATGAAGAGTTCAAAGAAGATTTCCTTGCTGAGCTTGCTTCATGGTGTAATATTGTTGATGTGTTTTATATAGTAGGTGGCGATTTTAACATTATTAGACATTGTGGAGAGAAAAATAAGCAGACTACTTTACCTCATTCATCTGATGTGTTCAATTCTATTATTCATACGTTGGGGTTGTGGGAAATTTTCATGAATGGGGGTTTATATACCTGGTCGAATAATCAAAATCCCCCTACGCTTGTTAAATTGGATAGGGTCCTCATGTCCTCTTCTTGGGAGAGTATTTTTCCTCTAGTTTCGGTGAGAAAAATAGTAAGAGATAATTCTGACCACAACATGTTACTTTTAGATTCAGGGTGTGGAAAAAATCCGAGAAAAAGAAACCAATTTAGGTTTGATACTACCTGGTTCAAAAAGGAGAAGTTTATTCCTCAGGTTAATGAGATTTGGGGGAAACATGTTAATAGTCAGGACCCTATTGATATTATCAACATTAAGTTGAAAAGGTTTAAGAAGTTTTTTAAAGGTTGGGGTGCAAATTTATTTGGGCATCGTAAGAAAATTAAGCAAGATTTGCAAGCGGAACTTGATGTTCTGGAAAAACTTGAGGAAGTTAATAGTTTATCGCCTGACCAGATGCAGAGACAACATGATATTAATTGTGCTTTATTAGAAATGTTATCTTATGAGGAAATGTATTGGTACCAAAGGTCCAATGAAAAATGGTTGTTGCAAGGGGACAATAATACTTGTTTCTTTCATAGAGTTGCAAATGGTAAAAGAAGGAAACACAATATGCATTCCTTAACACATAATGATTATGTGATTGAAGACAAAAAAAATTGTTAGAACATGCCACTGACTATTATAAAGAGTTGTTTGGCCCTGCTCCTAGTAATCTGTTTGATATATCTGCTGATCTTTGGATTGAAAATGAGAGGCTAAGTTTGGAAGATAATGCTATTTTAATTTAACCTTTTACGGTGGAGGAAATTAGAGATGCCTTATTCTCAATGAAGTTAAATAAGGCACCGGGCCCTGATAATATTCCTATTGAATTTTTCCAACAATGTTGGGATATTGTTATGCCAGATATCATGCATATGTTTGATTGGTTTCATAGAGGTATTCTTGATGTGCATAGGTTGAACTATGGGGTTATTACCCTACTCCCTAAGTTGAACGATGCTAACAAAATACATCAGTTTAGACCGATTTGTTTGCTTCGGTGTATCTACAAACTCATAACAAAAAAATTATGCATCCGTCTTTACCCATTGGCTCCTAAATTTTTTAATGTTCAGCAAAATACTTTTATTAAGAATAGAAACATTATGGATGGTATTATGATGTTGCACGAGATTATACATCATACGCATGTGAAAAAACAGGTGGGTGTTATTATTGAGTTGAATTTCGAGAAAGCCTATGATAAGGTCAACAGGGATTTTTTGCTTAATTGTTTTCGCAAAAGGGGTTTTTCTGAGACTTTTTGTTGCTGGATTGGTAAAATTTTGCACAATGGGACTATTTCGGTTAAAATTAATGATGAGTTGGGTCCTTACTTTCAAAGTGCCAAAGGGGTTAGGGAGGGGGATTGATACGTCTCCAACGTATCCATAATTTCTGATGTTCCATGCTTATATTATACCAACTGCTACATGTTTAATATACACTTCATATTACTTTTATGCATTTTCTGGGACTAACCTATTAACAAGATGCCACAGTGCTAGTTCCCTGTTTTCTGCTGTTTTTGGTTCCAGAAAAGTACTTCTGCGAATATTCTCGGAATTGCACGAAACAAAAGGCCACGTCCCTATTTTTCCAACACGTACACGAAGTCCGAAGGAGAGACGAAGAGGAGCCAGGAGGCGGCCAAACCACCTGGCGGCGCGGCCCCACCTCCTGCCGCGCCAGCCTATGGTTTGGCCCCCTCGGGACTCCACCGACGCCGCCCCTTCGCCTATATATTGCCTCAGATGCGAAAACCCTAAAATACGAAGTCATATTTCCAGAAGAGTTCCGCAGCGCTGCCGCCATCGACGACAAGTTTCGGGGACAGAAGTCTCTGTTCCGGCACGCCGCCGGGACGGGGAATTGCCCCCGGAGTCATCTCCATCGACACCACCGCCATCTTCATCGCCGCTGCTGACTCCCATGATGAGGAGGGAGTAGTTCTCCCCCGAGGCTGAGGGCTCTACCGGTAGCTATGTGGTTCATCTCTCTCTCCCATGGTGTGATCTTTATGTGATCATGTGTATTGCTAGTATCGCTGAATACATTAATAATGTTTATGCTACTCAAGTGATTTTGTCTAGTTTCTGGAGTCATTGTGACAACACGGTATCAAGGTGACAGTGTGGGTACTTGTGTGACTCTATGAATAATTTAGACATTTATCATGGCTTATTCTTGGGAATTGTGGTGTTTGTTTACTCAGACTTTGAGGTGTGCTCTTGCAGCCCTATGCATAGTACTCTTGCTTCATCAAGAAGGAGAATAATCCCGAGTAGTATTTACTTGTGTTCAGTTGTGCTAATCTAGTTGAATATGTAGCTGTTACTCTTTATCTATTATGCACTCTAGAGGTTACTTTAATATGAACTCCGGTACTCTCCACGGTGTAAAGGTGACAGTGTGTGCACCGTGTGTGATTCCTTTATGATGTTGTGGCGCTTGTTTACTCTGGCTTGAGGTGTGCTTTTGTAGCCCTACACAATGAATGGTGTTTGTTATCCAACAAGAGAGTGTTTAAGAGTAGCTTTTACTTATCCAGTTATGAGATCATTGTTGAGAGTGTCCACTAGTGAAATTATGATCCCTAGGCCTTGTTTCTAAGTATTGAAACACCGTTTACAACAAGTTCTGCTACATGTTTGCTTGCTGCCATTTTTATTCCAGATTGCAATTACCACTTATAATCATCCATATTACTTGTATTTCACCATCTCTTCGCCAAACTAGTGCACCTATACATCTGACAAGTGTATTGGGTGTGTTGGGGACACAAGAGACTTCTTGTATACTAATTGCAGGGTTGCTTGAGAGGGATATCTTTGACCTCTACCTCCCTGAGTTCGATAAACCTTGGATGATTCACTTAAGGGAAACTTGCTGCTGTTCTACAAACCTTTGCTCTTGGAGGCCCAACACTGTCTACAAGAATAGAAGCGTGCGTAGACATCAGTGATCCGCTTTCTCCAATGTTATTTAACATGGCAGGAGAAGTTCTTACAAAAATGATTTTGGAAGCTCAGAATAATGGTCTTTTTGAGGGTTTAGCTCCTGATTTGGTTGATAGGGGATTGCAGTTTTACAATATGCTGATGATACAGTCTTATGCATCTCTCATGATCCAGAGAAGGCGATCAACCTAAAGTTGTTGCTTTATGTTTTTGAGCTTATGTCTGGGCTCAAGATTAACTTTATGAAAAGTGAGGTGTTTACCATTGGAGCGGATAATGAGATTACTGCCTTTTATGCTGACATGTTTAACTGCCAAGTGGGGACCTTTCCTTTAAAATATTTGGGGGTTCCTGTCACCTTTTCGAATCTCAAGAACATAGACTGGGATTTTGTTGACGCAAAATTCCTAAAAAAAGCTAGCGGCATGGATATGTGTGAATGCTTCCTCTGGAGGGAGACTTACCCTTTTAAAAGCTTGTTTGGCGGGGATTCCTTCTTATTATATGTCTATGTTTTTGTTAAGTAAAACCTTTATTGCAAAGCTTACGAAACATATGAGGAAGTTCTTTTGGCAAGGGGTGACTGGAAAAAGGAAATATCATCTGGTTAAATGGAAGAGGATTTGTAAATCCAAAAAGAAAGATGGATTAGGAGTACCTGATCTGCGCAAGCAAAATCTTAGTCTGCTAACTAAATGGTGGTGGAAACTTGAAACGAAAGAGGGTCTATGGCAGCAAATTGTGAAGGCCAAGTACCTTAGAAATAAAACCATTACTACGGTTATGGCAAAATTCTCTGATTCTCCTTGTTGGAAAGCGATTATGAACGTGAGAGATATTTATCTTGCTGGTAGGGGAATAAAAATTAGAGATGGCTCTGTGGTGCGTTTTTGGAAGGATCCCTGGCTTAATAATGTTCCTTTAATGCATTTGTTTACTCAACTCTTTGATATTTGCCAACTCCCTGAAATCACCTTTAGGGAGGGAAGTGAGATGAATTTTATAATTCCTTTTCGAAGAAGACTTTATCCGGTATTGGAAGAACAATGGAAGTTTATTGTTGACCAAGCAAAAAACATACATCTAGTGGATGAAAAAGATATGGTTGTTTGGAACAAGTCTCCTAAGAAACATTTTACAACTAAATCTTGCTATGAAATGCTGGAAAGTTCAACCTTCGGGCCAAATTACAATTGGATTTGGAAAGCTAAATTGCCTTTGAAAATTCAGATTTTTATGTGGCAGGTTATGCAAAATGCTATCCTTACTCGTGATAATATGAAAAAGTGGAAATGGTTGGGGAACCCTAGTTGTTCTTTTTGCAGGAGTATGGAAACTAAAAATCATTTGTTCTTTGATTGCTGTTCTGCTAGAGTAGTTTGGGGCTGTATTGGTAGTGTTTTAAAGACCAATTATGTCCCTTCTTCTATTTGTCAAAGTATTGCTTGGTTCCACTCCTTTTGGCCGGGAGGGAAAAGATTATATACATTATTATTGGCTGCTGTGTGTTGGTCCATTTGGTCGACTAGAAACAGAGTCACCTTTGACAAGTACAAGATGAATTCTCCTATAACGATGGTGTTCACGGTTTGCTCCTTCCTAAAACATTGATGAATTCTCCTATAACGATGGTGTTCACGGTTTGCTCCTTCCTAAAACATTGGGCAGGTCTGTACAAGATGGTGGACAAAGAGGCTATCTATGCTGGCGCGGAGCAGCTGATCAAGAGGGCCAAGGAGATGGTGGCCAGCAGTTCCTCTACATCTGCATCGCATGCTCAAGGGATGCTGCGGCTGACATACAAGTGTCGACTCGCATTCAAGAAGGAGGCTGGATGTTGAAGAGTGCCTGGAGTTCTGGTTGTTTCATTTCGTGTGTAATCTGTTGTTGGGTTTGCTGTTGTTGGTATGTGAACTTTGGTGGCAGCAGGTTTTCGACCCACAGGTTGTTCGAGATCGAACATTCTCAGTGGGTTTCCTGCTGCTGCTCCAGCTCGCTGTTCCCTTTTCAGTGCTTTTCTTTTTTGGTTAGTCAAAAACACTTTGTATTTCCGTTATGATTAATAATGGAAAGGGGTAGCCCGGTTGGACATGTGATTTATATAACTGGCATGAAAATCACTCTATTATATTCGTTTTTCTTGGTTTGTAAAGTAGTATATCCAAACTGAAACAGAAGGAGATTTAATTAGATTATCAGCACGTACAGGTGGTGTATGGTGTACCTTGACAAAATACCGGGCGGTGATTTAACTGGGAGCGGACGGGCGACTAGCAGGCAACGATGATTGATGGCAGCAGCCGTATTCGCCGCAACTCGGCTGCCCAGCCTGCTGAAGAAATCTTCGAGGGTTGCGAGCAGGAGCAGCGAGCGGCCGCAGGGCGCAGGCACCCTAGCAATTTGCCAGCGAGATCGATCTGGTATTCTGGTTGGAGGCGAGCGAAGCCGATGTGGCAGATCGATCTGTTTGCATGGCCGATGGGCTAAGCATGGGCAGTCAGGAGATGGGCTGTTGCCTTTTGGGCTTAGGTGCCTACAAACTGCTCCTCAAATTTAAGCCTAAGAAGTTTGGAAAGCCTTTTTTTTCCTCCCGAGCACCAGTGTTTAAAAAAATTCGAAAAAAAAATTCCTGGCCTTAAATTTTTTGAAAAAAATGTAGCCTTGATATATCCCACAAACATGCAAAATATTATCTTCAAATACTTTGAATTCTTCTCTATAAAAATGACAAAATCTGATAAATTTGGAAATTTGAAAATATACATATTCAGATCCACACTTTGCCATTTTTGTGGAGGCCAAAATACAAAGTATGTGAAGTTGATTTTTTTTGCATGTCTCTAAGATACATCATTGGCTACATCCTTGATTTTTTTCAGAATTTTTTCCTAAATATTATTTTCGATTTTTTCAATACACCTGGATCACTGGTGCTCGGAAGCACGAAAACAACAACCAAGAAGTTACTGACCAACGGCCAGGTACGACTACCAGATTCTCAATCCGCTAAAAAAAAAGACTACCAAATTCTCCACAGTTGTTGCTCGGCCCCTGGCTACGCCTGTGTCCCGTGTCCATAAACATACTATCTGGCACGCAACTAAGACATACATGTTGTCACGGTCATTGTTTAAATCGACCCGGAGGAGATGTTAGGGCAAGTACAATGGTAGAGAAGGTGAATCTTCTCTTAACCTTCCATGTAATATATAGAAGGCAATAAGTATCAGTTGTACAATGCATTTTCTCTTATTGTCATATCTAACAATTAATGATAATTAATTAAATATTAGTGTGACATTGTGTTAATAAGGGAAGACATATACTACCTCCATTCCAAAATATAAGACGTATTGATAGGTCATTTTAGCCTACCAAAACGTCTTATATTTTGAAATGGATGTAGTAGTACAATGAAGAAAATAACATTCTCATATTTTGTAAGAGATCATTAACTAACGGAAGGCAACCCTCTCTTTCTCCATTCTCTCTCCTCCAACTAATTACCTTTGTCCATGTTTTGGTTGCCAGCGATCTTGCTGAGCAGTTTGATTAATAGAATTAGGAATTTCATCTAAAAAATAAGTAAAAAAATCAAACGTGGCATCTATCAGTAAAGGCTGATGTCACGTCATTGACATGCTCTTAGAGGATGAAGTGAACGTCGCTGGCCCGATTTCCCGCTAGGATCGGAAATCCATCAGCTGCTTGCTCCACGGTGGACACCAATTTGTCGACGTGTGTTCGGGCCATGAGGCTAGTAGTCAACGTCATAAGAATCAAATAGTTTGGGGAAAGACAATTGTGTACAAATCCCGGTAAAAATTGACATGAGAGATTTACCCAGTCTCAGTGCTCTGTGTAGAGGTAAAAACCTACTCATACTTTGAGTATTGTATCTTGTAGAATTTGTCTCGAAAGAACCTCTTTTCTTGGCGAATCTCAAATCATGTACTCCCTCCGTTTCTATATTTTCTTAAAATGGGGGTGCGGATCCCATCCGTTTCTATATGTAGGGTGCATAACTTTTTGCACGGATATTAAAACATGGAAATTTAACACATGGTGGAATCATTTGTCCCTGCAAAAAAATGGGGAGAGAGAGGAGTACCTAACAGTTACAAATTGGAAACATACGTCAAATCCCTTCATTCCTATCTTTACCACCCGTACGTATCGGTGAAATTGTCCACAAATTGCAATACACCTTATATTTTAAAAATTTCCTCAAAAATGTAAACACCCTACATCAAGGAACGGAGGGATTATTATATAGTGGCAATGCTAGGTTACAAATGATCAATGTGATAATGCGCAATAATAATCCACTATCACATCGATAATGGTAAATTAATCAATGTTGGCACCGACTCGTAAAGCTACATTTGATTGCTTAGAAACTCCAGATTCGTTGTGTGGGGTCAGGTGGTCTTCTATCTCTGACCCTTGACGAGGATGTCTGTTCGACTCCTAGTGGAGTTAGCATCTCCTAGTCGGGCCTCCTGTCGGTCCAGTCATCGACGTTGTTGTGTCTTCCATCTTGGGCTTGATAGTGGCCTCAGAAACACTCGTACTACCTTGCAGCTTCTACATGGTCGCAGGTGATTTGTAGAAAACTTACCTAGGTCGTCTAGGGTTTTGACTGTCGCTGGCGATCTCGGCAGCGATAGGCTTTCTCCGGCTCCGATCTGCATCAATCGCGTCTCCTCTCTCTTCTCCTCCGTTCGGGCTGACCAAGGGGACATCTAGCACGTCTTCCCGGCCTTGGCGGGGAGGGAAGGAGGAAGCGAGGGGCAGGACCGGTTCTGATCTCGGTCGGGAATCTTGATGGCGGCGAAGTTTCCGAGGGAGGGCGGGTCGTCGAGCCCTAAACCGGCGGTAGACCTGCAGGAGCTGATGAAGAACCTGATACTCAAGGACGAGGAACTGGACGACGTGCTCTTGCCACGGGAGGAATTCGTGAATCTGCGGGAGAGTGCACGTTGGATGGCAGTGGTTAAGGTGCATACGACCAAGCACTATGGGAATCAACCGTTCTTCCAGAAGATGGATGTAGCATGGGTTTTGCGAGGAAGTGGTCAATACGCCCGGTGGAGAACAATCTATTTGTTCTTCAGGTTTCATGCTTGGTGGACTGGAACAGGGCCATGCATGAAGGTCCATGGATCTTTAGGCAACTGGGAGTAATGCTGGAGCCGTATGATGGGATCTCAGACCCCAAATCAGTGGTATTGAACAGAATTCACGCGTGGGTTCAAATCCGGGGGATCCCGCCGCTGTTTAGGAAGGATGAGCTTGTGCGGAGCATGGCTGCGCGCATTGGGGAGGTCCTGAGCGTTGATCTGTACGCACTAGGAGCTAGTGGCACTAGCTTCGTGCGGGTAAGAGTCAAGCTGGACGTGAACAAGCCACTCACCAGGGTTGTAGGACTACACCCGGAAGGAACCGAGAGACTGAACTTTCAGGTGCTGTATGAGAAGGGGTCAAAATTCTGTGACATATGTGGTTTGATGGGGCATGTGTACACGGAGTGTGGCGACGGCATACATGATGAGAGTGCAAAGCAATACGGCAAGTGGATGCTAGCACCGGTGGAGGACTGGCATCCCCAGACTTCGGGTGTCAAGGCCAAGGCGCCGTCTCGTGAGAATAACAAGGCGGGGCGTGGAGAGGGGCAAACAGATGGTGGACCTGGAGGTTCCCGTAAACGCCCACCGGCGAATCGCCCAACAGCCTACAGGGGAAGGCTATAGTACGTGATTGCATGCAGATCACGGATGGGAAGGAGCTGAAGGAGGACGGCAGTGCCAAAACAGCTAGAAAAAACCTTGACGTTGTGTTGAGGGAATCTGAGAGCACCGACAAGGCTGCTAAGGCATCGCCGGCAAAACCAGAAACTAAAAGGCTGAGGATGGGAGAAACAAACACCATTGAGGCGGGCTCCTCCGAGGAGCACCGCCCGGAGCAATGAGTTGTATATGTTGGAACTGTCGCAGGCTCGGAAGTGACGCGACAGTTCGCGAGCTTCACGATCTAGTGAAGCGTTTTAAACCTACCGTGCTGTGTGTGGTGGAAACACAGATACACAAGCTACGGGTTGAAGGACTAGCTAGGAGGCTAGGTTTTGACAATGCCTTCGCTGTAAGCAGTACGGGTCGGAGCGGAGGACTCGGAATTTTTTGGAATAATGATGTAAACCTCGAGATTATGCCGTATTCCAAGTATCATTTGGATGCGATTATCACTGAGGGGGGCAACGACCCGTGGAGATTGACGTGTGTGTACGGGGAGGCACAAACCTCGGAGAGGCACAACACGTGGGACATGTTGAAGCGCATCAAATCAGCATCACCGATGCCGTGGATGTGCTTAGGGGACTTTAACGAGGTGCTGCATCTACACGAGCACGACAGTGTGGCAGAGAGGAGCCTGGGCCAGATTGAGGGCTTCCGTGATGCTCTGGATGTATGTGAGCTCGATGATCTCGGCTATGAGGGCAACTGGTGGACCTACGAGAAGCGAGTGGCTGGGGGCTCGTTCTGCCGGGTTCGCCTCGATAGAGCAGTGGCGACGGCACCGTGGAGCGCCCGTTTCCCGCTGGCTTCCGTGCGTCACCTGACAGGAGTCTCTTCTGATCATTGTCCGATTTTCCTTCGTTGGCGGGAAACGGCGAGGGAGAGAACAAATATTGAAGCGAAGATATTCAGGTACGAAGTGATGTGGGAAAAACACGATCAATTCAAGCCCTTTCTTGCTGAAGCGTGGCAGGCGGATGGCAAGGCAAGCACTTTGGGACAGCTACGGGAGAAGCTGGAACGTGTCTCCGGCTCACTCGATAGCTGGGGAATGAATACCTTCGGTCATGTACGGAGGTAAATAAAACAACTCACTAATCGTCTTGCTGTGTTGCGGTCAGAGGTCACACGGCAGGGGCCATCGTATGAGGAGATAAAGGTACATCAGCGGCTACTGGAACTATATCAACGGGAGGAAGTGATGTGGCGCCAACGCTCCCGAGTACAATGGTTAGCCGAGGGTGACAAAAATACCCATTTTTTCACTTGCGTGCGAGTAAACGGAGGAAGAGGAACCGGATTGGGAGACTGAAGCGACCGGATGGTGAGTTTACAGAAGCAGAACTGGAGATGGCCGAGATGACAAGGGGTTTTTATGATCACCTGTACAGATCGAAAGGAGTCACGAACATGGAGGAGGTCATTGGTGTGGTGCCTACCAAGGTGACGGCGGAGATGAACAGCAGCTTGTTGAAGCCCTTCACTGAGAAAGAGGTGAAAGAGGCGCTGTTTCAAAGGTTCCCCACAAAGGCCCCGGGCCCGGACGGCTTTCCCACGCATTTCTTCCAAACTCACTGGGATATGTGTGGGGAGGAGGTGACCCTAGCAGTGCTGCGGGCACTCAAGGGAGAGGAGGACATGAGGGAGATCAATCATACCTTCATAGTATTGATCCCGAAGGTTGCAAGCCCGGAGGAGCTTGGACAGTTTTGGCCGATAAGTCTGTGCCACGTCATATATAAGATAGCATCAAAAGTCATGGCGAACCGGCTGAAGTTATGCTTGCCCGAGATCATCTCTGAGGAACAGTCTGCATTTGTGCCTGGGAGGTTGATCACGGATAACATAGTTGCCGCGTACGAGTGTTTACACTTTATGAAGCGGAATAGTGCGAAGAAGAACCGCTTCTGTGCGCTAAAACTGGACATGAGGAAAGCATATGACCGACTGGAATGGAGCTATCTTGAGGCCATTATGCTCAAGTTGGGTTTCCATAGGAGTTGGGTACAAATGGTGATGTGGCTAGTGACTACAGTTTCTTTCCAAGTCCTCTTCAATGGGAGCAAACTGGACCATTTTATACCCTCGAGGGGGATACGGCAGGGTGACCCTATATCGCCTTATTTGTTCTTGATAGCAGCAGAGGGCCTTTCGTGCCTCTTAAAACACAGTTTTTCATCGGAGCTCCATGGACTAAAGGTGGCGCCAACGGCCCCGGCAGTTAGCCACCTCATTTTTGCGGATGATAGCTTGTTGCTTTTCAAGGCGGAGACGGAGATTGCAGGGAAAGTTCAAGATTTATTGGACTTGTATTGTATGGCTAGTGGCCAGCGGATAAACCGGGATAAATCATCTATCTATTTCAGCAAAAGATGCCCGCAGGTGATCAAAGAGAGTGTTAAAAATATCCTTCGGGTGATATCAGAGACGCTCAATGAGAAATACCTCGGGATGCCGTCGGATGTTGGACGATCAAAGAACGGTGCCTTCAAATACTTGAAGGATAGAGTGTGGGCTCAAATACAAGGGTGGCTAGAGAAATTGCTCTCAGCGGGGGGGGGGGCAAGGATATGCTGATAAAATCCGTCGCACAAGCCATCCCAATTTTCTCGATGGCATGTTTCAAGCTGCCAAGAGGACTATGTCTCCATATAAATTCCTTACTCCGGAAATTTTGGTGGGAAGCAAAGAAGGGGAGAGGAAACTGTGCTGGGTCTCATGGAAGGAGATGTGCAAACTGAGGCATATGGGAGGCCTAGGTTTTAGAGATATTGAGCTTTTTAACCTAGCCCTCCTTGCACGTCAGGGGTGGCGTTTGCTGCAGCATCCAGATACTCTAAGCGCGAGAATTGCGAGCACGCTACTACCCTGAAGCTAGTTTACCGCAGTCCGCACTGGGATCGGAGCCCTCGCAGGTCTGGAGGTCGATACATGAAGGCGTGCAGGTGCTTAAACAGGGCTTGATCCGCCGTATTGGTACAGGGGAGCAGACTGACCCCGTCAATGATCACTGGATACCACGGGTGGGGTTGATGAGGCCAGTGACATGCCGGGGTACAGAACCACCGACTCGGGTGTCAGATTTCATTGATGCAACCTCGGCGACATGGGACGAGGGGAAGTTGAGGCGGTGTTTTTGCCGATGGATGTGGAGGCAATCTTGCAGATTCCGCTCTCCACGAGAATATCGGAGGATTTCTGGGCATGGCATCATGACAGGAAGGGAGTTTTCTCGGTTCGATCAGCCTACAACATGCTGGTATCGACGAGGGACAGGAGGGAGGCATGGCTTGAGCATCGAGCGTCGTCCTCAGATAATGAACAGGTGCAGAAACAATGGCGTAACCTCTGGCGTATAAAGGTTCCCTCTAAGGTGAAGGTTTTTCTCTGGAGGCTAGCGAAGCAATCGATACCAACTAATGAAGTCCGTCACCAGAGAAGGATGGCTGAGAACAGCGCTTGCCAACTGTGTGGTGCTCACGACTCGTGGCAGCATGCACTCTTGGACTGCACCATGTCCCGATGCGTTTGGGCGTTGGTGGATGAAGACATAACAAAACACCTGAGTAACACTACAGGTGGCGATGCTCGGGCTTGGCTGGCAACACTGATGGAGACTCTCAAGGAAGACGACCAAGTTATGGTTTTCGTAACACTCTGGGCGATCTGGCACGCTCGGAGGAAGGCAATACACGAGCAGATATACCAAAGCCCATTATCGGTGCACTGTTTCGTGGAGAGCTTCATTGCTGACCTGAATCTAGCCGGCAAGCCGGAGAAGGGGCAGCGAGCTAACACCACTAGACGGACTGTTCAAAAGTGGATTCCTCCGCCGGCGGGGATGATCAAAATCAACGTGGACGCTGCAGTTAGCAAGAACTCGGGGAGAGGAACAGTGGCCGCGATCGCAAGGTCGGAAACAGGAGTGTACATGGGGGCATCAGCCGTTGTGTTTCCTGGGCGAACTGACGCAGAGACTCTCGAAGCTTGGGCATGTAGGGAGGCGATAGCACTGGCGCTGGATATCGGCGCACGGCGTGTGCGGGTGGCGAGCGACTGCTTGAATGCAGTCAAAAGTGTTGGATTATTAGGCATAATTTCCATGATTAATTTCAGAATAGTAAACATGATTGCAACAGCTACTAACATGTTAAACTCGAAAATACTAGATGTATTAATTAACATGAACAGCAGCCAGCCATCTACAAACACAGCCATCGAAACGTGACGAACGTACCGAACGATTGTAGATGAAGTAGTCGTTGGAGCAGCGACGGCAGCAGCTTGAGCGGCGACAGTAGCAGCTCGAAGAAGACGACGTTGGAGACGAGTCGCCCGCGGACCCCAAGATCGTCCAGGAAGTCGAGCCGTGATGAAGAACTTGAAAGTAGTCGCGCGGAGCGCTTCCCAAAAACCTTATTCGCCCTCTCCCGTACAGGATCACAAGGACAGCGGTTCCGGAGACCTGCTGTCCCGTTCGCCGGTGCACGCCGGCGCACGGGATGGAGTAGACTACGGTGGCGGCGCAAGGCACGAGATTGGCAAAACCTAGATTGGTTCGGTGTGTGACGGCGCACGCAGTGCACGGCAATATATAGTGCGGTTCGGGAAACCCTAACGGGTACAACGTGGGCCGGCCACGTCGCACACGTTCGAGTCGGTTACAGCAGCCCACGATCCGGTAGCGATCCGAATTGGCTAAGCTGTACACGTACGCTAACACGACTCGATTTTCCTGAACAGCAAAAATATAGGCATCGGCTCGGCTCATTCCCGCAACCCGCGGCGTGTCGTGACGAGACGGACGGACGGCGGCGGAGGAGGAGGAGTGCGCACGAGAGAGCCTTCTGTTCTCAACTAGCACACCAAGTGGTACAACACTCCACCTTATAAGGTGGTGTTTGTCTCCTCCAACTAGCAATGTGGGACTAAACTTTAGCACCACTTTGCACCTCCAAAATTCTGCCATGCACATGGGCCAATTTGAGATTTTCAGGAATTTTATTGGGCTGCCCAATGGGCCCAAATCTAACAATCCCCCCCAGATCTCAAATTCCCATTTAGAGATTTTGCCAAACCTCGTTTCTTGTTTATATACCAGTGTTTCAGCAGAGACTGTTAAGTTGAACTTCCGCCTAGAGCTTCAAGCTACATCTACCAGCAACTTGAACAATGGACGAACCTTGAATTGCAAGTTTGGTGCCAATAGACTTCACTCAAAGTCATAACCAGTACGTGGCTGCCAGTAGCCTACCCCGCGGGTGGAGCATATGCGTCATACTCCCTGGTCTCTTCATGAGCTTACTAGAGATCACCCAAATCTCATAGACTGCGACGTTTAACAGTCGGACTCATATAGGTGTGTTCTTTCAAGGTCGCTCTGTAGGATAGCACCTTTGCTACGAATAGCCAACAGAAACACATTAAGGCATATTGCCAACCTGCCTTACAGAATGTGAGAGTTATGCATCTTCCCACGGAGAGGGTTATAAAATAACTCTCCTCTGTTAAACCACTAGCTTGTTCTTCCCAGGTCCTAATTCACGGGATCTCCGATCACATAGGTTGGGTTACCACTATGGTGTAACGCTCACGGGTCTCAACCCCATCTCCCTCGATGCACTATCTATCACATTACGTGATAGTCCCTTCGTAAAGGGATCTGCCAGGTTTTTGTCTGTTTGAATATAACTAACAGTTATTACTCCGGAGTTTCTCATTTTCCTGACAGACTTCAAGCGTCTTTGACGTGTCTTGATGACTTCGCATTATCCTTAGCACTGTTCACTTTCGTAATAACCGTTTGGTTGTCACAGTTCATAAGGATGGCCGGTAATGGTTTCTCAACCACCGGCAAGTCCATCAAGAGCTCACGCAGCCATTCTGCCTCAACAGAAGCTGTATCTAAAGCAGCAAGTTCTGCTTCCATGGTTGACCTCGTCAAAATGGTCTGTTTGCAAGACCTCCATGACACTGCGCCACCTCCAAGAATAAATGCATATCCACTTGTGGCGTAGAGCTCATCAACATCTGAGATCCAGTTCGCATCACAGTATCCCTCAAGCACCGCAGGGTGCCCTGAATAGTGAATCCCATAACTCATTGTACCGTTCAGATAGCGCATGACCCTTTCAAGTGCATGCCAATGATCAATACCCGGGTTAGACATGAACCTGCTCAACTTGCTCACAGCAAAAGAGATATCAGGTCTCGTCGCGCTCGCAAGGTACATGAGTGAACCGATCACTTGAGAATATCTTAATTGATCTCTCGTTTCCTTTTTGTTCTTTCTGAGTGTCACACTGGGATCATAGGGTGTTGGAGAAGGCTTGCTGTCTATATAACCAAAGCGGCTCAAGACCTTCTCAACATAGTGTGATTGCGTTAACGTAATCCCACTCTCATCCCTAATCAGCTTAATGTTCAGGATCACATCAGCTTGTCCCAGATCTTTCATATCAAAGCTCTTTGACAGAAAGACTTGACCTCATTTATCACTATCATGCTTGTACCGAAAATAAGTATGTCATCAACATACAAGCATAATATAACACTATCGCCCCCACCATGGCGATAATACACACACCTATCAGCCTCATTAATGGCAAAGCCTGCAGAGTAAAGTTTCTGTCAAACTTCTCATGCCATTGCTTAGGTGCTTGCTTCAGCCCATACAAAGATTTTAACAATTTGCACACCTTTCTCTCTTCACCTTTTACTACAAACCCATCAGGCTGATCCATATAGATTTCCTCTTCCAACTCTCCGTTAAGGAAAGCTGTCTTTACGTCCATTTGATGAACGATAAGACCATAGGAGGCAGCCAGGGAAAGTAGTACTCGAATGGTGGTGAGTCTAGCAACAGGTGAATAGGTGTCAAAGTAATCTTCGCCTTCGCGCTGGGTGTAGCCCTTGGCTACAAGCCGTGCCTTGTACTTCTCAATAGTACCATCAGGCCTTAGCTTCTTCTTGAACACCCACTTACAACCCACAGGTTTGCAGCCGTAGGGTCGTTCAGATAATTCCCAAGTTCCATTAGAAAGAATCGAGTCCATCTCATTATGGACAGCTTCTTTCCAGTCATCAGCATCAGGAGATGCAAATGCCTCTGCAATGGACGTGGGAGTATTGTCCACAAGGTACACAATGAAATCATCACCAAAGGATTTTTCAGTCCTCTGTCTCTTGCTCCTCTTGGGAGCTGATTCATTGTCATCCTTCTCAAGGACTTCCTCAACAGATGTACTAGGTTCAGCAAATATCTCAGAAGAAATTCTAGCAATGCTATGCATATCCTTCATAGGAAACGTGTTCTCAAAAAATGTTGCATCACGAGATTCCAAAATAGTATCAACATGCATATCAGGTATCTCAGATTTAACCACTAAAAATCTATAGCAAATGCTCCGCTGAGCATAACCTAGAAAGACACAATCCACTGTCTTCGGTCCAAGTTTTCGTTTCTTAGGAATTGGAACATTGACTTTCGCCAAACATCCCCAAGTACGAAAATAAGAAAGTGATGGTTTTCTCCCAGACCACTCCTCGTAAGGTGTCTTCTCTTTATCCTTGTTAGGAACTCTATTCAGGACATGACACGAAGTCAACAAAGCCTCCCCCCACCATGCCTTAGATAAACCAGCAGTGTCCAACATGGCGTTCACCAAGTCGGTCAGCGTGCGGTTTTTCCTCTCGGCAACCCCGTTTGATTGGGGCGAATAGGGAGGCGTCCTCTCATGAATAATACCATGTTCCTCACAGAATTCATCAAATACGTTGGAGAAATACTCGCCACCACGATCTGACCTAAGACGTTTGATCTTTCTCTCTAATTGATTTTCTACTTCAGCTTTATAGATTTTAAAGTAGTCTAAAGCTTCATCTTTAGTGTGCAACAAATATACATAACAGAACCTAGTAGCATCATCGATTAAAGTCATGAAATATCTCTTATCACCTTTTGTCAACACGCCATTCATCTCACATAGATCCGAATGTACGAGTTCTAGAGGTGCCAAGTTTCTCTCCTCGGCTGCCTTGTGAGGCTTTCGAGGTTGCTTAGATTGCACACAGCTATGGCACTTAGAACCTTTGGCAATGGTGAAAGTAGGAATTAAACTCAAACTGGAAAGTCTACTCATTAAACCAAAATTAACATGACATAAACGAGAGTGCCAAACATTAGCATCCGAATCCACACTGCCACAAATATGGTTTACTGACTTATTACAAAAATCCGATAATGAAAAGCGGAACAAGCCTCCGCACTCATACCCTTTACCAATAAATTGTCCAAACTTTGACACAACTACTTTATTGGACTCCAAGACTAATTTAAACCCATCTCTGCATAGAAGGGAGCCGCTAACAGATTCTTGTTCATAGTAGGGACATGCTGCACGTTCCTCAGCTGCACGATCTTCCCCGAAGTAAACTTCAGATCTACCGTGCCAACACCACGAACAGAAGCATGTGATCCATTCCCCATTAAGACGCTTGAATCTGCGACCTGATAAGAAGTGAACATAGAGATGTCAGCACATACATGAACATTAGCACCCGTATCAATCCACCAACATGGAGATTGAAATACTGAAAGCACAATCGGTAAATTACCGTACCCATCAGCATTGCTAGCGGTCACGACGTTGACATGCTTTGGCGCCTTCCCTTTCTTGTCTGCACGATCTGGGCAGTCCACAGAGAAGTGTCCGGGCTCTCCACAAGTGTAGCACTTTAGCTCAGATTTGTTCAGCATCTTCTTCTTCTTCTTGAAAGAAGTAGTCTTGGTAGGCATGTTGAAGGAAGGCTTGCTCTTTGCCTTGCTCTTGCCATGGTGAAAGTTCTTCTGCACCATGTTGGCGCTAGACTGACCTTCACCACCTCTCTCAGCAGTGTCCTTAGCCCGAGCCTTCTCCTCAACATCAAGAGACGCTATCAGGTTTTCAACCGATATCTCCTGTCTCTTGTGTTTGAGAGTTGTGGCGAAGTTCCTCCATGAAGAGGGCAACTTTGCAATAATGCATCCAGCCACAAACTTGTCAGGTAAGGCACACTTAGCGTGCTCAAGCTCCTTAGCAATGCACTGTATCTCATGAGCCTGTTCGACTACAGAACGGTTGTTAGCCATCCTGAAGTCATGGAAGCTCTCCATGATGTACAGTTCACTGCCAGCATCTGCTACACCGAACTTAGCGTTCAGTGCCTCCCAGAGCTCTTTGGCATCTGTAATGTGCATGTACACATCAAACAGCTTGTTGCTAAGAGCACTCAGAACGAGTCCCACAAAGGCAGTATTGGTTTCCTTGAACTTGTTCTGATCCTCGTCAGATATAGTTCCTTCAGGTAAACCCTCACTAGCCTCGAACACTTTCAGAGATCGCAACCACAGTGTGGTCTTGTACTGCCATCTCTTAAAGTCCACACCGGTAAACTTGTCCGGCCTCAGCGCATCAGATAGATGTCCCATGTTTAACTCAGGAAATTGCCTATAACAAATATAAGGTTTTTGGATTGTTGGATTATTAGGCATAATTTCCATGATTAATTCCAGAATATAAACATGATCGCAACAGCTACTAACATGTTAATCTCGAAAATACTAGACGTATTAATTAACATGAACAGCAGCCAGACATCTATAAACACAGCCATCGGAACGTGACGAACGTACCGAACGATTGTAGATGAAGTAGTCGTTGGAGCAGCGACGGCAGCAGCTTGAGCGGCGACAGTAGCAGCTCGAAGAAGACGACGTTGGAGACGAGTCGCCCGCGGACCCGGAGATCGTCCAGGAAGTCGAGCCGTGATGAAGAACTTGAAAGCAGTCGCGCGGAGCGCTTCCCAAAAACCTTATTCGCCCTCTCCCGTACAGGATCACAAGGACGAGCGGTTCCGGAGACCTGCTGTCCCGTTCACCGGTGCACGCCAGCGCACGGGATGGAGTAGACTACGGTGGCGGCGCAAGGCACGAGATTGGCAAAACCTAGATTGGTTCGGTGTGTGACGGCGCACGCAGTGCACGGCAATATATAGTGCGGTTCGGGAAACCCTAACGGGTACAACGTGGGCCGGCCACGTCGCACACGTTCGAGTCGGTTACAGCAGCCCACCATCCGGTAGCGATCCGAATTGGCTAAGATGTACACGTACGCTAACACGACTCGATTTTCCTGAACAGCAAAAATATAGGCATCGGCTCATTCCCGCAACCCGCGGCGTGTCGTGACGAGACGGACGGCGGCGGAGGAGGAGGAGGAGTGCGCACGAGAGAGCCTTCTGTTCTCAACTAGCACACCAAGTGGTACAACACTCCACCTTATAAGGTGGTGTTTGTCTCCTCCAACTAGCAATGTGGGACTAAACTTTAGCACCACTTTGCACCTCCAAAATTCTGCCATGCACATGGGCCAATTTGAGATTTTCAGAAATTTTTATTGGGCTGCCCAAATGGGCCCAAAATCTAACAAAAAGCATAGAAGAAGGCAGTATGGGGGTGTATGCCCATATTGTTTGAGAGATACAGGAGGCCAAGAACGAGTTTGTGGAACTCACCTTCTGTCATGAACTCCGAGGCTCGAACGAGGAGGCGCACAACCTGGCCCGGAGCGTCGTCTCGGAAGACCAGGGCCGGCGAGTTTGGTTTTTAAGTCCGCCTGAGGGGCTTTGTATCCCCATGATTTTTACTTTGTAATTTAGGCATAAAACACTCAAAAAAAAACCTTGCAGCTTCTACGACTGTAATCTTTGGTAGGTTTCCGGCGACTGATGATGTATTGCAAGCACGTGCAAAATCCGGCTCTTGCCAGCTCGTGACAGATCCACCCGCGATCATTGTTGGAATTACACCGTCGCACTTTTTCCGTGATCACCACTGTTGGTAATGTATTCCTCTACTTCATCATGATCAACATCAACACCATCATTATCTTCTTCCTGCTCTAGCCCTTCATTCTTTTTGTCCTTGTCCAGCTCTTCCTCGCCACTAGTATATCAAGTACAAAGTGCCAACAGATTTAGAACCTCAAGAAACATTAGTTGTGCAATGCAAAAAAAAAGAATATAAAACATATAATCGAGATTAATCTAGATTTCATTACCAAGCTAGAGAAATATATGTAGTGTCAGTTCAAAGTACGAGATGCACAAACATATGTTATTGATGTTGTCGTGACAGAAGCTACACGGACAAATATATTAGTGAGTTTTAATTTTTGTTCCGTGATCCTTTTCTTTTCTATGCAATGAAACACAATATTCCCCCAAAAAATTGATGATCCTTTGTTTGAACATTAGATTCGAGGATCATGTGTGCCGAACGAATCTCCATTGTGGCTAGAAATGTGCAGCGGCATCACAGAGTCTACCACCATCCACGAAATAGCAGTGTATATATTAGTATGCATAGTGAAACATTCACAATGTTTTCAACAATATTAACTCATGTCTCATAACCAAGATAACAGAATCAGTGTACAGAAAATGTAAAAGGCACACGTCGTGTACAAGCATGCCATTAACAGAAATTCGAATGTTACTACCACAAGTAAAGTCAAGTACTAAATATATTGCATAATACCAGGGATAGATCAACAATCGATTATCATTCAAGAAATATATCCCTATAGAAAGCAATTAACACGCAGGCATGATCTATCAACTGCATGCAGCCTTTCCTATCTCTATATGTGTTTAACACACGTACCTCAACTCCTCTACCAGGCTAGAGGTCACCATATCACGTCTATACCTCTTATAAAGCAAAACCCCACTAAGTGCATTTTTTTATCTCAACATGCAAGCTATCCACATCACACACTATTTTTGCCAATCAATTGTCCATGTCATCTCCACTATCAATTATTAATAAAAAAAATTATGCAACCTATCCGTGTCAAAAAAAATCAGCCATATAATTGTCCACGTCAATAATATTTAGTCCTAAAATATTCATCAATTTCAAACGAATCAAATTTAGTATCTCGACTATTGTGTTCAGCTGAATCTTGACAATTGGATATTCCATGTGTTTTATACCCATTTCATTTAAATAATATTTTTCAAAGAGATTTTCGCCGCAACGCGTGGGTATTCTTCTAGTTCTTTTTACAAGCTTCCTTCTCCATGAACATGCTCACCTGGACGCCCAGGCAAGTTAAACTCCAAGTCAATGGATCTGGGGTTTCTTCCAATACTGGAAGCCGGGGTTTGTGTGTACCTTGAAGGTAGATTCATGTGGGAGAGGATGGTTTTCCTTGTCAAGATTATAGTCCTCCTAGAGACCGGTCTCCCCCTCGGGACTAGCTGATTTCTTCAGCCAAAGCAGCGACGCTGCCACTTCGTCTTCAGCAGGTTGTGTAGGCAAGGGTTGGTCTTGCTTGGTGGAAGGTGGCGCGGCAGGGGAAGACGGGTCCATTTTTGTTGGCTCTTGGTGCGATTAGATGTGCGGAGAGAAAGGAAGAGAGGGGAGAGCAAGGTGGTGTATGGGACGCCTCCTATGTCGTGGGTACATATAGAGAGGGGGTGAGAGTCTGAGAGAGGGTTGGATGCGTTTATCAATAGATCGGTCATGTCATAAATGGAGAGGATTAGCTTGCGTTTCTTACCTAATTTGCAACTCAATTCAAACTTGGGATCACTTTTTCGACACAGACGCACGAGGGATAAGCAAATTAACATGGGAATTTCTTGATGCATGCTTATAGAAAGCCGCTTAACATTTGAATTTGGAAGTTTAACAACCATAAGTTCATGTTTTCTTGACGGTACTTCGAACTCTTGATGGCCACACGGTTCCGTCATGAAAGTGATGGGTTTCAAATTTCCTGAAGGTTTTTCATGCTACTCATGACAGTTTGTGGCCGTGGGGTAAAACCAATTTTCGGCAGTGTACAACAATGTGATGATGCCTAAACCATACGTAGCGTCGTGGGGAATATAATAATTTAGAAGAACATCTACCTTTTACTATGTGTTTGTACACTCGTGAAAGTGTTTATCACATTTTATTTTCTTGTCTAATTTGAACATATTGGTGTTCCATTGTGTCCAATTTCACTCTTCTTATCGATTCTGACCAGTTGCTAGTTAGAAGGACATAGCTAGGACTACAATGCTAACTTACAAGCGTAAAATAGCCACACGGTCTACCCAACCTGTGTAGCCCTGACCCATATACCGCCCAACACACGACCCCGTCCACATCGGAGTAGCTCTTGCCTAGGTTGCAAGTTAGGTAGCCCAGGTTGGGTAGATACCCACCTAGTTTAAGCTATTGATTTGCTGTCCCAATCACCAAGTAGGTCAGAATCATAGAAACTTTTTAAAATGATGTAAAAACTTGGCACATGGTTAAACAAAAAATCAAAATGGGGTACACATTTTCAAGAATGTAGAAACAGGGAGGAAAAGACAAAATTCACTCTAAAACTTATTAGTTCGAATTCCCTAGATGTTTTCTTCCAGTTTGCGTCAAGACTCAGACTTTTCATGGATGTTAGAGGGTGAAAATTTTGATATCTACCTAGATACCAAAGTTATAACCACGCCGCTCGACTATCCCCAAAATATTCTATGTATTATACACCATTATGAGATCGCCTGAGTAGATGGGCTAACTAACTAAAATGTGATGATGAAGGGTTCTGACCTAGTGTATTCCCTCCGATAGGATCATGTGTTGGCAGCATCAACACTTCTAACATAGTTCTCTCACTACACAATGTGTATAGTTTGTTCTTAGACTTGAGATGTTCATTTAGTCGAGATGTAAGTCAACCTTATTTGGGGCCATCAAATGCTACACCGTAACAGTATAGTTATAAAGGTATATTTTGGCGTTTTCGTTTAGCATGCTACGAGGCGTGGTTAGTCAAGATAGGTTTCACCCCTTTCTCATGACAGTGATATCTCTGGGGCTCTGCAGTGGTCGAATCTAGAAATAAATTTTCGTGCTACATAAGGTTAAGAGTTAATCTAGTGAGTGATTCTAAATCATAGGATCGAGAAAGAGTGGTCAGCTTGGAACTTGACCAAATATCGTGAGGCAAAGAGAATGGCATCTACTAAACTTTTTAATGGTCTGATCGATATGATCTTTATTATGTTTGGGAGTGTTGGAGATATAGCATAGAAGAAATAGTAATAATTATTATCGGTTTCATAATTAATGTTTATGTTCTATGCTATAACTGTTGTGGTTTCTAAAGGAGGTGTTAGAAGGAAAAGCCATATGCACGTGCAGAATAATAAACACCAAGTAATGTCCTAAGCTTGGCTCTAAAGACGAACTCATTGGTTGTATGATGGCCATGTTTTCCTGGTCATGGGCATGAAATATACTGGCAACAATGAGAGCACATTTTTGGCGGAACAATGTTGGCTGAACAGACCCAACCTTTTGATATAATATGAGATCTTAACATCAAAGAGTTGTTAATAATATCACATATAAGTTATCATGCATACATATCCTTTGACCATGAGGGTGTTAGGTGCATGCATGTTTGGAAGGTTACTTTAGTTTTGTCTAACATCACACCGTATCTCGGTGATCATAACGGTAGCTTTTGGGTAACTCTTAAAATGTGTATTGGACTTAATGATCTAAGACTAGGAATTGCTCCTCCGATGATGAAAGATACAATCTGGTCCCACTTGGTATGTCGGTATCCATCATCGTCTGCACATACACGGCATGATGAAAATCATGGGGATACTGGAACACGGGAACGAGAACAAGGAAACAAACTGGTAACGAGGATAACATGATATAGTTACCAAGAGTTGCTTCACACATATATCAGAACATCTCACCTCGGGTATGTTTAGCATCGCAAAACAATGGGAACCATGTATAGGAACTAGCAGGTTCACCCAGACTTTTTTTTTAAAGCGAAACAGTGGGAAAGGCTCCCACTGCAATTTTCTATTTTCCATTTTCCATATGTACAAAGAGTTACAAGGATATTTACAGAGTTATGTACAAACCAAAGTTTAAAAAAAAGATCAAAAAACTTCTATGGGTGTGTCTGTAACCAATCTCTGACATCTTATTCGTATACTGGTCGGAATCAATGGTGTCCACGGCTCCGCTATTGTTTATTGACGAACAGGTGTTCCAGGTCATGTTCACTCGTTATCGAACCTGTCAGGGGTCACACACTTAAGTCTGCTTCAGTTAGCTGAACAAGTTGATGGAATGGAAACATGAGAAAGAGTCACCGGAATACTTTCTGAGTGATCAAAATATTTTGTAGATATTTCAGAAGAGTTCCGAGAATTAAATAAGTGGACATAAGATGTCCCAGAGTTATAGAAATAGTTTCTATTGACATAAAAAAAAATGGAGAGAAAACCAAAAGAGTTCCGGAGTCCCGGGATGGTCCCGGTGAAATGTAATGAGGACTGAAAGGTCCAAAAATTATCTAGAAATATTCATTCCGGAGTGTGCCACGGGCTGCCCACTTGGCCTATGCCACATTGGGGCTGCTACATGGGCCTCCGGTGTCCATTGGTGGGGCACCCCACGCTCCTTGAGGGGCAAGAAAGGGAGGTGTCCAAATTGGGCATCAAGGCCAAAGAGGGGCCGAACCTCCCTTTGCTTGGGGGGCAAAGCACCCCTTGGTTGCGCCCCACCTGCCCACTCCTCCTCCTATATAAAGGAGGGTCCACGCATTGAGTTGTGTAGGTGCCACTCCACCTCTAGATTGGATCTTGATCTAATGGTTGCGAAGTGTCATCTCCATTAGATACAGATCTCTCTCATGTGTTGGGATGTCAACAATACTTTTTCCAGTCCTGGACGACGAAATTCAGCTGAACGGGAGGAGATGTACGCGTGCGAACTCTCGGAGAGATCACACTATTGATCCTATTCGAGCATTGACGGCAGGATACTGACAGGCTGAATCGGGAATTGGCGACACATCCTCACCGTTAGGCTTAACCATAAGGATCTTCATCAGCCTTCATCAACATCTACTTTCGCTACAAGGTGTTGGTGTGAACTAGATCTAACCTATCGCTTGTGCCTTCATTGATAGATCTTCGTTGTTACGTGTAAGACGATTTTTTTTATATGCGCTCGTAACCCTACAGGGAGTTGATATGTTTTTCTACAATTCGCTATCAACTAGTGACTGAGTAGGGTTTCTCGCGTCATGTCTAAATCATCGTGAATCTATAGGGTCAGACACTTAACGTTCTTGAAGCTTAGTTCGGAGTGAATTTGAATTAGATTTGGGCATAGAGTCCTAATGGGCTCTAAGAAAAAGACTCGTCATGGAGGTCAATATAAAGGACAACTGGGCATGCATTTTAGGGTTGCAGGATCAACCCTCCACTGCAGCCACCACTTCTCCCCGCACTAGTCGTCTGGGCTGACCTAGCATTCCGGCGTGCGGCGCTTACACTCCGTACATGTGGATATCGACGAGCCACACGAGAGGAGTTGTTTGCGGGAGTGACGTGGATGAGTAGGTTGTACGACTACCCTGCCCAACGTGTTTCACCGAGTTCCGCATTTGCAAGTCTAATCGTAATCCCATGAATTTAAGCTCCAACAGTCATGGTTTACGCGGTAGAATTGTTTCTATTTTCGATTGTGTAGGCTGCCCGCATCCCTACACGTTCAAATATAGTGTGGGTCCTTCAAGACTAAGAGTGGCCAACTCAATGACGTATCGTACATTAGTCCAAACTAATAGGTCATTCATGATCTTTCTCCAGAACATTGTTAGAATAACACAATACAGATGCAACCAATACAAATTAACTTATATAGTTGGTGCATTTTAAAGTGGCGCCATAGACCAAAGAAGGTTCAAACATCTAAAGATAACCTCCTTCCACATAGTCAATTTTGGTCTAGTTAAAAAATGTCGCCGGGTGGGGAAGAAACCCCTCATACTTGTGTGCATTAACTCGAAATTGCAAGAAATCGGGTGGGCAAGGAAGCATCAGCCCACCCTTGTATTGCAAGAACATTTGGTCAAAATTAGTCTTGGCTATGCGTTGGTTCACAAATTGTCACGTTAAAACTTTGTATTCATTCATTCGCAAAAAAAAACTTTGTATTTACCTTTGTGGTTATCTTCTTGCCAAAAGAAAAAGTGGTACTTGGCACTACACTGTAAAAAAAAAAGTGGTACTTGGCACTATTAAAGAACAACATAAAGAAGTCTACACTAGTAAGAAATAATTTTTTTCGAGTAACCTCTCGAAGAGGGCAGGGCGTTCCTGCAATTCGTATAGAAGAAATGAATTGACCCAGATTATAAAGAAAACCGGGTCCAAAAACCATACAGATGTCATGTTTATGAGGAAAACATGGCCGAAAAACCGCACAAGCGAGGGACCGTCGCCCGCACGACGCTAGCCCACCGAACGCCACCAAACACACCACCAACCTCAGGGCCGCCGCCCCGACGTACACCACTCGGCACCAAAGCCGCACACGAGCCACAACGCCGCACGACCCAGCCGTCTCGTAGCCCTTGCTACCCTCGCTAAAGACGACCGCCCGCAGACCTCAACGTCACGCCAAATCCGGGGCCGCCGCCCCGGCGTAGCAACCAGATCAAACTCCACATTGCCCGGAGCCGAACCAGCCGGGTCGACACACTTGCTGCCCTCGCAGTACCAAGTCGCCACCCAAACCTCGCCGGGAGAAGGCCCTGCCCCATAGGACCGTCGCTGTAGAGGGGATCGAGGCCGCCGCCTCGACGTACCACCACCGTCCGGGGTCACCACCCCGGCATCCGCCTCCCCCGACCACAGAGCCATCCCGCCCAACCGCTGCGAAACCGACGCACCGCGAGGGCCAAGAGCTCCAAGGCGACGCCTCCAACAAGGAAGTGACGTGTCCGTCACCGTCGCTCGCTCCGAGAGAGCTTAGGTTTTCACCCAGAGATCTTGAAACCACTCGCGTCGGTCAGGATCAGAGCTCCACGATGACGCAAACAAGAAGGGGAGTAAGAAATAAATTAGTTTTGCATCGGCGGCGGTTTTCTTTCTTTCCGAATATTTTTCTAACCAATCTTCAATCCAATTCTAGACACTAACCACGCTTTCTTGAATGCATAGAGATACAACTTGAAAGAAAACATACCAAGCCCGCATAAAAATAGTTATGTGTAGTGGTTCGCATTTTTCGTCATTTTAATTTGTTATAAAGAGTAAAATCCAGATGAAATTTGTGCGTGTGCCTACATCTTAACGGTCACATGAACTAAGCGCTCGATTCCGAAGTTCGTTTGCAGCGATGCTGGGCAAAGCTAAACAGAAAAGGGTTTCCGCACACACCGTGCTCATGAACTGATTCCAGAAATCCAAGCGGTGCCGCCTACAAAATCGCACAAGTTTGGCCGACGCCATCTCCAAACCCCAATTCAGATACCACCATTTGCAGGTTTGCAGCAGCATCGTCCACATCCACAGCTCCCCGAGAACCGCTTATCTTCTCCCCAGGATCGGATTGCAGTCCGTCTTCCATCCATTCAATTCGAGATAAGACGCCCCAAAACCCCCTCCCACCCCTCCCAAACCCAAGAACCCAGTGCTTCTGTTCGTACGATGAATTCGTAGTGTACATTGCCAAGGAGAAGAGTTAGGGCAGAGTCGTAGTCAAAAAATAGTTTCTTGCAGTGAAGATACGAGGGGATTAATTCAGGGTATTTTGGGAGTCCATTATTGGTAGCTGTGCCATGGATCTGCCTGCCCCACCAACCAATTATCCGAAAACTTTATCCTCCATTATCTTAGGCCGCCGTCGTCCTGACGAGGGGACGCCATCAGGGGCGAGAATAAACAAGTGCTCCGCGACCAAGCAGCGACTCGTCTCGCCTCCACCACTCCCTCGCCACCACTCGCAGCTGCTGCTTCGACCCGACACGCCCGGACGCGCGCGATCCGTGGTCGCAAGATCCAGCTCCGTCGCCGCGCCGCCGCTTGTGCCGCCGCCGATGACGACGCCGAACCCGACGATCCGGAGGCTCGACGTGGCCTCGCCTGTGCCGGCGGACATCGACATCGCCAACGCCGTCGAGCCACTCCACATCGCCGACATCGCAGCCGAGCTCGGCATCCCACCGGAGCACTACGACCTCTACGGCAAGTACAAGGCCAAGGTGAATATGCGGTTCTTGATTGGTTCCCGGAGAAGGTGTGCCACCGGTGTTGCGTGGTGTGATCATGTGATGGCGATCTGATTCGATTTTGTGCGTCTGTCTCGTGATGTGCAGGTGCTTCTGTCGGTTCTTGACCAGCTGCAGGGGCAGCAGGATGGGTACTACGTGGTGGTCGGCGGCATCACACCGACGCCGCTCGGGGAGGGCAAGTCAACGACCACCGTCGGGCTGTGCCAGGCACTCGGGGCGTTTCTTGATAAAAAGGTGAGATTTCACAATTGTTTTCGATTGTACACTAGATGATCTGCACCGGATTGATAGGAGATTCTTGGTTAGAACAAAGTCGGCAATTTGTGATTTCGTGTAAGAATGTCTTTTCGGTTGATAAATTTTGGCATTGAAGAAAACGATTAGGCTAGCTTGGCAGAACGTTGGAGGTACTTGAAATTGTTTGATGCCGACTTGTGCTGTACTGTAGTCTATAGGGTTCAGTCTTTTGTTGCAGTTGCAGTGTCATTTATTTAGTAACATATCTATACTGGTGATCATGGCATTCACTGTCTGTGTATCCAGTTTGTTTGATTAGTCTCGAAATTGTGTAGGCGTGAACTCGACGTAGAGCTGTAGAACTATCAGAGCTTATGGTAGAACTACATTTTATGAAGTCCATATAACCCCCACAACTATCAGGTTTCGGACGCTAGACCCCCCCCCCCCCCCCCCAAACTTCAAAGTGGCACACTTAACCCCCTCAACTATCTAAAACCGGACAATTGACCCCCAACGCCTAAAAGCTGTTTTCCATCCCGGTTTTGCTGATGTGGCACGTCCCAATACCGGAACCGTTTTCTCTCTCCATCCCATCTTCCTACTCAGGAGCTTCCGACCGCCGCAAGGAAGAGCACCAAGGCACCGACGCCATGGACGCCCCCGTGCCAGACTGAGCAGTGGAGAAGCTTCACCTCGACCTCCTCTTCCTCCTCCACCCAGCAATTTAATCTGGGAGCCCGGAAATCGACCTCACGGTCACTTATTCCCCACCTCCGACCGAGCTCACCGCCTTCGATTCGTCACCCGTAGTTCCTCTTCTCCTCACCGTTCACTGCATCGTACTCTAGGTGAGCTCGCGGTCCCTCCTGACCAAACCGTGGACGTTTTCATGTACCATAGCGTCCGGGCGACAAGGTTGTCGCCCGCCTCCGCTCCGGCGGTCACCGGCATCGCGCCCGGAGACCTTTTAGTCCGTCCCGCCGCCCCACCACATACCTGTGTCGCCGCACTCCCGAGCTGCGGCCCCACGGCCTCACGTTGGCGTCCTCCGCCGCCGCCATGTCGGCCACGGCCTCACGAGGTCGGCCATGTCGCCGCCGCACGCCATGAACCTGGCGTCGTCGCTGCCGACCCGCCGTTGTGCGCAAACACGTCCTGCAGGAGGAAGCAGTTACCGCGCGGTCCTGGTCCTCCGAGCGTACCCAGGGGCGGAGGCAGGATTGCCTAATTTTGAGTGTTAGGGGGGGGGGGCGGTTAGAGTAAACAAATCAAAATTTACACAGTTCATGCATTTTTAAGGAGCAAATCAATGGTATTAGGGGGGGCCAGGGCCCCTGCTGGTCCCCCCCTGTCTCCGCCACTGAGCGTACCGCCTCGTCGACCTCGCCGGCGCCAGCCACCGTGTCGCGCGGTCGTCCCCGCGAGGTACTCCACTCTCTCTGTGCTTTGACTCTTGTGGGCGAATGATATATGGCACGTGGCAAAACCGGGATGCAAAACAACTTTTAGGCGCTGGGGGGGTCAATTGCCCGGTTTTAGATAGTTGAGGGGGTTAAACGTGCCACTTTGAAGTTGGGGGGGTCTAGCGTCCGAAACCTGATAGTTGTGGGGGTTATATGGGCTTCTTTCATTTTATGACTATTCGTGCTTGAGAAAGAAGAGTATTTTTTTTTTCATTTACCATCTTGTGTAGAAACCATAGTACAATGATGTGGACTGGCTTATTTGTTTTTCATAATCCTGAATTCCTGGTGCTTTGATAGACAGCTTCTTTCGTTTTTGTTTTTGGATTGGAAATTATTTGATGCAGATTGTGCTGGACTGCAGGCTTCAATCTTTTGTTCCGCTGTCGTTTTGTTAGTAACATATCTATACTGGCTGTCATGGTCTGTGTAACAATTTGTTTCATAAGTTTTGAAATTGTGTTGGCATGAACTCGATGTAGAGCTGTAGAGGTATCGGAGCTTATGGTAGAAGTACATGTTTAATCTGCGCTTGAGAAAGTAAAATCTTTTATTTCAGTTACCATCTTGTGTAGAAAACATATTACAGTGATGTAGACTGGCTTATGTTTTCATAATCCTGAATTCCTGATATGATAGTCTGGTAGACTGCTTCATTCTTCTTCTTATTCCTTTTTCTTGGGAGTCTGCTTCTTTCTTGTGACAACCATCTTTCTGGTTATTCTATTTGAACTATCAAAGAAGTTGTCAACTTGTGATAATATGTACAGTTCAAGGCTATGAAAATAAACTATACAATCGAGAACATATGAAACCTGTTGTCATGTATGGCTGCATGTATTATGATATTGATATGCTTCTGTTGTTGCTATAGGTTGTCACTTGTGTTCGTCAACCATCACAAGGGCCTACCTTTGGAATCAAGGGAGGTGCTGCTGGAGGTGGCTACAGTCAAGTTATACCCATGGATGAGTTCAACCTCCATATGACCGGAGATATCCATGCAATTACAGCTGCGAACAATCTTCTTGCTGCTGCGATCGATACAAGGATTTTCCATGAAAATTCTCAATCAGACAAAGGTCTGTTTAATAGGTTGTGTCCACCAAACAAAGAAGGGAAGAGGCGCTTTGCTGATGTAATGCTCAGACGCCTGATAAAGCTTGGCATCTCAAAGACTGACCCAGATGAGCTTACACCGGAAGAAGTTAGACGTTTTGCAAGGCTTGATATTGACCCTGCTTCCATTACTTGGAGACGGGTAATGGATGTTAATGATCGCTTCCTCAGGAAAATTACCGTTGGACAAGGTCCAGAAGAAAAAGGTATGGTGAGAGAAACAGGCTTTGACATATCAGTGGCAAGTGAGATAATGGCTGTATTAGCTCTTACAACTTCACTTGCTGACATGAGGGAAAGGCTTGGAAGAATGGTGATAGGGAACAGCAAGGCGGGTGAGCCGGTTACTGCTGATGATCTTGGTCTTGGAGGTGCTTTGACTGTCCTAATGAAAGATGCTATTCATCCCACCCTCATGCAAACACTTGAAGGCACTCCGGTGTTAGTGCATGCTGGACCTTTTGCTAATATTGCTCATGGGAACTCTTCCATAGTTGCTGATAAGATTGCTTTGAAGTTGGTTGGGAAGGGTGGCTTTGTTGTTACAGAAGCTGGTTTTGGTGCTGATATTGGAACTGAGAAATTCATGGACATAAAGTGTAGGTATAGTGGATTGGCGCCACAGTGTGCTATTATTGTGGCCACAATTAGAGCTCTTAAAATGCATGGAGGGGGGCCAGATGTTGTGGCTGGGAAGCCTTTAGATCATGCATATGTGAGTGAAAATGTGGGTCTTGTTGAAGCTGGATGTGTCAATCTTGCTAAGCACATCTCAAACACAAAGAGTTATGGAGTCAATGTTGTAGTTGCAATCAACAAATTTGCATCAGATACTGATGCTGAAATGGAAGCGGTGAAAAATGCGGCTATGGCGGCTGGTGCTTTTGATGCTGTCGTCTGCTCCCACCATGCACATGGTGGTAAAGGAGCGGTTAGTTCTCTTCCCTTTTATAGATCGTTAGTTCAGAAACTCTGTACCTGACATCTCTTTATGAGAAAATATTAACCGTGTATCTATAATACATTTCATATATTTTCTTCTAATAATGCTGACGGTTTCATGAATGATTTTTCTGTACTTATGACCGTTCTCTTCAACATGAATCAGGCTAATTAACTAATTAGTGTTGTTGTCTCTTGTTAGGTTTTTTTATATTTTATGTTTCTGTACTTGTCTACATAGTATCAAAGTGGTCACTGCACCAAACAGTTTTTACATGGTATGCACACGCGTCCTTTTATTTCACGTCTACATAGTATCAAAGTGGTCACTGCACCAAACAGTATTTACATGCTATGCACATGCGTCCTTTTATTTCACTTCTACATTATTGCCTAGCAACTTAATTTCCCCAAGAAACATTTTTCTGAACATTATGAAGGCTAAAATTTACAGAATTGAACCAGTTGCCTAATTCTATCATTCCATTAAACTTGTATTCAGGTTGATCTTGGACTCGCAGTTCAACGAGCATGTGAAAGCCAGGAACAGCCCCTGAAGTTCTTATATCCCTTAGAATCTAGCATAAAGGAGAAGATTGAGTCAATAGCTAATTTCTACGGTGCTAGTGGTGTTGAATACTCAGAACAGGTACTTCCTTCAATCTTCTGTTGTGATGACTATGTTGTGAGATTTGTTCTCATTATGAAGACGATCGGTTGGTATATTCCTAAGAAGTCTAACCTGCAAAAGTGCTAAAAAAATCTTAGTTTTCTTGTCCCATGGTTTTGCATGTTGCGAATAGGTTTTCAGGTTCATGCACTGAGAAATATGAAAGATGTTGAAGAAATAACGTTAAACAGATAGTATGCACAGTTCCTCGAGTCATGATTTTACTCTACTCTGCTTACTCTGTCTGTTTCCTGTAGGCCGAGAAGCAGATCGAGATGTACACCAAGCAAGGCTTCTCCAACCTCCCGATATGCATGGCGAAAACTCAGTACTCGTTTTCTCACGTTCCATCCATGAAGGGCGCGCCATCTGGCTTTGTGCTGCCGATACGAGATGTGAGGGCAAGCATTGGAGCGGGTTTCATCTACCCACTCGTCGGCACGATGAGCACGATGCCCGGTCTCCCTACAAGGCCCTGCTTCTATGAGATCGACATCGACACGGCCACGGGGAAAGTCATGGGTCTGTCATGAGCTTTTGCCAGCGCCATTTGTGTCTGGCTGTGGTGCTGTTGTGGAATTAACTGTGTGCAGTTACAGTTTTGGGGACATTCCTGAAAGCAGAATAAATAAATAGCCTCATCGGCTTTCCTGCAGTTGTGGTGTAGTACATTTTGGTTGCTTGATGGCTGTAAATTTGGTGGAACCATGTGTTGTTTGTGCTCTGTACCTGTGCCCTATGTTTGATGTTTCAGCTTCCTTAGCGGATTTTGGTTTTCAGGCCAGACGATGCACCTTTTTTTTAGACAACATCAATTGTCTCGAAAAAAAAAACTGATGGGCTGCCACATCAAGCGTCACCTTGGGCCGCGCCACAAGGCAACTAGGAGTAGTAGGAAATGTCACGCTTCTTTCTCCATCGATTTGTCAAAAGCTCTTTCCTCGGTAGGATTGACTTTCCGAATCAGTTCAGATTAAAAACTACTCCACTGTCAGCTCACAAAGAACTCCACAGTTGCCTGCCGCAAGTCCAACGGCCGAGTCGGGTACGTCGCACGGGAGCCACAGACGGATACATCTGGAACTCGTCAAGAGTCAAGAACCTCGCCGGTAGGGCGACGGCCGGTTCGTCGGCATGCCTCTGTTTCCTGGAACGACACCAGCTCGCTGTCTCGACACACACGGAATGCCTGTTTCTCCGCGGCAGAGACCCACGCAAAGGGTCACTTCACCGGTCAAACGCAACGAAATTGTTGGTAGTAACAGGCGCAGGGACTTGGTCAGAAGACCCGAGGTTCCGTTTAATCATGTGGAGAAAAAAATGACCGATCCAGCCGGGAATTGAATCTAGCACATAATGTATAGTTGCTGACCATATCCATATGATTGTAACATTAGAGCAACTCCACCAACACCTCCCAAATTATGTTCGTTTGAGAGCTGTCCGACACAATGGGGTTGCTGCCCACCCCGACCAAAACCAATTCAAAAAAAAACCGAACCAATCATAACAAAAACTTCATAATTTATTTAAATTCAACTGCTTTTTACACAAATTTAACAAACTAAACCCTAGCTCTAGCTAGGCAGCATCTACTCGTCGTCGGAGATGTAGATGGTGTCATCATAAGGCTCCAGCTTGGACTGCAGCGACGGGCTTGGCTGCTCCTGCTCGACAACGCCGTCGCTGGGCTCCAGTTTGATTACTGTTTGAGATATGCCCAAGAGAAAATAATAATAGTTACTATCTATATTTGTTTCATAATCAATGTTAATGTCTTTTTGAAATAACTGTTATGACTGAATATGATATTCAAAAAAAAATCATAGGCACGTAGAGACATAAACATTTTCATGCCCTAGTCTTGTCTCTTGTACTAACTTGTTGATGACTTGATGACCATATTTTCTTGGTCATGAGCATATGATTGCTGGTATCAATAAGAGCACATTACAATGTGGCTGGGTAGACCAGAGTTAGAAGGTTTACTATGAGATCCTTTTTGACATATCATTAATAACGACAGATTTTGGGTAAGATAGGGTGCGTGTATTAGCATGGATGTTCTGAGATTGGGAATTGCTCCTCCTTCAAAAGAGAGATACATCCTAGATCCACTCGGTATAACGATATCCAATATGTTCTGCAGACACCGCATGATAGTAATCATGGGGATATCGGAATACAAGAACGAGCAAAAGGGAACATATCAATAACGAGGATAATGAACATATCGTGATCAAGAGTTGATTCACAAAGATATCGGAAATCTCATCCTCAAATATTGTTCAGTATCGCAAAGCAATGGGAACCAGGTACGATAATCAAACAGGTTCGATCTGAGTTATTCGTACAATGGCGGGAATCAATATGGGCGTCCACAGCTCCGCTATTGATTATTGATCAGGCGGTATTCCGAGTCATGTACACTCGTTGTCGAACCTGTTGTGTCACACGCTTAAACTTGCTATAGTCTTGAAGTGTTTTATGGATGGTTTTATAAAGAGAGTGTCACCGGACTGGGTCCATACACTAGTAGAAAAATGGGCTTCGGTGCGCCATTTTTGTACCAGTTGTACATGAACCGGTACTAAAGGAGGCATTAGTACCGGTTCCAGAGGCGAGGAGGCCGGCCAGAACCGTCCCGGTTGGTTCTGGGCCTTTCGTCCCGGTTGCTAATACCAACCAGGACGAAAGAGTTGGGGCAGGCGGCTGCAGTGGGGGCCCCACGGCGAGACCCTTTAGTACCGGATACGAACCGGTACTAAAGGTCCATCTTTAGTACCGGTTCGTATTACAAACCGGTATTAAAGGATCTCCTATATATCTTCTTCCACCCCGAGCCCAGCTCCATTTTTCCTGCTCGAGCACAGCTCCATTTTTGCTCTCTCTTCTCTCTCCCGAGCTCGAGTTCACCCCATTTTTCTCCAACATTTGTCAAGATTGGTGGCACCTACATATACAAGGGTTAGCAACTTCATCCTCTCTTCCGGCATTTCAAGTTTAGCTCATTTTATTGCTAGTTTAGCTCATTTGATTTTTGTAGTGCTAGTTAGGTGTTTGATGAAATGCCTAAGTTAGGGATTTCATTTGTTTTATATGCATTTTGAGCTCAAATTAAAGTATGATTTGTTGATTTTAGTGTCGTCCCGTCCCCATCCTCACCGCCGTCGATCGCCCGCGCCGCCGTCACCGGCACCACCTCGGTGAGCCTCTTGTTTTTATCTTTTATTTAAAAAAATCTTAGTTGTATGATTTAGATGCATAATTATTACTTGTATAATTTTCTTATTTGTATGATTGTTTTTATATGTATAGTGCCATGGTTTTGATATCCGTCCCCGTCGGCCCTCGTCCGTCTATGATTCGGATGTGATATATTTTTATAACTTTTAGTTTAATTTCGTGTTTATGACAATTATGCCGACCAACTTGACATAGATATATTTTTATCTAGGAGGTAGTTGAACCGGAAATTCCAATCGACCCTATTATCGAGTTTTTTGAAAAAGAAAACAATGATTTGAAAGAAAAATTGAAAAGAAGTGAAGATCTTCGTCTCCAATGCTTAGAAGAGAAGATGAAATTGGAGTTCAAGTTTGCCGACGTCGTCGATGATCACGAGATCAAGATGGAGGCAATGCGCTTGGATCACGAGATCAAGATGAATGCAATGCGCTTGAAGCTTAAAAAGATTAGAAAATATGCCATTAGTCAAGAGGCTTGGTATCATTATGCTGTTGGTTCAATAATTACCTTAGTTGCGATTTTGATCGCATTTGTCGTTGGATTTAAATTCTTTAGATAGTTGTATGTTAGTTTCAATTAATGTATGTTTATGAGAACTATGTATTAGATTTGGTCACTACTCTACTTTTGTTTTAATGTGGTGAACTTGTATTAATGAATTTGGTCACGTATCTCTATTCATGATATAGCTATAGTGTAATGGTTTTTGATATATTTATATAATGCAGATGAGCCGGCAATGGATGTACGGTGACCGACGCTGTCCCGAGTTCATTAATGGCATGCATAATTTTCTCCGTGTGGCTGAGTCAAACAAGCAGAATGGTTTTATGTTTTGTCCATGTGATGACTGTAGGAATAAGAGGAATTACCCTTCCTCAAGAACCCTTCACGTCCACCTGATTCAGAACGGTTTCATGCCCAGCTATAACTGTTGGACCAAGGAGAAAGAGGGGTTATAATGGAAGATAATGAAGAAGAGGATGATGACAACTATCCTGTGTTCTCTGAACACGGTGGTACTACAATGGGGGAAGACGAAGCTGAACATGAGGTCATTGTTGATGATCAGTCCGATGATGATCTTCGTCGGGTCATTCTTGATGAACAGATAAACTGCGGAAGTGAAAACGAGAGGTCGAAGTTGGAGCGCATGTTAGAGGATCACAAAAAATTGTTGTACCCAAATTGTGAAGATGGCCAGAAAAAGCTGGGTACCACCCTGGAATTGCTGCAATGGAAGGCAGAGAATGGACATCTGACAAGGGATTTGAAAAGTTGCTGAAAATAAAGAAGATGCTTCCAAGGGATAACGTATTGCCCCCAGTACGTACGAAGCAAAGAAGGTTGTCTGCCCTCTAGGATTAGAGGTGCATCAATGACTGCATCCTCTACCGCGGTGAGGAGTACGAGAATTTGAATGCATGCCCGATATGCGGTGCATTGCGGTATAAGATCAGGCGAGATGACCCAGGTGATGTTGAGGGCGAGCCGAGCCCCAGGAAGAGGGTTCCTGCCAAGGTGATGTGGTATGCTCCTATAATACCACGGTTGAAACGTTTGTTCCGAAACAAAGAGCATGCCAAGTTGTTGCGATGGCACAAAGAAGACCGTAAGGAAGACGAGATGCTGAGACACCCCGCAGATGGGTCGCAGTGGAGAAACATCGACAGTGAGTTCAAGGATTTTGCAGGTGACGCAAGGAACTTAAGGTTTGGTCTAAGTACAGATGGCTTGAATCCGTTTGGGGAGCAGAGCAGCAGTCATAGCACCTGGCCCGTGACTCTATGTATCTATAACCTTCCTCCTTGGTTGTGCATGAAGCGAAAGTTTATTATGATGCCAGTGCTTATCCAAGGCCCGAAGCAACCCGGCAACGACATTGATGTGTACCTGAGGCCATTAGTTGAAGAACTTTTACAGTTGTGGTCTGACGAAGGTGTACGTGTGTGGGATGAGCACAAACAGGAGGAATTTGACCTACGAGCGTTGCTGTTGTAACCATCAATGATTGGCCTGCTCTTAGTAACATTTCAGGACAGTCAAACAAGGGATACAATGCATGCACGCACTGTTTAGGTGAGACTGAAAGTATATATTTAGGTAACAAGAATGTGTACCCGGGGCATCGTCGATTTCTTCCAAACAAGCATCCCGTAAGAAAGAAAGGCAAGCATTTCAAAGGTGAGGCAGATACCGGACGAAGCCTACCCTCCCTACTGGTGATGTTATATATGGCATGGTCAAGGATTTAAAAGTAATATTTGGAAAGGGTCCTGGCGGACAATCTGTTCCGAATGACGCTGGCGGACACGTACCCATGTGGAAGAAGAAATCTATATTTTGGGATCTACCCTATTGGAAATTCCTAGAGGTTCGCTCTGCAATCGACGTGATGCACGTGACGAAAAATCTTTGCGTGAACCTGCTAAACTTCTTGGCGTGTATGGGAAGACGAAAGATACCCGGATGCACGGCTGGACCAGCAACATATGCACGAACGAGACGACCTGAATCCAGAGAAGTATCAAGGTCCTGCCAGCTACGCTCTTACCAAAGAAGAGAAGGAGATCTTTTTTCAAGTCCTGAGCAGTATCAAGGTCCCGTCTGGCTACTCGTCGAATATAAAGGGAATAATAAACATGGCAGAGAAAAAGTTCCAAAACCTAAAGTCTCATGACTGCCACGTGATTATGACACAATTACTTCCGGTTGCATTGAGGGGGCTTCTACCGGAAAACGTTCGAGTACCCATTGTGAAGCTATGTGCATTCCTCAATGCAATTTCTCAGAAGGTAATCGATCCAGCAACTCTACCAAGTTTACAGAAGGATGTGGTCCAATGTCTTGTCAGCTTCGAGTTGGTGTTCCCACCATCCTTCTTCAATATTATGACGCACCTCATAGTTCACCTAGTCAAGAGATTTCCATTCTCGGTCCTGTATTTCTACACAATATGTTCCCCTTTGAGAGGTTCATGGGAGTCTTAAAGAAATACGTTCATAACCGTGCTAGGCCAGAAGGAAGCATGTCCAAGGGCTATGGAACAGAGGAGGTCATTGAGTTTTGTGTTGACTTTATTCCTGACCTTAAGCCGATCGGTGTTCCTCAATCGCGCCATGAGGGGAGACTGCGTGGAAAAGGCACGCTAGGAAAGAAAGCAACAATATGTATGGACGGACATTCTTTCACTCAAGCACACTACACAGTTCTACATAATTCCAGCTTGGTGGCTCCATATCGAGGAACACAAGAATATTTTACGCTCGAAATACCCGGAGAACCGTGAAGATTTGATTGATGGAGAACACGTGAAGAATTTCGGCGGTTGGTTGCAAACACGTCTCATTAATGACACCACTGTTGGAGAACAGCTATACTTGTTGGCCAAGCAACCATCTTCGACTATATTGACTTTTCAAGGGTACGAGATAAATGGGAATACATTTTACACGGCCGACCAAGATAAAAAGAGCACCAACCAAAACAGTGGTGTCCGCTTTGACGCAACAAACGACTATGGGCAAAAGGACACATATTATGGTGTCATAGAGGAGATATGGGAACTTGACTATGGACCTTCTTTTAAGGTCCCTTTGTTTCGGTGCAAATGGGTCAACCTGAGAAGCGGGGTACAGGTAGACCCGCAGTACGGAATGACAACAGTGGATCTCAAAAATCTTGGGTACGACACCGAACCATTCGTCCTAGCCAATGATGTGGCTCAGGTTTTCTATGTGAAAGACATGTCTACCAGACCGAAAAAAGAAAAGATAAGCAAGCGAATACATCATACGATGAGCCAAAGCGCCACATAGTTCTTTCAGGGAAAAGAAACATCGTGGGAGTGGAGGACAAGACAGACATGTCAGAAGATTACAATAAGTTTGATGAAATTCCGCCCTTCAAAGTGAACTGACCCAAGCATCAAGTTAAATGATGAAATTGCCCATGGTTACGGCGCAATCAGAAGAAAGGGACACACACGAAGAAAAAGTGAAGACTAGATAGGGATGTTGTTGGTGATGTGTAATAATGTATTAAACTTTTATGTAACTGTGTTCTGAAGAGAACTCTAAACACTGATATTTGATTATAAAAATCCAACGGCTTACAAGCGCACGAAAAAAGTTGAAACAAAAACACGGTTTTCCCGTCATACAGCCCAACGGTGACTCGTGAGTGCCTGCATATCAAATGCACCGTTGGGCTGTATGACGGGAATCCGAATGCTTCGTATACCAAATGAACTACAATGAGTAGACAGTAAGTGCCGAACATGTTCGGGAGGGGGCTATATATAGGGTCATGTGGCTCATGAAGTGGTCATGATAGTGCTGATTTAACAGCTCACAAGCCCTCAAAAGAAACACACCCCTGATCCAACGTCTCACAAGCACCTGAAAGAAACACACGATATGTGTGCTTCTTTAGTCCTGGTTGGTAACACCAACCGGGACTAAAGGCGGGCTTTGCGGTCACGACACGTGTCCTCCCCCAGCGCTGCCCTTGGCACGTGTCCTCCCCCAGCGCTGCCCTGGAGGTCTTTATATATTGTCGCCGACGGGTAAACCCTAATCCACCATTCCTAGCCACGAACGCATCGTCTCCACGAGATGGATCCGCCACGCCCGCCGCAGCGCCTTCTGGACGAGGTCGAGCGTGCTCGGCAGAGCGCGCTTGGGCGCTACCGCGGGAGCCTATCCCGCCGTATGCCCACGAGCCCGCGTGGAGAGGAATGCCCTTCTACCGGCCTCCTGCTCCGGTGCCGGAGTACGTGCGGAGGACGTACGAGCGCGCGTGGTCCGACGTCCCTGACCCCGACGAGGATGCGTACGATGCAGGGGTGGCGTGGGGATCCACGGCCGTACCTCCACTAGTCGCCGCCGCCCCTCCCGACGAGGAGGATGACGACGACGACTTCGACTGGAGCGACCATGGGGAAGAGCGCGGCGGGCCGCAGATGCAGGAGGCCATTGAAGCCTCCTTCCAGTCCGTCCACGACGACCTTGTACAGCGAGCCAGAACTGCCAGCCAGCTCAAGGCGAAGGAGGCTTCCGAGCTAGATTGGGCGCTGAAAGACTCATCCTCCATGGATCTTGCCCTCCGTCGCAAACGTGCGCGCGAGAACCGGCGGCCGTGAACGGGGCTGGCTCCTCCCGCCGTTCCCCCTAATCCTACGGCCTCCGAGCCAGCAAGTCCGTTTATGTAGTAATGTAACTGTTAGTGATGTGTAATAATGTATCCTTTTATATAACTATGTGGGATGTTGTTAAGGATGTTTTTAAAATAAAGAGATGATGGCTCCACCAGGGACTAGAGGTGCATTTGCGCGCGCTGGGGGTGGCATCTGCGAAAACACCTCTGGTCCCGGGTGGTGGCTCCACCCGGTACTAGAGGTCGCCCTCTAGTACCGGCTCGTGGCTCCACCCGGGACCAGAGGTCCCTGGGTATAAATACCCAGGCCTCCATCCCGGCCCGAGCCATGACCCGGGAGACCTCTGCATATAAAACAAATCATAAAAAGATATGATTTTCATAAATATTGAAACAATTAATCTAAGTATAAAAGAAAAATAAACTAGAGCAGAAATAATTCATATTAAAAGCATTTTTAGAAATTCAAATTATATCAAAAATAATCAAACATGCATTTTGTTTCAATTTTTTGATGATATGGATTTAAATCTATGTCAAATTTATTCAAATCATCCATTTGAAATTTGAATACATTCAACGTAGTTAAATTTGAAAATAACCAGTAGCTAAAGATTCTACATGTCCAGGGCTTAAGTTTGATATAAAGTTTATCAAATTTGGATAATTAAATCAATGGAATAAAGAAATTAGAAAAATGAATAAAGAAAAAAGAAATTCCAAAAAAAGTACCTTTTATACCGGTTGCAGCCACCAACCGGTACTAAAGGTTGGCTTCACGCGTGCGAATTTAAAGCGGCCAAAAAGACCTTTTGTACCGGTTGCAGCCACCAACCGGTACTAAAGGGGGTCTTTTGTACCGGTTGGTGGCTGCAACCGGTACTAAAAGCCTTTCGTATATATATGGCGCGGTCATTTCTTCTTCCCCACTTAGCCTCCAGAATCGCGCGCGTCTCCTCCACTGCGGCCCTGCTCCGGCGAAGCCCTGCCGAAATTTTCGGCCTCCGTCGCGCCCCCCGCCGTCGCGCGCTCCTTCTCCGGCGGCCGTTGCGCGCCCTGCTCCGGCCTCCCGTCGCGCACCCCTGCCCTCCGCCGCGCCCCCGCGCCGTCGCGCCTCTCCCATCGCCGGCCTGCTCCGCCGCGCCCGCCCCCTCCCTCTCCACGGCCAGGTGAGCCCGCGCCCGCGCCCTCCCTCTCCACAGAGCCGTAGCCCGCCATAGTCGCTCGATCGCTCTGAATCGAGCGATTCGTGCTCAACACAGAGCCGTACCACCATTGCTGACATCAGCATGATGTCGGCATTTTATTATTTTAGGAAATATTGATAAATTGTTAGTAGAATTTTTTTTGTTAGTGATAGAATTCATAGTAGAAAATTTTGGGCAATAAAACTTTGTTAAAATTGTGTTTAAAATTGTGTTTAAAATTGTTGTTTAAAATTGTTATTTAAAATAGTTGTTTAAAATTGTTGTTTAAATATTTTAGATGCAAATGTTTTAGATGCAAATATATTAGGAATTTATAGTTGTTTAAAATTGTATCAATTGTTAGTAGAATTTTTTTATAGTTGTAGTACATGTAAAAATTAGGAAATTTTAGTACTTTGTGGTTTTGCAATATTTTCGTGTAGTTGCAAAGATCATTTAGATCATTTTGTTTGAAGTTTGAAGTTATTATTTTTGGATAGCAAAATTTAGGTCATTTAGATAGCAAAATTTAGATCATTTAGATAGCACAATTTAGGTAGTGTTAATAGTTAGTAGAAAAATTGTTATTAGAAAAATTGTTAGTAGAAAAAATTGTTAGTAGAAAATAGATAGTAGAAAAAATTGTTAGTAGAAAAATTGTTAGTAGAATTTGCTAAGTACTAAATTTTGGGCAATCAATTGTTGTTACTAAATTTGCTAAATACTTTGTAAATTGCAGTGACATTGAGCTATGGACGTCCCCGACACCCCTTCATCAGAGACGAGGAGAATGAAGCACGAATGGCACAAATTATATTTGAGAAGACCCTTGGAGTAAATTCGGATGGAGAAGATTCCGGTGGAGAAGATTCCGATGGAGAAGATTTCAGCGAAAAATGTTTGAACGACTCGGTGAGGGACTTGAGCTAGAAGACATAAGAGACGACGACGAAGTGCCCTTAGCAAACTCCGGCGAGGTATATATATATATATATATATATATATATATATATATATATATATATATAGTCTCTGTTGATCACTAGATGCATTAATTGATTTATATTGAACTTATTAACGAATCATTTTTCTTTTAGCCCTCCGGATCTAAGCCTCGATCTCCGCCAAAGACGAAACGAGGCCCGAACCAAAGGATAAAGCTGCCAGATGGTGCAAAGTTGTCGATCGACGTAGTTGCTGATGATGGCAGACCGCTGAAACCCGAAGACAACTGCCGTAAATATGTAGGTCAATGCGGAGTTCTTGTTAGGGACACGATCCCGATCACCATTGCAGAATGGAATAAGCCGAAGAAAGCCAACGTTGGAGCAAGTTATGTCGACAAAGAATTAAAGAATTGCTTTGGGACACGCTCTTGACATATTTCAGCCTACCGGAAGGTCTCCCAGAGAAGAAGAAGGAGAAAGTCAAGGAGTGGACTCTTAAGAAGATGGCCACGCAATTCAACTGCTGGAAGAAAACATTGTGGAAAAAATATGAGAAAGTAACTCCAGATTTCACTGGACATCTAGAGAAGATAAAAGATGCGTGGCCCGCATTTGTGGCGTATAAGAAATCGGACACCGTGTGGCTCGATCGGCCAAAAATAAGTTGAATGCTGAAAAGAAGAAATATCACCATACTTTGGGGTCAGGTGGCTACAAGGCTGCCTTGCCTAAGTGGGAAGCCTTTGAAAACGAACTGCGTGGAAAAGGGATCACTCCACAGACAGATGACTGGCCCGAGAGGTCCAAGTTCTGGTTGTTCGCGCATGGGGCAGGGTTGGACCCAGACACAGGGTGATTGTTGCCAAGGGAAAATGGAAGAAAAGAATTACAAGAGTCGTAAAAAAAACTAGAGGACGCAATAGACCTAGTCCGAAAGGGAAAATTTGTCCCGATAGAGAGGACGACGAGCTGACACTCGCCCTCGGGAATCCTGAACACTGGGGACGATGTCGAGGCAGAGGAGCCGGGGTTAATTGGAATCAAGGGTTTCCGGCGGACGTTGCAACTTATAGAAGCCGTTCCAGAAATAAGAAGAGGGGGTTGGACCGGTTAACGGAATTAGAACGCCAGGTGCAGCGGCAGCAGGAGCAACTGGACTCAATTACCCAGCAAAGGGCATCTCAGCTGATGCTACAAGATCCTGCAGTCGATGCCTGCCCATCTCAGCGGAAAAGCAGCGTGGGTTCCACGCAGCTAGAAGATCCTGCAGTCGAACCGTCGGCGGCTCACTACCCCGTGGATGATATCACGGAGAAGACAAATTGTCAGCTACATATGCCAATGAAGAACATTAGTTGTCCGGTGGCGGATGGCTATGCTTTACCAAATCAACCTGGAGCAATCTTCCATTTTGGTCAGATTCCAGCTGGCTATGCTCGTGTCGGGTGACAAAAGTTATGCCGGGATTCCAGACAATGGATCTTGACATTCCTGGAGGTGACGACGAGAAGACACTGGGAGAAGTCGAGCTTGGTATCGTTCTATGGAAGAAGAAATATATCGTGTTTCCAGACTCGGCGCCAAGGCCACCGACTCCTCCGAGTAGAAATCCACCACCTCAAAGTCCACCCGCCCTCCCCACGATTGGGAGCCCACCGCGAGTCCATCGCCCGCGCCGTCCCGTCAGCCGACTGATGCGCCCACTAGTAATTTGACAAAGCGGAAGCTGTTCACGTCGACTGGTACTATGCTCAGGAAAGACAGGTCCCCTGTCAAGAAACGTGCAAACATACCCAAGAAAGTCAAGACTCCTGAGAAGTTACCTTGCGAGATGAGTAAGGAGGAATTAGACGAGAGGACGCGTGCCGAGGTGACAACCTTTTTTGCACAGAAAAAACAGGAAAGACAGGACCCCGTAAAGAAATTCTGAAGAATATACCAAGGGAGACACTTGATCGCACCGTTGACAACTTATATATCCCTCCAGTGAGGCCCCTTTCAGACTATGAGCGTTGTATTGAGAAGACACATAGCTCACAGATGGAGGAAAAGAAATGCGGGAAAAAAGTTCCCCAGCTCGGAGAACAAGAAGTACAATCGATCGCCCCGCTCATTGTGCCTTCTGATAAGGCGGCTCTCTACAACGACAATATTGTTGCTCAGCAAATCTATGGCGATACAGGTTACGCCATTGCTGAGGTGGCATATAAATATGTTTCCGGGAGCCTCTGGTCAAAGATCCGAATGCTCTAACAACACAGTTATGGAAATTGCATAACTGGTACATGACCGCCGCAAAAGAAGGGAGATTCTATTTCATGGCGGGAGTTAAGGAACAACACTACTTCCGAGAATATGTTGTGCAGGTTGAGTTCTCCGAACTTTTTCAGATGTACAATCAACGTGCCCTCGACAAATCTATCATCAGCTGCTATTGTCTGTAAGTGATTTATTTGTGTAATTTAATTCTTTAGTTAAGCTCGTTCATTGCATGTAATTATCCTCATGACATTCTTTTGTACGCTATTATGCAGAATGAAGATTCGTGAATGCAGACTGGGAGGAATCTGGGACATTGGGTTCATTGACCCGGATAAAGTTCATGAAGTCACCGTAGAACAGTATGCCCAGGACACAGAGGACGTTTTGCTAACGTTTTTAAAGCGACAAAGTACCAAAAAGAAATACTTTTTCCTTACAACTTCAAGTGAGTGTTACTGTCTTGTACACATTCTATTCTGCTTTCCCGATATTAAGTGTAATTGATGAGTTCTGAATAACTGCGTATATAAACGTGCGCAGGTTCCACTTCATTCTGCTAATCATTAGAATCGATCTTGGAGAAGTTGAAGTCTGGGACTCATTAAGGAGAGATCAAGATGAATATAAAAGCATGCGTATATTGCTCAAGAGGTAATTTCAATCGCACTATATCGGCCTCTTTCGTTCATTTCCTGATATCAAAGTAAGTAATAACTCCTCAATTCATTTTCTTTGCCGGGCAGGGTTTGGAAAAGTTCATCGCGGAAGAAGCGGTGAATGGAAAGATAAGCTGGAGTTTAAGGCTAACAACGTAAGTAGTACTACGTACCTAGGTCCGCGTATCTCTCTAATTCTAGTTTCAATACCTTTATCATTCTCTTGATTATTATTTGATTGAATTCTATTCTCGTATAGTGGTGCCTGCGACAACCACAGGGGACGGATTTATGTGGATACTACGTTTGCGAGTACATTCACATGAAGGTCAATGAGAGAATCAATAGTCGAAGAAATCAAGAGGTACGTAAACATCATTCACAAATTTATTTTGCTACCATCAATTGTATTTAGTTTCCTTCATAATTGATTTGATCTCCTTCTTTTAAAGATGGCAAGGAAGCGGAACCAGCTCCTACCAGAAAACCGCGTAAAAGCAATTGCGGAGGAATTGGCGGGATTTTTCCTTACGCAGGTCATACCTGAATCCGGAGAATTCCACTATATCGAAAAATAGACTCCCTCCATGTACTACCAGTGATCTCCATGTAATGAGTACTTTATATGTGTACATATATATACCAAGTTGTATGTGTGTTATGTGATCTTCACGTGTGCGAAAACTTTTTTTTGTGCATCGACGTGATCTCCTCTGAAACCCTAAACCCTGAAAAATAAGCGAAAAGAAAAAAAACAGAAACCCTAAACCCTGAAACATAAGCAAAAAAAAAAAAACAGAAACCTTTAGTCCCGGTTGGTGTTACCAACCGGGACAAAAGGTCCTGCGCCCGCGCATGTCCGCCCACGTGGAGGCATTTAACACCGGTTCGTGGGGTACCGGTACTAAGGAGTGGGTCTTCAGTCCCGATTTAATTGTACCGGTTGCACAACCGGTGTTAAAGGCCCTCTGGAACCGGTATTGTTGCCCATTTTTCTACTAGTGATAGTGGTCGAATTTGTTCGTAGAGAATATTGGAATGGTTTCAGGTTATTGGAAATGTTTTGATACACACACGAGAGGGTCTCGGATATTCCACGGTGTTTATTTAATAACAAATATTGGAAAAATATCCGGGAGGATCCGTGGGCTGCTCCTACTGGGTTAGACCCATGTGGGGAGCAGCCACATGGGCCAATGGCCCACCTAGTTGGTCGACTCTCCTTAGTGGGGGTGACGCACCAGTAGGTGGGGCCAGAGGCGGCGCCAAGGGCCCACCAAGGGTGGTGGCTAGGGTTTAATCCTAGGCCGATTGACCTCAGGTGGGGCCCACCAAAGGCGGCCGCCAAGGGGGTGGGGTCGACAGCTCTATAGGAGGCGGCCAAGGTTTGCCAAACCCTAGCGCGAACGACCCTAGGGGCCCACCAGGGTGGAGGCACATGGGGAGGGGACCATCCTCCTCCAAGGAAGTCGTCCCCCTCCCTCCTATATAAAGGAGGGCTCCCCCTCCTCTCTAGACACACAAGTTGGTTTCGGATTTTGAGGTGTCCTCTCCCCGAACATTTTCTCTCTCTTTCCCATGTGTTGGGATTTACAACTCATATACACCGGTATATACTAAGTCGTAAACGACGAAGTTCTGCCGGACTGTAGCTAGTGAAGGTTTGCGAGCTCTCGGAGGGATCATACCTTTGATCCTCACTCGGATTGGATCCAGAAGGCTCGACGCGGGAAGTCGGCAACATTCTCACCACCAGACTTGGTCGTGAGAATCTTCCTAAGCCTTCATCGACATCTACACCGACATCTACTTCCGCTTCAGGGTGTTGGTATGATTACTAGATTATGTCTTGCTTGTATCTTATAGATATCTTGGCTGTTACGTCTAAGTCAAAAATTTAAATTTCCATGCATAATCCAACAATTCCCTGCTTCACCACGGCTGCTGCGCCCCCTCTTGTGATGGCTATTGCGGATCCATCGATGTGTGCATCAGTCCGGTAGAAGTCGGGGCAGTCCTCCAAATCGAGAGGGTGTCGTGGCGGCGGCTGAGACTCGCTCGTGGAGAGCAAGAGCGTCGTGGTCAACCCTGGCGTGGTCCTGTCGCCGACCAGGTCCCGGAGAGACGACGAAACGCGCCAATCCGGGGGAGGTCCTCCTGCTAGGGCAGCAGAGCGACATGTGGTTCACGCGACGGCTGGGCGGAACAGGCGCTTTGGCGGCACGTTGTCGCGCCCAGGCTACAACGTTCTCCAGCGCTGCGTGCAGCCACGCCACCAACTCCTCTGTCCCGCCCACCTCTCCACGTGGTCCCAGCGCTCGAGGGCCTCGTCCCTCTCCCGTCGGAACCACGCCTCATAGTTGTTGTCAACGTTATGTGTATGACGTTGTCCGGCGCACCGAGCGATCTGGAGTGTCAGAACGGAAATTAGTTCAGACAGGTCAGATGGGTCCCGATTGTTCTGTCGGTCCACATTGGGCAATAGCAAGGGAATGCTTTCTATGCTTTGCTTGCACATGATTGACTACCAAGTAATCCCTCCGTCCCAAAATAAGTTTCTCAGATTTGATAAAAAAGTGGATGTACCTAAACTTGTTTCATGTCTAGATATATCCATTTTTTAATCAAATCTGAGACACTTATTTTGGGAGGGAGGGAGTATTATATTATTATTATTATTCGGAGTACTTACCAAGCCTGGTACGGTACAGTACTTGCAAGAACGGGAGCATGCTACACTGTCATGCCAATGTGCGACACCTCATGTGTGGAGATCATTGCTAGGATGTGATGTGATCAGGATCTTTGGGACCTACCATAATGGTGTGTGTGCTGCCGACCGGGTACGAGATGGGCCAAAAGGCTTGCTCGTGGTCGGCATTTTTCTGTGCATGCCCATGAGTGGAAGCATGCGAGCTTTTTCTTGTTGCTAGCTAACTTTCTTTTCTCCGTAATCTCCACTCCTGGTCTGCTACTCAAGTCTGTGCTTGGTACGCCGTAGCTGTGCTGCTCCATCCACTCATCATCTCATCTTCTCCTCTGCTGATAGATTCCGTCAAAACCTATCAGAACGTTCCGTGTCACGCACGTGAGAATTCGAACCCCATCACGGGCTCACGGCATGACTTGTAGTTATCGTACTAGCTGATTTATGAATATTTTTCGTTGACAAAACATAGGTTTTCTTTTCTTCAGCTCTCACTATCGAACCAAGCTAAAGTCCCGCACGTGCACTCCCGTGTGGAGGTACCAGCTGTACTGTGTCCCCGTGATTAGTCGTATTTCTTACTCACCTAGAAGAAGTGAAGATTCGCTTCAGAAAAGAGAACAAAACATATGCGGCAAAGCTGAATGCAGGATTTGACCTCTGCCGGCGCAGTGACAAGTCTCCGAAGAGGCCAGAAAGAAACGACCTAGCATGAACCGTGACTACACAATCGGGAAGATCGGTACTATCGGACCAGTAGTAGAGTACATCGAGGATGTGGACTAGTAGTAGAGTTGTTTAATTTGTAGAAAGTTTATTGGTTTAAATAATTAGGAACTTTTCCTAGGAGAGTTGTTTAATTTGTAGGTTTTCATTCTATAAGATTCATTATAGGCAGTCCTTTGAACTAAATTTCATAGGAAATCTAATATCCACTCAAATCTATTTTTTGAAAACATTTGCTTTCGCTATGAGAAATCAAACAAACATTTTACATATAAAGCTATGCACGATTGGAGTGGGCATGACATTGAACTCAGCGGCGACGCTTTCATGCTGCTCCCTCCTTGGAGGTGCAGGAACCTAGAATCACCAGTTCATGGAGTGTAGTCGATTGGCAATATTCGGCGGTGCTTTCTCGGTGTGGACTTGGCTCCAGTTGGGCGGTTGTGCTCACTTTGCCTCTCCACTAGTCTAGTTTTGGCAATCCCGTCATGCACTCTCCATAAGGTGAGCTTCTCCAACTTCTGACGATACAGCGCTCTTCGAGGCATAGCGAGTGGGCATGAGTTCACGAGCGAAGGCAAGATTCACCACAAGAAATGTGTTGACTTATGACCTTTCGATAGTAACTAACTATGGATGAATTGGTCATAAAACCTATGATCATTTTGAATCCATTGGTCATAGTGCGTTTGGGAGGGTCAAAACCCTAAATGCTTACAAAATTTTCTATAAAAAAGGGTCATAATTTTTATTACACGAGATGGTCATGACCTAGGAATCATGGTGTATGACATTTTTTTGTCTTCGATTATGACCAATTGAAAACGTCGATAGTGATGAATTGCAATGATTGTGCAACCACCTCATCAATTTTGCCTATGTTTCAGATCTAGGTGTCAATTACGCTTAAGTGTGTGGAACAACACTTGGTTTGAACCTTCACTGACATGTGGGACCCATTTGTAGGATGAACTCACATATTGATGAAGCTCAATGATAGGTGGGACCTAATTACACTAGTGGTATCTATACTAATACATCAAATGACATGCAGGACCAGCCACGTGGACATGCAGGGCCAATAGATCTAGGGACCCAGCGGAATGACATGCGGGTCTACTGACTAATGACAGGGTAAGACCGACCTACCTGGCATCCGGGCTGACGTGTCATTCTCCGGTTACAGTATGACATGAAGGGCCAACGTACCATATTGGAGGGGGGCAAACATAGTAATAATCTATTGGGGGGGGGGGGGGGCATGCCATTTCCTCTCCAAATATACGTGTAAAAAATCTTATTGCACATTAATATGGGGGCGGGGGGGGGGGGTGCTACAGGCCCCTAACACCGCCACTCCATGAGTATCTGTTACCAAGTGGAGACAAATGGTGGAGCCTCGACGGAAATCCTCCCTTGTAGTAAACGAGAATATGACATCTCCAATAGCTTGTCTTCTCTATCGTCAAGGTCTTCCATTTTGCTTCTATTTCGAGGATCGTTGTACTTCGCAAAGGCTTCTGAGTAGTTTCAAGTGGCATGTCTTTTTTATCTTTTGTTTGCTTGTTTTTATCTTCGTTGTAAGATGATCTACTCAACAACCTTGTGTCATCACTAGCTGTTTGGGAATTTATTATTTAAAATCGGGTGTTATTCGGAAAGTCATTTTGACTCCCGAGGTCCAATGATCTCTCTTTTTTAAAAGGGAAAACAATATATTTAAAGTTTCAAAAAAAAACTGGAGAAATCATGCATGTTCCCAATTATGTATATTACAAGCAAGCAAAATACAATACGTTTTGAGCTACACAAAAACGACAAAAGTTGGAGATTCAAAACTACATATTATTCACTATACTTAGATCTATATATCTGTTATTTTTTGGTAGCTTAAAATGTAAAGTATTTTGCATTGAGATTTTGCACACTTGAAACTTTTACATTTTATTTTATTTTTTTTTGGAAAAAGCAAGATCACTGGACCTCGGGAGCACCAATCTCCACTCGGAGTTATTGTCTTTTATATAAAAATCGAATGGCTCATTTGATTCATAGGTTGTTGAAAGATACGTTTATGATTGAAATCCTATGGGATCTTTTTCTTCGATGCCGTTTGATTTATAGGATCATATCATATAGGAAAAATTCTCATATAAATCTTGTAGTACAAGGTTCATAGGAAAATAACATTAGGTCTAACCTCATGGAAAAAAATACTTCACCACAATGAAAGGAACTACCTCTTCCGATAATTAGACATGTTATTCCAATCATATGAGTTTCCTATTCCTACACTTTTCCTATCAAAAAAAATCAAAGAACCTAAAATGGCCATGAACCAAAATTTGTTGGGGCTGCCCAAATTTCGGTCTTAAACGGTTCATCCATCAATGCTCATAGTACTATTTCAGTCCAAGACAGATCAGTCAAAGCAGCGAACTTGTCCGGGTTACATGTAGCCTTATGTATTGGCTCTCATAGTTTTAATTTTGTAAATTTTGTTTGGTCCTAGGCAGTGCTATGACCAACATGCAACCAAGCCTGCAAAATGTGTCGACATGCTTGTTTCATCGTTTGTATAGGTGCTCCATTGTGAGATCCTGGCTCAGTGCTTAACAGGATTGATAGAATACTCATATCAACAAGTTGCAACTTCTTTTTCCGGAAGCTCATCTGGAAGGAACTCCGAGGTTAAGCGTGCTTGGCCCGGAGCACTCCAAGGATGGGTGACCGACCGGGAACTGGTTCCCGGTGCGCACGAGTGAGGACAAAGTGCGCAGAAAAGACTGGTGTTGATCTGTGGGGCCAGTCTGGAGATCCTAGCGAGCTGCCAGGGGTGACAGGCCCGGCCCGGCCCGGGGGTGGCCGGGGTGCTACATCATACTGCGATGAAAGCGAAATCCCGCCAATATCCAACTTCTACTTTATTTGTAGTTCAAAAATTTGCACCAAATTTTGAAGTAAAAAATCAAGAATGAATTAGAAGTGGGACATAGGCGGGATCCCGCTTGACACCTTACTCGAACCACGTACTATACCTTCCGGAAGGAGCATAATTTCGCTCTTGTGAGTTATGTCTGGAATGAATGTTTACCATTTCATTGAGTTATAACCAAAATCGATCAGGCGATCAAACTCAACACTTGAATCACATCACGTCAAAACAATAGCCGGTGGAAAAGCTCCCCCCCTCCCCCGGGCGTCGCTCTCGCGGGTGACTCCCGGGGCGTCCAAACCTACACAAAAAAACTTAGATTCATGTGCTTCCTGTCCGGCGCCCGGCGTTGAAGACGGAGGGCGAGGAAGGCGCACCTCTATGTGCAGAGTGGTGGTGGTTTTCGGCAGGTCGCGCGGTGTGGTGGCCATGCTCATTTGACGGGGAAGAGGACGGTAGGGGAGCAGCGCGAGGAGGGAGAGATGCGTTGGGTCGGAGTGAGGAAGTCCGGCCAGGGTTGGTGCATTGCGGCTGCGGTGGCCCGCGGGCCCGATCTGGACTGGAGGGTCGCAGTCGTGGTGACGCGATAAGGCGAAGCCGCTGGCTGGCGTGGTGTGGCGATGGTGCATAGGTGTTGGAGCTTGTGCTCGCACTTGGTGCGGGTCTGTCAAGGACGCGCAGCCAAGGCTGTTAGTGCTGGGATGTGGTTCATGGTGGATGTGAACGGCAGGAGGTCGTGAGTGATGCATTGGTTTCTCTTGGCTGCGGGGAAGTGGAAGATGGCCGACATCATGCTGGGTTTGCGGGGTGATGCTCTATAGGTGGTATGTGCCTCCCTTTGTCGGTGACATGATCTGGCCTCTCGTCGCTGGCATGTCCGGCCTTCGTTTCAGTTTACCTTGTCATGTTGTTGTTAGGGCTGGGAGTAATCTCAATATGATTACGGACGACATGTCCCCTTCCGAGTAACGGGGGGAGTCCTAGATCTAGCTCGCTAGTTCAGGCAATGGCCGCTTTATGGCGTTGTCCCCTCCTTGGAGGCACTGTCCGAGTTGCTCGTGGAGTCCCGTGACGGAAATTGAAGTCAAGGTTGGGAGTTACTCGGAGCATGGGCCTCTAGGGCGCAATGTACACTCGTGTTGTCACCTCTTTGACTATGCTCCCCTCAGGTCCGGTCTGGTCCTGCCGTCGACTCGCTGATTCTCTTCTTCTATGCGCAATGTGTGGGTCGTACGTCGACGTGTGCCTTCCTGAATTAAGGTCATGCTTCCGAGATGTCCGTTCCTGTTGTGACGCGGTCTAGTGGTTATGTGCCTCGACCCCTCGCCATCTTGGTTGGTTAGGCAAGGCAAGTTTTGTTGTGTGCTCTTGTGGGTGTGCGTTGTAAGTTGAAAGGCGTCACGTGGGTGTTTGTGTGGTCCTTGGGTTCGGGTTCGCTTATAACTAGATCAATCTTCTTTCAAATCAATGAATTTAGCACCTCTTTTGCTAACATTAAAAACATCACATCAATCCACCCACACTCCTCGCTAATTAACCCCAAACCGTTTGCCCCTCACGCCACACCCAAACATCAGAGCCAGGTGGAGAGCTCACTCACGCACTCGGTAGAGTACATGACAACAACCCCGACGTGCGAAGGGGGGCTCGTCTCATGCAATCCGGCCAAATAGCAGCCGGCAGGAGGCAGCGGCGAGTGGCCGGTCACCGTCCGGCCGAGATCGACAGGAGACGGCAAGCAGGGAACATCGCAGAGAGACACGACGCAACTTCCCAATCAGCCTTGCTCCCCTGCCCCGAGGGGAGGCCCGGCCGGGCCCCTCCTCTAATCTGCTCGATCGTGCGCTTCTGTAGAGCGATCGGTGCCGCTTGACGTCACCTAGCTCGATCGCCTCTGTTGGTTAGTGGCCTGGCGATCTGTGCGGCCGGTTTTGGGAGCTAATTTTTTTTTCCATACTTGTATTAAACATCAAGAAACGAAGAACACACCGGGATACAAGCAAGAACAGAGAAGATCCAAGGAAAACAAAGCTGAAACCAGCCTACACCATCCACACACAAGGGAGCAGACAAACTCCAAGCCCGAAGGCGTCGAAGAACCGGAAGAAACACCAACTCCGAAGAACTGGCACTGACGACGAAGAAACCGCATCGGTCGGGGGTCTCCCCAAGTACAACCTGCTCCAGATCCGGGGCCTGCGCCAAACCACCTCACCAGAGATGGCCGGATCCTCCACCTGGCCACCGCGAGCCCGCACAGCTGCCACCTTGAAGCTCCTCCACCACCAGAACCGCCGCCACCGCGGATCTGACGGAAGGCAGACGAGCTCGACCACCACGCCGGGCGTCGAGCTCCTGCAAGTCGCGCGCGACGACGACGAGCCCCAAAGAACTCCACCGCCGGAGAAGAGCACGCCGACACCAAAACCCCCACCACCAGCACCCACTCCTCCGAGGCGCCGCCGGCGAGATCTCCCCCTACCCTACCGTATGTACAGGCCGGAGACGGGGATCCCCACCCTCCCGCCGCCGAGGCGGCCGGCGGAGGGGAGGAATCCCACGCCTCAGCGGCGCAGACGCGGTGGATCGACGGAGTCGCCCCCAATATCGCCTCCCTCTCTTGAGCTACAGTGACGGAGCTAATTATTGGCACGACGTCTCGCGTGGGAGAAGAAAGAGATTCCGGAGCTGTGCGCCGGCGTACGGCCTTGTTCATGTGTGTGCCCGAAGATGGTGTAGATATTAGGCTAGCTTGTAGTGGTAGCCTAGTTTCATCTAATTAGAAGAGCATTCCAATTAAGTCCGTTCCTACGTATTCCGTCAGATTGGTGGCAGCTTCTTTGGGACTGCGCGCAGAGGAATCCTTGATGCGTGAGTTGGAAGCTAGCGTTTGCAAATTCCTAGGACTAATCATGCGACGTCCCAGCTAATGAAGCTTATGGCTTCCTTGACCAGCATCACACAGGATCGACACTGAGGTCGCAGCTACTCCTGTAGGAGCAAGTACTACAACGGGAGAAGACTTGGGAGCACTGCATCGCCCTTAATCAAAACCGCCATGAGGACCGGGCCATGCAAAGCCACGTTACTGTCAGCAGAACGGGAACGTCTACCGGTACCATCCGATCGAGACCGGCGAGTCGACGGATATCGGCATCGTTGCTGAATCTTCCGTCCCGGAAGTAAAAGATCCATCAAGAACTCGCGGAAGAAGACCCCGTAGTCCGTACGTGGCCGTGGGGTCTCGTTTCATCGGCCGTAAGCAACACTAATCGACCCTCTTTAACTGACCGGTCACCGTAATTTGCTACTGGTCGGTCACCTTAATTTGCTGCTGGTCGGTCACTGGTCAGTGCCCAGGCCCCGGGGGGCGTTTTCAACCGGCATTGATTGACCGTGATCCGGGGAGGAAGATCTTTGGGGTCAGAACTTGCTTGGCCTCGTCTCACGGTGGACTCGTCGTCTAGACTCTAGAGAGTCAAGTTATTCCTTGCACTCACTGCACTCCAGCTCGTGACACCAACTCTGCATTCATTTATTCATGCACCGCCCTCCTCCCTCTTTGTCACGCGTGAAGTGGACTCCGAGGTTTACGGCATTGCTTTTCCAGTGACGAGATCGTCGAGTTGAGGGCCAAAACTGATTTTTTTATAAATAGAATATATTAATATTGTGGAGATACAAATTACATTCAGACTGTAAATGTTCTAAAGACATTAGGATTTAGGAAGGCACACATCTCTACATCAAAAGAAGAAGAAAAATAAGTCGAGTTGGACCGACACTCCTCTTCCCATCTACAGTAGAGAGAGGGCGAATTCTTGGGCGTTCCTGCGCGCACCGGCTCCTCGCCGGTGATTCGCCGATCCCCCGCCCTCCGGCGGCCACTTCGGCGGCGGGAGGACGGGGAATCCACGGATCCCGGCGTTTATGTAGATTAGGTGTGCGTGGTGGTGGTCCTGCCGGCGTCGCCGCGGTGGAAGAGGTGGTGCCGGAGTGGATTTTGTTGACAGCGGTCTTCCCCTCCGTTGGTGCGGCTCCGTGTGAGCTCCGCCGCGGATCTGCTGTCTCGCCCTCGACTGCGGCTCTCCGGAGTGCTCGGGAGAGCTCCCCCTTCGCCGGAGTCCAAGAGGTGGTGAATCCGGCGGTTGACATCTTGGAAGGTGAGGTTGCAGAAGGCCATGGTGGTGTCGCCGTCCGTTGTGCAGGGTGGAGGTGCTCCGGCACCGAGGAGCGTCGCCTTCCCGTCCGCGATGGGGGGCCTCCCAGTCCAAGCTATCGGAGGTGGTGCGGCGGGTTTCGCCGGCGTGACGTCGTGCATGACGAAGACGATGCCTCAGCTCAGAAGGACCTTATTGTAATTTTCATGTTTTCTGGGCTTTTCTGTATGATTCGTGGCTGGATGTAAGTGTAACTTTCCCTCGCAAAAAAAAAAGAAGAAAAACAAAAGATACCGCTACAATGATCAATTCCTTATTGTTGCAACACAAACCACCAACCAAGACAACATTCGAAGTTTAAATTCTCCAAAAGCGACGCTTCCAAGAAGGAAACAGTGCACAAGAGACTTCGCCGCCTGATCGTAGATCTTAGCTTCTCACCCTGGAGAAAATCCGCGTTCTCAAAACAAAGTCTTCAGACCATTGTCAGACACAACCAATTAAGTTCAAACCTTGGATTTTTACCCTGAAAGATAAGACTTCGTAATTCTCTTGTGTTGCCGCCCCGATTGCCGCTGCTACAAATCACGAATCACCAAGCAATTTCCTCATCGCCTCCAAGACTCGGTCCTCCATTATTAGACTTCAGACCTCAGTTGTCATGACATTCTCCACCACTGTCGTCACCAAAGAAATCAATACCGACATGTCCCATGGTGACAACAGACAAGGAAGATTCGTATCACTCCATCCTGTAGCCTCACGACCAGAGATATGGGAGCGCACGACCATCCGTTCCATCAATCTACAGGCATGAGGCACCCAGTGGATTTCGCCAGTAGAGTCTTCCGAAACTCGACACTACGGCCAGATCAATGAAGATAGGCATCAAACAGATATTCGTCTTGGCGCGAGAGGAATCGTAAAACCGCCTTCTTATTCATCAAAACCAGCAAGCTACCATGCAGCCGGTCAATCAGCGAAGGAGAACGTAGCTGCTGCACCGTACGCCCGCAGCCGTCCGCTCGGAACAGGCTGACCCAGATCGGATCGTCGTCACCGGAGCAACACCGCCGCGCTGCCGTCACATCGTCTGCCTCCTCCTGGCCTCTCCGGCTTGATCTACGCCCGATAGAGCCGCGCCAGCTGGCCCCGGCTCCGGCGCCCATCGCCGCCCGAGGACTGCCGCCACGAAGTCCTCCGCTGCCATCCCTGTTAGACGGGAAGGCGCCACCACCGCCACCACCAACGGCGATGGCCAGGAGTACTCCGGTGAGGGTAAGCTGGAGGGGTCAGGGAAGGGGCCTCCGGACGCGCCAGACCCGGGAGGTGGCGGCTAGGGTTAGGGCCAAAACTGATATGTGCTTGACTTTTTTTTTCGAGATAAACTGATTTATGCTTGATGGGGTGGGTATGGTATCGCGAGTAGACGTGGGCGATATGATACGAGGACAACCTGTACAACGTGGTAGTAGTGGTATTCCTTTGGCAGGTCTGCGATAAGTATGATGGGCTCGTTCTAGACAAGCAAATGTCTCGGTCGGTGCTACGTACACTGTTCCCGTTCGTACATACGCTACCATTGCTAGCAACACGAAATGCGTATCGTATTCTGTACAGTAGTACTACTCGCAACCAATTTTGTACCACTGCTCCGATTGAGACATGACATCTCTATCCCTCTCTTCGAGAAGAGAAAAAACTTCCTTTTATTTTACTCCAGTAAGAGTAAGTGCCAGTGTCCATCTCAAAAAGAAGAAAAGAAGGAAGAGTGTGACTGTCAGTAGTCATGATTTCGCAAGCGGTACAAGCGAAGTCATGATTTCGCAAATCAGCGGCCACCAGCATCGCCACTGTGCTACCAAAAGTGAAACCAAACCAGTTGCGAAAATAACCGGAGCACTTCCATTTTTTTTCTTTCTTTTCAGCCAAGGGCCCGTCTTAGCTAAATCGAAACAGCTAGCTATAGAGATTAACTGAAGTTAACATTTAACAAGCTCTACTGCAACATTTCTGCTTTGCGCATCCCGGCCGTCGACGGGGCCTATCCGACGACAGGCGCGGCGCCGGTTGGGGTTTTCATCTCACAAACCCCTTGGCGAATGCATGCCAAGCCACAAAAAATCCCGGGCAGAAAGATTGGTAGAAAAAAAAAGTGAGCGTATTTACAGACAGGTCCTTCGCCGGAGATTGGCGAAGAAGACCGGCCGGAATCACTAGCTCGAGGGTGCTTGCGTTGGCGGGAAGTTGCGGGCCGACGAGAACAGCGCGGCGAACGACGACGGCCTGCGCCCCGGCGCGGCGGCGGCTGCCGCAATGCCGCCACCGTTGACGGCGGGCTTCGCCGGTGCCGGCGAGGCGGCGGAGGCGGCCGGCGCGGAGTTGGAGGCGACGCGCTCGCAGGAGGGGCACATGGAGAGCGTGGTGGCCGGGAGGTTCATGTAGAAGGGGTGGACAGTCTTGAGCGCACGCAGCTCCGCTAGCTCCTTCTGCAGCCGCCGGTTCTCCTCCGTCAGCGTCTCGCAGCACCGCTTCAGGTACTCGCAGTCCACCTCCGTCTGCTTCAGCTTCGTCCTGCCAAAGCAAACACACTTTATAAATTAGTATTTTTCCTTGACTAATTAAGATTCTTGTCTGAGAGAGAAAGACAGAAAAAAAAGGAAATCTTTCATGGAGCAAGCGTGCGGTTACCTGGCTCGGCGGTTCTGAAACCACACCTCCACCTGGCGCGGCCGGAGGTTGAGCTGCTTCGCCAGCGCCACCTTCTGCCTCTGCTCGAGACACAGCCATGGAACGTCAGACACGAGACGAAATGATCAATCAAACGTACTACTGCTACGTGTTTCTTTTGGATCGAGTTGATCTGCGTACGTACCGGGTTAAGAGTGCTGTGCTCCTTGAAGCTCTCCTCCAGGAACGCGGCCTGCTCCTTGGAGAGGCGCAGCTTCTTGCGCGCCGACCCGCCGTCGTCCTCGTCGCTGCCGCGAGACCCGCCGCCGCCGCCCGGAGCGGCGTCGCGGTCGCCGGGCGCGCAGAAGTCCATCGGGAAGGAGCCCCCGCTGTCGTTGGGCGAGGACGACATGGCCGCCCCCACCGCGGCGGTGTCCTCCTGCTCGTCGTCCGCCGCCGCCGCCGCCGCGTAAGCGCCCCACGCCGACGTGCCGGACGACGGCGCCTGGTTCACGTCGAAGCCCCGCGTCGACGCCTCCAAATGCCCTACGGAAAGAGACCGGATCGCTCCGTGTTAATACTACTATTCCGGTGGTGATCTCATCTTAGACATGCAAGAAAATCCAAGAAACAAGAAGGAAAAAAACTCATGCAAGGAAACTCACTGCTCTGGGACGGCCACGGAAAGCCGAGGCTGGGCGCCATGGGTAGGAGCGCGAGCCGCATCGTCGGCTCCGGCGAAGACCCGCACCTCATCGCGGCGGCGGCGACGACCTCCTGCTCTCTCCTCCCCCTTCCAACCTGCTCCTCCATCCTCGCCCCCGCTCCAACCCCAAGCCCGAGAACCAGCTCCCTCCCGGCGTCCGCCATGGTGTCCCCCAAGCTCAACCCCAGCTCCATGGCACCACCAAACCCAGATCAGAGCCGCCTACCAACAAGATGATGATGGTATGGGGCCGTGTAAATGCGCAAGGATTCCGAGGTTTTATAGGAGCGGGGACAGGGACGGGACTCCGTTCCTCCTCCCTCTACCGGGTTCTATGTGTGCCGGTGTGTGTGAGCTATAATGGCGAGTTTGACCGGTTGACGAGCCCCGCAGTGCACGTGACCCGGAGGGATGAAATGGAGGGCGACGAGGTCAATCGGTGCGATTCGCGTGTTCGCCGGGGTGCTTTGTCGCAAAAGGGAGCCGGTAATAATTATGTTAATCATTGTTGGGGGGCTCTACGACGTATCTTTTCCCTTTTATAAACAGCACCCGCGATCTTTTTCAGAAAGCTGGCCACGCAGCAAGCTGCTGCTGCCCCTGCGCCTGCACCTGCATGCCTCTTCTCTTCCCCACATTCTTTATGATGGAATTTATATCTCGCAGTCTTGCTAGGGTCGTCTAGCTAGGAGTGTACGTACTGCATGTGTATCCTCTGCCAACAGAAAATTGTGGTTCTTCTGCAGGTGTATGTTACCCACAATTTTGGAGCGGAGACAAGTGCGATTCTCACCATGAGAGAAGCCATTGCGTCGCTATAATTAGTACTCCACTAATCGTTACTGTATCTTTTGCTATATAGAATGCATGATGCGTGACATGAATGATGCTTTCCAGAAGAAAAATGTCTCCTCCATCATCTGAGTATTTGCAAACAGGTGATGAAATGATTGAATGTGCAGTACGTAGATAGAATTTCGTGTGTTTCTATGATGTCTCTTCTCCTTGGCATGCATGGAAGTTCATGATGGTAATTAGACCCCATAATTTGCATGGGATGGAAGGTGATCTACTGTACTCGTGCATGCGTGAGCTAGCTATCTCCCGGCCGGCCAGGAGCTGCGCCGGCGCCGGAGGAGCTCGATCGATCGATCAATGGCGAATGTATGAGTTCTTTCTCTGCATGCACGCATGATAACAGCCATCAATTCCTCATCCATCGCCATGCATCATCTCATCATGCGTGCGTGTGTGGTGTGCTAGCTACCTGCGTGATATTAAGCAATCACGTTGATGTGTACATCGGGGACAAGCCGCAATCATGGGGCATCATGCATACTGCCGGCCAAGCAAGCAAGCTACTGTAGTAGCAGAAGCTTACCTTGTGGCCAATCGACCGATCGAGCAGGCGAGCCTGCTCTCATGTCCTACGATGGCGATGATCATGATCATGATGGTGGCCTGCGATGCCCTGCGGTTGGGTGATGTGTGATGCATGGCTGGAGAGTGCTGCAGGCGCATAAGGTTGCAATGATGCTTGTTTGTACGCAATGGTACCCGGCTGTTCCTTTCACCGCAAAAGTAACCCCTCTGGTTTTCTACAAGTGTGCAAAGTATGAATCATGCATGCTTGCATGGCCACCAAAAAGGTCAAAAGGGATCGATGGGCAGCACTAATCTCTGATCACCTTCTTTCTCGCTCGCGCGTGTGATTCACTGACAGAAACAGGAGAGGAGTCCTTGTCATGTCACAGTTTCCATGAAGTTATTACACTTGGGGATGGAAATGTGAAAATTTTAGTTGCCATAGCTAATTCCTGTATTTGGAGTAGTTCCAAAGGAAAGGATATATTCCCCCGTTCCTAAATATAAAATGTTTAAGACTTTGTCCATATTCACATGTACCAAAGTGTATCTAGACACATATCATGTGTATGTTCACTCATTTTAGCATGTATCTAAATTATATGTGTAACATCTAAAACATCTTACATTTAGGAACAGAGTGAGTACTTATTTGTGTTGATTGGTTTAGATATGAGTAGTGGTACAACTATTGGGAAAACATTGAAAAGCCAAAAAATAATGGTGTGCAAAAGTGTGTGGTTTGATAGGTTTGTTCATGAAAAATGGTGGGAATCCAATGTATCATCCTTGGAGTTCATACATGATCACTCACGATTTTCTGAGTAATTATACCAATGAGCTCACTGTGCGTACGGATTTGGTAGCTCGATGTGCTTTCCTTCATTGAAGGCAATTGTCAAGTGTTGGTTTTCCTCTTTCCGTCTTCTCATTTGGCTCCGCATTTCTGTTGATGGAGATCTCGATTGGTGAAACCTGATTTTTGGTTTCCTTTGGATAAGTCTATTTAGATGGGCAGGGGTGGATCTAGAAAAAATTAGGAGTGTGGCCAAATCAATTGACTGGAGGCATTCTTTGTATAAAATTTGAAAAATCTGAAGAAATATGTGTAAAATATGAACAATATTATAGGAATTCAAAATTTTGAGTGGGGGCCTATGCTACACTTGGGTCTGCCCTATAGATGGGTACACTATATGTGATTTTAAGGAGAGAGATCATCCAACACCTTCTTTGTCATTAGTATTTTCAAGCTCCTTACTTACGTTCAAGGTCGAGTGTGGAGAAATTCAATGGCATGTTTGTTGCAAGAAGCGCATGACCCTAATATTGATGTATTGTGGCCGACCATCACAAGATTCTTCGACGCTGAGTTGCATCTAGTAAATTCTTGCATAAGGAGGCCATGAGTTACTTAGGTTGTTTTCCTGTATAAAAAATGTATTTTTTTGTTTCAGGGTAGTGATGTAAGGAGTGCAAAATCACTCTCTTAAACCGTAAAGGTATGTCTATATAGCTCTATGTCGATTGATTACGTCACAATGAGAAGTTATATTATGCTCTAGTTGTCTTAAGTAATTATTGTATCTGCTAAAGAGGACATGTTTGCATTGTCTGGGAAAATTGCACGTAATCGATACAAAACATAGGTTAAAATACTTTGGGGGACTTTTATTCATCTGACAAAAAATGACGAATTACCTACGGGTCCAAAGCTTAGAAATTTCTAAATTTATTTGAACTAGCACGGTGGCCATCGCAAATGTGAGGGAAACATTTGAAAATATATGGAAACTATATTTTTGGTTCCAACAGAGACTTATATCATGCTACTAGGATTAGTATGATTCTAAGCACCACAAATTTTATGGTAACTATAAAGTATCGCATGCATGTACCCTCAAAAAACTTTAGTTTATGGTCGTGTGAATGATTACTTTAAGATTAAAAAATCATCTCAATGCCACAATATACCTTTTGTAGGGGCCAATATTAGAACAAATTATAGAACTAAATGCACATGGCAAGCTAGCATATAGTGTCTACTTGATGTTAAATCAATGCATGGTTAAACCTCCTATCTTACTTCATATTGTCACAAGCTCAAAACTGTGGACTAGGGAAGACTAGTTCCAAAATCCAAATTTCATGACCAAGGAATTTTCATGAAATGCTTTAGTAGTAAATAAAAGTTTTCTTTCCCTTTGTTTTGTTTGACCTTGTATGGATTGATGTTGTGTTGATAATTCACCAAAGATTACTTTGTGAACTAACCAAATCAAATATGCTCATCATGATCGAGTCATGACAATAAATTACTAAAGCTATTTCCAAAACACTATTTCGGCCAAACTCCTATTCCAAGGTTTTTATTTAGCAAAGTACCCAAAGACCTAGATTTTGGGAAAAATAATAACATTTCTCACAACAAAAGGTTTATAAATTTGTGGAGGACTTAATATATTATCTCCCCTCTATTCTTAAGAATAAGAGTACACGGCTATTTGAGCTCTTAGTTAAACCCTCTTTAAAACAAACTACAAGAAGGAAAGATCCATTACCATATGTATTCCTCTGCTCACCAAAACTCATGGGAAAAATATTAAGATATATTTTGAAAGCCTTCCCAAAAGTCATGTCATGATCAAGATTGAGCACTGTCTCAAAACCTAGCCCTTTTCGAGATGATCTTGAAATGAATATGATTAAATTGGTTCACCGTGCCTACTCAAGAGTTTGTTACAAACTCAAAATCTCTAAATATAACCTTCTGAAAAATCTCTTACTAAATCATCTCTTTGATCATGTCATGTGGGTGATCAAGCAAAAATATTTATATTCGAAATATTGTGGCCCTAAATCTATGTAATTAATTTCTTTACAAAAAAAATCCTGAAACTATTATTTTGGTAAAATATTATATTTCTATGGAATAATAATTCTCTAAATATTTCTATGATTTGTGTTTGATACTGTCTCATCCACACAAAAAATTATTTACTTTCTAAATAGTTTAATAAATATTTTAAAAGGGAAAATATAGAGAATATTTATTTTTATTCATATTTACCTATTGGGCAAACCACCAGACACCTTGTGTGTGTGTGGAGCGACAGGTGGTCTCAGCTCCTGGTTCGACGAGCTGAGGGAGAGACGGCGAGTCGGCCAGCGTGGTCGCTGGGGACTCACGACCGACAGATTGTGGCAAAAAGAGGCGGTGGCGGCGACGCGATTCGTTGGGGAGAGGTGGGGGAGAAAGATGGGAATAAGATAGAGGAGGGACGAGGGAAAATGTTCGAATCGCTAGGAAGTGGTGCCACGCTTTCGGGGTCTACACGCCGAGAGTATCCGACCATGTTTGTCACCTCGAGCGAGCTCGTTGGGGGTGGACACAGAGATTCTAGAGAAAGTTTTCCGTGCCGTCTTTACCGATGGGGGCACAACCAGCCCTTTTTTGTTTGCCCGGGCCCCATTGGACCGATGAGCGCCTTTCGATGCTCTAACGACATTAAGGGCCTATTTGGTTCACAGGAATTGAAAATCACATGAATAGGAAAAATGCAGGAATGGAATGTCATGACATGGGGAATCCAACAGAAACTGAAAACGCAAAAACCAGTCACACTATTTGTTTGGTAAAAGCACAGAAAAACACGGGAATTTCCTATAGAGTTGGGTACAAATCATAGTTGGCATACACTCATAGAAATCTTTCCATGAGGTCCAACCGTAAGTCCAAACTGAACAAAACATTCAATTCCATGGTTAATACATCCAAACAGGAATTGGAATTGTGTGCTACCTTTGATTCCAACTGTAAATTTCATTCACAACCAAACAACAGGATTCGAATTGGAGCTCATTTCCTTTCCATCTTGAAAATGGAATTGCCAATCCAATTCAATTCCAAGCAAACTTTCCTACATCCAAACACAATATTACAAGAATTCCTATGGGAGTGTAGTATAGAAAAGTATTCCATACAAATTTTGGAGGATTCATTCGTTTGAACCAAATGGACTCCGTAGGAAAAATTCCTATGAATGGGATTCCTACGAAATTCATTTAAAAATCCTTTGAACCAAAGAGCCCTAAGTCCAGGACTCTAGATTAATTGCATCATAGCTCTAGTGGATATATCTTGTCAAAAGAGAAGATGTATTCATCCAGTCCATTTCATCTACACGGTGATGTACTGTAGTTACTAGACTGGTCTCCTGGGTGCTTTCGATCTGCCATTCACCCTGCCTCCACACCGAGGGAAAACCTACTATTTGTAGCGAGTAGACCATACGTGCATGGGCTCATCCCTTTTAGGCCTTGTTTGGTACTAGAGTTTTGTGGGGGATTAGTGGGGATAATCCCCTAGGGTATTGGGTGAATACTCTACCCTCACCCAATCCCCACAAATACTCTACCACGTCAATCCCCAATCACCGGTTTTCAAAGTCATCATTTGGTAGACAGGGATTGGGGAATAAACTCATATCAATGGCAAGCACCAATTAACACAAATAAACATGCAGTTTAACACCAATTAACTCAAAATGTATCACACAATTCTCAGCATTCAACGGATAGAATCACATAATTCCCAGCATTAAAAAAATAAAACTTGTTGCTGAAACATTTCTAACATTTCTTTTTCAGTTACCAATTATTGCTGAAACACAATTCAGATAGGACTGTTTCTCAAATTTCCGAGTGATCTTTAAGAAGGACAAGCCAGGGCAGCGTCGGAAGCGTCTTTGTTTCTGCAACAAGCACAATATCATCATATGAGTGAGTGAGTACACAGCATCATTGTGATCAGCTCACGATTATGGATAATAACAAATGAAGTCTAGAGCTACTAGCAGTTCATTCTACGTAGCTCACATCAGTACTAGAACAAAGTGAAAAAAAGGCAATCAGATTTTTGATACAGAAGCATTTTTTGTGTGCTTGTGCGACATGAAAAAGGGCATCAGCAAGAATGGCTAGCAGCACAAGACACAGCAGCCTACTAGCTAGTTATGTTAGAGCCGAACAGCCTTGGTGAGGCAGCATTGTAAGAAAGGAAACATGCACAAGAAAGAATTGAGTATTAGCATAGCCACCATCCACCAAGTAGAACTTCCCATCAGGCACTTTGAATCCTCTAAGGATGACAGAACTAAGTACCCTAGCATCTGTGGCAGACCCCTCCCAGCCGCAAGAAATATGAGTAATGTTAAGGTCAAAGTCACAAGCAAGCATGACATTCTGGCTTAGGGTGCCTTTTCGATTCCTCCATGGAGCAGCACGACTAGGTTTCCTAGTGGCAGGAACATGAGACCCATCAACTGCCCCAATGCAGTTCTACAAAGAAAAAGTGTGGGAACAGATGAAAATATTTCAGCAACATCTTTAGTTCTGAAAATCGAAAATTATACCGTAGGGAAAGATCCCTACGGTAATGTGCCTAAAAAAAACATCTTTAGTTCTTTACACCAGATCAAAGCAAGTATTCAGACAGAAAATATAAGAAGAGCAAGTGCACACGCTGCCATATATAAGTGTACTGTTGGACATGTATAAGTACTGCTGCCATATATGCTGGACATTTAGGCTTGCTTTAGTTCAGATTAAACTAACAAAGCATGAGCTGCAGCCATATATTTCAGCAACAATTCGTTTTCACAGATTTTACCCACTGAAAGCAGCAGGCACACAAACATACAGAAGAAAAACTAGCACGCAGAAGCAATGTACCAGCATCACTGAGTTTCTCTAGCTAGCTCGCACAAACAAATGGAACGCTGCTGCTGAGTTTATTTCATCCAGGAAACAACATAAACAAGGGTCAGAGTTACAACTCTGAATCTAGCCATTACAGCTAAGACAACACACAGCTGAACCAGATCGATACATCACCATATGATCTCCTGTATATACTAGGCCCAAGAGGGTTGCCAAGCAAGCACTAGCCGAACCAACGGATCACGAATTGCACAAGAACTTTGAGCACGGGCACGCCGGCGTGGACAAGAAAGACAGCTTGATCTGGCTGCTCACGGTCACGACCCCTCTCTCACTATGGCCTAATCTGAAACCCTAACCTTACACACGCACACAGAGAGAGAGAGAGAGAGAGGTGCGCATACCAGAAGAGTTCGTCGGAGATAGCCAAGAACGACGACGCCGGAAGAGTTGCTCCGGCCGCCGCCGCCTCTGTCCGCCCCTTCCCCTCCCCGCTTCCTTGCTCGCCGCCTCTCTCCCCTCCCCTACCTTGCTCACCGCCGCCTCTATCCGCCCCTGGCTGCCCCTCCCTATGTACTCCACCGCCTCCCCGCCTCTATCCGCTCCTCGTTGCGGAAGACGCCGACGAGTTTCGGGAGAAAACGCGAGGTCGAACTAGCGTATTGGAATGGAGGCAAAACGGGCTGGCTTTCGGGATTTGCGGGGATAGACCGGGAAAATACCGGCCCAGATACTCCAGCACCAAATGGCGTTTTCGGGCTGAGCGGGGATTCGGGTTCGGGCCGGGATTATCCCTGCCAATCCTGAAAATACTCCAGCACCAAACGAGGCCTTACTGTTGCTTCCCAGACCGGCACACAGTGGCACCGGCTGCGAAGCCGCGGACGCATGTGCGGCGCGCAGGCTGCAAATCATCAGGGAAGCCAAGCCAAAGCCCATCCATGCTGAACACCTCCCCGCTGCCGCGACCACCCGCTCCGGTCGGCTTCGCGCTGCCGCGCCGTACGCCACCGCCGCTACAGGACGCCGTCACGTGCCCCGCCGCGGCGCGGTAAATGCTGCGGGCCAGCGAGAAAACTGGGTGCGCCATGACACCCGCGCCGTGGTCGTCCGCGCCCTCCGCATTAACCACGGCAAGTCACGCAGACGCAGGGCCCCTCCTCCGCCATCGGCTCGCTCGCAGGCAGCTAGTAGTACTAGCGTTGCTGCATGCGCTGCCGCGCACTGACCGGCGCCTGCAGGGCAAGCGAAGAAGCAAGGCAAGCAAGCAAGGGCCAGCGGCTTGTTATTATGGCCGCTGCGGGTACTGCCGCTGCAGCAGTGCGCTGCCTCCGTCTATTTTGCCCCTGTCCCTCCCGCGTTGGAGTATACTGCATGCACCTGTTCAGTCCACGTATGTACCATCACTTCATGGATGCGCGGTTATTATTATACTCCTACCAGATTTATTAGGCCTGGTTAGTCGACACGCCGGGAAATACTGTAAGTAGTAGTGGCATACAACATAGCGGTGCAGTGAGTATCAAGCGCAAGTGTTAATCTAGGTTTTGGGGCTGGATTTTATTCAAGCGAAAGTGTTAGAGCCTCTTTAGCAGATACTGGGGGAAAATGAGTACCGCATATCCCATATCCGGTTGAGCTGGGGGGAAATTCCGGTACCGCGCGGCCCCCACCCAACCGGTACCGGTACCGGAAAATCTTTTTTGCATATTTTATCAAATTCATGATTTTGAACAACACAAATCTTCATAACACATCAATACAAATTGAACATAATAAATGTTTTTTACATCATACAATACAATAATCATCCATATTACAACAAATGTTTAAATTCGAATAATTAAAACAATAGCGAATGGTCCGAATGAAAACAATGGTTACAACAATATGAAATGAATAAAATGGGATCTACTTTTTCCCATACTAGTGTCACTGATGCTCAACTAGATCTTCATGGCTGTCGGGGATGTAACCCCGGGTACCCCAAAGTTAATGGTTCCACAGATTAATAGAAGACACGAGTCAATTAATAGGGAGAAGAAAATCAAACAAATATAGAAGAAACATTTAAGAAGCAAGCGACGGCCAGCCTGGGCCGACACAGACATATCCATGTCCTGGCGACACTGTCCAGCCGACATATCCATGTCCTGGCGACACTGTCCATCCGACATATTCCATCCGGCATACCCAGGCCAAGTCGTCCCCTGCTGCATATCGCTCCCTTGTGCCGGCCTTGGGACGCCCCTTGCTCAGACCGGCGCACGGTCCATCAACCAGCGCTACCAGATGCCGGTGATCCTCAGGGGAGGATAGGAGACCCCGAAGACAAGCGCAGAGGACAAGGCCAAGGACGAAGACATGACCGGCCATGCCCATCCTGGACGTGACTTAGCATGGCTACAGTGCAGAGGACAGTACCCGCATGACATAGGCAGCAGTGCGGACAAGACCCCAGTAGTCAAATCGTGTACAGTGTTTGTACAATGTCCTGCGGGCCACCCCTTATCCCCTGGGCTCCCTCTATATAAGGAGCACCAGGGGAGCGCTCACGGCAGCCCGCGCAGGCTCATTTAGCCCCTTGGGCTCATTTTCTCCCTTGCTCTCGTGAAGCTCACTCTAGCTAGACAAGACCTCTTAGAGGCAACATTTGCTCATCTCATGGAGCACTTGTATAAATCGTATACAGAGGGAAGAATACACCAAATAGGCTAGATGATGCAGTAGGGGTATTATCTCTCACGAGAGCCCCGAAGCAGGGTAAATCCTCGTGTTCATCTGTTTGTCTGTGTGAGCAATTCTGCTCGCTATCCCTCACCGAATCCTCTAGCGTCCATCGGCCCCAAACTTAAGCCTACCCCTAGGCATCTGTTGTTCAATACAACGACAGTTGGCGCCCACCGTGGGGCTAGTAGTGGCGCTTGCTGGATCAAATTCGGACGGGACCTTCTTCATCAACGCGGGGACTCGACATCACCATTATCCCCCGCGCTCCAGCTTGCCGCCGCAAGCAGAGGCTGGCGCAGCCTACACCAACGGTCATCATCAACAGATCCCAGATAACTGCCCGTCGGTTGCCCGGGTCATGTCGGTTCTATCGATCCAGTCAGCACCAGCAATGCTCTATGAGTATTCTCCTTGGTACCGCGCACAGTTAGCTAACCTCGAATGTTACTCGGGGACTGCCCCTTCGTACCTTGCTTAGTTGTTTTCCCCGGGAACGAGATGTCGTGACCCGGGGACTGGCCGGATAGTATGTTTTGCAGTTTCTCCTAGATAAAAAAAGTGACTCGGTGGAAACCGAGTCTGCATCCTGGTGCATAATGTTTGTTGCTAGATTCAATTTCTGTCATATGCTGGAGCCAGTTTCCTCTGCTTGTAGAATTGTTGTTCCCGTTAAATATTCGTTATATATATGCTTGAACTAACATTGAAAGGTGGTAACGGTTGTACCGAGAAAATATTCATCACCAAGGTCATGGTTATATCGTTATCTCAGATTCATCTTGTATTTATTATGGCCTCAGAGCATATCGTGAGTAATTCTTGGTATTGACTTGCCGAGTTATAAATGGCATGTCGTCCCGAGTTGTCGCTTGTGTCGGCAGATCAGAATATCATGGCACCATATCCCCAGATCGCCGTTTGTCTCGGTTTGCCAGAATATCACGGCATCATCCCATATCTCAGATCACCGTTTATTTCGGTTTGCCGAATTATCACGGCATTTATCTCATATCATTGAGCTTATCATAATTGCAATCTTTATCAACTTAACTGATTATCATGGTTCCTCGGTTATCCCAATTTGCCAGAGTATCATAGCATCGCTATTTCGGTTCCGTGAGTCGAAGTGTATCCCGACTCACTGAGCATAATGTGCTGCGAGATATCTCAAACCGGCATAAGGCAAGTGCCCATGACGGCAAAATGCCAGTTCAGCCAATAACGGCTATATGTTGGTTCAGCTAAGGCTGCCAGCGTATCTTTACGGTAAAAACCGGCATAAGGCAAGTGCCCATGATGGCAAAATGCCAGTTCAGCCAATAACGGCTATATGTTGGTTCAGCTAAGGCTGCCAGCATATCTTTACGCTAAAACCGACATATGAGAGTGCCCAAGCAGGCAATATGTCAGTCCATCTCATGCCGGAGACATCCGACTTCGGTAAACGCCTAAAGTGGCAAAAATCGACATATGAGATATGCCCATGCAGGCATTATGTCAATCCAGCTCAGGCTGTTGACATCCGACTTCGGTAAAACGCCCAAAGTGGCTAAAAACCGACATATGAGATATGCCCAGGCAGGCAATATGTCAGTCCAGCTCATGCTGGAGACATCCGATTTCGGTAAACGCCCAAAGTGGCAAAAAACCGACATATGACAGTGCCCAAGCAGGCAATATGTCAGTCCAGCTCATGCTGGAGACATCCGACTTCGGTAAACGCCCAAAGTGGCAAAAACCGACATATGAGAAATGCCCAGGCAGGCATTATGTCAATCCAGCTCAGGCTGTTGACATCCGGCTTCGGTAAGCGCCCAAGGTGGCAAAGAACCGACATATGGCAGCGCCTAAGTAGGCAATGTGTCATACTTGCCAATGTCGGCAAGGACATCAGTATATGAGAAATGCCCATGCAGGCTATCTGTCGAATGTGCTCGTATGGGCAAGATGAAAAATAATGATGCTCGTGCAGGCAAGTTGTTATTTATATGAAGGTTCTGATATTGCTATTTGGTTTTGAAAGTCTGTGCGCGACTCTGCGAGTCCCCCACAGCCTCGGGACTAGTGTCGGGGATGTAACCCCGGGTACCCCAAAGTTAATGGTTCCACGGATTAATAGAAGACACGAGTCAATTAATAGGGAGAAGAAAATCAAACAAATATAGAAGAAACATTTATGAAGCAAGCGACGGCCAGCCTGGGCCGACACAGACATATCCATGTCCTCGCGACACTGTTCATCCAACATATCCATGTCCTGGCGACACTGTCCATCCGACATATCCATGTCCTGGCGACACTGTCCAGCCGACATATCCATGTCCTGGCGACACTCTTCACCTGACATATCCATGTCCTGGCGACACTGTCCAGCCGACATATCCATGTCCTGGCGACACTGTCCATCCGACATATTCCATCCGGCATACCCAGGCCAAGTCGTCCCCTGCTGCATATCGCTCCCTTGTGCCGGCCTTGGGATGCCCCTTGCTCAGACCGGCGCACGGTCCATCAACCAGCGCTACCAGATGCCGGTGATCCTCAGGGGAGGATAGGAGATCCCGAAGACAAGCGCAAGAGGACAAGGCCAAGGACGAAGACATGACCGACCATGCCCATCCTGGACGTGACTTAGCATGGCTACAGTGCAGAGGACAGTACCCGCATGACATAGGCAGCAGTGTGGACAAGACCCCAATAGTCAAATCGTGTACAGTGTTTATACAGTGTCCTGCGGGCCACCCTTGTCCCCTGGGCTCCCTCTATATAAGGAGCACCAGGGGGAGTGCTCACGGCAGCCTGCGCAGGCTCATTTAGCCCCTTGGGCTCATTTTCTCCCCTGCTCTCGTGAAGCTCACTCTAGCTAGAGAAGACCTCTTAGAGGCAACCTTTGCTCAGCTCATGGAGCACTTGTATAAATCGTATATAGAGGGAAGAATACACCAAATAGGCTAGATGCTGCAGTAGGGGTATTATCTCTCACGAGAGCCCGAAGCAGGGTAAATCCTCGTGTTCATCTGTTTGTCTGTGTGAGCAATTCTGCTCGCTATCCCTCCCCGAATCCTCTAGCGTCCATCGGCCCCAAACTTAAGCCTACCCCTAGGCATCTGTTGTTCAATACGACGACAATGGCGCTGGATGTGTATGGCATTGTCCTCAATCTGCCGGTAGGTCTCAAGAAATGGTTGGATCCAGTCCGGATTCCTTTGAGGCTTCACTCGGCTAACAATGTTGTCATAAGAAAATCCAAGTTTAAACCCCTCTGATCTTCAATGATCATGTTGTGTCAAATAACACAAGCCTTCGTGATATCTGAGAGGGATTTCTTATCCAAAAAACGAGTAGGACGTCAAACAATTGCAAACCAAGCTTGCAACACACCAAATACCCTTTCAATATCGTTTCGGCATGCTTCTTGAGCTTGGCAAAGATGGAAATCTTCTTATTGGCCGGTTTTTGAGATAGTCAAGATAATACCCCATGGTATAGTCATGCCTATTCACGGTGTAGTTGCAAGCCGGGGCATCTCCACTAGCAAGTCGAGCAAATAGACGTGATATCTGCAACAAATTGATATCACTGAGAGAACCTGGCAAACCAAAGAAACAATGTCAAATGCACAAATCCTCTGAAGCAACGGCTTCAAGTACGACAGTAGGATCATGATGATGACCGATGAATTGTCCATGCCAAGCGGCGGGCGATTCTTCCACCTCCAATGCACGCAATCCACACTACCAAGCATGCCCGGTCATCCTCTTGCTTAATTTTCCGCCATCAACTTCTTCGTGTCCTCTTCATTAGGACTTCGAAGATACTCGGGCCGAAAAAACCCGGATCAATGTTTTGGCAAACACTCGCACGCATTTGATCGTGGTATCTTCGCCAATGCGAAGGTACTCATCAGTGTAATCAGCCGGAACGCCATATGCTATGACTCTCATAGTTGTCGATATCTTTTGGTATAAACTAAACCCAAGCAAACCGGCGACATTTCTCCGTTGAACAAAGTAACGAGAGTTTTGCTCGCAAGTTTCAACAATGCGAACAAATAGGGATCTACGCATGCGATAGCGCCTACAAAAGAGGTGAGCCGGATAGGTCGGTACCTCGATGAAGTTGTCCTTCTTTAGCAAATCACTCCCGAGCGCTCGGTTCCGGGGAATGCAAAGACGCCCGACCTCCGAGCCTTGCCTCTTCCTCTTGCCCCGGTCTCAAATTGCTCGACGAGATGCGTCATAATCATATGCTCGACATCGTCATCGAAGAGCATCTCCGCAATCTCGGAATCATCCGAGTCAGAGTAGGAGGAGGACGAAGAACTCCAATCCATCTAGCAAAATAGTATTTCCTAAATTAGACTACAATCAACTAACGTCTAAACCTAAAACAAACGAATCAACATCCAATTCGGTGAAGAAACATACCTTCTTCTCCACTTAAGGTCGGATCCACTGTCTGGGGAATATTTAATGGGTTAACCCGTAGCCCAACAGAGCAATGCGACTCACGATAGTTAAGCTCGTGGTCGCTCTGTCCGTGGGCCTTCATGAAGATGGGCAGCCACCGAATCACAACGTGGCGGTAGAAGAATCTGGAAGGACGAAGGAGGCTTAACTTGGAAGACACGGAGTTAATTAGTTTCCAAGAAGGCTCCGGCTTATACCTTCCTTGTTGATGCATGTAAAATGCATACATGAACTTTGCACTATATCACACATATTCCAATCATATTTGCATCATATAAGGGTTATATTACTGTTATTTAATGATTTTAGGAAATAAATCAATTGTTTCCTATTTTTATGGAATAAACCCTGCGCTGGCAGAAAACCCTATTTCTTTCCTTTTATGTTTCAGGGACCCAAACGTCGTCCAAAATTATGGAAAAATACAGGCGTCAGTATTTTGGAAGGAGGAAGACCCCGGAGCGAAGGAAGCAAGCAAACGGAGGCCAGAAGGTAAAAAGGGGGTGGCCCACGTGGCTAGCTACTGTGGCCGCGTGGGGCCCACTCGTTTGGCCCTCGTGGCTCCGCTGCCGTCGATCTTTCGTCCACCGACTCTGTCTTGACCTAAAAACGCCTATAAAAAAGGTCCCCTGGTGTTTCGCGAAGGGAGCGCCGCACAAACACAGAAACACCGAAATGGAGATCAGGAGCTGCAGATTGGAGGGGAAAACTCTGGCGGGGCGCTGCCGGTGTGGTCTCCATCCTCTCCATCGACTTCTCCACCGTCTCCATGATGAAGAGGGAGTAGTCCACCTCTGGACTATGGGTTTGTGGAAGTAACTTATGTATCTCTCCTCTCTTGAGCTTCACTAATTAGTACCGTATGAGCTGCTGAACATGATTACGGTCATATTTGTAATACCTATGTGGTGGATCTTTCTATGAGTTAATATATGTTTGAGATTGCAATGTTTGTTTCAGTTATGAGTATACATGCATATTATGTACCCCGTTCTTGTCTACTTGTTATGATCAAGCATGTTTATGAGAGCGTGTGTGGGGGAACGTGTGCATTAGTTGTAGTAACGGGGAGTGGTGAGTGCGGTAAGCTGACAACTTAATATCGCGATCCACTTGGGTGTTTACCTTACTTTGTTACCTCACTAGGGATAAACAAAAATACCATGCTGCAAGGGTTGAGGGTGACCAAGCTTGTTCCTGTGACTAGATCCAGCATGTTCTTATTTTCACTTCATGTCATGAAACTTATTGCTATACTCTGAGTCATCTTAATTACTGAGGTGTTATGATTTGGTTCGCATCTTGGTGGAGTATAAGAGAGACTAATAACCAAAAGGTCTCTATGTTAGGACGTGATGCCCATATATCTAAGTAACTTGTTATCAAACTTTGTGTTGCAATCTCATATGTTAATTCTGTGTGTGTTCCATTATCTGCCACTTTATAAAGAGAGAGTACATTTGTGAAACCATGAACCCCGGTCCATTTTTAATCATAAGAAACACTTTCCAACACCATATACCACTTTTCTATTTCAGCCATCATTAAATTCGAAAATACAAAAATACTTTTCATCTTGCATACATCATTTAAAAACCCAAAAATATCATTTACCATTGCATCCACCACCATTGCATATTTATTTCCTGTTTGCATTGCATAACTATCTTGATATCATTCTTACACCTTGTGCTTGACAACCACAGGTGAGGTTGAGGACCAAAACATTTAACTTTGTTTTGTAGGTAACCAAAAGAAGGATAAGAAGATATATCTTCACTACTGATTCCCCGAGAGTTCGATATTAAACCCTCGAGTCTCCCTCGTGGGGAAAACAAGTCTTCCACTACTACACACTCTGCACTTGGAGTCTCAACCTAACCCATTTACTTTTCACGCAGGTAACCACGCGAAGGGCTAGCAAGTGTTTTCTGGTGCCGTTGTGGGGTAACTACGTGAAGGGCCATCAAGACTGATTTCTGGCGTCGTTGCCGGGGAATCATAGCCGAGAGATTTATCCAAGGGTGTGCATCATCGCATTCATCTCACAACAAAGTCAACTTCACCAACTTGTGCTAACACCTAAGCTTGGGGAGGTTGCACCTACGTGAGCACCATCTTATCCATCTTTACTTACAAAGCAATTTATTTATTTTGTTAGTGTCATTGCATATCTTATTCCGCTTGCATATTTATTTTCAGTTTTGCATAGAAAAATAAAAAAAATACAAAAAAACTTGCTAAAATGGGAGAAAGAACTAAATTGTGTGACTACACAAACACTCCAAATAACCTTATATATAAAGGGAGGACATGTCCTCCCTTGTCCAGCAGGCCACGTCGCCTGTTTTTCCCTGGCCGTCCGATCGACGGAACGGACGGCCAGGATGGCGCCACATCGTACCCAGCTCGCGGTACTGTTCCTGGGAACAGTACCGGCGCACCCGCACCAATCCGTGATCGACACGTCACCCGGTCACCACCGGTGGAATCGGTGAGCAACCGGTAACCCTTCCGCACGAAATTTGGCGCAGGATTTTTACACAAACCCCCCTAAAAAGGACTAAAACCCAATTTCGCAAAAACACAGGGACTTCCGTGTAAAACTGCCTCACATCTGCCCCTTCCTCTTTCTTCTCCGCGACGGGTCGAGCCCGCCGCCGCCGCCGCCGCCGCCGACGCGCACTACGGCCGCTCCGTCTCTCCCGTTCAGATCGAACAACGCGGAGCGCTTCGCCCGCGTCCTTACCTCCTCGCTCATGAACACGTGCCGGAACGCTCCAGGGTCGCCGCAATCGACGCCACCGTGATCGGTCGCTCCGCCGCGTTCGTACGGCTCCGGCGACGCTCAACGACCAGGATTCAGCGGTGCGCTGCCTGCTGCCACCCCGCGTCCACGCGCATCCGCGACGCTCACGCGCGCGTCCTGGGACGCGGTGGTGCGTCACCGCCGTGGACGTCGCCGTCGCCGCCGTGGGAGGCTCTCCCCACTGCTGACATCACAAAGATGTCACACTGGGGCCCACACGTCAGTTTCCTTTTTTCCCAAACAGAAACATAAATTGGTTTTTTTTTACAAATAATCAACATAAAAAATATAGAAAAATACCAAAATCACAGGAAAAAACTATTTATGACAACAACAACAAAAATGTTTATTTTTTTTCAAAAATTGGATAAATTTGTGGGAAAAAACAAAAAGATATTTGACCAATTAAATCCAAATTTCAAATTTAAGTCTTCAAAAAATTGTAACATTCTTGTAGACCTGATCATTTTACAAACGTAAAAACAATTCAATTCATAATAAATTTCTAAATTCAACAATTTTTAAATCTGACCATTTCTAAAAAAAAGACGTAAACTTTCTAAAAATTCCATCAATTTCCAAATTTTTGAACAGTTTGTAAAATGATCGTTGCCAAAATTGAATTACAACCATATTGAAAAAAAAATTCAAAATCCAAATTTCAGTACTTTAGAATTTTAAAAAACTTTCGCACCTAATAATCCAATTTAAATAATTTTTGAAAACTACACATTTCTAAAAAAAATATAACGAAAAAAATATTTGAAAAATTCACATATTTCTAAAAAATGAAAACTAAATGCACTTCCTTTATTTACTATCTAATTAAAATGCAACTTACTTGAACATTTCAAATTGCTTAAAAAAATGTAGATACTCTAAAACATATCAAGACAACCTAAATGTATTTCCTCTAATTACATTGAGATATATTTTGTAAAATCAATAGTTTTAAATACAAAAAAATTTGATTTTTTTGAAGAAAATGCTAAACTCCTAACATGTGGGACCAGCCGAAAAAATGATAAATGTTTTACAAACAATAACTATAGATACAAAATTATTTGGATATTTTCAATTTGCTAAACATTTTTAAATATTGTAAAATACATCAAAATGCTCGAGGAAAAAAAGACAACAAATTTGAAATTTTCAAACTACTAAAAAAAAGGAAAAAAAAATTCAATTTAATAGAAAATTGAGAACTACGCTAAATATGTCAAAATGCTCAGAAAAAAAATACAACTTACTTGAACATTTCAAATTGCTTAAAACAAAATGGAGATGCTCTAGAACATATCAAGATAACCTAAATGTATTTCCTCTAATTACATTGAGATATATTTTGTAAAATCAATAGTTTTGAATACAAATTCGTTTGACCATTTTAATTTGCTTAATATTTAGAAATCAGGAAAAATACAACGAACTGCTCAAATTATTATTTTTTTGAACTTTCCAAATTGTTAAAGGAATTTTTTTTTGGAAAGATCTTAAAAATATCAACATACTCACATTTCAATTTGCTAAAAAAAATAAAAAATAGAAATACTCTAAAATATATCATGACAATCTAAATATATTTCCCCAAATTATATTGAATCAAGTTTAATAAATGCTCACATATTGCATTCTCCCTAATTATGAATTTAAAATAAATATTTGCGAGGAAAAAATACAAACATATCTGAACATTCCAACTTGCTAAATATCTAAAGATACTCAAAATGGCAAATTGTTTTATTTTCTCTTACAAATTGTAAAAATAAGTATAGACATTTTTAATACTTTGGGACCTTTTCAACTTTTTTCAAAATCTTAATAATTTTACATAATACATAAAGAGCCATTTTTATAAAATATGGATTTCATAATTTCTTTTCAAACTCAAATAAAATCCAGTAAAACAATATCAGTGATATCACTCGATATGATTAACCCAACAACATAATTTAAATACTTTATAGATATTGTTTTAGGGTATTTAATTTTTTTTCCAAAAACTACTAAATGATGTATATTTCAAATTTACAAAATGCCTTCAAAATCTATGCATTTTGCAAACGTAGAAAGAATTCAAATATAACTAACTTCTTAATTTTACTATTTTTTCGAAATCTAAACAACCAACAAATGTAATTTTTTATTTTTATTTTAATTTCCAATAGTTTTAGGATCTGAACAAAAAATTTAATGTGATATTTCCAAAATATATAACCGAATTTTAAAACACGGGCGCGGCGTGTCGACGCGCCATTTTGCCTAGTGATCAATTTATTGCTAGAGCTATTGCCACACCTAAGATAAATGCTGAGAGTTATGAAGTAAGTCCTAGTTTGTTGAACTTGATAACTAGGGAACAATTTGGTGGTAGTGCTATGGAGGATGCCTCTATGCATCTTCATGACTTTGTTGAAATATGTGACATGCAAAAGTTTAAAAATGTGGAAAGTGATATCCTAAAACTGAAGTTATTTCCTTTTTCACTTAGAGGAAAAGCTAAAGAGTGGTTGCATTCATTGCCATTGTAGTATTAACTTGGGATGATCTAAAAGAAGCTTTCATTAAGAAATATTATCCCCCTGTTAAAATTTTGCAAAATAGAAACAACATCTTTCTTTTAGGCAAAATGAAAATGAACATGTTGCTATGGCTTGGGATAGGATAAAACTTATGCTTAGAACTTGTCCCTCACATGGAGTTAATGAATGGACCATATTACACTCTTTCTACAATGGTTTAAACTACATGTCTAGAAATATACTTGATTCTGCTGCTGGAGGTGCTTTTATGAGTAAGACTATAGTAGAAGCTAAAAAATATTGGAAAGCATTTTGCAAAACTATAGTCAATGGCATACTGATAGGGCACCAATCCTTCTAAGAAAGTGAACTCTATTGAAGAAACTAATGATTTGTCATCTAAAATGGATACTATTCTTGCTTTGCTTAATAAACCTAGTGTTGAAAATGTTCCTTTGCAAGAACTAGTTGGTAACAATTCTGAAAATATTGATGTCAACTTCATTAGGAACTATGGTAATAATGGGTATGGTAACAACAATTATAACTCTATAATAAACCCCCATATGTGCCAAATAAATATGCTTCTAGTGGTAATGTTTCTAGTGACTTGGAAAACACCATTAGATCTTTTATATCTACCAAAAGAGCTTAATAAGGAATTTATCTCTAAGTTTGAAAAACAAGATGCTTTGTTTGAAAGGGTAGATCAGCTTACTAAGGAAGTCTCATCATTAAAGAGCATCATTACAGCCCAAAAACATGAGGAAACAATAAATATTGCCAAGAGGTTATCAATAAGTCTTGGGAACACATTCATGAGCAAGAGAGATTGCTAAAGAATCTATTGGGGTAATGAAAGAGGTAGAAGTTGAGGAAGTTAAAATGCTTAGTGAAGTCAAGGATCCTTTGCTTGACTTAGAAAATTGTAGCTTGCATGAATTAATATCTATCTTACAAAAATTTGCAAGTGATCCTTCCATCAACACTAATCAAGGGTTTGGTTCTTATATTGCTAATCATGTCTTGAAAGAAAAGATTGCTAGGTACAACCAAGAGGCTATGATACCACCTAAGCTTGGGGATATGTGGATTCCTAAGGTACTAGTAACTATTGGAAAAGAGACACACCATGCTATACTTGATCTAGGATCTAGTGTCTCTGTTTTATCTAAAGAACTATATGAAGTGCTTGAATTGAAAAATCTTGAAAAATGCTCTATTGAACTTGCACTTGCTGATGACTCTATTAAACATGCTTTAGGAAAAGTAAGTGATGTTATGGTAGAGTTACATATGACTTTTGTGCCTGTGGATTTTCTAATCATGGATATGGGGAATAAAACCTCTAGTCCTATTATTCTTGGAAGACCTTTTCTTCGTACCACAGGTGCCATCATTGATTCAAAGGAAGGGAATGTAAAGTTTCAGTTTCCACACAAGAAGTGCATGGAACACTTCCAAGGAAGAGGGAACCACCAAAGTTCAAGCTCCCTCATGAGCTTCGTCCACAATAAACAACAAGTAAGAAGCCTAGCTATATGGCTATAAAGAAAGCGCTTTGCGGGAGGCAACCCGGTTATTTTTTGTGTGATTTTCTTTGTGTCCTCTTGCTGTAACAAGAGACTTTGTGTCTAGTTTAGGTTCTGGAATTTTCAATAAAGTGCCAAGTTTTACCCTTTTTGGTTTGAAAAAGTTGCTTATAGCGTTCGGAGATTTTATTCCTGCACGAATCAGTGCACGGTATGATTTTTAATTCTTATTCTGTAACTCCGAATGAGCTCATATTTGAACTGTAGTTGCAACTTTTCATCCTCTGTATGCATGAATTTTTCGGAATTTTTCGAGAAAGTTTGGTAGGGTAGAAAAATACGTTTTTGCTGCTGTTTTTCTGGACAGATTCTGTCCCATTTTGTTTGATGCATGCTTTGAGCTTTTAAGTTGAATCTTTTTGATCCAATTGAGTTTATGAGTAGGCATACAACATTATACACTTTCTGGACATCTCATATGAATTTTTGTTCAAGGATTATATGCAGCAAGAAACTATTTGTTTATCACTATTAATGCACCCCACAGAAAAGAAATGGGAGAAACGGTGTTTTGAAGTTTTTTCACAGGGATTGGAGGAGATGCACCAAGAGCTATCCAAGGATGGTGAAGACCATAAGCTTGGGGATGTGAAGACAACCCCGCTGGACCTACACACTCTCGGTTTGCGCACGTCCAACTTCTGTTTTTCGATCGAAACACTTTATCGCATAAACTTGGAGCGTCTTTTGTTTTGTTTTGGTTTGATTTTTTGAGAGACCACCACACTATCATTTATATATGGAGAGCTACTGGAAATATGGGTTGAAATATGTTGGATGCTTTTATAAGATTGGGAAAAGGGATGTTTGAGTTGATTTTTAATGATACATATAGTTGCATGATTCATGAGCTTGTTTATGAGTAATAGTTTGCAAATCCTTTTTGAAGAGCTATCACTTATTCATGTTTTGGTGCTGATTGTTATTTTACTTGGTTTAACATGGATTAGTTAGTTCTATGGACACTCATGCATGCATCTAGATGGTCAACTTTCTCCCTTTTGCTAGCCCAAAAACTCCAACAAGTCAAAACTTGTTTCCAACACCTTCAACCAAAGTTATTCCAGTGAGTCCACCATATCTACCTACTAGCTATATGCTATTCCGAGTATGTTCATCATGATATTTGTGTTATCTATACCTCTGAATGAAAATGATTATGTTATTGATTGCCATGGGAAAAGTTGGTTATATAGCTCTCACGAACTTGATGCACATTTTTACTATCATTGCATAAATAAAACATGACCCATTGTGATTAAGATTATGATGCTAGTGGCTTGATAAATGTCCGGTTGGGAGTTAGCCCATATGTGCTGTCACATGCAAAGCTTTCAACATGCTCCATTTAGTTGATATCATGTGCTTTTGTCTATGGATGCCTATCATGGTGAAATAAGGGGAAAAGATTTAGTTTGAATGAGTTTGTATAAATGGTTAGAGAGACGCCTGGGCCGCTAATCTAAGCCATGCATTATTCATGGTGGAAATTTACTTACATGCTATGGTGAATTATCTATGACACACCTTACAATAAAAAGCTATTCCAATGGTAAATAAAAAGGGTGTTGAGGTTTTCATCTTGTTTGTTTGTCTTGTCATTTTGATATGGGCTTGTTCCATATCCTGGGACAAGAGGTACCCCAGTTGACGCTCTTGATGATACTATTATTACTTACAATGATAGATAACTTGAACTTGCTTTTCCCAAGTTGAGTAACTCATGGTGTAGGTACTTGTATTCAAGGGGCATGAGACATCCAACCTTTACTTTGTCAAGCACACTACTCATATTTGCTCTCACATTAAACTATAATCATTCAAGATGCTATGATAGGGGAATGAGAGCTTGACACCAAGTATTACCACATTGCAATCATTAACTTAAGTAGGAGAGTTTGGAGGTTAGATGAAACTTATGCATGCTTTACCTCTACTCACTTATTCATCTTTCCAAAGTGTCCACCAAACATATTCAGATTTTCATCATCACTCTATGGACCACATGTATGCAAAAGTAAGAATGTCCATATTACTTGCTACTATGTTACACTTTGTGAACTATCATTGAACATCCTTGCATTGAATACTTGATATCACTTCATAAACTGTTTGCATATTGCTACTCCTTTGAAGAATGAATCATTTGACTCTATGTAGCAGTAGCAATCATCTTTGATATCCATTGTTAGTGCTATATTGCAAAGCCCATGTTAGTTTTATCACCTTCATACTCGAGGACGAGTATTGGTTAAGCTTGGGGATGTTGATGCATGTAAAATGCATACATGAACTTTGCACTATATCACAATCATATTTGCATCATATAAGGGTTATATTACTGTTATTTAATGATTTTAGGAAATAAATCAATTGTTTCCTATTTTTATGGAATTAACCCTGCGCAGGCAGAAAACCCTATTTCTTTCCTTTTATGTTTCAGGGACCCAAACGTCGTCCAAAAATTATGGAAAAATACAGGCGTCAGTATTTTGGAAGGAGGAAGACCTCGGAGCGAAGGAAGCAAGCAAACGGAGGCCGAAGGAAAAGGGGGTGGCCCACGCGGCCAGGTACTGTGGCCGCGTGGGGCCCACTCGTTTGGCCCTCGTGGCTCCGCTGCCGTCGATCTTTCGTCCACCGACTCCGTCTTGACCTAAAAACGCCTATAAAAAAGGTCCCCTGCGTTTCGCGAAGGAGCGCCGCACAAACACAGAAACACCGAAACGGAGATCAGGAGCTGCAGATTGGAGGGGGAAAACTCCGGCGGGGCGCTGCCGGTGTGGTCTCCATCCTCTCCATCGACTTCTCCACCGTCTCCATGATGAAGAGGGAGTAGTCCACCTCTGGACTATGGGTTTGTGGAAGTAACTTATGTATCTCTCCTCTCTTGAGCTTCACTAATTAGTACCGTATGAGCTGCTGAACATGATTACGGTCATATTTGTAATACCTATGTGGTGGATCTTTCTATGAGTTAATATATGTTTGAGATTGCAATGTTTGTTTCAGTTATGAGTATAGATGCATATTATGTACCCCGTTCTTGTCTACTTGTTATGATCAAGCATGTTTATGAGAGCGTGTGTGGGGGAACGTGTGCATTAGTTGGAGTAACGGGGAGTGGTGAGTGCGGTAAGCTGACAACTTAATATCGCGATCCACTTGGGTGTTTACCTTACTTTGTTACCTCACTAGGGATAAACAAAAATACCATGCTGCAAGGGTTGAGGGTGACCAAGCTTCTTCCTGTGACTAGATCCAGCATGTTCTTATTTTCACTTCATGTCATGAAACTTATTGCTATACTCTGAGTCATCTTAATTACTGAGGTGTTATGATTTGGTTCGCATCTTGGTGGAGTATAAGAGAGACTAATAACCAAAAGGTCTCTATGTTAGGACGTGATGCCCATATATCTAAGTAACTTGTTATCAAACTTTGTGTTGCAATCTCATATGTTAATTCTGTGTGTGTTCCATTGTCTGCCACTTTATAAAGAGAGAGTGCATTTGTGAAACCATGAACCCCGGTCCATTTTTAATCATAAGAAACACCTTTCCAACACCATATACCACTTTTCTATTTTCAGCCATCATTAAATCCGAAAATACAAAAATACTTTTCATCTTGCATACATCATTAAAAACCCAAAAATATCATTTACCATTGCATCCACCACCATTGCATATTTATTTCCTGTTTGCATTGCATAACTATCTTGATATCATTCTTACACCTTGTGCTTGACAACCACAGGTGAGGTTGAGGACCAAAACATTTAACTTTGTTTTGTAGGTAACCAAAAGAAGGATAAGAAGATATATCTTCACTACTGATTCCCCGAGAGTTCGATATTAAACCCTCGAGTCACCCCTCGTGGGGAAAACAAGTCTTCCACTACTACACACTCTGCACTTGGAGTCTCAACCTAACCATTTACTTTTCACCCAGGTAACCACGCGAAGGGCTAGCAAGTGTTTTCTGGCGCCGTTGTGGGGTAACTACGTGAAGGGCCATCACTTGTAGAAGAAGTATTCCTTGTAACCTAGCGAGCCTCCTGGTATATAAGGAGGACTCGCAGGACGTAGACAGGGAGTTCACAAGTTCTAAACCCTAAAACACACGGCGACTCATCATCTTGATCGCCAAACCCTTGTAACACCATATTCCAATCAATTCCAATCTAGGATAGCAGGACGTAGGTCTTTACCTCACATTGAGGGGTCGAACCTGGGTAAACATTGTCTTCTTCGTGCCCTGTGATCTTAAGCTCAGAGACGCTTGACTCGCGCAAATCCCCACGCCTGCGAAGTCATCTCCATGACATCTGTCGAGATCACCCCATGACAGTTGGCGCCCACCGTGGGACCGGCGGTCAAAAGCGTCACGTTCCAAGCAAGATCCATGTCAGGAATCGAAGACCTCGTCGTCGGTAAAGTCGAAGAGCTCAACGGCGTACCCTTCATTGACGACTCGGAGTGGGGCCCTGAGGCGGATAACCTGGAGTTTGGATACATTATCCCCTTCGGGGTCCACCAAGATCTTCATCGGATCCATCAATCGTGGGTCCTTCGACATGCCTCGGAAGGACCAACCAGAAGAAGAATTACGACCTGTTAGAGTCTGCGTGTTGAAGGAAGCCGTAGAATCCGCAAAAGTTGCAGAAGCCGCAAGGGCTATAGAAGCCGAAGAAGTCATAGGGACAGAACCAACACCAGGCGCACATGACGCACTTTGGTCACCAATGACGAACAAAAGGGCGGACTCCCAGATAGAAGAGATAGAGGCCATCAGGGCCGAACTCGCCGATGAAGCACACCGGATGGGTCTGGAGCGAAAAAGGCTCCAAGAAGAACGTCAGCAACTCCGGCAAGCGCAACCCTTGCAACGCGCGACTCATGAGGAAGGGCAGGCAACACTCGGACGCACCCTTCCCAAAGACAACAGCTCGACATCATCAAGGGCCAAGGAAATATCAATACCAGCCAGACACAAAGATAGCCCAGAAGGCAACTTGCATGCAGCAATCGGGATACTATCAAAGATGAGGCCAGTAGGCAAAACGCAAGCCGACGAAGACGCACGATACGCCATCGAGTTACTAACTACGGTTGTCTTACAACAGGCCAACTTGTACGAGGCGATACAAAATGAGCCGCGTGAAGAGGCAACCTGGAGCTCGACTGAACGACCGGTGGAGAGAATAGTCAACCAGTTGGCAGACTTACAGATCGCAAAGGACAAAGAATCTCTTGCGGCAGCAGCTAAGCCGACACTCAGCGCGGCCCAACCAGACTGTATTCCTCCTAAGACACAGGCGATTTCCCCCGCACCCGTAAAGGCCAATTCGTTGCTGCAAGGGTCTGCGTGCCTCAGGGACAGGATAAGGCTCGCGCGATTCCCCCAGGATTTCGAAGAGCCGCAAGGGATCACCAACTTTCGCACGGGACAAGACCCCATCCCGTGGATAAATAGCTACGAAGCCATTATGGCCCAGATGAACATAACCGAAGAGGTATGCGCCAAGTACCTTCACATAGTGTTGGGAGAAGATGAAAGATCTTGGATCAGAAGCATGCCGGCCAAATCAATAAATACTTGGGCAGAGTTAAAAAGATCGTTCATCAAGAATTTTCAGGACCAACAACCCTCCACCCATGAAGATTTGGAGCAATGCATCAAAGGACCAAGCGAGTCGAGCCGTAATTGGGTAAAAAGAGTCGCAAACATTATTGCTTCCTCCCAGGATATACCAGTAAACTCCGCCGTACGCGCAATGAGGCAAAACTGTAGGTTTGAGCTATTTGTCCATAAGTTAAGCCACACCCAACACAAAATTGACAGCTTGGACAAGCTGCTGGCTATAGCAAGCAAGTACGTTGATACTGAGGATATAAGAGAAGATCTGCCACGCAGTTCGGAGAAAAAAGGCAAGACGTCTTCAGCTGCAGGTAGCGAGTTCCAGGCAAAGGGACAGCCAAGAAGCAGGCCACCTTCCCAATTCGGCATCGAACGAGCCTTCCATGGCCCATGCGACTTACACCGCAGGAAGGACGGGAGACCATCGAGTCACACAAAGGCCGAATTTCACTATTACCGGCGCTGGAGAGAAGGAAGCTTGGAGCAAGAAGAGCGCCACAGCCCGATGCAAGACGGTACTGGAAGGACATATAATAGCCAGGGGTCGCGCTGCGACTCAAAGAGGTACCTGGGGCAATTTCACACTGTCATGGTGCAAGCAAAAAATAAAAGTTGCCCCAGGAACTTCCGAAGGGAAGATGAAGTACCAGTGTCTCGACAGCGCCTCGAATGGGCAAACAGACCAGTAATATGGAGTCACAATGATCACCCCCCAGAAGTGAAAGACCCGGGACAACTAGCCCTTGTGGTGGCACCTCAAGTCGCAGGATACAGGTTGAGCAAGATGTTGATGGATGGGGGTAGCAGGATAAATATCCTATACTACGACACCTTTAGAAGAATGAATATGCCAGACTTCTGGCTCCAGCCTACAAGAGCAACCATCCATGGCATAGTGCCAGGACTATTAAGTCGCTCATTCGGGAAGATCACTCTAGAAGTCGCATTTGGCACAGAACGCAACTTCCGCACAAAATTTCTAAGCTTTGAATTGCTAGATGTGAAAAGACCATATCATGCTTTGTTTGGAAGAGAGGCATACATCAAGTTCACAGCAAGGCCATGCTACGTGTATCTGCAGTTAAAGATACCTGGTCCAAACGGAGTAGTCACTGTGCACGGGGACAGATAAAAGGCTTTGGAATGCGAAGAAGAAGACTCAGCGCTAGCAGAAGCAGCCTGCATTTCAGGATCCTCGCATAGTTTCAAGCCATCAACGAACCTCCGAAGCCCCAAACGAGTCGCAGTCGAGCCACGGCAAAGCCAAGTCACCAAGGAGACCTAAAAAAGGGCAAACCTCGTCCAAGTAGGATCGTATCAGGAAGACGCGAGCACCGCGTTAATACAGAAGAAAAATGGAAGCTGGCGCATCTGCATCAAGCCAGCAACGCTCAATAGCAACAAACCCGGCAGGACGGCTGATCATACAAGCCAACATAGAGGGGAAGCAGCCGCATGCGTCTCCCGCCAACGCGACTCAAAGCCCTGAAAGGCAAAAGGATAACGGCGAAAAACAACAGGCGCCACAATACTCACCTCAGGTCGCTTCAGCAGCTGCATTATGAACCACCAAGGGCTCGGCTTGACAAGATAGCAAAAAATCATATGTGTGACGCAAAGTTGAAGTACCAAGCACTTACAGCCTGCGGGGAACAGAAAACCCGTGTGAAGGCTCTACATCGTCTCGCCAGATTACCACAGTTACTACAGCTGATTGTATCATAAATCGATCGCCACCTACGTGCGATCGTACCATTAAATTGTATCAATTCAGGTGGTTATGAAATAAAGCGGGCACCCTTGCCATCCAGGGGTTCGTCGTTTCGCCTCAATGAGTCGCTGAGTTTTTTATTTCATATACCATCAATTTCTTGGGGGCTTGGATGCCTTATGAGCCTAGCTGAACCCTTAGAATTTGCCAGCTTATTGGCACTTTCCTTTAAGCCAGATGCAACTTGCACTATGCGACCAAAGTAACAGCATGTGGCGTCAATCGAGTCTGAATGCCTATCATGGACTTTCTCAACCCTGAACACACATTTGGCTCGGGAAATACTGAGCCGCGCAAGGGCCTGCTTAACAGAATAGTAACATGCGAGACCTGCTAATAGGTCGCAACCCCGCTTTATAAGCAACCAAAACATGCGAGACCTGCCCATAGGTCGCAAACATCATCTTTTCCATTATGCGAGACCTGCCTAAAGGTCGCAATTAATCTGCGAGACCTGCTAATAGGTCGCAGCACCCCAATGGGGATCATATTATGCGAGACCTGCGTATAGGTCGCACGATTGCATTGATTGCACTAACCAGAACATTGTATTATACATAATGCCAAATATTGTTTGTAACAATCAAGATAACTTACACCAGCTAAACATGAGTTATACTTCATGATTTTTTCTCATCTTCTGATGACTTCAGGGACGTGCCAACAGGAGGTCCTCCAGCTTGACTCGGAGCTGCTATAGCCAATCGCCGTATCAATGGAACAACTCCAGAGGTAGTCAATGAAGGGCCACCAGAGCTCGTGGAGGGGCCCGAATTCTGTGAAGTCCCAGCCCTGGCAGCCTCGGTCTTCTTCTCCACAAGGCTACCATCCTAGTGAAATTTGGGGAAATAACTGCCCAAGTCAAGGTTATTTACAAGCTGGGTGGCATATCCGCGCATACCTCTCCAGATATCGGAATATTCCACCAATGAAATGGCAGTGCCGTCCTTGCGCTTTGCTTCCATACCCTGGGCGATTCGCTCAATATCAATGTCTGGATGATAGGTCCGAGCTAAAGTAAGCACATGAGCAGCGCAGGTACGAGCAGCAGAACCCTTCCAACCAGAGAAGTACTGAGGAGCTTTTGCCAGCTTGTTGAGCCAATATTCACAAGTCGTTGGTGGATTATCCTGTGGCGAAAGCTTATTTTACCAGCTGCTTAGTCGCTGCAAGGACACATCGATTGAAGTCCTTAAGGAATTCCAATTGTTCCTTGATATTGACGCGGCAGATAGGGGAATTCTGACCTGCTATGATTGGAAAATCCATATGAGCAAGCAGAAAAAGTACAAAGTTCTGAAGTCGCCAGAGGAGCAGGAAAAGGCGATACTTACCAGTCAATTCTTGAACCATTACACGAATGAAAGACCCCGCGAGCTCTGAAGCTTTGATAAGAGTTTTAATCTTGTCGTCACGAGCAGCTAGTTCTCGCACATGCTGCTCCTTCAGCTGGCTGAGCATCAATGATTTCTGCTCTAAGTCTGCTTGCATAGATCGGATCATTTTCTCTTTCTCAGAAAGCCGCGATGCAGAATCAGCTTCTAGCTCTCGATATTGATCCTCACAAGAGTTCAGATCCCACATGAGCCTAGAATTTTCCTGTCGCAGCAGCTCCAGTTCATCAGACGGTTCATCCCCCGCTGCAACAGGCACCTTATATTTGGAACTGGCCGATCGAAGCTCTCGCTGTATATATGACAAAGACAAGGGAATCAGCATGCTTAACACATCAGCAAAAAACTACCATGAAAAGATTCTAAACCTTGTTTTAGCATGCACAAGCTTTCGACTCTTGGGGGCTGCACTCATATATATACTCAAGTACCTGATGAGAAGCCTGAAGTCGCTGCACCAAGTCTTGCAGCACAGCAGTGTGCTCTTCCCCAGCTTGGATAATAGCCTCCTCTAGGGATTTGGAGTCGCCAGAGCGAGGAAGGGAAGGCACTGTAGCCCTAGGCTGCACATATACTTGCGGCTTAACAGGAGCCGCGTCAGGAGTGCCCTCCTCCAAAACAAGAGGAGAAGGCGCCACATCAGGAGCGTCGTCAATAGCTCCAGTGTTTTCAATCGCTCGCCCTTCATTCATGGGTGGTTCGGGAGATGAGCTCAGAGCGCCAAGTTGGCATCCATGTCGACCACAGCCCTAGAAGGAAGCTTGGAATAAGAAGAGTATCCTCTCACAAAAAAGCTCAATGAGGCACAAGGGAAAAGAGAAATTACCCTGGCGCAATGCGGATGTTCTTCATCAAACAGTCAGAAGAAGGTGAGGAAAGAGCTTGCAGATCAGAACCTACAAAGAGCCATCATGAAGCAAGGGCCATATGCAGAATAAGTCGCATGGCAGCAAAGGATGAAGATTAAAAGAAAAATACCCGAGCTTAGGGAAGTGTTGTTTCCCGTATTGGGACTGATGAAGCCGATATCACTGGTCGTGTGGCTAGTTTCTAAGGACTTTATGTTCCTCTTTTCCACTATAATGGCCCGGGCCTTGCGGCGTTTCTCGAGTCACGCCGGGTCGTTGTTGTCTCCCTCTGACAGACGCTTGGAAGACCGGCGAGGACACTGGATGGACTGAGGATTGAAAGGGGTGGAAGAAAGGAGAATATCATCCATCTGCTGAGTTTCCTCAGATGCGCTGCCTCCAGAGCTTGAAACTTCTCCGGCAAAGGATTGCTCCTCCTCCTCTTCAGCTATGCCCTTTTCTGATGACTCGCCAGCAAACTGGGGGCTCGGATAAGCCGCCTGGCCATCGTCGGGAAGTGTCCAGAACTCAGGATTGATCTGAAGTTAGAAGATAAAGGTGAGTCAATATAGGTAAAAAAACAGAAGAGAACGATTAGATCGACAGAGAGAAGAAAAGTTTACCACGAAAGGTTTATGCCCCTCCCAGAAAGGGGCAAGGCCAACTACATCGTAGGAATCGATGTCTACATCAGTGACACGCCGAATGAAGTTGATCCATTCGCCCTTGTCCCAATCTTCAGAGCAAGACCTGTCCACATCATCGTTGCGACCTGAGTAGTCGACTATAAGTCGCTGGCGGCGACTCACAGGTTGGATGCGCCATTTGGTCCAGCAGGAGATGAGATCAAGACCAGTAAGGCCATGAAGGGTTAAAGCTACGATCCTATCTCTAAGAATCTTGAGTGTAGGCTCGGAAGAAGGATTCGGTTTGGACGACAAGGCCGGAGAAGAGACAAAAGCTGTCGCAGACCAAGCAGGAAGGCGGACTTCCCCCTCAGGAGAAGTGTCCTTGCAGTAGAAGAAGGTTCTCTACCACTCCTTAACCTTGTTGGCCAGGGCTAATCTGGGGAACACGCTGTCTTTGCGACGCTGGAAAGCAATAGCACCACATTGGAGATAGGGGAGGTTTGTGCCTTCACGCTGGCTATGGCAGCAGAAAAGAGAAAGCCAAAGATCCAGAGATGGATCAATGGCAAGATAATCCTCACATAGGACATGGAAGTTGCTCACCTGGAGCATGGAGTTGGGCCCAATGTCATGGAAACACAGGTTCAGCCACTGCATCAAGGAGCGGAAGAAAAGAGAGCCTGGGGGCTTGAATCCACGTTCTACATGTTCGACAAATAAAACCACCTCTCCAGGCTGAGGAGTGGGAACCAATTCGCCATCCGCAGCCCGCCACTCGCACTCCGCCTTTGGAGGCAGAAGGCCTCAAGACGCCAGAGATTCAAGGAACACCTTGTCGATCCAAGAGCCGTCCCAGTTGCAGCTGCGTCGAGGCATCTCTCCTTGATCGATTTTGTTGGTGGTGAGAAGGAAGGGACGAAATGCGCAACGGCGGCGCGATGAGGAAGAACAGAAGGACAAACTAGGCTTGACCTAGAGGACGATGCGAGGCTTATGGTTAGAGGATCCGAGATTTGTGGGAGGATATCCTTCAGAACCTGAAACTCCCGCTCACAAAAGATAAGAGATCCCGATGGAAGCCAAAAAGTTGCGTAAATCTGAAAAACTAGAGGCTCCTAGCTGGTTCTTATAGGTAGGGAGTGCAAAAACCAGGAAGAAAGAATGATAAAGATCGACCAGGACACCGGCCGTGACTCATCATGTTGGCGAAGTTAACTCGCGGCTTATCACGTCCAGAGTCCTAGTTGACCTTGGGGGCCAATGTCGGGGGAATACTTAATGGGTTGACCCGCAGCCCAACAGAGCAATGCGACTCACGATAAGCTCGTGGTCACTCTGTCCGTGGGCCTTCATGAAGATGGGCTGCCACCGAATCACAACGTGGCGGTAGAAGAATCTGGAAGGACGAAGGAGGCTTAACTTGGAAGATACGGAGTTAATTAGTCTCCAAGAAGGCTCCGGGTTATACCTTCCTTGTAGAAGAAGTATTCCGTGTAACCTAGCGAGCCTCCGGGTATATAAGGAGGACTCGCAGGACGTAGACAGGGAGTTCACAAGTTCTAATCCCTAGAACACACGGCGACTCATCATCTTGATCGTCAAACCCTTGTAACACTATATTCCAATCAATTCCAATCTAGGATAGGTAGGACGTAGGTATTTACCTCACATTGAGGGGCCGAACCTGGGTAAACATTGTCTTCTTCGTGCCATGTGATCTTAAGCTCGGAGACGCTTGACTCGTGCAAATCCCCACGCCTACGAAGTCATCTCCATGACATTTGTCGAGATCACCCCACGACATCCACGCCGCGCGAGCTCCACACCTGCACCCTGCCCAATATCAGCAGCTTTGGCGGCCGCATGAGTAGGAGGAGGTCTCCGCTGCTCAGAACCGCCCGGAGCAGCCACTGCCGGTCTGACCTAGCCATGCGCCCGAGCTCGGCGTCAGATCCATGGCGGCGGTGGCCGCGACAGCGCGGAAGAGACATGCCTTCCCCTGGGCCAAAACTAGGTAGAAACGACCCGCCGGGAGACGACGGCCCTTTCCCGCGGTGCGGGGGGCAGGAGCGGGAGCGGGCGGCGAGAAATGGCTGGGGGGGGGAGGGGAGTCAGCACATGGTGAAAGTTCCGCGCGGGAGGTTGCGCGCCAAGAGTCCGGGATGCGGGAAAATGACACGCGGAAAAGGAAGAAATGGAGCACGAGAGGGCGAAATTTTCTGCTCCCTAGATAAATTTTTCCGGGGCGGGGCATTATCCGGTTTCTTCCCAATTTTCTTCTTGGACCCGGAATAAAGCAGTTATTTTCTGTGCTTAGCCGGTATCTGCTAAAAATGGCTCTTAATCTACGAGAAATACTCCCTCTGTTTTTTAATATAAGATGTTTTAGCATTAGTTCACATGCACATGTACACAAATATATGTAGACATGTATTAGTGTGCATATTCACTCATTTTAGTAGGTATCTAAACAACATGTGTAACACCTAAAACATCTTATATTAAAAACGGAGGGAGTAGAAGTATAGGCAGTTTCAGCTCAGCTAGCTAGGCTGTTGCTCCCCAAGCTCATCCAACAACCGCTCGTCCAGGCACAAGTCAATCTGCCTTGCTAAGCAGAGGGGGCAGCGAGCAATGCGCGGGTCAGGCCTGTCACGCCAGTGGGGGCAACGTCAATTATTGTTAGTCATGAAGCAATCACGCGCTCCTGCCCATCGACTTACCCAACGGGCTCCTACAGTAGCTACGACGAGCGGTGCACAGAACGTACAGGTGACGCACAACGCGTGCAGAGACACGGCACGCGGGCCCACGCCGCTAGCTTAATGTCATGTGGCCGGTCGGCCGGTGCCATCTATACCAGACGGCGGTGGCCGGCGAGTTGACAGCAGAGAGGCTAGGGATGCTGCCACTGTTGCATGCGGCATGCCGTGTGATTGGCGCCCGCAGCTCTGCTCGTCGATGTCATCTCCTCTCTCGTCTCGTCTCGTCTCGCCGGGGTGGCCTGTCCCATCGCCGCTGCTTTTTATATGGGGAAGAAGGAGATCTTTCGGCCGCGATTCGAGTTCCTGGTTCTATCCATCCGTCGGGTCGGAACCGACTTGTCCAGAACGCACAGTGGCATCGCCTCAGGTTACGCCCAAGGTCTTTCCGTCTTTGCAATGCACGGGTATTCCTTCTGTATATACTGTACGTTCAAGATTCAGTGAAAAGAGGAGGAGGACAAAAGCTAGTGTGCATGCGCGCCGTCGGTGACCCGGGCATGCACGAGACGCTGCGGAATGGAGAAGATACGCCCATGTCTCGTTTCCAGGTACAGCAGCAACGGTCGTCCCTCCCTCGGCCCCCTTACAGTCAGGATGAAAGTGGCAGCGGCGCCCAATACGACCATATACGCCACCCACCAGAAAATGTCTAAACGGCGTAAGTGGATATCCACGACATTTAAGTGGCGTACGTGGATTAGCCCACCGAGCCCACGAAATCCACCGGTCCTCACTCCTCACTCTATTCGCTCACGCACGATTCATCCCCCATCCCCTTCCTAGGACGCCATGCCCTAGCTCAACCACGCCGCCAACGATTTCACGACGACCTCTGGCCGCCGGCCCGTCTCCGGCCACCCCAGCGCCCCCTCGCCCCAGCCTCCCGCGTCACCGCCCCGGGTCTCCAACGCTAGACGCCGTGCCCTAGCATCGGATGGTCGCTGCTCCCTGTTCTCCATCGTCGCATCTCCGTGCTCCTGGTCACCATACTTAGGTAACTCATCGCTCTCATGGCTCTGCCTCCCACCCCCCACGAGCTCCCCACTCTGGCATGAATTTCTTGGCACCAACATGTGCATCTATGGTGGTGAGTGAGAACGGGGATTCGCAAGAAGTGAAGAAATACTGAGAGCGTGAGAGCTCTTTTCAGTAGCTAGCTAACCAGATCGCTCACTATTTTTTTTTTCAAAATCTTCTACGTAGATCGATTGCAGTACTGTTAGGATTAAAATATACTAGTATCAGTGCCTTTTAGCTGCAAATTAGTCAGATTCCTATCTTGTCATGGACTCCAGATCAACAAGTAATTAAGTAGCTGTATTTATATTCTGTAATGTTGTGTAAAACACTTCCAGCCATCTATATTCTGTAATGTAGTTGTCTAATTACAGTTGAAGACATATGCTACCTTTTCAGGCCGTCTTGAATTCGCTGACGCCGTCACCCTGTGGCTGGCACGTCCATGGAGTCGTTGCAGCTCCAAGAAGGGGTCATTGCTGGGGAAATGTTGGGAGATGTTGACGAGCAAGTGAAGCTGCCAGGTGATGTCGATAAGCAATTTAAGGTCTCAGATGTAGTCGACGGGCAAGTGCACCACTTTGTCCAGGATGGCGACGAAGGGCACTACTCGGATGATGTTGATGAGCAGAGGCAAAAGTGGGATGCCATGGATGAGAATAAGCAAATGTGGGATGTCGTTGATGAGCAGCGGCAGGGGCGGAGCCAGCTCCCGGCGACCCGGGGCGGCTGCCCGGGCTCTTCTCGCAGCTCTCCGTTGGGAATTAGCTTAAAAACAATAATTAGCACAGTGATTAGCAGGATGTTTACGGGGCAAGTGCTAGCTGCCATCACTGTGCCAGCTTCTGCCCAGGCTCCGTGAGTGGCCTGGCTCCGCCACTGAGCAGCGGAAGTGCGTCTCTCTCCCGCTTTGTACTCATTCCCTATTGTACCTGTTTATTTTCTTATTGCCCATATAATATTTGAGCTAGCAGATGAAGATGCTAGAAGAGAAGAAGAACAAGAAGAAATAGCGAGAGAAGAAACCAGTGAAGTCTCTTCTTGTTTTAAATCTGTCTTTATTTGAATTCAATTACGGCAAGGATGACATAAGATGTATCGGGTGATGTTAATCTGTTTAGTGAATCATCCATTATAAATTTGAGTTTGTTACCTGTACTCTGCAAATTGGCTGAGAATATTGATTATTCTTATCTTGCTATTGGATCAATGGACTTACTATTCAAGAGTTTTATGGCTCCTAATGTATGGTTGCTTATTATTCAAATGTTAGAATGGTGCAATATTGTGTACTCAAGTATTTTTGAATTTTCTGTTTCTGATTGGATACACCTACGTGCTAGCTGATGGTTTCCGATTGGGTACACCTACGTGCTGGCTGCTCTAGCGTCAGCTAGCTGCACGTATAAGCAGGCCAAGCGAGAGCTTGATGCGGAGAACGCCACGAGTCTGGTGGCACCACGAAAACCACCTAATTCCCATTTAATAATATACGGCAGCCGTTTAGTCCATTTAGTCGTTATGTGGCTCAGGTGTATACGTTCATTTAGTCCACTGATCAGTCCATTTACATCCTGACTTGACAGTGATACTGTCACCGTTGCGATACCACCACACCACACGGCACTGCGGCGAGCAAAGCGGGATGATGTATGCACCGTCGACCTGTCGCTGCCAATCCACCGAGACAAGGCGCAATATATAGTTAATGGAAATATTGTCCCGTTCCAGTTTTGTGGAGTATACATATTACATACAAAATGGGGCACAAAAGATCTTCCAACCACGTGACGCAAAGTCTAAAGCTTACTTAGCCTTTTTGGCGTACCTACAAAATACATAAACTCAGTACAAACTCACTCAAAGTCGTACCACTCGATTTCCGCTACACGAACCGTACCCCTCCCCACAGCAGGCGCATCCTGAATTTCTCACCAAAAGTATGGGCTGAACCAATTTATTTCCGGCACCCCAGTCAACCAGAAGTATGGAGCCCCGTTAGAAGGCACCGGACAACAAACCGGATAGGACCACCGACTATCTGAGAGCACCAAATGTAACAGACACAACTCGGCTCATGGCACAAGGCTAAGCGAGAAGATTCCTGGAATGTTCGGTAGCATCGATTTTGAATGCATTGGGGATAGAATAATATGGCGGGAGATGTATAAACGAGAACATGTTGGAGCGCGCAGTGTTGTATATGAGACCGTGGCGGATTATGATCTGTAGATTTGCCACGCATTTTTTGTGTTTGGCCCGTTCTCACAATGATATCAACATTGTGCAATGCTCTCCGTTTTCATGTGCTCCTGTCGATGGACACGGACGCAGAGATTTGATACTTCCTGAAGGCTTACCAGAATGCAACTATTTGATCAACATCCATGACTAGGTAAGGGGTACTACCTAGACGATTGCATCTATACTCATCGGTATTATTTGTGAAGACAACCTGCAACCCTGTTGGACAGGCAAACACTCATTTTGCAAGGAAACAAGAGTGTTTGGAAAGATGTGGAGCGAACGTTTGGTGTGCTCTAACCCCGGTTTGTCCGGTACCTTTCTTTATCGTGGTCCCTATATTAGACGTGGGAGATCATGAATGCTTGTGAATATAATGCACAACATTATCATATCGAGAGTGAGCAAGATCTTAATATGGTGTTTGATCACCAGTTTGACTACCAGAATTGAACTACAGCTAACCCACATCGCCCATTCATCCAGAATTGAACTTCGAACGCGCGCCGGTGTCGGGTTGAGTTGAAGACGCGCGAGCGTTGCTTTCTAACCAGATTGCCCTGAATGTCAGCATGATGATGGAGTTCGCCTCCTTCTATGCAGCGCTGGACAGGTTGTCACAGTTCCCGGCCACCAACTCTTGATCGGACTATGGACATCAAGTGCCGAAGTTATCATTAAATATCGCACATAGGACATTATTTAGAGAAGGCGATTGTTAGACTGAAAATTGTCTACTGTAGATAAAAGTGTTGGTTTTCGACCAGACTAGATTTAGTTTCCCTTTTTCGTTTTGGAATCTGTTTGGACGTATAACCATTCAAATTACTTAGAAAAAGTACTCACATCTGAATGCTATCGTCGGAAATCAAGCTAGGGCGGCTGCCCTACCGGAAGCTCCACCCTTGGTGTTGAACATGTGTGGGGCACCCCAAATGGAACACATATATATTGGGGGAAGATGTTAGAAAAAAATTGATCTCATAAATATGTCTGTGGTGCGGACGGAGATGCTGTGATCGAGCCGAGTGGATGATGGATGTCACGGCAATCATATCCGATAGTACAATTCAGCCATCGGAATCGATCTTGGCACACAATCGCATACATATCTCGCGTGAAACAAGGAAAGGAGTGCGTTGTTCTCGTGTAGGACAGTGCATGCACGCAACTCACCATCTTGTTGCGAAGCAGCCCGTGCTCGGAGTGCATCCTATATTCCTATAGTGCCAGTAAAGCCAAATCAATGCAAACACAGAGCGAGCCTGCAGCTGCACTCAGCTTGGACATGATTGATGTATAACGGCAGATTGATGTGCGCACAGTGAGTAGTAAGTAGAGCCCAAAGTGAGCCGCCGCATGCACAGCTCCTCCGGCGGTACGTGCAGGCATCAGCCCGTTGGGCAGTAGAGAGACCTCCTGCCTGGAGGGAGGCAGGCAGGCAGGCAGCATCACGGAGGAGCGAGCTGCGAAAGCATTTATATGGTGGTACCGGCTGATATCCCGCCCTACGATACGATCTTTGCGTCCAAGTACTGGCCGTCGGCGTGCGATCGAGTAGGTAGTCAATGGCGAGTTAATGGCGAATATGGAGTGTGCAATATGCGGTGGTGCTATAACTGCCCATCATCCTGGCTGGGTCAGCAGCGTTTGGTGGTGGGAAGTTATGGCAAAGACCAAGGAAGGTGCGCACGGTGGAATTTATGGATGGAGCTACGGCCTGCCGGGTCGTATAGCGTAGGTGGCAGACAGGCCGATCCACCTGCTGGCTTCGCTTGCTCGAGACAGCAGTAGCACGGGAGGAAAACCTGAGCAGCTAGTATGTGCGTGGAAATGAAAGTTCCAAACGATTTCGAAAGACGAACCCATATACGGAGGAGGTCGTATTTTGCCCTAAAACAAGGTTTGCATGTATACATTTTTTCTTCTTTTGAGAGAGATTACAACGTAAACGCCCAACAAAGCCCAGCGGGTGGCTGAAGCCCACGTCGTCTCGCGGCCATGTGACCCGCAGAGCGAGCCCCGCTAGGCCCGTTATCTCTGCTTCCGCGTGGGTCCCACCAGCGGATAACACACCGACGATCATGCGTGGGCGGGCCCGCGAGACGGCCTCGGGCCGACAGCACGCCAGGCGCAATCATTAGTACGGTCTCCGCTCGATCGAGCGCAATTATTTCCCCGTGATTGCCCCGGTTCTGCTTTGCCGCCTCCTCCTCCTTCGCGGGTTGGGGTTGGGTCGGGCGGGGAAGTCCTCGAACCCGGTAGTGCCACGCGCCCGTTCGACCTGGTGCCGGATGGTGACCGGCGGTGGACTCCGCTGGTTATTTTCCCTCGACTTGGATCCATCGATCGCCGTACCGTATGCGCTACCGGCTAGCGGGTCCCGGCCGGCAGATCCGTCGGAATCGCGTGAGCCCCTGGCTGGCAGGCCGGGCACGCCTCCTCCCCGCGTGACGACCCGTCAGCCCGCTCCTTGATGATGGCCCTCGTCATCGCTCGCTCCACCTCCATGCATGCGCCCTCCTTGTCATCATCATCGCTCTTTTCTCTCGCGGTTAACATGGCCCTGGTCGTGGTCGGACGGAATTATTAATTGTTGTGGGATGGATCTGGATGGACACTTTATCATTCACGGGGAGCGCCACCAATTTATTCTGATCTTTTTTTTTTTTTTTGACACACCAATTTATTCTGATCCACGCTTGCCTCTTGTGCATGCATGCATGTATACTGAGAACGTAATACTGCAAAATATATACTCTTGACGCCCGTGCATGCCTTGGCGGTATGGGGACGGCCTCCAGCCCTCCACCGACAGAGGCACCGCCGATAGAGAGCAACAGTGACGCCCGTGCATGCCTTGGCGGCAATAAATTCATTCCGACGAGGAATGAATCATGAGTGCAATCACTCCTCTATCTCCATCATCGCTGCCGTGCGATGCCATGTGCGGGCTGTACTCGAGCGAGCGGCTTCTCCGCGGAGAGCTCGATCCCGTGATGAATGAATGAATCACGAGCTCCGCCATGCTCAATCATGGCCCCCATCACGCCGGCCGGAGCCGCCATCGACCGGCGGCCTGTCAAAACGCGGTGCGGCGATCATCGTTCTGTGGCTAGCTTGAGAAGAAAATAGTAAACCTACAGAACGTCAGCTGCTACTAGCTACTACGACTAGGTGGCATCGTGGAAATACACTCTGAAACCAAGTGTTACACAAGGAGAAACAGATGATTACAAAAGTCAAACACGACGATTGCTGGCGTGCACGGCAGCAATCATCTGGATCTCTGGAAAGAAAAAAGCTCGGAACGAGATGCATGAGACTAGTCACAATGGGGGTATCATAGGTAGTATCATGCATGCCATGTTGGCAAAAAGATGACATGACACTCCAATTAATGAAGAGAGAGATGATAGTGGTAACATAGGTAGATACCGTAACATAACGGATTCCAATGCAATATGAGTCTACAACCTAATAAATGCAGTATTATATGACACCACAAATATGTTACTACCCATTGTGGAGGTAGTAACATAGACTAGTATCATGTGCATGATACTAGTATATGATACTCCCCATTGTGACTAGTCTGAGAGAAGCTGGAAAAGCGGCTCGTGCTTTGCTTTGACCAAAGAGGTAAAAAAAGCTCTCGCGCACGTCGAGTACGTGGACCGCACTGCACTGGCCTTTCAGTTCGTTCGGGGTGGAAACATGTGGGTTGGGCCTGCATCAACTCAACACTTCAGCAGTGGTTATGTTACAGTTGTACTATAGCTGTGAGCCGGTGACATCGATGAGGCAAAAATATAAGGTTCTTTCAAGGGGCTCTGAGGGAAGAAGTTCCTTTCGCACTTTTCGGCTGTTTGCTCGCTCTTTCTCTCTTTCTGGAAAGTAATGGACTTTTGTTCCGATGGACTAGATTTTTCTTAAGATTTGATTGCACGAGATAACAGTGGCTTTTACTATCTCTGTCACTGGCGGCACGACGGAGCATCAACCACAAATTTCTTTTTTGAGGGGTCAAATACAAATATGACCGGGCCAAATGTTTAGTTTTTTTAAGTGGAGGGCCGAATGTATAATAATGGGCCAGAGCAGGGACATGGGCCTGAAACCAAGAACGAATTGATGGGTTATGACAGCAACATGGACCATTTTCTCTGTTATTTTTCGATTGCAGTTTACAAAGACCGGGTCAGGGCCCAGGATGGTCTGCCAACGGTCCGCAACGGGCGAGCATTGTATATCGGCAAATCCTATTTACCGCCCGTTGTGCCGCAACGGGCAGCCCATATGCTGTTTTCTTTTTGGTATTTTAGATATTCATGTTTTTTAATATATTCGGTCAAAAAAAATTCTCAATTTTTATGCCACCTATTTTGAGAGAGAGAGAGATTATTGTTATAATCAAAGTAGTTGGCCTGTTATGCGGGGTCGGTCTATCGGGATTTTTTGTCAAATCCCCCGATTTACCTCTATTACTTGAGAGAAAACCATTAGGTGGTCCCGATATATACCTAAGGCTCTCTAAAGGCATGTGGGCTTGTGGCTCCTATTGTTTGTACAAGTAAGTTTGTTAAAGTAGTAATGGTTCCTTCGTAGGCACGATCAAGAGTTACACAATCATGCTCGAGGTCACTGGACTACGATGTTCTCCTACCGATTGATGTTAGTTTTCGACTCTCAACAACTCAGTCATTTAGCACGCTATTTTACTTAACCGATGCACGACACTGGGTAGACGCTCCCTCGATTTCGTAATATTTCACCATGACAACATGATTTCAGATGATTGTAATTATTAATAACTCCTATTTCACCACGAGTTTGCAGATTTGGTCCGTTTGGACCAAAAGATTGAACACATTATAAATTTGGCATGCATGGAAGTGAAAACCAAATAGTTGTGCAACCAAAAATATTACAGCAGTACAGTATGTATGTATGATAGAATCATATGTCCAACGGGTATGAGTAGAAAACGGAGAATGGAGTAGATACTAAAGCTTCTATGGAAATGGACATATGATATTAATCCATAGGGATTTCGTACTAGCAATGGCTTGATCGATATGGCGTTAATCTGAAATTTTCCTAAGCATTAGGTTCAATTAAGACATTATTTTCTAAAAGTTTCATCCCAAGTTTTAAAAAGATTCCTATGTTTTCCATGTGAGTGTAGGAATTAAGATGAAACAACTAAAACTAAATTGTGTTCTAGCAAAACCGTATGAAAATTATGTATTAAACAACGCGGTCATTGTAGTGGGCCCATTTACAGTGTAGGGAAACTCAATGTGAACAACTACTCTGTTGTTCATCACAACTTACAAGTGTCTCTTCATGATCTATTAGGTTTTTATCTGCAAATTCAGGATAATCAGTTTATCACGTTCAATCTTTTAGTTTCCATGTATGTTGCTTCATGTAACTTGATTTTCAATTAATGAAGTACGTGGTTGCTCTCAAAAAAAAAAAAAGACACACGAATGTGGTGTAGATAATCTCAAATGGGCGTGTGTACAAGTCGAAACGGCACGTAATTTGCATACACAATCCCAAAAGAGTAAACTAATCAATCAAATAATGGTATGGCTAGCTATCAAACTCCAACGTACACTAGCACAAACCATTACCTAGCTCGGAACCAGAAGCGTTGTACATAAGCTAGCTCGATTCCCGGCTCGGTCCGTGTCCGTGTTACAATCGTTCTTGGTTAACTAATCCTTCTTCTGGTGAGCGGGCACCGGCGACGACGGCTCCTCGGAGACGGCGCGGGGGTAGGGCTCCCCGCCGAGCGGCAGCTCGTCGGAGAGCAGCGCGACCATGCGGCGGGCGCTGAGGGACCTCGATGGGAGGCCGAGGGTCTTTGGTGCTGGAGAACACGGAGGAGGACTGGGCGAGGATGAGGTACACCAGCGCCTGCACCAGCACGAACAGCCCGACCTTAAGCAGCGCCGCGTGCTTGCTCAGGCTCGCCATCTCGAACTCCATTGCCGCTAACTCCCGAGCTCCGGTCACACGACACGAGCTAATTGATCGAGAGAAAACTTGCGTGAGATTGATCGAGATTCGAGAATAAGTTGCTTGTTGCGTGTGTGAGACTGTGAGTCCGGGAGGTGAGGGGTGTGCCTTATATAACGGCAAGACGCCGGTTTGACCGCTGCCGGCGACAGGGTGCAGTGAAATGCAAAGATGCTTCGTCCTCAGTCGCCAACTTCGGGTGGTTCGGCGAAAGGCAACCCCAGTTCCACGGGGTTGGATGGAAGCCGTTTCACCTGCTCGGCGCTCACCGCTCACGTGCGCACACATATTATAATTTTGCTTGAGTTGCTGTCGCGGAATGTCTGCATAAACCAAAGGATGTTTCCTGCACTGTCGTGTTGCTGCCTGTCAAACCCAGCAGTTTGAACTGGTCGTCCTAAAAGATGAGAGCTTCTCCTTGAGTAAGTGGCCAGAGTTTGCAATGCGCATGCATATTCACTATGTCAAACCCACCAGTTAGAATCGGTGCTGCCGATAAGATGAGATAGCTTCTGCTCGAGTAGGAGCATCTCCAGTCGCGCCGCCCAAATGGCCGCCCAAAGGCCTTCCGGACGGGTCCTTTGGGCGCCGTCCGGACATCCTGGCGCATTTGGGCGCCGTCGCTCCAAACTCGCGGCGCCCAATTTTTTTTTGTAAATTAAAACTTCGACGATTTTCATTCAAATTTTAGAAAATTTTACATTTTTTGAATGAAATTTAAATAAAACCTAATCTAATGGCCACGGTGGCGGCGCCTAAATGCGAAGTAGGGGTCCTCCTCCTTCTCCTTCTTCACAGCGGCGCCGCTGCTTGGTCCTGCGCCGCCGTCCTCCTCCTTGATGCGGCGGCTGGGGCCGGCGTCGCCGGTAAGGTCGACGAAGGGCACGCCATTTTCCATGGCGTGCTCGAACGCGGACCACGCACAGGCCGACGGCCCGTCGAGCGGTGCCACGTCGTCCATGGACGCGGCGGCCACGGCCTGCGTGATGGCGTCGTCGTCCGCGCCCGCGCCCGCCTGCGCCGCCATCAGCTCCGCCATCATCGGCGACAGTTCCGGCTCCGCCATGACCTTCATCTGCTCCGGCTTCGGCGTGAGCAGATGCGAGGCGCGGGACCGGGAGGAGGAGGAGTGCGACGACGAGGCCGACGCACGCGAGGAGGAGGCCCGCGACGAGTACGCCGACGAGCGCGACGACACTGGGTAGACGCTCCCTCGATTTCGTAATATTTCACCATGACAACATGATTTCAGATGATTGTAATTATTAATAACTCCTATTTCACCACGAGTTTGCAGATTTGGTCCGTTTGGATCAAAAGATTGAACACAATATAAATTTGGCATGCATGGAAGTGAAAACCAAATAGTTGTCTAACCAAAAATATTACAGCAGTACAGTATGTATGATAGAATCATATGTCCAACGGGTATGAGTAGAAAACGGAGAATGGAGTAGATACTAAAGCTTCTATGGAAATGGACATATGATATTAATCCTAGGGATTTCGTACTAGCAATGGCTTGATCGATATGGCGTTAATCTGAAATTTTCCTAAGCATTAGGTTCAATTAAGACATTATTTTCTGAAAGTTTTATCCAAAGTTTTAAAAAGATTCCTATGTTTTCCGTGTGAGTGTAGGATTTAAGATGAAACAACTAAAACTAAATTGTGTTCTAGCAAAACCGTATGAAAATTATGTATTAAACAACGCGGTCATTGTAGTGGGCCCATTTACAGTGTAGGGAAACTCAATGTGAACAACTACTCTGTTGTTCATCACAACTTACAAGTGTCTCTTCATGATCTATTAGGTTTTTATATGCAAATTCAGGATAATCAGTTTATCACATTCAATCTTTTAGTTTCCATGTATGTTGCTTCATGTAACTTGATTTTCAATTAATGAAGTACGTGGTTGCTCTCGAAAAAAAAAGACACACCAGCAAGGGCCCCGCGACGAGGACCTTTAGTACCGGTTGGTATTAACAACCGGTACTAAAGGACACCACCAACCGGTACTAAAAGGGTGCAGCCCCGCAGGCCACGGTCAGTGGCCCCACGGCAGGCCCTTTAGTACCGGTTGGTAAATAAAACCGGTACTAAAGGTCCTGCCTATATCTTCCACCCCGAGCCAGCTCCATTTTGGAGCAACTCGACCCCAACCCCATTTTTCCTCTCTCCCAAGCTCTCCCAAGCTCTAGTTCACCCATTTTTTCTCCAACATTTGTCAAGATTGGTGGCACCCTATACAAGGGTTAGCAACTTCTTCATCTTCTCTTCCGGCTTTTCAAGTTTAGCTCATTTTCGTGCAAGTTTAGCAAGTTTGATTTTGGTTGTGCTTGCAAGGTGTTTGATGAAATGACTAAGTTAGGGATTTCATTTGTTTTATATGCATTTTGAGCTCAATTGAAGTATAATTTATGGTTTTATATAGTGTCGTCCCGTCCCCTGATCCTCACCGCCGTCGATCGCCCGCGCCGCTCCGTCGCCGACACCACCTCGGTGAGCCTCTTTTTTATCTTTTATTTTAAAAATTGTTAGTTATATGATTTAAATGCATAATTATTTCTTGTATAATTTTCTTATGTTTTTTTTATATATGTATAGTGTCATGGTTTTGATATCCGTCCCCTTCGGCCCTCGTCCGGTCTATGATTCGGATGTGGTATATTTTTTAACTATTTATTTTGTTTCGTGTTTATAACAATCATGCCGACCAACTTGACGTAGATATATTTTTATTTAGGAGGTAGTTGAACCGGAAATTCCGGCCGACCCTATTGTCGAGTATTTTAAAAAAGAAAACGACGATTTGAGAGCAAAATTGAAGATAAGTGAAGATCTTCGTCTCCAATGCCTAGAAGAGAAGATGGAATTGGACTTGAAGATTGCCGACATCGTTGATGCTCACGGGGTCGAGCTTGCCGACGTCGTCACTGCTCACGAGAGGAAGATGGATGCAATGCGCGCCAAGCTTAAAAAGATTAGAAAATATGCCATTAGTCAAGAGGCTTGGTATCATTATGCTGTTGGTTCAATAGTTACCTTGGTTGCGATTCTGATCGCATTTGTTGTTGGATTTAAATTCTTTAGATAGTTGTATGTTAGTTTCGATTGATGTATGTTTCGTGAGAACTATGTATTACATTTGGGCACTACTCTACTTTGATTTTAATGTGATGAACTTGTATAAATTAATTTGGTCACGTATCTCTATTCATTATTTAGCTGGTGTAATGGTTTTTGATATATTTATGTAATGTAGATGAGCCGAGAATGGATGTACGGTGATCGACGCTGTCCCGAGTTCATTGATGGCATGCATCGTTTTCTCGATGTGGTTAAGTTAAACAAGCTGAAGAATGGTTTTATGATTTGTCCATGTGATGAATGTCGGAATAACAGGAATTACCCGAGCGTAAGAACCATACACTCCCACTTGTTGCGACAAGGCTTCATGCCCAATTATTTTTGTTGGACCAAGCACGGAGAAAGAGGGGTTATAATGGAAAACCCTGAAGAAGAGGATGATGACAACTATCCCGTGTTCTCTGATGAACACGGTGATACTACAATGGGGGAAGAGCATGAGGTCATTGTTGATCAGTCCGACGATGATGATCTTCGTCAGGTCATTCGTGATGAACAGATGAACTGCGTAACTGAAAACGAGTGGTCGAAGCTGGAGCGCATGTTAGAGGATCACAAAAAACCGTTGTACCCAAATTGTGAAGATGACCAGAAAAAGCTAGGTACCACCCTGGAATTGCTGCAGTGGAAGGCAAAGAATGGAATATCTGACAAGGCATTTCAAGAGTTGCTACAAATATTTAAGAAGAATCTTCCGAGGAATAATGAAATGCCCCACAGCACGTACGAAGCAAAGAAGATTGTCTGCCCTCTAGGATTAGAGGTGCAGAAGATACATGCATGCATCAATGACTGCATCCTCTACCGCGGTGAGAAGTACGAGAATTTGAATGCATGCCCGATATGCGGTGCATTGCGGTATAAGATCGCGCGAGATGACCCAGGTGATATTGAGGGCGAGCCGAGCCCCAGGAAGAGGGTTCCCGCGAAGGTGATGTGGTATGCTCCTATAATACCACGGTTGAAACGTTTGTTCCGAAACAAAGAGCATGCCAAGTTGTTGCGATGGCACAAAGAAGACCGTAAGGAAGACGAGATGCTCAGACACCCCGCTGATGGGTCTCAGTGGAGAAAAATCGACAGTGCGTTTGGGGATTTTGCAGCTGACGCAAGGAACTTAAGGTTTGGTCTAAGTACAGATGGCTTGAATCCGTTTGGGGAGCAGAGCAGCAGTCATAGCACCTGGCCCGTGACTCTATGTATCTATAACCTTCCCCCTTGGTTGTGCATGAAGCAAAAGTATATTATGATGCCAGTGCTTATCCAAGGACCGAAACAACCCGGCAACGACATTGATGTGTATCTGAGGCCATTAGTTGACGAACTTTTACAGTTGTGGTCTGACGAAGGTGTACGTGTGTGGGATGAGTACAAACAAGAGGAATTTCCCCTACGAGCGTTGCTGTTTGTAACCATCAATGATTGGCCTGCTCTTAGTAACATTTCAGGACAGTCGAACAAGGGATACAATGCATGCACGCACTGTTTAGATAAGACTGACAGTGCATATATAGGTAACAAGATTGTGTACATGGGGCATCGTCAGTTTCTTCCAACCGGGCATCACGTAAGAAACGGAGGCAAGCACTTCAAAGGTTTGGCAGATATCCGGACGAAGCCTACACGCCGTGATGGTGATGTTGTATATGGCATGGTCAAGGATTTGGAAGTAATATTTGGAAAGGGTCCTGGCAGTCTAAATGTTCCGAAAGACGCAAACAAGCGCGTACCCTTGTGGAAAAAGAAATCTATATTTTGGGATTTACCCTATTGGGAAATCCTAGAGGTTCGCTCTGCAATCGACGTGATGCACGTGACGAAAAATCTTTGCGTGAACCTGCTAAACTTCTTAGGCGTGTATGGGAAGACGAAAGATACAGCGGATGCACGGCAGGACCAGCAAAGTACGCACCACGGAAGAGACAACCTGAATTCAGAGAAGTATCAAGGTACTTCCAGCTACGCTCTTACCAAAGAAGAGAAGGAGATCTTTTTTCAAGTCCTGAGCAGTATCAAGGTCCCGTCTGGCTACTCGTCGAATATAAAGGGAATAATAAACATGGCAGAGAAAAAGTTCCAAAACCTGAAGTCTCATGACTGCCACGTGATTATGACACAATTACTTCCTGTTGCATTGAGGGGGCTTGTCGTGGTGGGATCACGGCAGATGCCATGGGTATGGCTTAGTTGGGGCCGAATGGTCGTTAGGGGAATCCGGGGAGGGTTTATGCACTCAAGATGTGCACAAGCAAGAACATGCAAGAAACCACAAGAACATGAACAAGAAACCAAGAAAGCCAAGAACACAAAAGACACCACGATGTACCCAGGTCCGGGGCCTTCGTGAGGAAGTAAAACCCCTACTCCTGCCTTTCCTCTCTCAATATATCAGTGTCGTTCTCAGGTACAAGGTGCTCCTCGAGCTGTATGATGCTACCAAAGTGAGAGCTCTAGATGGAAGATGAAACTCTGAAGGGGGAAATGAGCTAGGGTTTTTTCCGTCCTGCTCCCTGGAGGTAGAGATGCTGCATATATACATAGGCCGAAGTACAGTTTTACCCCTGCCCACAACTAACAATGGCATGACCAAAAGGTAGAAGACAAGCCTCTGCCTCCTGCCAGCTCAACGGTCGGACTGTCAGGCCGGACAGGCCTAGCTTTCCTCTTCCGGTCATACTTCAGTAGCCTGCCGAGGTCTAGCCTGTAGACCTTTTCCGAAATAGCCAAGTCAGCTCCTAGGCCCCCGTGCTTCCGGGAAACCCGTGGACGGACCTCGCCGTCCTCTGAAGCTTCGGGCTACGAGCTCTGCGGCGCCCGTGACCTCTCTGACATGCCTCGATCCTTGCTGCCAACCTCGGATAACACTCCTGATCCTATACCTCGGTAGAGAATACCTTATTCCTGTGCTAGCCAACTGACTGCCCCGAGGTTGATATCTCGGAGGATATACCTCGGACGTACACCTTACGTCGGATGACGCCTCCTACGTCCTTGCTCAATCGTTACCTCGGACAGCTTACTGCTTTAACCTTACATGTCTTTACCTCATCTTTACCCTACCCGGGGGTAACCCCCGACAGTAGTCCCCGAGGCTGTGGGGGACTCGCAGAGTCGCGCACAGACTTACAAAAATAAATAAGCATACCAAAACATCTCCATATGCATAGCCTCCTGCCTGCATGGGCGCCTTTGTAATTTGGTCGTCTTCGCCATGCCCTCCAGGCCAAATGCGACATCCGGTTGACCGAGCTCACCCGAATCAACAACGAGATGGACAATTTGTACCGGAAATATGTTGCCTGCATGGGCACCATTTTATGTCGGTTCTCAGCCCTCCTGGCCTTTACCAGACTCGGATGTCGCCAGCATCGGTTAGCCCTCCTGACTTTTAGCGAACTTGGATACCACCAGCGTCGGTTAGCCCTCCTGGCTTTTACCGAACTCGGATGCCGCCAGCGTCGGTTAGCCCTCCTGGCTTTTACCGAACTCGGATGCCGCCAGCGTCGGTTAGCCCTCCTGGCTTTTACCGAACTCGGATGTCGCCAGCGTCGGTTAGCCCTCCTAGCTTTTACCGAACTCGGATGTCGCCAGCGTTGGTTAGCCCTCCTGGCTTTTACCGAACTCGGATGCCGCCAGCGTCGGTTAGCCCTCCTGGCTTTTACCGAACTCGGATGCCGCCAGCGTCAGTTAGCCCTCCTGGCTTTTACCGAACTCGGATGTCGCCAGCGTCGGTTAGCCCTCCTGGCTTTTACCGAACTCGGATGCCGCCAGCGTCGGTTAGCGCTCCTGGCTTTTACCGAACTCGGATGCCGCCAGCGTCGGTTAGCCCTCCTAGCTTTTACCGAACTTGGATGCCGCCAGCATAAGCTGGACCGACATAAACCTGCAAGTATGTATCTGAAAAGTCTCGGTACCTCGGCCACTCTGGGCATATCACACATGTCTCGGTACCTCGGCCTCTTTGGGCATATCACACATGTCTCGGTACCTCGGCCTCTTTGGGCATAACACACATATCTCGGTACCTCGGCCTCTTTGGGCATAACTCATATGTTGGTTCTTAGCCACTCCGGGCGTATACCGACATAGATGTCTCCAACCACTGCTGGGCTGACATATAACTTGCATAAACATATCTCAAAGGTTGCCTCTGACTAACCAACATAGACACTGATCTGGTATACAGGTAATGCCATGATACATTGGCAAACAGAATAAACAATGATTTGGGACAAGGAATGATGCCAGGATATTGTGACAAACCGAAATAAACAGTGATTAGGGATATGAAATGATGCCGTGATACTATGGCAAACCGAAACAAACGGTGATCTAGAGAATACTGATAATGCCAGGGTACCCTGGGTAAATTGAGATAACCAACATAACCATGATACCTCAGATTTCCATTATACCTCGGATTTCCACTATACCTCGGAATTCCATTACACCTCGGAATCCCATCATAACCCGGATTTCCATTATCACCAGGATTTCCAATATACCTCGGATTACCAATATGACCCGGATTTCCAATATACCTCGGATTACCAATATGACCCGGATTTCCATTATACCTCGGATTTTCAATATGACCTGGATTTCCAATATACCTCGGATTACCAATATGACCCAGATTTCCAATATACCTAGGATTTTCCAGGATACCTCAGTAACGAACATTTTCAACAAAACCGAGGTCACCTTTCAACGTTAGTCCAACATACATATCATGAAGAATACTTGACGGGAATAACAATTATACTAACCGAGACAAACTAGCTATAACACTTGATAGAAAACGAATCTAACAGCAGTTACTAAGCACAAAGATCCAGACTCGGTTTCGACGAGTCCCCGAGTTACTTTTCTTATCTAGGAGAAGGTGTAAAACAAACTGGCTACCCAGTTCCCGGGTTAAGACATCTTGTCCCGGGGAGAACACTTAGACAAAAAGCGAGGGGTGAGTCCCCGAGTAACTTTTGGGACAAAACAGAACTGGACTGGCGATCCAGTCCCCGGGGAAAACAACTAATCATAGCAAGGTAGAAACGAGGGGGCAGTCCCCGAGTACTATTTGAGACTATCTAGAAGCATGTGAAGACATATAAATGATACTTACAAGGCCAGGTTGTTGGAGAAGTCTTAAGTCGGATTTCCAAGTCTTAACTCGGATTCTCCCAGGATAACTCGGACTTCAGAACACCTCAGACTTCAGAACACCTCGGATTCCAAAACACTTCGGATTCCAGAACACACCGGATTCCAGAACAGCTCGGACAGAACACCTCGGATAGAACACCTCGGATTACAGAACAGCTTGGACAGAACACCTCGGACAGAACACCTCGTATTACAGAACAGCCCGGACAAAACACCTCGGACAGAACACCTCGGATCACAGAACACTTCGAACAAAACACCTCGGACAGAACGCCTCGGATTACAGAACAGCCAGATTCGCACTGCAGCCAACTCGAAAATGAGTCAACTAACGGGGATGAGGCCGAAGTCGAGTCCCGCGTTGATGACGAAGGTCCATCCGAATTGATCCAGCAAACGCCACTATCAGCCCCACGGTGGGCGCCAACTGTCGTGGTGGGATCACGGCAGATGCCATGGGTATGGCTTAGTTGGGGCCGAATGGTCGTTGGGGGAATCCGGGGAGGGTTTATGCACTCAAGATGTGCACAAGCAAGAACATGCAAGAAACCACAAGAACATGAACAAGAAACCAAGAAAGCCAAGAACACAAAAGACACCACGATGTACCCAGGTTCGGGGCCTTCGTGAGGAAGTAAAACCCCTACTCCTGCCTTTCCTCTCTCAATATATCAGTGTCGTTCTCAGGTACAAGGTGCTCCTCGAGCTGTATGATGCTACCAAAGTGAGAGCTCTAGATGGAAGATGAAACTCTGAAGGGGAAATGAGCTAGGGTTTTTTCCGTCCTGCTCCTGGAGGTAGAGATGCTGCATATATACATAGGCCGAAGTACAGTTTTACCCTGCCCACAACTAACAATGGCATGGCCAAAAGGTAGAAGACAAGCCTCTGCCTCCTGCCAGCTCAACGGTCGGACTGTCAGGCCGGACAGGCCTAGCTTTCCTCTTCCGGTCATACTTCAGTAGCCTGCCGAGGTCTAGCCTGTAGACCTTTCCCGAAATAGCCAAGTCAGCTCCTAGGCCCCCGAGCTTCCGGGAAACCCGTGGACGGACCTCGCCATCCTCTGAAGCTTCGGGCTACGAGCTCTGCGGCGCCCGTGACCTCTCTGACATGCCTCGATCCTTGCTGCCAACCTCGGATAACACTCCTGATCCTATACCTCGGTAGAGAATACCTTATTCCTGTGGTAGCCAACTGACTGCCCCGAGGTTGATATCTCGGAGGATATACCTCGGAGAGTATACCTCGGACGTACACCTTACGTCGGATGATGCCTCCTGCATCCTTGCTCAATCGTTACCTCGGACAGCTTACTACTTTAACCTTACATGTCTTTACCTCATCTTTACCCTACCCGGGGGTAACCCCCCGACAGGGCTTCTACCGGAAAACGTTCGAGTACCCATTGTCAAGCTATATGCATTCCTGAATGCAATTTCTCAGAAGGTAATTGATCCAGCAACTCAACCAAGTTTACAGACGGGTGTGGTCCAATGTCTTGTCAGTTTTGAATTGTTGTTTCCACCGGCCTTCTTCAATATTATGACTCACCTCATTGTTCACCTAGTCGAAGAGATTTCCATTCTCGGTCCTGTATTTCTACACAACATGTTCCCCTTTGAGAGGTTCATGGGAGTCTTAAAGAAATACGTTCATAACCGTGCTAGGCCAGAAGGAAGCATGTCCAAGGGCTATGGAACAGAGGAGATCATTGAGTTCTGTGTTGACTTTCTTCCAGATCTTAAGCCCATCGGTGTTCCTCAATCACGCCATGAGGGGAGACTGCGTGGAAAAGGCACGCTAGGAAAGAAAGCAACAAGAAGTATGGACGGACATTCTTTCACTCAAGCACACTACACAGTTCTACAAAATTCCAGATTGGTGGCTCCGCATATCGTGGAACACATGGATATTTTACGCTCAGAATACCCGGAGAAGACTGACTTCTGGATTAAAGAAAAACACGTGGATACTTTCGGCAGTTGGTTGCGTACACATCTCATTAATGACAACACTATTGGACAAGAGCTATACTTGTTGGCCAAGACACCATCTTCGACTATATTGACTTTTCAAGGGTACGAGATAAATGGGAATACATTTTACACGGAAACCCAAGACAAAAAGAGCACTAACCAAAACAGTGGTGTCCGCTTTGATGCAACAAACGATGATGGAACAAAGGACACATATTATGGTTGCATACAACAGATATGGGAACTTGACTATGGACCTTATTTTAAGATCCCTTTGTTTCAGTGCAAATGGGTTAACCTGTCATGCGGGGTAGAGATAGACAAGCGGTACGGAATGACTACAGTGGATCTCAAAAATCTTGCGTACAAAACCGAGCCATTCATCCTAGCCAATGATGTGGCTCAGGTTTTCTATGTGAAGGACATGTCTTCCGGACCGAAAAAAGAAAAGATAAGCAAGCCGATACATCATACAATGAGCCAAAGCGCCACATAGTTCTTTCAGGAAAAAGAAACATCGTGGGAGTGGAGGACAAGACAGACATGTCAGAAGATTACAATAAGTTTGCTAAAATTCCGCCCTTCAAAGTGAAAACTGACCCAAGCACCGTGTTAAATGATGAAGATTGTCCATGGCTACGACGCAATCAGAAGAAAGGGACACACAAGAAGAAAAAGTGAACACTAGATAGGGATGTTGTTGCTGATGTGTAATAATGTATTAAACCTTTTATGTAACTATGTCCTGAAAATTCAGAAGAGAGATCTAAACACTATGTCAATCAGCTGCAGTTTTACCAACACAATCGCGTGGTCGTGAGACGGCAAATCGGCCTTCGATCCAGAGAGCGGCAAGACGTCTCTGATGATTTGCAACAAGTGTTGGGGATGTTGCTAATCATCAGAGCGTCCTGCCGCTGCTTGGATCCGACCAAATGGTTGCAGGACGTAGCTAGGGAACCCGAATGTTTTGTGTTTGAGCGCCACTTCGATCCAAACAGCAGTAAGACGTCTCTGATGATCTACAACCGTCCGGCAAGACATCTCTGATGATCTGCAACCGTTTGGAACGGTCGCAGGTCATCAGAGACGTCTTGCCGCTGGTTGCCCAAAGATGCCTCTCCGAGTGACGCTGGAATGTTTTGTGTGAGTGAGTGAGTGACGCTGGAATTCCGGGAGGTGGGCTATATATAGGGTACGTGTGCGCTGGAAGGAAACACACGATCCGTGTGCTTCTTCCCGATCCAAGGGCTCACAAGCGCTGGAAGGAAACACACCGCTGATCCAACGGCTCCCAAGCGCTGGAAGGAAACACACGATCCGTGTGCTTCTTCTGATCCAAGGGCTCACAAGCGCTGGAAGGAAACACACCGCTGATCCAACGATTCCCAAGCGCTGGAAGGAAACACACGATCCGTGTGCTTCTTCCTGATCTAAGGGCTCACAAGCGCTGGAAGGAAACACACCGCTGATCCAACGGCTCCCAAGCGCTGGAAGGAAACACACGATCCGTGTGCTTCTTCCTGATCCAAGGGCTCACAAGCGCTAGAAGGAAACACACCGCTGATCCAACGGCTCCCAAGCACTGGAAGGAAACACATGATCCGTGTGCTTCTTCCTGATCCAAGGGCTCACAAGCGCTCGAAAGAAACACACCACTTGATCCAACGGCTCCCAAGCGCTGGAAGGAAACACACGAATGCCGCCACCGTTTCCCGCCCAAATATTTCCCACTATCGTTCCCCCCAAATGTCGCCACCGGTAGTTCTATAAAACCCAGTCGAAGGTAGGCATGGTACTCACTTGAGCGCAAGCATGGTGTGTATTGGTCCTTGCGAGAAGTGTGTGTTCGGGTTTCACATTTCCGCATCCGAGCATCTCGCCAGGCTTTCAAGCAATTTGAAGGTAGATGGTAGGGTAGTTCCAATTGAAGAAATTTTGCACACTGAGAGTCATCTCGCTTTGCTCGGGTGAAGCTATGTCGCGATGGGTTTCCGTATAGGACCCCGCTCCAAATTCGTGCAGAAATGCTCACGCTTGCAGAGAAGTTTGACAGGAAAGTTACGAATAGTCCGTTCTACCGAAATGAAGCTGACCGTGATTTGTACGGTCGTTCCTGTCTCTGGGTAGTTGACAGCGATGATGACGACGATTTCATGCTGTCGTCAAAGGAAAGGAGGGTTGAAGCACTGAGCAAGAAGGCTGAAGCTTCGTCCAAGGGCAAAGGCAAGAAGGCAGAATCTTCGGCAAAGGGCAAGGATGGCAACACGACGGATGCTGCAGGCTGCATCGATGGGAGATAGGTAGAGTCTTTGTTTTACTTGTGTTGTATTGTAATTTCAAGTTGTACCTTAATTTGTTCTATCCAGTATTTAGAACTAGTGAAGTTGTAACGTGGATCTCTAGTTGTATGTTAAATCGTCTCTGCATAAGACGGTTGACCGCACATCGGAGTTGTATCTTGGTTCACACAACTTACGAACACACTCTTAACTAATACCAATAAACAGTCAGGATTTTGGAGATTTTGTCCTCTGTTCCTCTCTTCGTCGTGGTTGGGTTTGCTCGCCTGTGGAGGATTGAATCGGGGCGTCGCCCCGCCGACATGGCTTCCTCCGTCTTCAGATCTCGGCGTCCGCGTCGGGTGACTACTGCGGCGACATCTACGAGACCACACATCACCATTAAATTAGATATTATTACAGAAAAAGAAAGTAGAGAAAAAAACAAAATAGAGACCAAATAGATATAAAAAACAGAAAACAAAAGAAAGAAAAAAAACTAGAGAAAAAATTCAAAAAGCCCGTTAGTACCGGTTTGTAAATTCAAAAAGCCCGTAGTACCGGTTGTAAATTACAACCGGTACTAAAGGGCTGGGCTTCGCGCGGGATTTTTCAAGGCGGCCCAAAAGGCACTTTAGCACCGGTTGTACTCTACAACCGGTACTAAAGACCCTTTAGTACCGGTTGTAGACTACAACCGGTGTTAAAGGGGTGTTGGGCAGTTAAGTGGCAGGGGACGACGCCTCGCTCCCCAAATCGCCAAGTTCTGCCTGCTCCTCGACGCCTCCTCCTCGACGCGACCCTGCTCCGGCCGGCGGCCGCGCCAACGCCTCCTCCCTCGCCGCGTCGACCTCCGCCACCCCTGCTCCGCTCCACGACGTGCCGCCCCTGCTCCGCCTCCCTCCTCTGCTCCGGCCCACGCGCCATCGCCGCCCGGCCCTGCTCCGCCATCGCCGCCCGGCCTGCTCCCTCCTCTCTGCTCTGACCTCCGTCCCTTCTCCGCCTCCCTCCTCTGCTCCGGCCCTCGACGCCGCCATCGCCCCTGCTTCGGCGCGGCCTCACACTGCTCCGGCCGCCGCGTAGCCCTGCTCCGGCCTCCAATTAAGGTTAGTTTTTTTTTTTTTTTACTGTTCTTTAGATTAATTAGTAGTAAATATTTATGTCATTTAGATAGTTTGAAATTTATCAAAGTTAGAATTTTATGTGAGTAAATATTTATGTCATTTAGATAGTATGAAAAATGTTAAATGACACTTTACAATTATGCAAACTTACAAAATGTAGGAATTTAAAAATGTAGCAATTTGCTAAGTTTTAAGTCATTTAGGTTATTATTATAGGTTATCAATTTTTAGTGTAGCAATTTTGAAAGTTAGCATTTTTGAAAGTTAGCAATTTTGAAAGTTAGAAATATTGCAAAGTTATTTTATTAGTGTATAAGAAATTTCCTATTTTTTCAAATATAGTTTCAAATATAGTGTATTAGAAACATTGTAATATTGCTAAGTTTCAAATATAGTTTAACATTGTAAAGTTTGAAACATTGTAAAGTTTGAAATTTTGCTAAGTTTGAAATATTGCTAAATTTCAAATATTGCTAAGTTTGAAATATTGTAAAGTTAGAAATATTGTAAGTTTGAAATATTGCTAAGTTTCAAATATTGCTAAGTTTGAAATATTGTTAAGTTTGAAATATTGCTAAGTTTCAAATATTGCTAAGTTAGAAATATTGTTAAGTTCGAAATATTGTTAAGTTAGAAATATTGCTAAGTTTCAAAATTTGCAGTGACATTGAGCTATGGCGGACGATGCCCCCACCTTCGTCCGAGATTTGGAGGAAGAAGACCGTCTCCAACAAATAATATATAACACCGCTGCCGGACCCAATTCCGATGGAGAATATTCCGATGGAGAAGATTCGTCCGACGGAGAAGACGCCGAAGAATTCAGCGCGAAATGTTTGAATGACTCCGGTGAGGGACTTGAGTTAGAAAAATTCAGAGATGACGACGACGACGAAGAAGAACCGTCTGGATCTAAGGCGGACGATGCCTAGCTAAGAAGAAGGTATATATTAAGTCTTGTTGATCACTATAGCTAGATGCATTAATTGATTTATATGCGCACTTATTAACGAAACATTTTTCTTTCAGCCCTCTGGATCTAAGTCGTCAATCCCCGTACGAGGCCCGGCCCAAGGGTTAAAGCTCCCGGAAGGTGCAACGTTGTCGATCGACGAAGTTACCTTCAAAGGCAAACCAGAGAAACCCGATGGAATCTACAATAAATATGTACGGCAGTGCGGAGTTTTTGTAAGGGACATGGTCCCGATCACTGTGACAGAATGGAATGAGCCGAAGAAAGCCAACATAGGCGCAAAATATCTCGAGCAAAGAATTAAAGAGACCCTTTGGGACTCGATGATGTCTAAATTCAACCTACCGGCAGATCTCCCACAGAAGATGAAGGATAAAGTCAAGGAGTGGACTCTTAGCAAGATGGCCCAGCAATTCAACAACTGGAAGAACACATTGTGGAGAAAATATGGGAACAAAGATATAGTTTTCAAAGGACATCTAGAGAAGCTAAAAGATGATTGGGCTGAATTTGCGGCGTATAAGAATTCGGGCGTCTCTGTGGCCCGATCGACACAAAATAAGTTGAATGCCTCGAAGAAGAAATATTTCCATCATTTGGGCTCAGGTGGCTACAAGACTGCCTTGCCTAAGTGGCAAGCCTATGAAGACGAGCTGCGACTAAAAGGGATCCTCCACAGACAGATGACTGGCCCGACAGGTCCAAGTTCTGGTTGTTCGCGCATGGGGCAGTGTTGCACCCAGAAACAGGGCTGATTGTTGCAAAGGGAAAATGGCGGAGAAAAATTAGAAGAGTCATCAGAAAAATAAAAAAGTCATAGTACTAGTCAAGGAGGGAAAATTTGTTCCCGATAGAGAGGACGACGAGCTTTCACAAGCCCTCGGGAATAAAGAACACTGGGGGCGATGTCGAGCCAGAGGAGGCGGGGTTGGTTTTCTTGAAGGGTTTCCGGAAGACGTTGCAACTTATAGAAAACATTGCAGAAGTAAGAAGAGGGAGGCGGAGAGGGTTACTGCATTAGAACGCACGGTGCAGGATGTGCAGAAGCAACTGGCCTCAATGACCCAGACCAGCTCAACTGCGAGTAGAAGATCCTGCAGGCGATGCCTGCCCATCTCAGCGGAAAAGCAGCGTGGGTTCCACGCAGCTACAAGATCCTGCAGTTGATGAACCAGTTGCTGAACCATCGGCGGCTCACTACCCCGTGGATGATATCACGGAGAAGACAAATTGTGAGTTACATGCGCCGATGATGAACATTACTTATCCGGTGGCGACTGGCTATGCTTTACGACATCAACCTGGAGAAACCTTCCATTTTGGTGTGATTCCGCCTGGATTTGCTCGTGTCGGGGTCACGAAAGTTATGCCGGGATTCAACGCAATACGTCTTGAAATTCCTGGAGCTGAAGGCGAGAAGACATTGGGAGAAGTTGAGTTGGTATCGTTCTATGGAAGAAGAAATACATCAAGTTTCCAGACTCGGAGCCAAGGCCACCGACTCCTCCCGTTAGACATTCACCACATCAAAGTCCACCCGCCTCCCCCCACGAAGTTTGGGATCCCGCCGCGAGTCCATCTCCCGCGCTGTCCCGTCAACCGACTGATGCGCCCACTAGTAACTTGACAAAGCGGAAGCTGTTCCCGTCGTCCACCCCTGTCAAGAAACGTGGAAAAAGTGTGCGGGCTCCTGAGAACCCCAAGGAAGTCAAGGCTCCTGAGAAGTTAACTTCTGAGATGACTCAGCAGGAAATAGCTGAGAGCCTACGTGAAGGGTCGAGAGCCTTTTTTGAGCAGAAAAAGAAGGAAAGAGTGGAGGCAAGACTTGACCCCATAAAGGAACTTCTGAAGACTATACCAAATGAGGTAAAAGATCACACCGTTGACAACCTATATGACCCTCCACCTCCGCCCATTTCAGACTACGAGCGAGGTATTGACAAGGTACTTTCCTCGCAGAATGAGCAAGAGAAATTGTGCGGGAAAGGAGTTGCCCAGCTCGGAGAACAAGAAGCACAATCGCTCGCCCCGCTCATTGTACCTTCTGAAACTCGGGAAATCGAGCATGGAGAAGTTGTCCTTGGCGACTCAGGTTACCCCATGGCGGAGATTGCCCCACGATTTGATTTTGAACTCGGGCTGCCTATGGTGGAAAATCCGAGCCAGCTAACAACACAGTTATGGAATTTGAATCGCTGGTACATGACCGCCGCAAAAGAAGGGAAATTCTATCTCATGGCGGCGGTTAAGGAACAACACTACTTCCGAGAATATTGTGTGCATGTTGAGTTCCGAGAACTTTTTCAGATGTACAATCAACGTGCTCTCGACAAATCTCTCATCAGCTGCTATTGTCTGTAAGTAATTTATTCGTGTAATTTAATTATTATAGTTATAAGCTCTCGTTCATTGCTTGTAATTATCGTCACAAAATTCTTTTGTACGCTAATTATGCAGAATGAAGATACGTGAATGCAGACTCGAAGGAATCTGGGACATTGGTTTCATTGACCCGGATAAAGTTCATGTCAAGACCGTGGATGAAAATCCCGTGAACACAGAGGACGTTTTGCTAACGTTCTTTAAGCGACAAAGTACCAAAAAGGAAATACTATTTCCTTACAACTTCGGGTGAGTTTTACCGTCTTCTACACATTCTATTTTGCTTCCCCGATATAAAGTGTAATCGATAAGTTCTGAATACCTGCGTATATAAACGTGCGCAGGTTCCACTACATTCTGCTAATCATTAGACTCGAGGAAGGAGAAGTTGAAGTCTGGGACTCACTAAGGAAAGATCAAAATGAATACAAAAGCGTGCGTCTAATGCTCAAGAGGTAATTTCAATCGCACTATATCAGCCTCTTTCGTTCATTTCCGGATATCAAAAGTATAAGTAATAACTACTCAATTCATTTTCTTTTCCGGACAGGGTTTACAGAAAGTTCAAAGCGGAAGAACGCGGTGTATGGCCAGAAAAGCTGGAGTTCAAGTCTAACAACGTAAGTACTACTACGTGTATCTTTCTAATACCATTATCATTCTCTTGATTATTATTTGATTAAATTATATTCTTGTATATATAGTGGTGTCTGCGACAACCACAGGGGACAGAACTATGTGGATACTACGTTTGCGAGTACATTCACACGAAGGTCAATGAGAGAGTCAAGAGTGTAAGAAATCGAGAGGTACGTGAACATCATACACAACTTTTATTTTGCCACCATGCATCAATTGTGTTTAGTTTCGATCATAGCTGATTTTATTTCCTTCTTTTAAAGATGTCAAACAAGCGGACCAGCTCCTACCACGCAACCGCGTAAAAGCTATTGCGGAGGAATTGGCGGGATTCTTACTTACACATGTCATAGATGAACACGGTGAATTCTACTTTGACGAAAGACCACCTCCACCCCCTGCAGTCGATGCTACAAGGGAACCGCCGGCAGTCGATGCTACAAGGGAACCGGCTCCATTGTAATTAATTAGGAGTACTTAAATTTATATGTGACGAGAGTACTTTGTATGTGTATAATGACTACTTTATATGTGTAGTGAGTACTTTATACGCGATCTCCTCCGAAACCCTGAAAAATGAGCGAAAAGGAAAAAAACAGAAACCCTAAACCCCGAAAAATAATCGAAAAGAAAAAAAACCAAAACCCCCTGAAAAATAAGCAAAAAAAGCAGGAACCTTTAGTACCGGTTTGTATTACAAACCGGTACTAAAGGTCCTCAGGGTCGAGCTCGCCTGTGCGCCCACGTGGAGACCCTTTAGTACCGGTTTTATTTAGGTGCCGGTACTAAAGGGTTACCCTTTAGTGCGACCCTTTAGTACCGGTTGTGCGGCCGTACTAAAGGCCATCTGCAACCGGTACTAAAAGTGGGTTCTCTAGTGAATATATATATCTAGACATGGCCGTATGGGGACGGCCTCCACAAGCCAGGAACAGTTCGCCCAAGACCGACAGAGGCACCGCCGATAGAGAGCAACAGTGACGCCCGTGCATGCCTTGGCGGCAATAAATTCATTCCGATGAGGAATGAATCATGAGTGCAATCACTCCTCTATCTCCATCATCGCTGCCGTGCGATGCCATGTGCGGGCTGTACTCGAGCGAGCGGCTTCTCCGCGGAGAGCTCGATCCCGTGATGAATGAATGAATCACGAGCTCCGCCATGCTCAATCATGGCCCCCATCACGCCGGCCGGAGCCGCCATCGACCGGCGGCCTGTCAAAACGCGGTGCGGCGATCATCGTTCTGTGGCTAGCTTGAGAAGAAAATAGTAAACCTACAGAACGTCAGCTGCTACTAGCTACTACGACTAGGTGGCATCGTGGAAATACACTCTGAAACCAAGTTAAACAGATGATTACAAAAGTCAAACACGACGATTGCTGGCGTGCACGGCAGCAATCATCTGGATCTCTGGAAAGAAAAAAGCTCGGAACGAGATGCATGAGAGAAGCGGGAAAAGCGGCTCGTGCTTTGCTTTGACCAAAGAGGTAAAAAAAGCTCTCGCGCAGGTCGAGTACGTGGACCGCACTGCACTGGCCTTTCAGTTCGTTCGGGGTGGAGACATGTGGGTTGGGCCTGCATCAACTCAACACTTCAGCAGTGGTTATGTTACAGTTGTACTATAGCTGTGAGCCGGTGACATCGATGAGGCAAAAATATAAGGTTCTTTCAAGGGGCTCTGAGGGAAGAAGTTCCTTTCGCACTTTTCGGCTGTTTGCTCGCTCTTTCCCTCTTTCTGGAAAGTAATGGACTTTTGTTCCGATGAAAAAAGTTGACTAGATTTTTCTTAAGATTGATTGCACGAGATAACAGTGGCTTTTACTATCTCTGTCACTGGCGGCACGACGGAGCATCAACCACAAATTTCTTTTTTGAGGGGTCAAATACAAATAAGACCGGGCCAAATGTTTAGTTTTTTTAAGTGGAGGGCCGAATGTATAATAATGGGCCAGAGCAGGGACATGGGCCTGAAACCAAGAACGAATTGATGGGTTATGACAGCAACATGGACCATTTTCTCTGTTATTTTTCGATTGCAGTTTACAAAGACCGGGTCAGGGCCCAGGATGGTCTGCCAACGGTCCGCAACGGGCGAGCATTGTATATCGGCAAATCCTATTTACCGCCCGTTGTGCCGCAACGGGCAGCCCATATGCTGTTTTCTTTTTGGTATTTTAGATATTCATGTTTTTTAATATATTCGGTCAAAAAAAATTCTCAATTTTTATGCCACCTATTTTGAGAGAGAGAGAGATTATTGTTATAATCAAAGTAGTTGGCCTGTTATGCGGGGTCGGTCTATCGGGATTTTTTGTCAAATCCCACGATTTACCTCTATTACTTGAGAGAAAACCATTAGGTGGTCCCGATATATACCTAAGGCTCTCTAAAGGCATGTGGGCTTGTGGCTCCTATTGTTTGTACAAGTAAGTTTGTTAAAGTAGTAATGGTTCCTTCGTAGGCACGATCAAGAGTTACACAATCATGCTCGAGGTCACTGGACTACGATGTTCTCCTACCGATTGATGTTAGTTTTCGACTCTCAACAACTCAGTCATTTAGCACGCTATTTTACTTAACCGATGCACGACACTGGGTAGACGCTCCCTCGATTTCGTAATATTTCACCATGACAACATGATTTCAGATGATTGTAATTATTAATAACTCCTATTTCACCACGAGTTTGCAGATTTGGTCCGTTTGGACCAAAAGATTGAACACATTATAAATTTGGCATGCATGGAAGTGAAAACCAAATAGTTGTGCAACCAAAAATATTACAGCAGTACAGTATGTATGTATGATAGAATCATATGTCCAACGGGTATGAGTAGAAAACGGAGAATGGAGTAGATACTAAAGCTTCTATGGAAATGGACATATGATATTAATCCATAGGGATTTCGTACTAGCAATGGCTTGATCGATATGGCGTTAATCTGAAATTTTCCTAAGCATTAGGTTCAATTAAGACATTATTTTCTAAAAGTTTCATCCAAAGTTTTAAAAATTCCTATGTTTTCCATGTGAGTGTAGGAATTAAGATGAAACAACTAAAACTAAATTGTGTTCTAGCAAAACCGTATGAAAATTATGTATTAAACAACGCGGTCATTGTAGTGGGCCCATTTACAGTGTAGGGAAACTCAATGTGAACAACTACTCTGTTGTTCATCACAACTTACAAGTGTCTCTTCATGATCTATTAGGTTTTTATCTGCAAATTCAGGATAATCAGTTTATCACGTTCAATCTTTTAGTTTCCATGTATGTTGCTTCATGTAACTTGATTTTCAATTAATGAAGTACGTGGTTGCTCTCAAAAAAAAAAAAAGACACACGAATGTGGTGTAGATAATCTCAAATGGGCGTGTGTACAAGTCGAAACGGCACGTAATTTGCATACACAATCCCAAAAGAGTAAACTAATCAATCAAATAATGGTATGGCTAGCTATCAAACTCCAACGTACACTAGGCACAAACCATTACCTAGCTCGGAACCAGAAGCGTTGTACATAAGCTAGCTCGATTCCCGGCTCGGTCCGTGTCCGTGTTACAATCGTTCTTGGTTAACTAATCCTTCTTCTGGTGAGCGGGCACCGGCGACGACGGCTCCTCGGAGACGGCGCGGGGGTAGGGCTCCCCGCCGAGCGGCAGCTCGTCGGAGAGCAGCGCGACCATGCGGCGGGCGCTGAGGGACCTCGATGGGAGGCCGAGGGTCTTTGGTGCTGGAGAACACGGAGGAGGACTGGGCGAGGATGAGGTACACCAGCGCCTGCACCAGCACGAACAGCCCGACCTTAAGCAGCGCCGCGTGCTTGCTCAGGCTCGCCATCTCGAACTCCATTGCCGCTAACTCCCGAGCTCCGGTCACACGACACGAGCTAATTGATCGAGAGAAAACTTGCGTGAGATTGATCGAGATTCGAGAATAAGTTGCTTGTTGCGTGTGTGAGACTGTGAGTCCGGGAGGTGAGGGGTGTGCCTTATATAACGGCAAGACGCCGGTTTGACCGCTGCCGGCGACAGGGTGCAGTGAAATGCAAAGATGCTTCGTCCTCAGTCGCCAACTTCGGGTGGTTCGGCGAAAGGCAACCCCAGTTCCACGGGGTTGGATGGAAGCCGTTTCACCTGCTCGGCGCTCACCGCTCACGTGCGCACACATATTATAATTTTGCTTGAGTTGCTGTCGCGGAATGTCTGCATAAACCAAAGGATGTTTCCTGCACTGTCGTGTTGCTGCCTGTCAAACCCAGCAGTTTGAACTGGTCGTCCTAAAAGATGAGAGCTTCTCCTTGAGTAAGTGGCCAGAGTTTGCAATGCGCATGCATATTCACTATGTCAAACCCACCAGTTAGAATCGGTGCTGCCGATAAGATGAGATAGCTTCTGCTCGAGTAGGAGCATCTCCAGTCGCGCCGCGCAAATGGCCACCCAAAGGCCTTCCGGACGGGTCCTTTGGGCGCCGTCCGGACCTCCTGGCGCATTTGGGCGCCGTCGCTCTAAACTCGCGGCGCCCAATTTTTTTTTGTAAATTAAAACTTCGACGATTTTCATTCAAATTTTAGGAAATTTTACATTTTTTGAATGAAATTTAAATAAAACCTAATCTACCACGGTGGCGGCGCCTGAAGGCGAAGTAGGGGTCCTCCTCTTCCTCCTCCTCCTTCTCCTTCTTCACAGCGGCGCCGCTGCTTGGTCCTGCGCCGCCGTCCTCCTCCTTGATGCGGCGGCTGGGGCCGGCGTCGCCGGTAAGGTCGACGAAGGGCACGCCATTTTCCATGGCGTGCTCGAACGCGGACCACGCATAGGCCGACGGCCCGTCGAGCGGTGCCACGTCGTCCATGGACGCGGCGGCCACGGCCTGCGCGATGGCGTCGTCGTCCGCGCCCGCGCCCGCCTGCGCCGCCATCAGCTCCGCCATCATCGGCGACAGCTCCGGCTCCGCCTTGACCTTCATCTGCTCCGGCTTCGGCGTGAGCAGATGCGAGGCGCGGGACCGGGAGGAGGAGGAGTGCGACGACGAGGCCGACGCACGCGAGGAGGAGGCCCGCGACGAGTACGCCGACGAGCGCGACGAGGAGGCCATCGCACGCGGCGCCCATAGGTTGGCAGGTGGAGGCGGAGCGTGCGCATGCGGAACAGGCTCCGCCGGCCATTCCAGTAGGGAGCCGCCGTTGGCGATGTGCTCCATGACCGCGTCGAGCGTGCAGCCGTGCACGCTCCAGAACGCCTCGCGCCCGGCGACGTTCTTGTCCCTGGGCGCCATGCCGGGCCCGTCCCAGCGGTTCATCTCCTCATCGAAGAGGCGTTGGAACGCCGCCTCGTAGCGGCCTTGGTTGGCCGCGTCCTCCGGGTTCCACCGCGGGTCGTCGCGCTCCTCCGACGTCAGCTCCCGCCAGCAATGCGCGAGCTGAGCGGCGCGGAAATCGCGGTTCGCCCGCGTCAGCGGGCGCGAGGACGGAGATGGCGAAGCGCGAGCCGACGCGCATGTCTGGAGGCACGGGGTACCCATTGTCCCGCAGTGCCTCCGACTGCTCGCGGAGGAGGGTGCGTGGCCTGAAGCCGTTCGCCGCCGCGCCCCCGGTGCGCCGCCAGTTTCTGGCCATCTCGTACGCGGCGGAGTGCGGTGTTCGCGGTGGGCAGGAAAAGGAGGCGGAGGCTGAGAGGCAGAGAAGGAGGCGACGGCGATTGTGGCGAGTGAGCACGGGCGACGGTCTTTTATTGCCGCCGGAGAGCGGTAGCATTAACGTCGCTGTGCCTCAAAAAGGCGCGCCGCGCATTCACGCCGACGAGTAGAGGGACGCGACGGCTCACTGGCGTCTGCGCGGTGTGAAAACGAGGCGTCGCCATGCGTTCACGCGCCTTTGACGACGACCACCGCCTCGTGTCTCACTGCCAGGCGTGGCCCGCGCGTCGGAGGCGGACGTGGCGTCGCGCTTCGTTCCGTTCGGGCCTCCCCAAGTTGAGAGCGTGGGCTGGGCGTGCCGGAAACAAAACTGGGTCACGCCGGACCGAAATCGAGTTTGAGCGGCGCGAGTTGGGCAGAAATTGTGTCCGGCACGCCCCAAACGCCTTTGGATGGCCGTTTGGGCGCCCGACTGGAGATGCTCTAAGTGACCAGATTTTGCACGTGCATGCATATTCATTCCTCTTCCAAACAAAGTCCAACATAAGGCACGCGTACAGATCCGTCTCTATCAAACACGGGCCGATAATTTACTGTAATTTTTTTTGAACCAAATTTACTGTAAATTTTGTGATTATTTTCTATTTTATAACTTGTTACTATAAAAGTTCGTCACCTTTTGTGTATGATATGCCTCTATATATAAAAGTAGGAGCAAATCGCCGCATCTCCCGCGTCCACGTCGCCCTTGCTACAGTATTACTATAGCAGGTGAATTTCTACCAATCGCCAGCCGACACGTCGCCCCGCACAGCACATTTGCGAAAAGCGCCCGGAAAGGACCTGTCCGCAAATTCGAAAAACTTTGAGGGCCTTCGTGCAAAAACATCACCGCAGCTCCCCGCGCCCTTCTTCTTCTCCCGCGACGCGGAAATCGCCGCCGCCACGCCGCTCCCCGCTCGCATCGGAGGCCACGGGACGGTCCGCCGGCGCGCCCTCCGCCTCCTCGCCGCGGATCGCGTCCTCCCGCGACCACGGACGAATCGGAGGTTGCCATCGGAACCGCCGCTCCTCCTTCCCCTTCCTCGCTGACGACCGCGTGTCGGGGCGGTCGGAACCGAGCGGATCGACCGCCTTTTCCCCGCCTCGCTGCTACCGTGCCTCAAGCCATGACCAACGACCCGCGCCGCCGTCGCCCACGTCCTCCTCCTACTTCCTCCCAGCACAGCAGCCGCCCCTGAAACTTACTCTTTCATCACTCTAGCTCGCCGGCCTGGATCAAGTGGCCATCGTCCGCATCTCCTCTCACCTCTGGACCACCCGACCTGGGCGCCAAATTTGCGTGATGTTGAGGGAATCAGGTACGGCGGCCCCACGACCTGAAGAAAGCTTGGAAGATCTCGTTGCTGAGCCGCTTCTCCATCTTCCTCATGCTTCTCCGGCGACCCGACGAGGACGGGAACCCCAGATCGAGCACCACCTGCGGCGGGCAGCACCGGCCGGCGCAACTATGGCCGCCCCTACCCCTCTGCTCCGTCGACCTCACCTGCTGCTCAGTACCTCACCTCCTCCTGCACCACCTCAAAGCCACGAGCCGAGCGGCAGCCGGGCAGGAAACTCTTGACTGCGACAGTGGCGGCCAACTTCGCGACGACGGCGACTCCCTTCTGTTGCACGACATGTCCGTTTTCTCCTGCAGGTTAGCTCGGCCCAGCCAATTTCATTGCCTGCAGCTTCTTATCGTACTCAGGCTTGGCCAATTAGTCACCTCTGGCGTCAAGCTTCTCTCGGTCGCTGCCCACTCCTGCCAGAGAGGTAAGCCTGCAAGATAGAGTCAAATCTATTTTGTTCATCCATCTTTATTTGCTATTCTAAAATATGGTCATCCTTAATCGTCAGTCAAATTGAACAGCATAACCTGAGGACGTTATAATAACAGGTTTGGAGCATGTGCTACTTCCTTATTAGCTAATCCATTGACATTCCACGTGACAGGTTTTCAGTAATTAAGGGACAAACAAACATATCTAAGCATAGCGTTCGAGCTTATCAGTCTTATAGATATACTGGCCTGCTTTTTTTTTCATCTTTATGCTTAGATAATAGTGGCTTTATATTGAGAGTGAAGTGGTGTTTAATTTGGCTGATTTGAGGCAGATAAATGAACACACCCTGACCCTCCCTATTTTCACTCATGATGCCAAATATGAGCAGCTATTGCAACTAGCTCACATACGTCATAAATTATTTCACGTATCAGTTTTCTTATTAACTGAACAAAAATATGACCTTCTGTTTCTTTTTGCTTATTGCGCTTCAGCTTCTGGATAGAGGATCTTCATATTTCCAGTATTGTCGCACTATCTTTATTAGTTTCTATGTTTCTTTTGGCTTACCATGTCCCTTATCTTTGAATACGTATTCAAAATTCATTAGACGAGGCATGGTGATTTACCATGGGAACGTAGTCATTTTACTTTCTTATGTGCACAAAAAGGAGTACCAATTTATGTCCGTAGATGAAGACTAGAGTTCCATCGACTGTACTTAATTTGTAGAATACTTATCGATGCAGGTCTTGCGCTCATTAACGCTTGGCTCCAATCCTTTGTGCTGCACCACTGGAGGTGATATTTTCCTATCTCTGTATATTGTAATACTGCAATAGGCCTACAGGCTACATCTTCGGATCAATACCGATATCTTAGGTTCTATTGTTCCATAGCCATGCAGACTTTTTTATGTAACTCTAACCTTAGTAAGCATGTCCAGTTATTTGACCTATTTTAAGCTAATCACTTCCTTTTTGTTGGCCATTTCTTGACAGCACATTTGAAATATATTTGTCACTGATGAAGGATAATAGTTAGCATGGCTCAGGCTTTGTTTATGCTACACCATTACAATTTGGCAGGGGGACAAAAAATTTACACTTTTACAAACATTTATTCCAGCTATGCAGAATCCAATTCAAAAAAAAATCTAATTGTGGCTACAAACATTCAAATTTGAGTCAACCAATTGTTAAAAAATAAATCTATATATAAAAAAACCAGCTGTAAAGAGATTATATAGAGCATGCATATGTTCACCATGATCAGTTGCAGCTTAGTCCCTTCCTGTTATTTTTTCTGATACTAAAGCGTGCGTAACAGTAATAATAAAATTTAGAGTATGATTTCGATTGATTGTTTATGTTTTGTTTAAAAAGCTTATTAATTTATGTTATGTTTAAAATTACACTATGAGTTCATGTTGCTAATCTTCTTCAGGTCTTTTATTTTCGACCCAATACTCCATGGTTTGTTTAACTAAAGATTGTACAAGCTCGATTTTCTGTCCACACTTTGCTTTCAGATTTTTTCACCACATGGTTGAGATTTTGTTTCTTCTATTTGGTAGAGGAACTTATAAACAATAGTCCTGCAAATTCAAGCATCACGAGTTCTTCCTCTACATGCACGGGTTTGATTGCACGCCATCGAATAATTATTTTATGCTTAGATGTTAAAGACAAATGGCAAAATTATATTGACTGCTATGCATGTTCAGGAAAGCACTCCAGTTTAGAAACATAGATGCATCCTTTCTTTCAGGTCATGTCCATTTCCTGCTTATATGTTACATAGGTGTGTGATCACTCTTTATATAAATGCTTAAACAGAAACAAGATAAAATTATCTCATGGACAGTCTACGTAGTACATACAAAAAGGAGTACCTCTTAGGGGCTGTAAAAAGGTCTTCCTGCCATGAGTACCACACTGGTGAAATGTTTGTTGTGCAATTTATAGATGCATGCATACTGGTGATGATCATTTTCTAACAATTTAATTTCCTCAACATTTCTGTTTGTGTTTCTTACCTGACCAATATGTTGATACCGAAATCTTTGTTCCTTTTGAATTACCCCACGAAGAAATTCTTAATAAATTAGCAGGACACGGCGGATACTAGCTCCAAATTTTAGCCCAATAAGACAAAATGCTGTTCATAAATAATTTAAATGCTCAATTTACCCACTAGCATAGCTGAAAGCTGATATAACATTTAGTCCCAGATGCATGCTTGATTTCTTCTTTTACTTTGTAAAAAATAAACTGTATACATGCTAACAGATTTTATTGGATTATTCTAGCATTGTCATATAAGAAGATGTAATAATTACAAATGTGCTATGCTTATTATTTTGATGCAATATATAATAGCTCATGTTTCATTTCAGTGGGAAAAAAATTCCTTAGCCAGAAACATGAGAATTAGATACATATTTTAGAAACCGTCATAGGCTATACCTTCAACGCTCTTGAAGAACCTTCCAGCATCCAGCGTACAAACTTTAAAAAGAAAGAAATGACTATTTGTCGGCTATGAAAGTTAAGAATTATCGGATATATGATACTTTTGTTATGATTACATTCCTCCTATACAAAATACTGAGCAATTATGCTTTAGCACTGCCATCAATGTATCGTGTACCAAAGTTCAGCAAGTCCGGTTGTTTTACATACTTACATCCTCGAGTGCTCCAAACAGAAACCAAGAGAATCTTCAATCTTTCTGGTGCAGTTTTCTCGCATAGAGCAGTATAGTTGTCACCTTGGTCCGAAAAGACGTAAGCTTTTTAATCAGGAAATCACAACATTATAATTATGCCTACTTAAATTGATGGCCTACTGTGCTAACAAGGTCAGGTCAACTGTCATGTTTCTATTGCTCACTAGGCTCATGCGCTCATTCTTTAGAGCAACTGATTTTCTATTTTCAATGAAACAGACTTCTGTTCCATTCAGGGTACCCAAACCAAATTGATCATATTATGTAGATGTTTTCTTCTATATTTGTCAGGTAATCCTTTTGCTCCAAGCCTCCAACCACGCCGCCACAAGCCTGCCTCCTGGACCGTGACCTGAAGTAAACCAAGGCAAGGATGTGTAAATTGCAATGTCGATGCCAGTTGTATTAGCGAGTTCAAGAATGGTGCCTGGGGGGCGATCATCAGAGACCACAATAGCCGGCCTCTGTATTTGGCTTGGGACGTCATCACTCACTACCCAACAGCGGCAATGGGTGAAGCTATCGCCTTTTTTAGAGGGACTAAAATTGGCCGCTGCTTATTTTTCATGTAAGTATGTAACATCATCATTGAGACTGATTGTGCGTATATTTTAGAATCTTTCAAGGTTGGCTTCTCTTACTACCTACTTAACTACACTGATCAGTAAAGTTCTGCCGTACTAGCTTTAGCATTCAAGGAGGATCAGAAATAAGTGTTTCCCTGACGATTATGCTACTTTTAGGGCTATAGAGATTGATTACCGCTGTCCTCTGTTACAGAGTAAAATAAACTACATGATCTACCCTATTATAACATTTCATGTAACCACAGCAGACATCAGCGTGGGCCCAGGCTGGTTTTTTTTGTAAAGAAAAAAAATCCAAAAAAAAAGGAAAATTCCTGTCAAGTGGGCCCACTTACTTACAAAATTTTCACAAATTCAAAATTTTAAATTTAATTTATACATTTCATTCTACAATTCGAAATAACAATTACAAAAAAATACTAAAATTCAAAGAATGCATACCTTCAAAACAACAATTATAAAAAATGTTAAAATTCAAAAAAAAAATTGCTTACCTTTGAAACTACATTTCAAAATAATACAAACAACATGTCAACAATTATAGGAAAAATAGCAAAACTTATAAATTTCAATCTATAATTCAAAATAATAATTATAAAAGTACTAAAATTCAAAAAATTCATATATTCAAAACTCCAGTGCAAAATAATATAAATAGAATATAAAAAATACTAAATTTAAAATTTGCAAATTATCAAGCTTACCACACAAAGAACCATTCTAAAATTTAATTTGCTACAAAAAAAAAAACAAAAAAATAGATGCTCCAAAATATAAATACCTCACATATTATCTCACCTAAATAATGAATGCCTCAAAACCAAAAACAAATAAATATAAGCACATATAAATAATTCAACTTTAATTTGCTACAAAAAAAAAGAGATGCTCTAAAATATAAATACCTCATATATTATCTCAGATAAATGATGGATGCCTCAAAACCGAAAACAAATAAATATAAGCACATATAAATAATTTAGCTTGCTAAATATTTTAAAATAAACAGAAATAAATCGAAATGACAGTAAGAAGTGGTCCAAACTTACACAAATTTAGAACACCACTAATTTTTACCTATTTTCCAAACGTATTTCCCAAATTATATTTCTCAACTTTTAATAAAATTGTTACAATCTTACAATAACATAGAAATATGAAGCTCCTCACATTTTTAGTTTTAATTTCATAAATTTTTTTACCACACCAACAGTTAAGGAAAGTTTATGAATTTTATACAAAACTCTACTGATTTAAACATAATATTCACGTCAACTACAACATTTCGAAGTACAAACACTTTTTAACCATCAAAATTTCTTTCCATTTCAAAGAATTTCAAATCTTCACACCTATTAAATATCACCATTTCCAAATTAAAATTTAACTAAACACGCGCGGCATTGCCGCGCTAAGATCCCTAGTATGAGGTGTATGGCAAATGTGGTATTAAATCACATCTTGTCTATAAAATTTATCAAAGTTGGACTCTGTTGCCATTTGACCCAAAATATACGCCTTACTTTCCGAAACAGAGGTTTTGCACGCTATTTTACTTAATTAATAAACGTCGCTCGATAGACAGTCCCTGTTGTTGTCATATTTCACTAACTACGACAACATAATTTCACAAGATTGTAATTCTTAATAATTCATGTTTCAAAACGAGATTTGCATGTTTGGCTTGCTTGGGCGGTAAGAATGAACACCGTATAAATTTGACATGCATGGAGACAAAAACCAAATAGTTGTGAAACCAGAAAAACTTGCAGCGGTATCGTATGATAGAATCTCTCGGTCCAACGGGTATGAGTAGAAAACGGAGAATGGAGTGGATACTAAAGCTTCTATGGAAATGGACGTATGAGATTATTCATAGGGATTTTTAGTACCACAAATCCCTTGATCAATATGGCGTTAATCTAAATTTTTCCTAAGCATTAGGTTCAAACACGCGACACTGTTGGGATTTAAGATGAGACAACTAATACTCAAATGTGTTCTAGCAAAACCGTATAAAAATTCTGTATTAAATAGCGTGGTCCTTGTAGTAGGCCCATTTATTAGAGGGTATAAGAAAACCAAGGTTTTGGTTACCGTTTGAAAAAAAATCCCGGAGTGGGCCGGTATTTCCGGTAACCGTGGTTACCGGAAAATACCGGCCGACCTAATTTTCTGGCAAGAATTTAGGATTCAAACATAAAACGTCGACATATCAAATTTTAATTCTGGGAGCACGAATTTGGTCCAAATTTAAATATTTTGGGATTTTTCTACCGATATACACAATTACCGGGGTGGCCGGTATATCCGGTTACCGTGGTTTTTCGGACGGTAACTGAAACCCTGAAGGAAACACATGTGGTCAACAAGGAGTAAATTAAAAAAAAACCAACACAATTCGGGCTAGGGTTTCAAAAAAACCACCGGTATACATTAGGGTTTCACAAAATCAATGGTCTAGATCTAATTACTTTCAAAGAGTCACCACTTTTTCGCCAACCGTTCGAGACGCTCAGTTAAGCACGAATATGACAGAGAGGGCCTGGTGTCAGACTGACGTGGCAAGCGCAGACAGTTTACCGTTAACGGCGCATTTGTCATTGACATAGGTCCCACCTGTCAATGACTGGCGTGGGTCCCACATGTCAGCTAAATAAAAAATAAAAAAACCCCACCAACAATCCATGGCGTGAGCCGGCGGGGAGGATCTGCTATGGCCGCCACTGCTCACCACAGGCATGGGGCGGGCGAGGAGCCCAGATGAGGGAAGAGCACGGGCGAGGTCGAGGTGTGGAGCACGCGGGACTCTAGCTAGGCGAGGCCGAGGAACCCAGGCGACGGGCGAGAACGGCCGAACTCCGGGCATGGCCTAGCGGGCGGCGCATGGGGGCGCAGCGAGCAGGTGCACTGGCCAGGCCGGGCCGCGAGGACGGGGCGCCAGGGTGCGGCGAGCACGCGTGCTGCCGGCACGGGCGAGACCTAGGCATGGCCGGCCCGGGCGGCGCGTGGAGGCGCCCGGCGGCTCCGGCATGGTCACGGCGGCGCACGGGTCGGTCATGGAGACGCGGCGCGCGCTAGGTCGGGCCGCGAGCTCGCGGCGCGAGGGTGTGACCACGGCGGCGACGCGAGGTTGCGGCCACGGCGGCGCGCGGCGCGAGGGGCTCAACTTCGATGGCGGACTCGGCCAGAGAGGAGGAAGTTGGGGTCGGCTATGACGGCGGTGCGGCTGGCGGCTCACGCCCGACCGGCGGCCGCCGCGTAGCCATGAGCACCCTGCCGCTGCCGCCAGCGGCAGGCATTGCCCACAACCTGCTCGATAAAATGCCCATGTGAAACAGAGGAAAAAAAAATAGTTAGACTAGTTAGAGTTGAAGACAGGTGGGCCTTAGATCAATTTTGACGGTCCAGTCAAACACCGCTTGCCACGTCAGCCTGAAACTGGGCCCCCTCTGTAAGATTCATGCTTAACTGAGCGCCTCAGATGGTTAGCGAAGAAGTGTTGGCTCTTTGAAAGTAAATTAGCTCTAGACTGGTTGTTTTTTGAAACTCTAACGTATCCCGGTGTTTTCTGGAACCCTAGCCGCAATTGTGATGGTTTTTTTTAATTTACTCGGTCAGCAAGTCTTCTGTTCATCACAGTTCACATTTACAGGCACACAAATGGGTTGTAGATAATCTCAAATTATCATGTGTACAAGTCGAAACGGCACGTAATTTGCATACACAATCCCAAAAGAACAAACAAATCAATCAAAGAATGGTGTGAACAGCTAACAAACTCCTACACGGCACCAACCATTACCAAGATCGGAACTACTCTGAACCAGCGACAACGTTGTACGTATCCAAGTACTCCCGGGTATCCGTCTCGGTCCAAAACGCGCTTGGTTAACTAATCCTTCTTCTTGTGAGCGGGCACCGGCGACGACGGCTCATCGGAGACGGCGCGGGGGGAGGGTTAGCCGCCGAGTGGCAGCTCGTCGGAGAGCAGCGCGACCATGCGGCGGGCGCAGAGGGACCTCGATGGGAGACAGAGGGTCTTGGTGGTGGAGAACACGGACGAGGACTGGTCGAGGATGAGGTAGACCAGCGCCTGCACCAGGACGAACAGCCCGACCTTGAGCAGCGCCCCGTGCTGGCTCAGGCTCGCCATCTCGAACTCCATTGCCGCTAGCTCCGAGCTTTGGTCAAACGGCACGAGCGAATTGATCGAGAGAAAACTTCCGCGAGATTGATCGAGAGTATGATTGCTTGTTGCGTGTGTGAGTCCGGGAGGTGAGGGGTGTGCGCTTATATAGCGGCGAGACGCCGGTTTGACCGCTGCCGGCGGCAGTGAAATGCAAAGATGCTTCGTCCTCAGTCTTCAACTTCGGGCGTGGGGGTTCGGGTGGTTCGGCGAAAGGCAACGCCAGTTCCACGGGGTTGGACGGAAACCGTTCGACCTGCTCGGTGCTCTGCTCAACGCTCACGTGTGCACACACAAAATATTGCTTGAGTTGCTGTCGCGGAGTGGCTGCACAATCCAAAGGATGTTTCCTGATCTGTCGTGTGCTGCCTGTCAAACCCAGCAGTTTGAATTGGTCCCTGCCTAAAAGATGAGAGCTTCTGCTTGAGTAGGCGACCAGAGTTTGCAATGCGCACGCATATTCATTATGTCAAACCCACCGGTTAGAATCGGTCCTGCCTATGATGAGAGCTTTTGCGTGAGTAAGTGACCAGATTTTGCAATGCGCGTGCATATTCATTCTTCTTTAAAAATAAAGTCCAACATAAGAGCATCTCTAGCAAATAGATCTATATCGAACACGGGCCGATAAAATATGTTGATTTGTGATTAATTTCTATTTGATAACTTGTTATAAAAGTTCATCACATTTCTTGTACGGTACATAAAGAGTTTGTCAAACGTACATTACTCAATTTTAAGTTTGTTATATGCACTTCATTAGCAAAACAACTGATTATTTGCACTTTATTTCTTATAGTTGATAAACAAATATATTCATTCCTTATAGTTCAACTAAAAAGATTGGTTGATCTTTAGAATAATAGATTCACTGATTCATATTATTTTATACTAAATGCAAGAACACGCGCGAGCATCGCGTGTTAATATATTAAGAAAGAGAGTGTGAAATTTACAGATGAGATTACATGGCTAGCCGACTAACAGCTTGCCAACTCCACCCACACTACGCCTGCCTATGTTACTCCTCTCGCATTCCCACCTATGCCAGCCTTAGCCCAGAGCGCGAACTAAAGCCGAATGCGGTTGCAGACCGCCGCCGCCGAAGTCGAAACACGATCGAAGACCCTGTTGTTCCGCTCCAACCATATGCAACGAGCAGTGAGGATAATTAGGCCATTTATCCGTCTCCTGTCTCGCGTTGGCACAGCCGCTGCCAATGCTTGCCACCAGTCTACCGGAATTGTCGTCGCCGTCGGCATGAACTGATGCAAGTTATATTGCAGCAGGATGGTGAACCAAATTTCCCTCGCAAACACACATTGTACCATCAAGTGAGCTCCAGTTTCAGGCTCTTGGCTGCATAGAGGACAGACCGATGGATGCTGCAATCCTCTCCTTGCCAATCTATCGGCAGTCCAGAGCCGGTTTTTTTAGAGCGGGCCACATGTGCAATTTATGCAGCAAAGGTGCTCTAGCCTTCCAAAGATCCATTGCACATGGTGCCGCTGGTCTGCCAGCGAAGAAGGCTTTATATGCTGACTTTGCCATACTCCGTTTGCACTCGCTCTCCAGCGCACTGAATCTTCCTCTTCTACCAAGTTCTGCCCCTGCACAGCGTCCCAGAGGTCCATGTATTCGACAAGCGCTTGGATTGTGAGTTCTCCACGAAATCCCCTAAGCCAGGCATTATGATGTAGGGCTTCATCAACTGACAGGGTTTTGGCGCTGTTCTTGACTAAATCCCAAAGGTTTGGAGCTATCTGTCTTGCGGTGCGACCCTGCAGCCAAGGATCTGTCCAGAACTTTAACTTGCTGCCATTGCCAAGAGTGCAGTCCACTGAAGCTAGGAAGATAGCCTCTGCTTCCTGTGGGATTGTAAATTTGAGACCATGCCATGGTCTGTTCACATCTGTCAACACCAGCGTATCCGCAGAGCAAGGTTCAGCATGCGTAAGTTTTTGACTCCGAGTCCACCCAGAACTTTGGGCATACAGACAAGCTTCCATGCTACAGCACATTGGCCTCCCCTTGCTTCCTCCGAACCCACCCAGAAGAAGTCCCTGAATATTTTGTCAGCCTTCTCAAAGAACCACGGTGGCAAGTCCAGCGCCATCATCGGGTATACAGCCGCAGAAGTGAGGGCAGAGTCGATTACAGTAAGCCTTTCACTCTTTTTCAGCAGCCCTGCCTTCCAAGAAGGTACTTGCCTAGCAAGCTTATCAACCATGGGCTGTAATTGATTCCTTGTTAATCTGATTGGTGAGAGAGGAAGCCCCAGATAGGGAATTGGGAACTCTTTTAGAGGACACACCAGTGTGTTTAAGACAGCTTGAAGATCAATTGCCCCACACTGAATTGGGGAGGGAGAGCTTTTCTCTAAGTTGCAACGCAAGCCCGAGGCTACCCCAAACAATCTTAATAGATCCACCGCTGCCCTTGCCTCCTCCACCACTGGTTTAATGATCAAAGCCACATCATCTGCGAAGAGAGATAAACGATGTTTTATACCCCATTGAGTGAGAGGTTCAAAGATTCCAGCATCTTCAGCAACTCTGAATACCGCATTCAGCACATCCACCATAATAACAAACTTCATGGGGGAGACAGAATGTCCTTGCCTGAAGCCTTTGGCATGCCAGAATTGAGGGCCTGCAGTCCCATTGATCAAAACCTTTGTGTTAGCCGAGGATAACATCGCCGCAAACCTAGCCAGCCATCTTGGCCCGAACCCTCTATGTCTCAACACCTCAAACACGAAGGGCCACGCAATGGAGTCGAAGGCTTTTGCCATATCAAGTTTTAGAAGCAGGGATGGCACCTTCTTCCTATGCAGAGTTTTAATGGATTGCTGGACCATACAGAAATTATCCTGAATTGATCTCTCTTTTAAAAACGCACTCTGGTTTCGATCGACCAGATCAGGCAGTACCGAAGCCAGCCTAGCAGCCATGGCCTTGGAGATTATTTTTCCAAAACTGTGGATTAGACTAATGGGTCTATAATCCCCCACCTCGATTGCATCTTCCTTCTTGGGCAGCAGGGTGATATAAGCCCCATTTAGCCTTGCAAAACCCCTGCTGTCAGCTGAATCAAAAACATGAACCGCCCTCATAACCGCATCCTTTATAGTTGGCCAACAAGACTGATAAAATCTGGCAGAAAAACCATCAGGCCCCGGAGCCTTGTCCGATGGCATCAGCTTGATCACCTCCCATATTTCATTTTCAGAAAAAGGCACCTCGAGATGAGCCAAGTCCACTTGAGGTAAACCTAGTTGAGCTAAGTTGATATTATGCTCCCTTTCCACTGGAGTGCCCAACAGTTCTACAAAATGCTCCGCTGCAATCTCCCCCATGCCTGCAGCATCAGTAGCCAGCCTATCTCCTCTGCGCAGACGCCAAATCTGGTTCTTTCTTTTTCTAACACTCGCCTGAAGATGGAAGAATGATGTATTAGCGTCTCCTTCATGCAGCCATGTTATTCTGGAGCGTTGCCTTGCCATGGATCGCTCCAAGGAAGCGAGACCAAGGACTTTTTTCTTGAGTTGCGCTCGCAGCCAGAATTCGTCATCGTTCAGGGATCTATGGTCCATTGCTTTGTCAAGCTGGAATATAACCTCATTGGCCATCAACAGTTGTTCCTTGATGTTTCCAATTTTCCGCTGGCTCCACCGCAACAAACACCTTGCAGTTTCTTTCAACCTTAGCTCCAAGTCAGCAAAAGGATCCTGCAGTTGCTCATTCGTAAACCAAGCTGCTGAAATTGTCTGCTGGTAACCCTCTAGCTTAGGCCAGAAACTCTGAAAATGAAAGCGCGACTTTCTTCTAAACGAAGCATTTGTTGATAACATGATTGGACAGTGATCTGACAGACTTGATGAGAGGGCCTGGAGTATGCAATCAGGGTACAGAAGTTCCCAATCCACCGAACTGAACCATCTGTCGAGCCTGACCAGAGTGGGGGTTCTACGCTCATTACTCCAAGTGTATCGTCTTCCCATTAGATCCTGCTCCTTCAGCTCAAGATCGTTCAGCAACCTCCTAAATCTGCTCATCATTCTCCTATTAATTCTGTCGTTGTTCTTGTCCGCTGCCTCCAGGATAAGATTGAAGTCTCCTGCCACTGCCCAAGGCCCAGGAAAAGCAGCTCTCACTCCCCTCAATTCTTCCAAGAAGTCCATTTTCAGATGCTCAACGGTTGGACCATACACCACTGTTAGAGCCCACGGATCCGCCTCTCCATATCTCAGCTGCAAAGTGACGGAATATGAATCCACTTGAGTTCTTGAGACTGAGATCTTCGAGGCTTGCCAAGCCACCAATATCCCTCCCGCTGTATTATTCGCCGGGAGGAAGACGAATTGATCAAACTGCGAGCCCAGCACTCTCGCCACTTTGTAGATATCTACCACTGCAAGCTTGGATTCCACTAAGCATACCATGGATGCAGATGCATCCGCTATCACGTCCCTGACTGCATACCCTCGAGCTAGAGCATTGAGTCCCCGAGGGTTCCACACTACAATGTTCTCATTCATTGTCTCCATATAAAACACATCAGATCTTGATTCCACCAATGCGGCTCGCTAATCCTCTAGCAGCCACTCTCCTGCGACAGGTGCGTCCAGGAAGAATAGCTTGGCCAGCGCCTCTATTCTCGTTGGGGGAAGCGGTTCCTTGAAGTACTCTGCGTACCGCTCCAGGCAATCAACAGAGGGTTCCCCTTCAATCTCACATATACCCAATCGGGCCATGAGCACCCTCTGAGCTTTCTTGATGCAGGAAACCGGAGCGCCCTTAACCTTGCTCTTACTTGCCAGCCTCGCACTTCTCCTCTTGTCTTCTTCGGGAACAAACAGCTTCCTTCCACGCCTCTGCTGAATTGGAGGGAGAGGCAGGAGGGGAGTATCAATGTGCTGTCTGATCCTGTTTAGGACTCCAGAAATGGCGCCGTCCTGGATCATCGCCGCCGGAGTAGTGAATCCCGCGGACTGAATTACCGGCGAAGCGACCTCCACCTCCTCAGAAATCACTGCAAGACCAATCCCAGCTGCAATTTGCCGCACAGGCGAGCTAGGCAATCTTTGTTCTACCTGAATACTCTCTGCATTTAGCTGAATCAGGTCTTGGTGGGCCTCCTGAGCCTTGCTCTGGGCTTCTAGTTCACTGTTGGGCTGAGCAGGAGGGCCCAAAAGCAACTGCAGACCAGTCCCCAGTTCGGCGCCCAAGGAAGAATGCGCAGCCGATCCCCCAGCGCCGCCACCCCGGCAGCAGATGCTTGCAGCCGAGCCCGGCGTGGGCCACGTGGACTTGCCAGTGAGACCTCCCCGAATACTGCCAAAGACTGAGTCCCCCAACTGATTTGAACGGAGCTGGCAACAGACAGATTGAGGGGAGCCCACCTGAGTCTTCTGGAGCTTGGCCGTCCTGCCGTTGTCGCTTGCCTGCCCAGCAGAGGATAGCTGGACCCGCACCCACTGCTTTCCTTTGGATCGATCGCTACCTCCAACACTGCTTTGCTCGCGGGCCCCAGCTGGGCTCGACCTCAGTGTTGACCGGTCCAGCTTGCCACGCTGATGCACACCGGCCTCCGCCGCCGTCCTGCATTCCGGCGCCGCCACCTCTCCGACCACCGAGCCCGAGCTATCGACGTCCATGCCCCTGGCCTCTTCGCCTGACTCACCGCTACTCTCCGCTAAATAGTTCGCATTGAACTGGTCCGACCCGCCTGAGCGCTCCTCTCGCATATGCGACGGCGAAGTTGGCGGAGACGGCGGCGGCGAGGGAGGGTCAGACACCGCCGCCTCCACCGGCTCCGCCACCAACCTGATCTGCACCTCATAGCGCAGCATTTTTGCTCTTCTCCTTGGCACCGGGCCCCTGTGGCGCCCCAATCCACGATGCCGAACCGGCGGCTCCTCTATGAACAGCTCACGCCGCGGCGGGATACGCTCCGGATCATCAGTCCTCACCCACACGCGGAAGCGCGACATGTCCTCCCGGCGCCTCGTGGGAGTGTCGATGTCGACCACGAAGCCAATGCCGTCCATGACCAGGTCTGCCGCGCGCCTTGTCCAGGCATGCCCGGGGATGCCTCGTAGCTCGACTGGCACCTGGAATGGGAGCGACACGGCTGTCGCATGAGCCTGCCGCAACCATCCCCGGAGCGACAGCGAGAAGAAAGGCCCCGGCGCCATCCCGCGCCGCGCCATCCGGTCTCTGTCCCTCCTCTCCTTGCAGAACACCATGAAGTCCTCTGGCGAGTAAGGCCTGATCGACATGTCCAGAGGCCCCAGACCGAAGGCCGCGTGCAAGGCCTCCGCCGCATCGGCCATGTCCACCTCCCCACTAGCGCCGGTCACCGTGACAACGACCGCCCGCTGCATGTCTTCCTCCAGCCTCTCCAGCTCCTCCGACCACTCAAGGAAACAGGGGGATAGCTCCGGAGAAACCGGCGCCGCTTCCTCTCGGGGCGCTGCCACCACGATCGGCCTTGACAGCACCACAGGACCCCTCGCGGAACTTTCCGCTGAGCCTTCGCGCACCACGCGACGCCAGGCCATTCCGAGCCTTACGGCGCCAGGCGGAGGAGGGCCCGGCGGCGGCGGCGGGGGGGGGCGCGACTCTGGGATGGCTTTCGCCGGCCTCCCCTCCTCCTGGTCGCGACCTGGGGGCGCCGGATACCGCGGCCGCTTGCATTCCTTGGCGATGTGCCCTTCTCCATCGCACCGCAGGCAACGGACCTTGTTGGAGCAGCTTCTTGCGATGTGGCCGTCCCTGAGGCAATTGTAGCACACTCCGGCCATCCCCAACGGCACCTTCTTGTGCGGAGGCGGCCTTGGAGCCGGCAGTTGCTGCTGCCGCCTCAGCCGCTACCGACGAAGCCAGCGACGACGCCTCCTCGAACCCTCCGCCACGCTCCACCCCACCTCCTCCTCGCAGATCTCTGGCAAAAGCACTTCTTTTCCCACTTCAATCCCCTTTCCCATTGCCGCCGAAGGGCAGGACGACAGATCCGAGTCTGAAAGCGAGACTCTGCCGCCCGACAGCTCCAAGGATGCGCCCCGGCGAAGCACAACCGGCTGGTGGACACCGGCGCCGGAGTGGCCTCCGGTGGATGCGGGAAGCGGACGCCTGGCCAAGGGGGCCGTCGGGGCGGCGCCCGCTCCCGAGTTCTCTCTTACTCTCTCTCCCATCCGCTCTAACTCACCACTCGCCGGAGAAGGTGTACGCCGGGGCCGGGTGGCCATCGGCGGGGAAGGTGGACACCGGGGCCGGGTGGCCGACGGCGGGAAGGGCGGCGGCGCGCTCAGGGGCTCATGCGGGGAGCGGGGAGCGGGGATTTCCTTCAATCAATGATCATGGGTTGTAAGCATGGAGCAGTCTCCTCTCACGGACACTCACACAGAGGAGTACATGGTTCTTGTGGCTATATAGCCTTATTTTATACTAAATTGCAAACAACTTATTTTATATAGCCTTATTTTAGTGCACGCAACAGATAGATGATGTATCTTGTGGCTATTATGTTGCTACACACATGGCCAAACTTATGGTAATCTCTAAGAAAGAAGGATACGAAAAAGCAGGTTAAAACGTAAATTTATCTAAATTGATTAAATATTTATATTCTTTGTAGCGTATAATGCCACGAATGCGCTAAAATTGATATCCTGAAATGCTATGACTCAAGACACCACCAAGAAGATTAGGAGACACCGTGCAGATATTTTTTTGTCGTGCGAGTTTTTTCTGAAGGAGTCCCATACCACTTACATAATTTTTTCTTACTTGTTCTCTATCTTCATGGACACACTATGTTTTGATGTTGGCTACACTTTGTAAAGATGTTGGCTACATACTGTCTGCTAGTAATGGTCCGAAAATAGTACAACTGGTTTATGAATGTTTGTCATGATGTGGTGTGATTATATATTTTATGCTTGTTATGGTGTTGCAGGGATGTAAATCTGCGCAAATTAGCATTCTATGATGGCAATACATTCACACACGATTATTTAAAATTCAGCAAATGCGATGACATAACTGAACGCAAATGATTCTGCTAAACATAGTGTTTGTGATGCCGCTGGTAATAAAGAAGATTAAATATAAGAAAACATATGTGATGATGAAAAGTACGCCAACAATTAAATTGAACAAATTTTCTTCAATCGTGTGAGATGAGACACCTCATTGGCAACCCCGCATGGTGCCGGTTCGGTAAACCCTCTGTCAATAATGATTTCAGTCATGTGTGATTGACTGTTATGTACTAGTGTACTCAATTTGTTGGAAATAAAATTACGCCTGTTCTTCTATTTGAATGGTATGCAGCTAACAATGACATTCTTTTTTTTTGTTACATTGTTTAGCACTTTGTGACGTTCGTAAATTGAATTTGTATTATATATTTAGTAACGCAATAAGAAATAACACAATATCCAGTTAGTCATAATACAAACTCATTCGAGACCATTACGGAAATAATTGGAGTGTTGTTTGATTTCGTAACAATCAGGTTTCGTCAATTCCAGAGTTCATACGGCTTTTTTGATAGAAGTAAACGACATCTTCTTCTTTTCAAACCCTAAAGTTTGACCTTGTCCTCGGGTCAGATTTAGGTAGGTTAGATTGACTAGAGAAAATGGCCCCTTAGTTAGGAACGCTCCTCGATAGAAACCGCCACCTGAAGTCCGCTGAGCCTCGAATCTACTCCCTCCGTTTTTTAATATAAGATGTTTTAGGTGTTACACATGTTGTCTAGATACATACTAAAGTGAGTGAACATGCACACTAATACATGTCTACATACATTTGTGTACATATGCTTATGGATAAATGCTAAAACATCTTATATTAAAAACGGAGGGAGTATGAAGTATTATTAGAAAAAAATAAAGTAATACATTGATTTTACAATAAGATCAGTACTAGTCCGAATAAGCAAGGGATGAGCCGAGCGCTAGGCAACGAAGGCCGAAATAACTAGGCCGTCGTTTGCATATACAATCTTGAAAGAACAAACCGAAAAACGAAAGAATGGTTAATATTTCAGTCAAAAAAAAAAAAGTTGGTTCCAACCACTAGCTCGGAACCAGCACCAGCTATCTAGGATAGCTATCTCTCCCAGCTCGGCCCGTGTCCATCTCGTCGCAAATCGCGCCTGATCGATTAATCCTTCTTCTGGTGGGCGGATACGGATACCAGCGACGATGGCTCCTCGGAGACGGCGCGTGGGGAGGGCTCCCCGCCGAGCGGCAAGTCGGAAAGCAGCGAGACCATGCAGCTGGTGCTCAGAGACCTCGCCGGGGCCGGGCGGAGGCCGAGTGTCTTGGTGCTGGAGAACACGGAGGATGACTGGGCGAGGATGAGGTAGACCAGCGCCTGCACCAGCACGAACAGCCCGACCTTGAGCAGCGCCCCGTGCTGGCTCAGGCTTGCCATCTCGAACTCCATTACCGCTAGCTCCCGAGCTTTGGTCACACGGCACGAGCGAACCGATCGATCAAGAAAGAACTTCCGTGAGATTGATCGAGAGTATTAGCTGCCTGTTATCTTTGTGAGGCCGGAAGATATGGGGTGCGCGCTTATATATACCGGCGAGTCGGAGAGACGCCGGTTTGAGTGTTTGACCGCCGCCGGGGACAGGGTCGCCATCCTCGCGTGTGTGGAGGTTCGGGTGGTTCGGCGAAAGGCGACGCCAGTTCCACGGGGTTGGATAACAACCGTTGTAGCTGCTCGGCGCTCACCGCTCACGTGTGCAGAGTTGCAATCGTGACTGGCTGCTGGCTAGGAGCACCTGCGTATACGTTGTTTCCTGCCGTGTCGTGTTGCTGCCGGTCAAAGGAATTTTGCAGGAATTTCAAAGGAACATTCTTTCAATGGGATTTTTTTGGAAACCACTAGGCGTCCCCGGGGATCTTTTCCTGGGATCCCCCGGGTCGACAGCCGTTGGATCGGATCGATAGGAGCCGTCAGATCCCGCGCTATCCCCACCAACCCCGCTTTTGCTGCTGCCGCAGCAAATAATCCCCGTTTTTGCTCCCTATGTAGCAAAAAAAGGTTCGCACAGAAAACAGAAAAGAAATGACCGATTTCGCCGGAGACCTCGCCGGAGACCCCGTAGCAGAAAAAATATGCTATTGTAGCAAAATCGATTTCGCCGGAGACATCGACGGAGACCTCGCCGGAGACATCGTAGCAAATGTTTTGTTCTATTGTAGCAAGACCACAAAACAATAATAGCAAAAAAATTGTTATATTGCAGCATCGTAGCAAAATTCTTCCGGCGAGGTTCTCCGATAAGACTTATGATGCAAAACGGCAGGACAAATTGTAGCATAAAAACTCTTCTTGTAATGCAAAAACATTATGCTATTTTAGCAAAAATCACAGAACGATTGTAGCAAAAATTTGTGCTATTGTAGCAAAAACCGAGACATGAGCCAGAGACCACGTAGCAAAACCACAAAACGATTGATTGTTAATTGCAGCATCGTAGCAAATTTATCCTTATGATGGATAATAGAAGAAGATCGGCAGCAATTCTCCTTGCTATAATTCAAAACAATGTAGCAGAAATAAAAACAGGGTAGGTAGCAAATCAGAAAAGGAGTATGCAACAAAATCAGGCCCGTCTCCGCCATAGCATCCTTGTCCGCCCATTGTAGCAACGCTGACCGCCATCGGTAGCAACGCCGCCTGCCCTTGGTAGCATCGCCGGCTCCCGTCCGTAGCAGCAGCGACCCAGGCTGGGAGCAACGCTGCCCCGCCGCCGGAAGCACCGCGTAGCACACGGCCCGATTAGCTACGCGCCGCCGGATCCCCTCGGTGTTCATCGCAGACTCCTGCCCACGCAATCCAAACGGGACAGGTCGATGCGGTGAGAGAGACGAAGTAGTAAACGCCGGGCCGGGATGGACGGGGGAGGGGGGAGGGGAGCAGACCTTGAGGAGGTCGATGCGACGGTCGGCGGCGTGGAGGTCTTCCTCGAGCGCGAAGACGTGGCCCTGGAGGCGGCGGAGGAGGTCGTCGGAGGCGAGCAGCTTGAGGCAGAGGGAGCGGTACGGTACGGGGAGGCCGAGGGAGGCGTGGACGGGGGAACGGGAGGAGGCGGGGCCGCCCTGTCTTCGTCCGACGCCACCATGGATCTCGTCGGCGGCGCCGCCGGCGATGTGGAGGTTGATGAGCGAGGGGATAGGAGGCGAACGGTAGTGTGCGGTGGCTGCGACCTTATCCGAGCTGTGAAAGGAGGAAGGAACGAGTGGTGGGGGCATATGCATCGATAGGGTAAAGCAGTGGAGAATGGAAGTGGGGCCGCATGGACACGCAGCGTGCGAGCGACCCGGAGGATGGAAACGTTCCATCCCCCGGATGATAGGAATCCTTTCCCATTTTTTTTCGTGAAAAGTTGCAGTGATCGATTAATAATCATCGACACCAGTATAAAGATCACTAAAAATAATAATCGTTTTAAATATGTCCTTGAACCGACTAGCGACCACTACAAGAGTGGAGATTTTAAGCTCCCGGATTCCTGTTTTTTATTTTAAGAAATTGTATTTACGAGTTTATAAAAAAATCTGAAAAAAAATCTAGATGTTCTCAATGAAGTATCACATAAATGTGCATATTTAATTTGAAACGATGACAAATATACATATCCAAGTATAGTGAACAATGTATATTTTAAATCTAAAATTTACTAAAAATCTTTTTTCTTGTGTAGCGCATAATACATAGAATTTTGCGTTGTGATTTTGCATGTTTATAGGATAAATCATTGACTACATCTAATTTTTTTCAGATTTTATTGAAATTTATAAAGATATTTTTAAAAATTCAAATAAAGTGATCATGGATCTCAAGAGACGATTGTTGGAAATCTGGATGGAAACTGAACGTAAGAGTTTTCAACAACAAAGACTCCATGCCTGCAAATTTTTTTTTTGTGAAAATACCAACCAATCTGATTATCAACAACGGTACATGAATCCCAAAAGTAAAAAAATTACAAATCGGTCTTCAGACCACCTAGCGACGACTACAAACACTGAAGCGAGCCGAAGGCGCGCCGTTGTCCTCACCCCTCCCACAACGGAGCCGGGTAAAGCTTGTCGTAGTAGAGTTTGTTGTAGTAGACAGACGGGAAGTCGGCGTGCTAAGGCCCCAATGGACCAGCGCACCGGAGTAGTAACCATCGCCAATGATGACAACCGTATCATAGGAGATCTACCGGACACACGCCTCCACGCGCCCTCCGCTGATGCTAGACGCACCACCAGAGTGAGGATAGGACGGGGAGGACCTTATTCTGACTTTAAAATGTAGCCGCCGCCTCACCATCTCGAAGAAGACATGGAAAAACCTAAACAAAGGATGCACTAGTAGAGAACCCACTTCTAGTACCGGTTGTAGATGGCCTTTAGTACCGGTTGCACAACCGGTACTAAAGGGTCGGCACTAAAGGGGTAACCCTTTAGTACCGGTACCAAAATAAAACCGGTACTAAAGGGTCTCCACGTGGGCGCACAGGCGAGCGCAAACCTGAGGACCTTCAGTCCCGGTTTGTAATACAAACCGGGACAAAAGGTTCACGCTTTTATTGCTTATATTTTCAGGGGGGTTTTGGTTTTTTTTCTTTTCGATTATTTTTCGGGGTTTAGGGTTTCTGTTTTTGTCCTTTTCGCTCATTTTTCAGGGTTTCGGAGGAGATCGCGTATAAAGTCCCGGCTCGCGAACCGGGACAGTACAAGCGAGACTAAAGGGCAAACCGGGACGTTCGTGCATATATATAAGATAACTTGTCTTACGATCGAGCATATACAAATATATACAATTTTGATAGTTACATGGAGATCACAATTACCGGGACTAGAGCCCGTCTATTCGATTACACGACCGGGGATCATCAGTAGGGCCTATTCACACTAAATTCTCCGTTGTTGTCTATCATCTCTGTCATCAAAAATCCCGCCAGTTCCTCTGCAATTCCTATTACGCGTTGCTCTGGTAGGTGTTCTTCCCGCGTTCTGTCGAACTATATAAGAAAAGAATATCAATATGAACATCAATCATGATAACAAAAAGTGACGGTACTAAAATAATGTTGTGAATGTATTGCTTACGTCGTTGTGCTCAGTGGTAAACGTGCGAATGAACTCGCAAACGTAGTATCCACATAGATTCGTCCCCGGTGGCTGCCTCGCGCACTTTACGAGAATAGAATTCAATCAAAATAATAATCTAGCATCATAATTGTATTGAAACTATAATTAAAGAGATGCACGGACATATCTCGTACTACTTACCTTGACCGTAGTAAACTTCAGCTTCTCAGTAAAGGAACCCTGCACCACACGCCTGAACTCTTTCCAAACCCTGCCCGGCAAAGAAAATTAATTAATGAATGAGTTATTCATTACCTGATATCTCATGAAATCAACGAAAGAGACCGATATAGCCCGAAAATTACCTCTGGAGCAAGACCTGCATGTTGCTAATCCCTGTCAGGTCTCTGTTTAATGGGTCCATGACTTCAACTAATCCCTTATCAATTTGAATGTCTAGCAGAACATAGTGGAACCTGCACACGTTTATATACGTCAGTAACTCATCAATTACACTTAACATCGAGTAAGCAAAATGTGTAGAACAGAGTAAGACCCTCACGAGAAGTTGTAAGGAAACAGTATGTGGTCACAGAAATGTTGCTCCGTTAGGAATCTTAGAAGGTTATGCGCCGTGTCCTTGGGTTTGTTCGTTAGCGAATGTATATGTACTTTATCTGGGTCAATGAACCCAACATTATAGATGTTTTTTCTTTTACATTCCTGCATCCTCATTCTGCATAATAGAGTACAGAAGGATATAATGAGGATAATTACATGCAATGAACTGAACTACTGAAAAACTGAACAACTTATATGTAGACAATGAATTCAACAACTTACAGACAATAGCAACTGATGAGAGATTTGTCGAGGGCGTCGAAATTGTATAACTGCCAGAGTTCTGGAAACTCAACATGGACCTCTTCGGGTCGGAAGAAGTACTCAGGTGGGACTTTCGCCACGATCATTATTCTGCCCGAGTCTGCCGCTCGCAAGTACCAGTCATGCAAATTCCGCATATGTGTTGGCAGTTGTGTGAACTTCTCTTCGCTGACAAAAGGCTTCCCTAGGACATATTTAGTGACAACATCAGCCTTGGGTAAATTGTCGTCCTGGGAACCTATCAATTCAGCAACAGTCACACCCATAGAGGCCGCCAACTTCGCAGCTTCTTCCATATCCTGCTGCAGCACCAGCTGGGGAACGTTTTCGGATAACACCATGAGGGATGGGATCGATTGTTTGGCCTGTTCCCCGAGCTGGGGAACGTCCCTTCTGTTCCCGCTTGCACTAACACCTGATGTGCTCCCGCTTGCTCTGTTACTAGATTTTCTCTTCAGCACTCTTGGGAGGGGCGACATTTGTCGTTTTGGGCTGCTGCGTCGGTTAGTACTCATCGACGTAGCACGCTTCCGCTTATTGTCCTTAGCGGGCAAAGGCGGCGGCGAAGACGGTCGACCCAAGTCCTGGGAACCTAGCAATTCAGCAACAGTCACACCCATAGAGGCCGCCAACTTCGCAGCTTCTTCCATATCCTGCTGCAGCACCAGCTGGGGAACGTTTTCGGATAACACCATGAGGGATGGGATCGATTGTTTGGCCTGTTCCCCGAGCTGGGGAACGTCCCTTCTGTTCTCGCTTGCACTAACACCTGATGTGCTCCCGCTTGCTCTTTTACCCAAGTCCGGCGGCGGCGAAGACGGTCGACCCAAGTCCGGCGGCGGCGAAGACGGTCGACCACCCAAGTCCGGCGGCGGCGAAGTTGGTCGACCACCCAAGTCCGGCGGCGGCGAAGACGGTCGACCACCCAAGTCCGGCGGCGGCGAAGACGGTCGACCACCCAAGTCCGGCGGCGGAGATCGAGATGGACTCGCGCTGTGGTAGTCGTAGTCATGGGGTGTTGACCTGCTTCTTGGAGGTGATGGAGGTTTAGTTGACCTGCGACGACTCGAAGGCGGTGTTGTCCTTGGCGTCGACCCTGGAAACTTGATGTAGTTCTTGTCCCATAGAATCGTATCACCCACAACTTCTCCGAGTGTCCTCTCATCTCCAGGTCCAGGGATGTCAAGCACCATAGCATGAGACCCCGGTACGATTTCATCCACCACGACTTTAGCATAGCCAGCTGGAATCTCACGGTCTTGCCAGCGTGTGTCAGGTGGACAAGGTAAAGCATATCCGACCGCCACCTTCATGGATATGTTCTTCAATTGCTGATGGAGCTCACAAGATATTGCATCCTTGATTCCATCCACGGGGTAGCCGGGACCGGCATCTATCATCCGCCGTGCATCGTCAGCCGGGACCTCCGAGTCACCCACGCTGCTTTTCCGCTGAGATGGACCGGCGGTAATATCGAGTACAGGATTTTGCGGGGGCACTACTGCTCTAAGTTCGTCAAGCTCCTGCTGCTGGTGGTTAAATTTGGCAAGCAACTGGTTGAACTTGGCTCCCTCCTCCTCCTCCTTTCGCTTCTTTGCTCTCGCTCGGCTTCTGTAAGTTTCTACGTCTTTGGCAAACCCAAGCCACCATGGGACGGAAGGGCCAAAGCCTCGTGTTCGTCCTCCTTTTTCTTGATTCTCGAGGACCAGTGACAGCAAGTCTCTCTCTCTATCGGGAGTGAACTTTAACTTCCCCTCTTTAATTTCTTTCAGCGTTTTAACCCAATTTTCCCTGGGTACCCTAATCCCGTCACTGGGAATAAGGTCCCCTGTTGTTTCGTCGTATGAACCCCCATGCGCAAGGAACCAATTTCTTGCCCTCAATTCCCATTCGTCGCGCATCCATTCTGGTTGGATCCCTTTAGCAAGAAGCTCTTGCTCTTTTTTATCCCACTTTGGCATGGCAGTCTCGTAGCCCCCTGGCCCCAATTTATGGTGATATTTTTTCTTGTCAGCATTTTTCTTGTTCCTTGCTGAGATCGCAGTGGCATCTTGTGACTCCTTGTACTTCTTAAATGCGTTCCAGTGATCCGCCTGCTTCGCTAGATAGCCTTCAAATACTGGAGCAGTCTTACTCTCTTGATATTCTTGCCATAATCTTTTCTTCCACACCCGAAATAGTTCGGCCATCTTCTTAAGAGTCCACTTCATGACTGTCTTCCTCAATTCTGCAGTGTCGGCAGGATCCTCAAATTCTGGCAGGGTGAAATGTGCCATGAGGTCATTCCAAAGACCCTTTTTGTACCTTTCGGCGACATACTCACTATCGTTCGCCCCTTTGCGCTTATTCCAGTCTCGAACGATGATCGGGACGTGCTCCCTAACCAGCACTCCGCATTGTTTTCTAAATACAGCGGCAGCCTTCTTGGGTTCCTTCGGTTCGCCCGTAACGGATATGACCTCTAATGTATAATGCGTAGTTGGGGCCAACTTTTTGGTCGGGCCTCGTTTGGACTTTTTGCTCGATGTGGAGGCCTAAGAGAAGAAACATTCGTCAATTTATATATATACAACTCAAGTAATGCATCTACTGATCGCCGAAGAACTTCCTATCTACCTCGCCGGACTTCGTTAAGGGTTCACCGGCTTCTCCATCATCGGAGCTATCGCCTTCTCCATCATCGGAGCCGTCGACTTCATCCTCACTTTGGTCGACCTCCATTCCATCCCCGGAGGGGTTCAGATACGACGACGGAGATCCTGGATCAGCAGCTGGGGCGTCGTTGATTATATTCTCGAGAATTTCTTCCTGTATTAGGTCTCTGCGGGTGCGGGTTGGACTAGGTGGATCCATAGTTTCTGCAAAATGCACACAATATTATTTCAAAATGCATCAAATAAAATGAGTATCAATTGTTATAAATTATTACTACAAATCAATTACTAAAAATTACTTAGTCCTAGAATTTAAATGAATTATTTAAATGAATTATCATACCTTACAACATAAAATGGTTTTCATTACACAAATGGTTTTATTTAAATAATTACTAACAGTACTAACATATTAAGAACAACATTATGTAGTGATCTACAGTAGCTAACCATTTCACAAACAAGAATAGCAACAATTTCATAAAGGACCAAATATTTATTTTATCACTTTTAATAGGCAAAAAACACCATTTTTAGAGTTTATTAAGTCCAGGGTGTTCTGTTCATCAACAAGGTATGCAAAGATAGGTTTATGTTCTATGTAAATATTTTAAACTAATGCAATTGGATTTAGTCCAAAATCTTATTCACAGAAAATTAATTAAATGCCAGAAAACCCCACTGGTCTAAACTACCAACACATGCCATTTCAAAACTATGTATCACAAACATATGAGGCTAATTTCTACAGAAAGCTATACTCACAGGCATTCCAGAACAATTGGATTTACAAATTTTGGATACATATTTCTCAAGTTAAAAAATAGTTCTTGATTTATACCAGTGGCAGTACAGTAATTATCAAGCACACACAAATTAATATTTTTAAGATTTGCAAATTGGAAGTGGTTCTAAACTCATTCATTTATCACTGTGATTTTTGGTTTGCACAAACATGCAGTTTAACTATTTTATTTTGAATTAAAGTTACAGCACAGAAACAGAATTATAAAGCCCTATTTTCAAATTTCGGGTTAATCAAAGATTGCTCGAATCCGCGCGTTTCTGGATGATTCGAACGCGCTGCGACGTATAGGAGGTTGCAGGGAACCATTTGGTAGCGGCGCCGCCCAATTTGGGTCGCCGGAGCAAGCCGGCGACGATGTTTGGCGGCGGCCGACGACGGGCAACGCGGCGGCGGAGCTACGGGGCGCAATAAGTGGAATTGAAGGCACTGGAGGATGCAAAATCTCACCCTGAGCACGATGGAGTCGACGACGAGGTCGGGGGAGGTCTTCCGGCGACGGAATCGTGCACGCACGCGGTGGCCGGAGTTGGGGGAGGGGCCGCGATTCGCCGGATTCCGGCCTTCCTACCACGACCGACTCGGTGGAGAAGGAGAGGAGGCGCCGGCGACGGGCAGCGGCCGTGTCGAAGACGGCAGCGGCGTCGGGGACGGCCGCGCTGGCGACGGAAAATTTTGGCAGCGTTTCCTCTGCTCTGCTCTGGTCTGCCCTTCTTCTTCGATGAAAATGGCCAAGTCCCAGATTGGGAACTGCTTAAGTACTGGAGGGACCTTTAGTCCCGGCCCGTGGCTCAAGCCGCGACTAAAGGGCGGTCTTTAGTCGCGGTTTGAGGCACGGGCCGGGACTAAAGTGTTTGGGAGGACCTTTCGCGTTCCCGCGCGCAGCACGGGCTTTAGTACCGGTTGGTATGCAAAACCGGTACTAAAGGCCCAAAAATTGCGCGGGTTTTTACTTTTTTTTTAGATCTAGCACAATTTCAAATATTTGAACATTTGAATGAAACAGTTTTTGCATACTTATGAATTTGAGAAAACTTTTTACATGAAAAGTGCTTGAATTTGAATAAGTATTCCAAATACATTTTCTGCTTTATAAAATAATTATTCTAACTCTACAAACTATTAACCATTTTGCCATTTTGAATTAAAAAATGCATTATCTTTTATCTTTTGCATATTTTTGAATCTCACTAAATTTTGAACATGAAAAATGTTTGAATTTAAATAATTAATTCAAAACCATTTTTTGTTTTATAAAATAATGCCGTGGGTAATTTAACAAAGCAACAGTACTGCTACTACATTGCAGAGAGGAAACCACAACTCCAGATAACTCAGCTAGCCAGCGCATTCTATTGCTAACACAAAGTTCAGACTGAACTCTGAAGTACCTACCCAGTACTAAGACGCATACAAATGACAAGGAGATCACTACTACTAAGCCAGCTTCTAGTGAGTCCTATCTCCCGTTCTATCCATCCATACCTACCTAGCGCTCGGACGAACTTGTCCAGGTGTGGCCGTGGAGGAACTTCTGCCGTTTTCTTTTTTTATTTGTTTTTTTCTTTTAATTGTTTTTATTCATACTATTTTTTCTTTTCATTTTTCTTTCTTTCTATTTTTCTTTCTTTTCATTTTTCTCTTATATACTTTCTTGTTCGATGTTTATTGCTATTATTTAATACCATTGGTGATATTTTTCAGTAATCGCCAGTTCCTTCTCAGCCAGGTACTTCGGGCAACACCGTCTTATGCAGAGATGATATAACATACAACTAGACATCTACGTTACAATTTCACTAGTTCTAAATACTGGATAGAACAAATTAAGGTACAACTTCAAATTACGATACAACACAAGTGAAACAAAGACTCTACCTATCCGCCGTGTTGCCACCCTTGCCCTTTGACGAAGATTCTGCCTTCTTGCCTTTGCCCTTGGACGAAGCTTCAGCCTTCTTGCTCAGTGCTTCAACCCTCCTTTCCTTTGACGATGGCATGAAATCGTCGTCATCATCGCTGTCCACTATCCAGAGACAGGAACGACCGTACGAATCACGGTCAGCTTCAGTTCGGTAGAACGGACTATTCGTAACTTTCTTGTCAAACTTATCTTGAAGCCTGAGCATTTCTGCACGAATTTGGAGCGGGGTCCTATACGGAAACCCAGCACCACCACCACTCCCACCTCCTCGGCAATTCATCATTGCGTCACCCTAATCCAGTGGCTGGATTCAACCTACCTGAGGGCTTGTGTTTCCAACAGCGTCGTTGTGTTGTCATTGTTCACCGTCCTACAGGAGGTGGCTCCAATGGCTGGCCGGTGAACAAGGACGAACACAATAATGCCAGGGAACATGCCAGCAGGTAGGCTAAATCCAGCCATTGGATTCGGTGGCGAAGGTAGATGAGCGGCCGGTGAACAAGGACGAACACAATAAAACCATAATACATAGCTCGGGTCTATTTTTATTGATTTGGGGAGGTGGGGATTTGGGGAGGTGGGGATTTGGGGATTCACCTAGCTAGGGAACCCGAATGTTTTGTGTTTGAGCGCCACTTCGATCCAAGCAGCGGTAAGACGTCTCTGATGATCTACAACCGTCGGGCAAGAGATCGCTGATGATCTGCAACCGTTTTGAACGGTCGCAGGTCATCAGCGACCTCCTGCCGCTGGTTGCCCAAAGATGCCCAAAACCTAGCTAGGGAATCCGAATGTCTTGTGTTTGAGCTGGTTAAGCTGGAATGAGTGAGTACCTGTCTGGGAGGTGGAGTATTTATAGGCAGAAGTTGGAATGAGTGTGGATGAGGTGGGAGTGGTGGTGGTGGTGGGAGTGCTGATCCAACAGCTCACAAGCCCTCAAAAGAAACACACCCCGGATCCAACGGCTCACAAGCGCTCGAAAGAAACACACGATCCGTGTGATTCTTTAGTCCCGGTTGGTGTTACCAACCCGGTTGGTGTTACCAACCGGGACTGGTTCTAAAAATCCAACAGCTCACAAGCGCTCAAAAGAAACACACCGCAGATCCAACGGCTCAGAAGCGCACGAAAGAAACACACGATCCGTACTGTCCAACGATGGTTCCGGCTAGGGCCACAGAGGGTGCAGAGAGAGCCGGCCCCCGAGGAGGTGGTACGTCGCCGTATCAGGGAGGAGGACGAGCACGTCCGTCGCTACATGCATTTGTTGGAGATTCAGACCAACAGGCGCTGGTCGATACTTCAGAGGGATCCTTATCACATCAGCTATGACCCCGTGATGGTTCCGGCTCTTTGGAGGCAGAGCGCCCGCGGCTCAGCACCGCGCGGCTTAGGACCCGGTCAAAGTTAGTTTGAGTACCTATGTTCAGTACTGTGTGTGTTCACTTCAGCATCTTCTTTTTCACATCTTTTCGGAGCCACCGTAGGGCTGTATGACGGTGAAACCTTGTGTTTTGTTCTATCTACAAAATACTCCAGTTCATTGACCGAATACAAAGCATTCAGATTCCCGTCATACGTCCAACAGTGCATTTGATATCTCTTCTGAGTTTTCAGAACACAGTTACATAAAAGGTTTAATACATTATTACACATCACCAATAACATCCCTATGTATTGTTCACTTCTACTCACGAACCGGGACTAAAGAAGCACACGGATCGTGTGTTTCTTTAAAGCGCTTGTGAACCGTTGGATCAGGGGTGAGCCCGACTTTAGTCCCGGTTGGTGTTACCAACCGGGACTAAAGAAGCACACGGATCGTGTGTTTCTTTCTAGCGCTTGTGAGACGTTGGATCAGAGGTGTGTTTCTTTTGAGGGATTGTGAGCTGTTGGATGAGTAGTATCACGACCACTTCGTGACCCACATGACCCGGTTGTTGTTACCAACCGGGACTAAAGAAGCACACGTATCCTATATATAGCCCCCCTCCCGGACATGTTCAGCACTCAGTGTCTACTCATTGTAGTTCATTTTGGCAGCACACGGGTAGCAGAGAGCACTCAGTGAAGGCTGAAGGTGAACCCTCCCCTCGGCGGAGGCATCTTTGGGCAACCAGCGGCAAGACGTCTGTGATGATCTGCGACCGTTCCAAACGGTTGCAGATCATCACAGATGTCTTGCTGGACGGTTGTCGATCATCAGAGATGTCTTTCGAGCGCTTGTTCCGGGAACCCTCCCCTCGGTCGGATCCAAGCAGCGGCAAGACGTCTCTGATGATCTGCGACCGTTCCAAACGGTTGCAGATCATCAGAGATGTCTTGCCGGACGGTTGTAGTTCTTTTGATATGCAGGCACTCACGAGCCACCGTTGGGTTGTATGCAGGGGAAACCGTGTGTTCTGTTCTATATATCTGCATAATCCTTCAGTTCATCGACCGAACAATATCATTCGGTTCCGGGAACCCTCCCCTCGGTCGGATCCAAGCAGCGGCAAGGTTCTTTGATGATTAGCAACATTCCCAACACTTGTTTCGACGGTTGCAGATCATCAAAGAAGTCTTGCCGCTGTTTGGATCGAAGGCCGATTTGCCGTCTCACGACCACGCGATGATTTGCCGATTTGCCGGTCAGAGTGGCCACTGGAGAAGGTAGGCAGGGGAAACCGTATGTTTTGTTCTATCACTTGGAGAATGCAGAGATTGTGTTGGTAAAACTGCAGCTGATTGAAGCTTCTTACACATGCTCCTTACATAATGGTTTAATACATTATTACACATCACCAACATCACCAACTATTGTTTATGTTTTCTTCTGAGCCGTAGCCATGGAGAATCTTCATCATTTAACATGATGCTTGGGTCAGTTTTCACTGTGAAGGGCGGAATTTCATGAAACTTATTATAATCTTCAGACTATGTGGCACTTTGGCTCATCGGACGATGTATTCTTTTGCTTATCTTTTATTTTTTTCGGTTTGGTGGACATGTCCTTCACATAGGAAACCTGAGCCACACCATTGGCTAGGACGAATGGTTCGGTGTGGTACCCAAGATTCTTGAGATCCACTGTTGAAGAAGGATGGTGGGAACAACAACTCGAAGAAGGATGGCGGGAACAACAAATCGAAGCTGCCAGACATTGGACCACATCAATTTGTAACCCTGATAGACTTTCTCGAGCAAAAGTTTGTGATATTATTCGTAATGTATTATGGTTAAATAAAAATGGACCCGAGCTATGTATTATGGTTTAATACATTAAATTGACGAATTTCATTACTACACATCACATAAAGGTTTAATACATTGATTTACATATGTTAAGTGCTGAATTTAAATAATAAAGTTGCTAACCTTTCAAAACGATGGATTTAGGGGTTACCACCAAACTATATATGTTAATTCTTGAATTTAAATAATAATTCTTTTTTGCCTTTTCTATTTAATATTGAATAATTCGTATCTACAAATCCGTAAATTGAAAATTGATAAATAATATGTCTACGTCGTTGTGTTGTCGCTACTACCGATGTAAATTCATCTGCAATGTTGAATAAAAAGAAAATTCAAATTGGCTCCATCCAAGTTGAATGAAAAGGAAATTCAAATTCATTTCCGGCAGAAATTAAAATTCACATGTTTATGCACATACTACTAGAGACACAGACACCCATCTACTCGTCCTCCGAAGAATACTTGCGGTACAACTCGAATGAAACGTATGCATCTATTGCTGCATAATCAAGGTTGATCCTGTCAAGTTGGTTCTTCTCCCAGAAGTTGTGCTGCTCATTGGGGAATTTTTTCTTCATACCAGCGTACTTCGGGTCGATCAAGACTCTTGCCATATCAGCCATCCCAGTCTTGTAGGGATACCGAAACTGGATCAAGTCCTGGAGATCAATGTGGCAGTCAGCTGGTATCTCAATACCCCAGGTGCTCATCATCTTGATCTTGTCATTCGTTATATCAACGCTACAAAAACGTATGCCGCTGTTGACAAGGAAATCCATGAGTTCTGGACAGTGCTTGACACTACTGCAACAACAAAAATGGAACTAATGGAACAAATGTTAAACATCGCTGCAACATTTTGCTATCCTATATGAATCAAAAGAAGCACTCTCCTATATGAAAAAATGGATTCAAATGGCCACACGTATGTTGCTATCCTATAAAGTTTTGCTATCCTATATGAATCAAAAGAAGCTATCTTTCCAATAGGATTCAAATGGCCACATGTTGCTATCCTATGAAATTTTGCTATCCTATGAATCAAAAGATGTTCTCTTTCCAATAGGATTCAAATGGCCACACGTTGCTATATATATATCCTATGCAATTTTCCTATCCTACAAGAAGTTCGTGTTACCTTGACCATTGGAAGACCATGACATGGTTCTTGTGAGCAAGTTGGATGACGGCAACATCTCGTCCATCGGCCGTGTACTCGAGATCAAGGCCAAGGAACTTGTGTTCATCCTCGTCATGCCATTTCTTCAAATCGGCAAGAAGACCCGGGACCTTAGCGCAGTCGTTCGTGTAGGCGACATCGAGAAGGGTCTTGCATGGTGTTGACACATGAGTAAACTGAATACCAATTCGATTCATGGTGGAGGATTTGGGGAAGAAGAGAGGAGAGCAAGAGGAAGAGGAGAACCCGTACTGTAGCAAATGGCCCTCTGTTCTCTGATCCGTCGCGAAAACACAACTTCCAAAGCGCGCGGCCTTTTAGTCCCGGGCCGTACTACGACCCGGGACTAAAAGGTTTCTCGCGCCAGGCGAACGGTTGCGGAACACTTTTAGTCCCGGGCCGTATTACGACCCGGGACTAATGCCCCCTTTAGTACCGGTTTTTGTTGCAACCGGTACTAAAGTGGCGCACCAATGCCTCTGTTTCTACTAGTGATGGGAACCCTCCCGCCGCTGAGAGATCGTGATCCGCCACTCCTCCAAGGCCCTAAAGCCACCGGAGGCGGAGCGGACCAGCGGTGTCGCCGGCGAGGGGGATGGAACCCTAGATGGGTTTTTTTTGGATCGCCTCTCTCTTCTGAAACATATGCCTACAATGTTGTTGTAAAGGATCAAATACAAAGGTGGTGCCTGGATCGCCGCGGGTGCTAGGCCTCTTGCCCAGCTCATCCCTTAGGGCCCTTGGGGCAATCGTGCATGTTTTGTTGTTTCATGTCTTTCTTTGATGGCGGCAGCTTCTTTGACTTTGGCCTAGGACTTTTCGTTTCTCATGCTTAATCGATAAAAAACTTATAAAGCAAGAGCTCTTGCGCAGCTTAAAAAATGTTTCTTTTGTTGGCATGTCGTGATTTGTTTATCTCATAGATTAATTGGATAATTTAATAAAAAGGTTAGAGTAATTCTCACTCGAATGGGAATTAATTTGTTCTCGGTTAGGTGAAGTCATCAAATTTTAGTAGCAGCCCATGTTGCAACTCATTCCTAACACAAATAACGAAACAAATCAGCAGTCCAAGACAATATTCTCAGTTGCAACCCCACATAGAACTGAAAAATATCTCAGTTATAACCCAACTTGCAACCTACAGATGCGCGAATCACGATGTAAATTGGATGGTGGAGAACTTGACTGGCCACTAAAGCAAAACCAGAGTAAGAAAGACCCGATTGTTGTTTGCACAAAGACATTTTAAGATGTACTAGGTATATTGATCGTTAAAACTTAGTTTGGAAATGTTGATATTTAATAGGTGTGAAGATTTGAAATTTTGTGAATTGCGAAGAAAGTTTAGGGGTAAAAATTGTGAAGTTTTCGAAATTTAATCAAATTAGGGAGTTATTCAGATTTGAATTTTTTTTTGCATTTGTAAAGTGGGTAGATTTGAAAGGCACTTTTTTTTGAATTATTCAAATGTATGTGCCATGCTCCTGTTTGGTGAAATTTAAATTTAGAAACATCGATATGCAAATATGGTGGTTAGAACTTGTAGAGTTCTTATGAAGACAGATCAATCGTTTTGCTGGTTGAACAAAATTTTCAGTGTTATTTACAAATCTATTACAGTAGATTGAAATTGAAAAAAAAAGGAATTACAATTATTCTGCAAAATAAAATGTTCTGCATTTATTTTTTTTCTTCTTTTTTATCATTATTGCAATGTTGTTTTATTGCAAATGAAAAAAAGAGCAATTTTTTTTATCATTATTGCAATGTTGTTTTATTGCAAATGAAAAAAAGAGAAAAATATGAAGGTTGAATTTCAATGTTTTTACAATTTTATTTGAACAAACTAAAATTGGGAAAGCATTTTTCTTCTCTTTGATTATTATTTCCAATGTTTTTTTATTGTAAAACAAAAGGAAAGCAAATAAGAAAAGAAAAGAAATAGAAAGTATTTCCAATGTTGGTTTACTGTAAAACAAAAGGAAAGCACATAAAAAAGAAATAGAAAAATGGAGCTAAATGGAGGTGGAATGTCATTTCTACATTTTTTATATTTGATATTGTAGTTGTTTTAATTAAACAATAATTATAGTTGTTTAATGATGCATGCAAATGTGTTAAATGTAAAGATTTTAAATTTTTTATAATTATGGTTTGAAATTGAAAGTTATGAATTTTACAATTTGCATATGTTTTAAATTGTGGTTTGGAAGATATTAATTTGAAAATTTGCATGCATGTAAATGTGTTAGTTGTAAAGTTTGTAATTTTCTGAAAATTTTGGTATATTAATTATTTTTTTCTGAATTATGGTTTGAAAGTTATGTATTTTACAATTTGTAACAATTTTCAGTATTTTTTTTAAAACTAACCGTGGGTCCCGCATGTCAGTCTCGGATGGGCCTGTGCTGACGTCATCAGGCGACGTCTGCCGGCGCGGCGGAGACGGCGGAGCTGCCGAGCTCACATCCGGCCAGCGGCGAACGCGCGGGAGGCTGGGAGCAGGCAGATCTGAGTGCTACAGTATAGGCGAAGCGAATGGGCGGCGCGGCGAGCCATTTGGCTGCCGGAATCGCCGGCGGCAAGCAATCCCGCGGCGGCGGATGTCCAGATGAGTTGTGGTGGTGCGGCGGCGATTCGAGTCGTCCCGACGCGCGTTCTTCAGCGAGGATAGAGAGGGCGAGGCGGTGGAGGTCGCCGTGGGTTTGGATTTGAAGATAGAGAAGCGAAGGAACAGCACGGCGCGTCGGCGGCGCCGGCAACCTCGGCGCCGTTCGCGAGAGAGAAGGAGGAGGGGAATTTCGGCGGACGGTTTTGCATAAAAGTCCATGTCTTCCTGTGTAATTATGAACAGGTCCCTCGCAGTGCAATAAGTTGGACCGCGGGTTGCTTTACGGAAGTTTCGGGTTCTTTTTTGTAAGGTTATGTGCGTCAAAATTCGTGCGCCACGACGTGTCGCTGTGTGATTGGAAGAAATCCAACTGCTACACGGTCGGACGGGTGTGCGAAAAAAGGCGACGTGGACGTGCGGAGGGGGAGTGGTTCTGTCGAACTTTTATATATAGTAGGGATTTGTCGTTTTGTTTCGCTAAGTCTCAATCGACCGATATTTTCTCAAATTTTAGTCTATTTAGAAAAGTGCACTTTTGCAAACTGAAGTTGCACTTTTCAAAACTCACGAAAATCTCAGTCAACTGGGTCATAGCCGGGACTTTTATTATATCCTCGTACCTATGTCGATTTACACACATATACATAGTGTTACCCATTTGATCGCAATTATGCCACATCAGGTGCAATGGACACACACATTCAGAGATTACAGATAACACATTCAGGTATCAATGGACACACACATTCAGAGAACGGTGCAATAAGCTGGGGCACTGACGATTTATGTGTTGCAGAACAATGCCATCCATCAGACATGCACATTGCCGCTGCTATCTGTCTGGCGATCGTGGCTGCTGTTTGTCTGACGATCGCGTCTGAGCAACCTGCTGCAGATTCTTCTGATCCGGCGGCCTCCAGGTAGAGATCGCCTCCGGACGGGCGGCGTCGGGTGGAGCGACGGCGACGACGCAACGTCTGTGACGGTGGAGTGAAACGCCGGGATGCTGCCGCGGCACACTGGGCAGGAATTGCGCAGCGACAGCCACGTGACGATGCAGTCGGAGTGGTACAGGTGGCCGCAGGGGAGCAGGCGCGCGGGCGCCGAGGGCAGGAGGGGTCGGTGCAGACGGCGCAGACCAGCGCGGCGTCGGTGACGGTGATTGTGGGCAAGGCCGCGATGGACTCCGCCGGCGCCGCTTGTGACCCGCCGCGTTGGAGCGGCGGCATGTCGAACGTGGCGTCGTAGGCGGAAACAGGAGGCGGCGCCGCTGGCGACCAGCCTCGTTGGAGCGGCGTCTCGAACGTGGCGACGTAGGAGGAAACAGGCAGCAACGATGGCGGCGGCGGCGGCCGTGGCGGGCTTTCGTAATCGGAGTCCGAGGGACTGATGATGTACTCATCTTGCCATGCACCGTGGAGCGGAGAATCCCAAGGCAGGGGCGGAGGCGGGGGCGGAAGCGGAAGCACATCCTCCTGAGACGTCGACATGGTCTCCCCGGCTGTGGACAAGGACAAGGCCAGAGGAGACGACTCGGGTTGCATCTCGCCTTGGTGTTGTCGTTGGAGAGGCGGCGACGCCAACAGAGGGGAGGTGTAGGCGGAGGAGTATGGCAACCATAGGGAAGAGACGGCAGGGGAGGACCGGCGCCGTTGCTCTTCCTGGGAGCAAAGAAGTCGGAATTCGCGACGATTGAGTCGGAGGGGTCGAAGAAGTAACGGCGGCTCCTCCTTGGCCGGGGCGACAACCGACTCGGAGGGGTCGAAGAAGTAATCCCATGTACCTTGGTTCGACGGCGGCAGCGGCGGCCTTGTGGAGGAACTGGAGGTGGAGGGTCGCGTGCACTTGGACACCAGAGTCCGCGGGGCCGTCGTGGAAGAAGAAGATGATTGCAGAATTGGCGGAGGCGGGCAATCGGGGGGTTTGATGAAGCAATTCCATGTATCGTCGGACCCGGACGCCTGCAGCAGCCAAGGCGGAAGCGGAGGAGGAACCAGATCCCGCGACGTCAACATGGTGCCCGCGATGGTGGACGAGCACGAGGTGAGCGTCGTGGAAGAAGGCGACGACGACGAAGACGTCCTGAAAGGGGCGGGGCATGGGGGTGGCGGAGGCGGAGGCGGCAACACCGGCTGGGGCGCTTGGTGGTGGGGCGTGGGCGTGGGGGAGTCATCGAGGTAGTCCTGGCCGCAACGGGGGCAGAGGGTGAAGTGGAACGGGGAGGGCGGGGCGGGGAGCGAGAGGATCGCGCTGCAGGTGTGGCAGTAGAAGCGCACGGTCTCGGCCGAGGCCACGGCGAAAGTGGCCATGGCGTGGGCTTCCGATGCTCCGGCGGCCGGCTCGCGCCCTGCCTACATCCCCTATATCAATGTCGCCGAGAGTTGGTGGTGATTGACTGACTGTTGTGCTGGCCGCGTTTTCTTCTTCGTTCTGGCTCCTTTGGATGACTTTCCACGCTTTGGTGACATGGAGGGTACTCTTAGCGTGTGAGCGCGGCGTTGCTAGCCATGTGTTCGCACGTGGTTTTTAGCATCTTGTAAATGTCTGCTCCCCTTCTACAGTATAAAAATAAGGTATGCCGCCTTTGGCATACTCTCCAAAAAAAAGACATGGAGAGTACTAGGAACTTGATATCAAAGGCTAAATGTTTAATTTATATCCGTTTGTTGGCACTTTGCAGATTTTGTTACGTAGATGCTCACGCACCCCAGATGGTGGCCGCTGAGAGCAGATCGGGTAAATTTCGCTAATCATTGTCTTTTCAGCCAGGTGGGAAACACATTATATAGCTTCTCTTGAAACGGAAGAACTTCACATCATAGTTCAAGCAGTTCAGAAAAATTCTAAGATGTGCATGAAGCCGTACTATAATCCACCAGATCACTGTCGCCAGAGTTTCTTTTGATTTGATTTCCAGAGCCCGCGCGGTACATCTTCAGATGATCCTTCAGACGCACCGATACAGAAGACGACGCTGCCTTACAACCCTCCAATCGGCCCCGAAGAACCTGCAAGCCAAAGCCATGTAATCTTGCAAAACCGTAGATTGTTTCCGAACTTCCCAAACTATCCAAACAACGCTAGAACTAATAATGATCCTTCTATATATCTGTTGCTGCTGAATATTAAGGGCCACGTTTTGATCCGCCGGAGATTCAAATTCATAGTTTCGGGGTAAACAAAAAGACTTCAAGCAGATAGAAAATGACACTATATAAGTCCAGTAACACATGTTGTCTTTTGACCTTGTGTTACTATTTTTCAGGAAAAGGTGAGAGAACCAGGTACGTTTAAGTTCGATGGAAAAAGGCAATGCAGAACATTAGAGAATAGTATGGTGCTAAAACAGCAACTGAGACAAGAACATCACTGTGTCTGCACTACCAGGTAAAAGGGACTGTGGGAAATATTACAGAAATTAGTAGGAAAGGCGCGCTTTGCCGCACCTGTTTTTCTCTTTATCGTTATAAAGATTTTATTGAAAACTACCCCTGTCACAAGCTTGCAATTTCTCTCTTTTTTAGGCAAGTGAAAGATGTCACAAATAGAACTGTATTGACCAAATAACAGCAGGCCATCAGCTGCACTTACACGGGAATTTACAAAGCAACCAATCAACATAAACAAAAGAGACTTGAAGGAAACAGAAGATTTTAGCAGGTACACAACACGTTCACTGTAATAGCTTCAGGGGGACACAGCTTTAGTTTGTTGGAGCATCTCCAAGCGAGGCCCCCATAGCCAGCCCAAACGCCCGGGCGATCCGCCCGGACAGGTTTTGGGCCGAAAACCGCCACCCAAGGGAGGCTCTCAAAGCCATCCCAAACGACCGGGCGGTCCGGCTACCCCCAAACCTAGCCCTGGGTTTGGCGCCGCCCGGACGTGCTGGCCGGCCGGCTGTCGCTGACAGCCTGGGCCCAGTTGGAGAGAAAGGTGACCAGCGGCGTCCACGCATCAGGCGACTCGCCGGCGTAAAAACCCGCTTCCTCTATCCTCTCCGCCGACCAAGATTCATTTCGATCCGTTCCGCTTACCTCCTCTCCTCTCCACCTCCTCCTCTCCTCTCATAGACAATGTCGGACAACTCCGGGAGCGTGAACTGGGAGGATGCGGAGAGCAAGGCGCCGGCGGCGAAGAAGCCGATAGAGCAAATGGACGACGAGGACGAGCTTGCCCTCCACCTCGGCATCCGGTCGCTGGAGGACATGGGAGGCTCGAGCTCGGCGGCGCCGCGGGCAGCCAGGGCCGGTCCATACCTATTGGGGGCCCCAGGGCAAGACGAAGAGAAAGGGCCCTTGTGGACTTGTTGACTTTTTCTACTCCTAGAATGTACAGAACTATTTCAAAAGCTATTACTTGTGAAAATAATAATTGAGTACCTAGCAGATCTGTGATCTTTGAATTATAAAACCACAAACGAAATATTTGCAATAATCGAGTGACTACATAATGCCAGTAAACAATATATTTCTACAAAAGTTCACTTTTCAAAGTGTGACAAGGAGATAATCATTTACAAATAACATTGTCAAAACTGATTAATATTTAAGGATTCTGTATTAGCGTGGGGTATGAACCGTATGATGTAAATGGACGAACAGGCCATGGGCATGAACTTTCATTAGTTTCCATCCTTCCCCAATCTGCTGTGCTCTTCACTCCATCACCATCTTCACGGAATAAAACTTCTCCAGTGCCACAGGAGAGCAGAGTAGTCGACCGAGGAGCAGAGCTTTTTTAGGTAAATCGTATTGAGGAGCTGAATCAGGGGGAGGACAGAGGCGCACCATATCTGATCGATATAGAACCATTGAGAAAAGGAAAGAGAGATATTTGGGAACGAAATTGCACCTTTGGTCTCTATTAACTGTTGCCGCGACCTTGGAAACGGAAAGGCACGGGACGGGGGTCGGGGGCGCTGTTTTCTAGGATTGATAATTTGGGTATGCTGGCGATTGACATGCCTGGCGGTTAATTATTAGTTTTAGCCGGTTAGTCGCTCCCATCTCCATTATCCAAGTGCGTAGTGGGCTTGATCTTCTACTCCTTGGGCCATTCTACTTTTTTTTCTTATTCGTGGACCTAAGGCAGAAAGATGTATTACCTGGGTCGGGGCCTCTGCCTCCAGGGGGCCCAGGGCGGTCGCCCCGCCGCCCCGCCCTATGGGCCGGCCCTGCGGGCAGCCACTGGCGACTGTAGCCACTGGTCAGCTCCGGCGCGTAGATCGGTGCCGCCCCATCTTCGCGGTAGGGTTTCCCCCTCGAGCCGCAGGTCGGCTCCGTCCTCTGCCCCGCCGCGGCGCGGTCGGTCGTGCCCCGCCAGTCCAGGCCCCTGCTAGGTGGCAGATCCTTCCGGATGGGGACGGCTGGAGGTTGGTGGAGGTTCCGCCGCCGCGGGCGCCGGAGACGGTGGGACGCGCGTTCCGCCAGGCGATGCGGGCAGGCCAATCCGTCAGCGTGGCGGCTGCCGTCGCTGGGGCGGACGGCGACGTCCCCCTCTAGGTGGTGGCCAAGTCCTTCACCTCCGCCGAGTCCAACGCCCATCGCCGCCGCCGCCACAAAGACCAAGAAGCTCTGGAGGCGGCCATCGCGCTGTCAAAGAAGGAGGCGGAGAAGAAGAAGGTGGTCGCGGCTAATGCGAGCCATCCCAAGAAGGTTTCAACACATTCTACAGGAACACCAACTTTGCTGCAAACACTACATTACAGGAACACGACCACTCAACATATGTGAAGCAAACTTTTCCTTTCTCGTCAGGAGTCAGCCAGCCTCAGCACCATCGGTCCCCAGCCTTGCCTCCGATGAAAAAATTCAGTTGCCACCAACAACAACAGCTTTGCTCCTCTGCGTTGAGTTTTTCGCAAATTTGCTCTCTGCAAGCCAGCCCAATACGAAATAAAGTGAGACATAAGAAATATTACGGTAGTAGGGTCCTGAAGGAGCACTCCATTAAAGCAAGCGTTGTTCCGGGTCTTCCAGATTGCCCAAATTAACGCAGAGATTCCTGATGATATCAGGAGCCTATCTTTCACAGTAAAAGTTTCTAACCAAGCCGACAAACTATCAAAGCTTACAGGCACAGTTCTTAGCATGAAGGCACATCTAATCACCCCCCACACATATCTAGCTACAGAGCAAGAGAAGAACAAATGATCTATAGTTTCTACATTGGAGCAAAACATACATTTATCTGAACCTTCCCATCCCCTTGACAGACGCACATTTTTAGTAAGGATACTTTTCCTAAAAGCTAGCCACAGAAAAACCTTTACTTTGAGAGGAGTTCTCACAAACCACACCCTCCTATAGGGTACCTTGACCTGAGATGCTTTCAACGTAGTGTAGAGAGATTTTACTGTAAAACGCCCCGACTTTGTTAGAGTCCAACTACATCTATCCTCTACATCTCGCAGCTGCACCCGAGGGCACAAACCTTGCAGTTTGAACCACATATCTGCTGGTTCTCTCCACAAATTCCTTCTAAAGTTAAGCACAGTCCACCCCTCCGATAACACTTTAGCTACACTGACTTTCTTGTTATGTGACAGGTTATATAATCTAGGGAAACTCTCTCAGAGGGTTCTTTCCCCTACCCAGAGATCTTCCCAAAAACTCGTTCTTAAACCATTACCAATTATTTTTCAACAAAAACTGAAAAAGATGTCCCTTACTTTTAACAGACCAGACCAAAAATGAGAGTGCACTGGTTTCAACTTTACATGAGCTAGGGTTTGTGTATGCAAATATTTAGTCCTAATCAACCTCTGCCATAAACCATCTTCGTTTTTAATATTCCACAACCACTTGCACAACAAACACACATTCATAATGCTCAAATCCAACACACCCAAACCACCATTGTCTTTAGGTTGACACACCCTCCTCCCACTTAACTAGATGGTACTTTTTCTTACCGTCTTGCTCATGCAATAACAACCTTTTCCTGAAGAAATCCATCCTCTTTCCCGAGCCCTTGGGCAGAGGAAAAAATGACAACATATAAAAGGGAACATTACTAAGGCAAGATCTTAGGAGTATAAGCCTATCCCCATAAGAGGTGCACTTTCCTATCCAAGCACCAGCTTTCTTCTCTACCTTATCTTCCGATGGTTTCCAATCAATTTTCCTAAGCCTCTTATTGTGCATAGACATTCCTAGATATTTAAAAGGCAGCACACCTTCTACACAAGTAAAAATTGAGGTAAACTCTACACTCCTATCTTTTGATTTTCCATAGCAAAAAACCTCGCTCTTCATAAAGTTAATCTTAAGCCCCGACAAATGCTCAAACATACAGAGTAATTTCTTTAAGTTTCTAGCGGACTCCAAGTCATCTTGAAACATGGAAATATTGTCGTCAGCATACTGTACCATGGCTAGCCCCTCATCAAGTAAATTAGGTATTAAACGCTTGATCAGTCCACTTTCCTGTGCTCTCTCTACCAAAACCGACAGTACATCTACAGCTAAGTTAAAAAGAATGGGAGAAAAAGGGTCCCCCTGCCTTAAGCCTTTTTTTGGTAGGGAAATAGCTACCTATTTTATCGTTTACCATGATAGCCACCTTACCATCCTCTACAGGTTTCTTTACCCAATCTATGAATCTATCTGGGAAACCTTTCATCCTAAGAATATCAAAGATAAAGCTCCAATTTATTTTGTCGTATGCCTTTTCGAAATCCACCTTAAAGAAAACAGCATCTAGTTTCCTGGATGTTCAAATCTTCATTGAACTGGACATTGTTCTCACTCTTCTGCAAATTTACAATGATAGCCTTAAGAGCACTCACGAGTCAAGACAACTACTAATTTTTTTTGCGTTGGCGTATATATGTTTAGGGGTCGGGTGTAATGCTTAATACTTTTAACTAATTAATGAAGCCCTTTATCAAAAAAAAAGTGTAGGCACCACAGGAAGTGCGAAGACACTAATAATGTTATCAGGAAATCTACTCCATTCAAAGCTATGTCTAAGATAACCATTGTAATATACCCAGCAAACTTCTTCAGTGGCAGAATTAAGTATTAACCTCTAACCACGCCACTGGAATATCTCTTCCTTATTAGAGACTATTTACAAAAGAACATACACATGAGAAGATCAGACATATGCAGCGAGGAAAGAAAGAAGAGTGGCGTAATGCACAACTGGTATACAAGCTGCCGCGTGGTTTTGCATTCCAAGTTTCCAACACAACGATGCTATTAAGAGAACCATAATTTTAATACATACTGATTTCACAATAATGAACTATTTGAAGTACTCAATCAACCCAAAAACATCGTTATTCCTGTTACTGTGGCACTTATAGTAGAGAATAGGAAGGTTATATCGTCTCGGATGAAAAATATCAGCACATAATATGTCTCCACGCCTATGTATAGATGATATCCCTGTATTTTGGATTAAAGTAATGCACATAAAACACCCTAAAAGTCAAGAGTGATTGTTTTGATTCCCTAATATATCAAGAACAGTGCTCTGCACCTCTGCCGGTGTAACACCAATTACATAGGACGCGGACTTTTGGCTCCCATCAGCGAGCGCGGAGGGAATCTTGTGGCTAGGAGTAGTGATAATTACGTGTAAAAGTTTCAGTAAGACTACTCATAGTGGGAGTAACGTAGGTAGTAACATAAGTGCCACATAGATAAAAATGATGACGTGGCATGCAATTAAAGAAGAGAGAGACAAATGGAGTAACTAGCTATGTTATCATAACATCACACAAACCAAGGCAATATGAGTCTACAACCTAATTAATAAATAGTTGCATGACACCACACATAAGTTACTACCCACTATAGAGGTGGTAACATATCCTAGTAACATATGTATGTTACTAGTCCAAGTTACTCCCCACTATGACTAGTCTAACTAGGAATACTTATGTACTCCCTCCGTTCGGATTTAATATACATTCTAGCCCCAAAATTTGTTCGGAATTAATCTACATTCTGGGTGGGTCCCACCCCATTAATTAAGAGGGAGAAAGTTCAAACACCATGCATGCACCGGTTTGTTATTCCCCATGCATGGATTACATTAACTAAACTTGGTTTAACCAATGGATTGTTTATATATCATGGGACCATAATTGTGTTGCATTGTGGGGTGTGTAAAAGTAGTACTAATAAATGCTAGCCTAATTTGTCTGAAATTTTACAAAATGTAGATTAAATCTGAACGGAGGGAGTATACAAGAAGAAATACGGGTCACGTTGGTCCACCCGTGGGAGTTAATTGGTGGAAGATAAATCCTAGACAACAAATGATATTTAAGATTACTATAATCCCTTAACTTTCTGGTGCGTGCATGGGAGTTAAATGACATTTAATGTTCATACTAATTGACGTGGATTAGAGTGATGGTCATTAGGCAGGTTGTATTATGGACTGTATATGCGCAAAAATAATTTATTGATTCAAAAATTAGTAAAAAAGATCAAATATCTTTAGAAGTAAAAGATGGTCAATTATAGGCCAAAACTTTAAATTATAGACAATAGAGAAATATTTATATTTATAATTACTAGGAATGGTATTTAACAAAAATCTAAACCTTGTAATGGTAGAAAAATTCATATTTATAATTACTACGACATGGCATTGCCAGATGTCTAGCTTACAATGGTGTATTAATATTCATTTGAAAGAATGACCATATGTGGCAAGTGAAAAATGTAAAAGAGCTTACACATGTTTAAATTTTTATTTTTATGGTAAGGACATACAATGTCATATTGAGACATAATAGTAATTATAATGTAAACTAAATTTGTAGTGTTATATTTTTTGTAATTTCCGTAACAGTTAAGTGTGTTGCAGTGTGAGTTAATGAAGCTAGATGGAAAATGGTTTGGATTCAATTGGAGGTAGGGGAGTTCATTTAATGAAATTTCAATGACATTTAATTGCATGTGTGGGACCGTGGACAATTATGCTAGAGAAATACGAACCTAATATAGAAAAATACAATATAGAGGGAATGCATACGGTAGGTGGAGCAATCAGGGACGTTGGCTAGTTGGGAAAGGGATGGTGGGATAGGGAAGGAGCGTCGCCAGATTCTCTAGGCATTTTCGCAATTACATACATCTAATCTCAAGGGAATTTTGTAAAAACCATGTGGACATGGAAATATTAGAAAAGCTTAAGAATACAAATATAACTATTATAATCTAGACTTTTATCGTTAATTAATTTAATTTGTCCTCTTGACGCAAACTTCTGCCTCCATAATGTTCTGCTAGGAGGCTGCAATTTATAACTATGTCATCGATTTATTCTCAGCCCTCCATAAATAGTTTGGAGGGGATACTCGATCGGTTGAGGTATTTTGATTCATTTATTTGATTTTATTTGTTGGGAACTTGGGATGGATGTGTTCTCACGCCCAAGTGAACCAAAACTGATTGCGTCAGAGTTCTCATGACCAGCTGCCCAAGTGAACCAAAACTGATTGTTCCCCACGTGGTGCCAACCGGTTGTTAGGGAGGGCTGGAGATGGCCCAAGGGGGAAGGGCGAGAGAGGTGTACGTACGGCCGTAGGAGCTCGTTCCAATTGTCAGAGAGGATGAAGATGTCAGCAGTAGCTGCACAAATGGGGACGACGGTGATCCGGTTGTTGATGGCTAGACGAACTCAGCGACGATCTTCAGCAGGGGAGTCGGGCTCCTTTTTCCACGTCGGAGAACCTCGCCAGTTCACCCGTCCGTTTTTAAACTATTGGTTTATTGTATCCTCATACCTGCGTCAATTTACACGCATTTGAACGCCACTTACCCCACATCACATGACATAGTTGTGTGTGGGAGTGGGGGACACACTTCGTGACATGCTGAGATGTAAACGGTACGGATAATTTCCGTTCCGAATTTGCATTCGTATCTTTTTAAAAGATATGGTATGTAATTATAGGAATGCGCCGGATACAGACGAGGATACAAATATTGGTCAATCGGATATCTGACGGATACGGTAAAGGATATGGTATTGTTATTATTTGGCGGATGTGAATTATCCGCCATTTTTCGCGTATTATCCGACCTTGGCAATCAGGATTATCCGATTAAATTAGCCCAACCCAAATAACCAATTAGTCTATTAACTTAATGACTGTCTATATAATATAATTTAACCCCAATGTAATCATGTCATGCGTGTATCTTTCTAGCCTCCTCGGTTCTTCATGTTGTCCAGCACCGCCTAGTGTGCAGCCGTGTCGTTGCATGCGACGCATCTCTCCGGCATTCTGGCCGGGTTATGAGAAAATATACTCGTAATTACTGACATCTGATTGAAAAACTCTAGTTAATCCATAAATTCTAGTTTGTATATGCAAGTTCCAGTAGGAAGCATCGTAGCGTAGATCTGTTCATGATATTATAGCATCGAAGCCATGTACCATGCATACGATTGATTAGTGGTTTAGTAAAGAGAACAAGTTTACTACTCCTCTACAAGCAAATGAGAGCGATGGATCGTTACAACACGGTGACACTCTGTGGCTTTGCAGCTCTCCCGTTGTAGACCTTGGACACACACCTACAACACTTGCCATCCTAGATTGTCTCGTTAAACGATTGGCCATCTAGTGAGTTTTTTTTGGATATTTTTTCATATTGTTTGCAACCGTGAAATTATGTCTTATTACACTTATCTATCCAATAATGTTTGTCCGTTTTCGGTCCGTATCCACACTGTTACCGATCTGAATCCATAGTCCGAAATAATCCGTATTCGAATCTGAATCCGACAAAAAGATATGGTAAAGGAGATGGAGAGAGTATTATTCAGGTAACAATGGACACACACGCTCAATGATCATGTACATGGCAAGATTATGATATCGGTGCAGTAAGCTGGGGGCACCGACGATTTATTTGTGCAGAACAATGCCGCTGCTTTTTTTTTTATTGTTCAACGCCGCTGCTATCTGCCTGGCTATCGTGGCTGCTATTTGTCTGACGATCGCGGCTGCTTTCCGTGCGTCTGAGCAACCTGCGGCCAATTCTTCTGATCCGGCGGCCTCCAGGTAGAGATCGCCTCCAGCCGGGCGACGTGGGTTGTAGGGACGGCGACGCCGACGACCCAATATCTGTGGCGGTGGAGTGGAACATAGGGATGCTGCCACGGCACACTGGCAGGAATTGCGTAGCGACAGCCACGTGACGATGCAGTCGGAGTGGTACTGGTGGCCGCATGGGAGCTGGCGCGCGGGCGTCGAGGCCAGGAGGGGGTCGGTGCAGACGGTGCAGACCAGCGCGGCGTCCGTGACGGTGACCGTGGGCAGAGCGGCAATGGACTCCGCCGGCGCCGCTTGTGACCCGCCGCGTTGGAGCGGCGTGTCGAACGAGGCGTCGTAGGCGGAAACAGGAGGCTGCGCCGCTGGCGACCCGCGGCGTTGGAGCGGCGTCCCGAACGTGGCGCCGTAGGCGGAAACACGCGGCGGCGGGCTTTCATAATCGGAGCCCGAGGGACCGATGCTGTATTCATCATCCCATGCACCGTGGAGCGGAGGATCCCAAGGCGGGGGCGGAAGCGGAGGCACACCCCTCTGAGACGTAGGAGTGGCGTAGGAGTGTGTCGGCGACCGATAAGAGACGGCAGGGGAGGAGGACCGGCGTTGCTCTAGGAGATCTAGGAGGTTGAAGAAGACGGGCGCGGACGCCTGCAGCAGCAAAGGCGGAAGCGGAGGAGGAAGCAGATCCTGCGACGTCGACATGGTCCCAGCGGTGGTGGACGAGCGCGAGGTCAACGTCGTGGAAGAAGGCGACGACGACGAATACGGGATCGGCGTGGAAGAGCCAGAGGTGATGGAGCGCGACGGCCAGTGAAGAGGTGGTGGTGGAGGCGGTAACAACGGCTGGGGCGCTTGGTCTGGCGTGGGGCAGTCATCGAGGTAGTCCTGGCCGCAACGGGGGCAGAGGGTGAACTGGAACGGGGAGGGCGGGGCGGGGAGCGAGAAGCTCGCGCTGCAGGTGTGGCAGTAGAAGCGCACGGTCTCGGCCGAGGCCACGGCGGAGGTGGACATGGCGTGGGCTTCCGATGCGCTCCGGCCGGCCCGCGCCCTGCCTACATCCCTTATATCAATGCCGTCGAGAGGAGGGTTGCAGAGCTCGGTGAGTTGGTGACATGGTGGTGACTGACTGACTGTTGTGCTGGCCGCGTTTTCTTTTTCGTGCTGGCTCCTTTGGATGGCTTTCCACGCTCTAGTGACATGGAGAGTACTAAGAACTTTACGTCAAAGGTTAAATGGTTTGATTTACAGACGTTTGTTGTGGCACTGCTGATTATGTTACGTGGATGCTCACGCTCCCAGATGATGACCACTGAGAGCTGACAGCTGAGAGCAGATCAGCTAAATTTCGCTAATCAGTTTTTGTTCAACCGGGTGGGGAACACATTATATAGAGCTTTTCGCTGAAATCGGAGGAAACCCATCATAGTTCAAGCAGTTCTTGCAAGCTCTCAGAATTCTTTTAAGCTGGACATGAAGCCGTACTACAATCACCAGATCACTGTCGCAAATTGTAAGGCTCCGTCGTCGTTCCGCCACACGCGACCAGAGTTTCTTTTGATTTGGTTTCCAGAGCCCGCGCGTGCATCTTCAGATGATCCTTCAGACGCACCGATATACAGAGCCCTCCAGTCGGCCCCAAAACCCTTCTGTGTTATCTATTGTTCGTGAAAATTAAGGGCCATTTTGATCCGCAGTTTGACGACCCTACAAGTCCAGCGACACCTGCTATCTTTTGAGCTTGTGCTTTCTTTTTTCAAGGGCTGCCTAGAAAAAGGAGAGGGCACTATGGAGCTACTTTGCTTGGTGCATTCAAAAGCTTGACCGACTCACAAACGCGGATAGCTGCAATCGATGCATGCCTTTTGTTAGAAGACAGATGGGAAGATGTCATAATTAATACAGGTACAGTGGGTTGCGATTTGCGAACCTCTTAATCAAGCTAGCGAGGGAAAGATTTACCTTGTGACTTTGTGGTTCTCAGTGCAAGTTATCCTCGGAGAAATGGCATGAAGTTGTATGCCACAACGTTTGCGGGCCTATAACACAACGTGCAAGTCGTACAACAATGGCGGGGCTACCACAGAGGTATGGCTTTGTAGTTGTCACACGGATCACAGAGAAATGGCCTATTGATCAATATTGAAATGGACAACAGACTTGATGCCGCGTTTGGTTTATATCATTTCTGATGATTCAAAACTCAGCCTCCAAAACAGTTTATTCACTTGACTTATTAACCATGTTATTCTGGGGAAGCAGTCCAACAATGGATGGGATGAAAGCTAAACATGGCTACGAATACATGTAATTTTGATGGTAAAGCCAGTGCAGAACATCAGAGAATGATATAGAGCTAAAACAGCAACGAGACAAAAGCATCACTCTCTGCATTACAAGGTAGAAAGAACTGTGGGAAATAGAAGGAACACTACCCCTGTCACAAGCTTGCATTTTATCTTCCTTTTTTTTGGCAAGTAAAAGATGTAACACGTAGAGTTATATTGACCAAATAACAGCAGGCCAAAGCAACCAATCAACATAAACAAAAGAGACCTGAAGGAACAGAAGATTGTAGCAGGTACCCAACACGTTCACTGTAATAGCTTCAGGGGACACAGCTCTAGTTTGTAAGGCCTCAAAAGCTAGGGTATCTTTCCAGCAACATCAACAGCTAAATGCATCAATTTCCATATTTGATAATCACAACCCCAGCCTCTCAATTTGATAACTGGATCAACAGAACCATCAATGCATCAATATGCCACCTATTCAAATCTCCATTGAACTGGTCAATGTTCTCACTCTTCTGCAAATTTGCAATGATAGCCTGAAGAGCACTCGGACAACTGTGTCGGCGTTTGCTCTTGGCCTTCACATTCAACCCTCTTCTACTGCCTAATGAGTAATAAGCAGCAATACTTGAGATGATTTCTCGTAATTCTTCTCAGCTTAAGTGCAAATTCCAAAAGTAGCAACTAATGAAAATCGAATAAACCAAATATGACAACAGAAAATCACATGATACGCACGGAGCCATCGGCAATTTCACTTCATGGAGATTTAATAACTCATATGTCATTATACTATATCATATGCAACTATCAATGTATAGGCACGAAAGGAAGAGCGAGGACAGTAATAATGTTATCAGAAATTCTACTCGATACAGACGATTAGAATAAGTGAATTTAAGGGTTCAGAAAGAAACATCCAAAAAAAAATGTCTAAGATGACCCTTCGTAATATACCCCAAACTTCTTCAGAGGCAGAATTTAGTATTAGCCTCTAAACACGCCATTGGAATATCTCTTCCTTGTCATAGACTATTTACAGAAGTACACATGAGAAGATCAGACATATGTAACTACGAAAGAAAGAAGAATAGCGTAATGCGCAACTGGTATACAAGCTGTGGAGTGGTTCTGCATTACAATACAACGATGCTATTAAGAGAACCATAACTTTTATACATACTGATTTCACAATCATGAACTGTTTGCAGCCCTCAATCAACCCCAAAACATTGTTATTTTGGTGAGAACATTCTGGGAGCCCATCTACAAGGAGTCCCTAGAGGAAGCGACCTGATTTTTTTGGTGAGAGAAACCACAGGCAGAAGCTTGTTCCCCGCATGGTGCTAGCCGATTTGTCAGGAAGGGCTGGAGATGGCCAAAGGGGGAAGGGCGAGAGAGGAGCCCAGAGGAGCTTGTTCCAATCGTCGGGAGGATGAAGGTGCCAGCAGTAGCAGAACAAGGGTGATCCGGTTGTTGATGGCTATACGAACTCAGCGACGGTCTTCAGCAGGGGAGCCAGGCTCGTTTTCCACGTGGGAGAGGCAGCACAGTCCGCCGCCGGCGGAAGGACAAACCCTAGCCGTGTCTCTCCTCTTTTTTGACCAGGTACCTCTTTTTTTCTGAATCGGATGGGTGGAGGGTGTGTACGGTAGAGACAACCAAGTGTAGGAGTGGGAAACTCAGGCCCAAATGCAACGGCTGACCTCACTGGCTGACAGGTGGGGACCTCCAACATAATCCAACCGGAGCAACCACAGCTCCCTCCCTGATAGGGAGCTTAATGCTTGAAGGATTTGTAGATGGTGTTATATAAACAAAACATCAAACCGACGCACAACTGTAGTAGAAACCCAAGTAGCCTGCCTTTTGAAAGTGGCATGCCAATCTAAAAAACGGTTTCCAGTCGGTAGCATAACATCCAACATTAGCAGATTGTAGCTATAACAGGAATGGCTCCATTTCCTTAAACTGCTGGATATGATATATAATTGTGTGACTGAACTCAGAAATATAGAAGAAAAAAATAGAGCAGATCAGCTAATTCATGTCTGCCGAGAAATGTAGACCTACTGTATACACAGAAGATACTATTGGACGTGCAATCCTCGCTGCACACATATCGTACTAAACTTCTGCACATCACGTACAAACGTTCCCAGTTATTTTTTAGCATGGAAACAACTCTTCAAATTATCATAATCTAGTCAATAATGAATATGATCGTTTGCAGATATTTCACTCATAAGTCATAACATCACTAATATGAGAAGTTGGTAACCAAGGGCCAGACATTGCTCAAGACTTCTGTCTCTGAAGGAAATGAGAATGATTCGACATAAAGCATTATGCTGACCAAAAGTTTGCACTGGAATCCTATGATATTTGGTAACAATTTTGATAACCAGCAAACAGCAACTTGCTGAATTAGATCTCATTCGATCCAACTAAAACATACAAACTTCTACCTCCGTTCCAAAATATAAGACGTTTTGGTAGACTGAAATGACCTGCCAAAATATCTTATATTTTGGAACAGAGGTAGTAGTAAGGATAAACTTTCATGAAATCTAACTAGAAAAATATAAAACACAAAAGCAGATACATGAAATGTATACCAATACACCCAAAACGAAAGTCAAATCAAAGCAAACTTACATCAACTCTGTACACTAATGTTGCTTGTGATGCAGGTTCCAACTTCATGGCATGGGTGGATAAGCATCTGCACCAGAACAGTGACAAGGTCATAAATGAAATTTCTCAGACTGGCAATCATGCATTCATGCATAACTTGGAAATATCCATATTAGCCCTGGTTAGAAATTACCTTCAACAGCAGGCCCCAGAAAGATGAATGTGCCCATGCCTTTCAATTAACAAAATATCAACCAGGGGCTAAGGTGTATACAAAAATCCTCACAAATCCAACCAAAAGATAAATCTAACTCCTATTTCTTCCACATTAGGAACACACTCATTTGTTAGACGACACACGGCTGTAGTACTCTGTGAAGTCTAAACGGAAGAGAAGGAATTTTAAATCAACATGCTGCTGGAGAGGCAACTGGGAGATAAACGAATCAAGAGAAGCTGTATAATCTTTCGCGATGCTATCCAAATCTTCACCCATTTTCCGAAAAAGTTCCCCGGCGAGTTGAATCATGGCTTTTCTACCGCCATCTAGCCATGAACCTGTTTCCTTGGATTTTGTTTTTGATTTACCCTTGCCCCTGCAGTAAGAAGGAAAACTCAGAGTTAATCGAACAGTACATGTGATAAGATTTTAAGGAAAATATGGCATTAGATACTTCTGCAATAAACTAACCTTAGCTGCAACTCATATATCCGTTCAAACCACCTATCAGCATGGCTGCGGAACTGTAATATGATATCAAACAGTGCAAAAAGATTTCTCAAAATTCCCAGGGATCGCTCACCGAGGAGAGACTTCTCCACAATTGCGTTGAGATACTTATCATGTCCCACGAGAAGATCGTCCAAATCTTTTGCTGCATCCATTTCTTCTGAGAAACGAGCCCATGAAATCTCCAGGACCTCAAACATAATGTAGTACTGGAAGTTGGTAACAAAATGGTTCATTTCATTAAACAGAACTTGGCATTTCCGAAGAACTGAAACAAACTGGGCCCTGATGCTTGTTCCTTCCTTGTAAAATGGAGAAGAAACAATGCAATTAGGCTTCATTGTCTTCCAGACTCCGGTCAAGGAATGGTCAACACGCTTAAGCTTCCATAAGAAGTTGAATATCTTGAGGTACATCTTCATGACTGAAGCTGTGAACACTGTATCCAAAGGGACCCTAGCATCATACTCTAAGGAGAAGACGTCCCAGCCACGATCACCGTCTCCATGATCCATCATCTTTACTTTTATCCGGTCCAAGATGTCACGGTCATCATATTGTGCGTCAGATGCACGTATTGCAGTCTCCAGCAAGCCAGCAAGGTGGAAGGGGCTAATTCTATTGGCTGGTTCTGACAACTCAGGACCAACAACATCCATTAGATACTGAACAAAATCACCCTGCCCGAGAAGCAAATATCTCTTGATAGCTAGACAATGCTCTTTAAATCGATATCGCTTATGTATTACATCCATCAAACGTTGATCAATCCTCTTGGCTGCTTCTACCACCAATGCCTCCAAAGCATCAATCTGCCCATAACCAAGCCCGCCTCGACTTGTTGTGGTGCCAACATAGGCTGCAGCCTCGGTGGCGGCCTCAGCCCAACCATTATCATCACAGCAAACTCTAAGAAAGTTGATTGACTTTCCTGTTCTAAGAATCCTTTGTGCTAGCACCGGAGAAATGAAAGTCGGTAGCATGTCAGACTGAATAAGGTAGCCTTCGCGCCACAAAGATTCAGCCTTGACTGGCTGCCCAACGATGAAGAACTCACTGAATACATCCTCCAGTTCCCCTTCAAGCACCCAGCTCCGGACCATTTCAAACAGTGGAGAGCACACCCGCCGCAGCAAGCGGCCCATGAAATCTTGAAACATGGGGTCCCCATGCTGTGCGTGCCCATGGATCGCACCAGCCATTCCGCCGCCTCTCAAACCACGGCATCCATCCACCAAGACAGCCATCAAGCGCATCCTCACTGCAGGCTCAGCAAGCCACACAACAAGACGCCGCAGCGAGAGGTAATTGCCCGAGACGCCCGAATCAGATCCAGGTGTTGGAATCGGATTCAACGAGTACGACTCTAGAACAGCAAGCAGCTTATAGTAATCAGATAGCTCCTCCTGTAGAGCTGAGCAGAAGGCCTGAGCCACAGTGCCCACCTCGGTGGCACCATCAGAGGGCAACCGGCTGAGATTATCGGAAATGAAGCCCCGCACCTTGCGGAACAGCCACCCGACCTCACAGAGCTTGCGTACCAGGGTGCGGGTGGAGCGCGGCACGCGGACGGCGTCGGGAAGGTCGTAGGTGTCGCTGCCCTTGTCACACCGAACGTACCGGCCGTCGATGCCCTGGCAGGCGTACAGCACGTCGCGCACCAGCGCGGCCTCTGACACCTCCGTCTCGTCGAGCACCAGCTCGGTGTACTCCCGCAGCGCGATCTCGCGGATGTTGTCCGGATCTTTGGAGACCAGCACGACGCCGCCGGGCGGCGCACCGGGCACCCTCGAGCGCGGCGGCGCGGCCGTGGGGAGGTTGGGGAGGCAGGAGGAGGCGGCGGCGGCGCGGCGGTGGGAGGAGAGCGAGTCGAGCAGGTAGAGGAGCGGCCAGAGCGAGGCGGGGCAGGACCGGACGGAGAGCTTGGAGTGGAGGTCGGCAAAGGCGAGGGCGTCGTCGGGGCGGCCGGAGGCGGCGAGGCGGCGCTTGATGGACTCGGCGAGCGCGTGCTCGTCGGGGAGGACGGCCGGGGCGAGGCGGCTGGAGAGCAGCCGGTGCGCGAACCGCAGCGCGCCGCCCGCGTCGCGTCCCCGCCGCCGGATCCGGCGGAGACGAGGCGGAGGACGAGCTCCTTGACGAGATCCTGGGTTTGGTGGTCCTCCATTGGGGGCTAGGGTTCGAGCCGAGAGCGGCTGAGTTGGGTGGTTTCGCTCTCTTTGCTTTGTTTTGTATTTTTTGGGGGGTGGTCTTTGCTTTGTTTTGTATTTTTTTGGGGGTTGGATATGCTTTGCGGGGAGTTTCAATATTTTAGGCGCGGCGATGAATCTTTTTGAAAAGAGAGTACAAGGTCTTATGGTGTGTGTCTCTGCGAGTGGATCCGAGAGTTTGGAAATGGTTATGACTTATGGAGTTGCGATATGGTCCACGAAAGATATAGGGACGGTACTACCATTAAATCTTTTTTTTAATATCCCGCACAAACAACGGGGTCTCACCATCCACACATGCTAGACCACCGTAGCACAAACACACGAAACTCTAGAGCCGCCGCTCCGACTTCCCTCGCTCGGACACGAGCCGCACCGCCGCGCGGAGTAGGCGCCTTGTAGCCCATGCTACACAAGAGGACCACTCGCACAGTGGCGGACCTAGCATTTTACTAATGGGTATGCCGCATTAAAAAATTACAACTAGTTTGGTAAAATACATTCACCAATTTTGTAAGGGATGGTCAATTTTAGATTGGTATATATGGTATAAAAGCAATAAATAAGTATGGTATAGAAGAATTAAGTTCAAAAATTACAGAAAATGCCATACAAATATTTCCAACACCATACTAATAGTTTAAAATATGCATAAAAAACATACAATACACTAATTGTTGGACAGTCATAGTTCATAATCATAGATGATACAATCTCTCTAAATATAAAGTATACGGTGAATCATAAAATATATATGTTCTCAATTGAATTGTTTTTTTTTGTGAAACACATTTGATTTGTATTTAATTATTTATCCCATGTGATACAGACTATTCTAGAATTAAATTAGAAAAATTGCTAGTTAGATAGGAACGTGGGACAAGCTGTATGATTTGAACATTGTTATCGCCAATCGATCAAGTGTGCCAGGCTATATACTCCATCAGCCCAATTGATCAGGAGTACGTGCGTGCTGCAATCGATGAGGAGTACGTACACGTAGGTGCTGCACTAGACAATACTAGAGAGTTGATCAGGAGGACGCAACGCAATCAAGCAAGCAGCTTCGTATCCATCAGGGCTTTCCCCTACTATGCAGCAGCGTGGCTCGGCGCAGGCATACCCTGTAGATCCGCCACTGCACTCGCAGACCACGAACGCCGCGCCAAAAGATTCGGGCCGTCGCCCCGACATACCAGCCCGACCAACTTTCAGAATGCGTCGACCGGGCCAGGCCGACGAACTCGCTACCCTTGTAGCACCAGGGCGCCACACATGCATTTCTATGCCATGGCCAAACCCCATAAGGCCATTGTCGGCAGCCGCAAAGCCATCCGAGGCCGTCGCCTCGGCGTCCATCCACCGTCCGGAGCCGCCACTTCGGCATCCACCGCCCTTGACCGCAAAGCAACCGTGTGTAGCTGTCGCAAGCCTGCTATGCCACAAGTGTCAAGGACTCCAAGGCGACGCCTTCAAGAAGGTATGACAGAGATGTCATCGCTCGCTCGCTCGCTCCAAGGAGCTCAGGTTTTCACCCGGAATATACATGATACTCGCGACGGCAAGGAGATGCGGCTCCACGATGACGCCTTCAACGAGGTGTACGGCACCGCAGGTACCACCATCATCAGCGCCGGGCTTACATCTCCGCCATCGGGCCACAAAGAGGCCCGGACAGCAGGGGCACGAGCAGCTGCACGGTAGCTACACTCAAACCACCAGTCGCCGCCAGAGACGGGGTGATGCCCGCCACGCCAGATCTGTTGCCGGAGCACCAGATCCACCGCCGCCCGCGTCGGGCCGCATCCCACCTCGCCGGCCGCCACCACCAGAGCCTGGGGCCGCCACCCGGCTACCTTCTTCTCCGCCGCGCCCGAGGCCAGCTGCTGCTCGCCCGCGCCAGATCCTCACCGGAGCGTTGAATCCACCGCCGCCAGCGTCAGCCAGCACGCAGACCTCGCCGGCCGCCACCACCACTGCCCCGGGGCCACCGCCTTGGCGCTCAGCTGCTCCGTCGTCGCAACGCCATCAAGAGGAAAACGCCCCGCCTCAACCTTCCCAGGGGCGCGCCCGGCTTTGCTGGCGGCCCCGTCAGCGGGGGCGAAGCGGGGGAGGATCGACGGGGGACCTACGGCAGCGACAGCTAGGGTTTGCCCCGTGTCGCCAGAGGAGGGCAACACGGGGGTCGGGACAGTTTGTTCTCGCCTGGCTATCTACCATTGAATCTTGATGTGTTAAACATATCTTACCATCGATGTTCTAGGAGGTTTGTTAGAAACAAATCGATCAAAAAGATGGTTAATTGTGTGTTGTTAATGTTTTTTTCACATATCTGGAATGACTTTGAGTTTGTATAGAATTTAACATGTTCATGGAGCCTTACCTTCCGAGAGTATTGTGTTTGGTTACATTTTGAGAAAATAGAGTCCTCAAAGCTACATTATGTTAGTTTGTCTAGCTTGACAGAGGCAGAACATAGACATTCCCCAAAAGGTATACACTGGATCAAAGAACAAAACTCACATGGATCACATCATAATCTACATTTCGGCATGTATAGGGGACATCGATCTATCCCATATGCGATTTTCAATCGAATTGTGGATCTTATTATCTCCGGGAACAAATTAACCTTGTGCATCGTGACCCTACCACTGAAAACTCGATTACTTGGCATTTATACTTGATAACCCACAAGTGTAGGGGATCGCAACAGTCTTCGAGGGAAGTAAAACCCAAATTTATTGATTCGACACAAGGGGAGTCAAAGAATACTTATAAGACTTAGCAGCTGAGTTGTCAGTTCAGCCGCACCTGGAAAAACACTAGTAACAGGAGTGATGTGAAAGTAGCAGTAATATGAGAGCAACAGTAACAGTAACTTAGCAGCAGCACAAGTGACATTGGAGGCAATGGTGCGGAAAATACTTGATGGCGTGTATATGGACCGGGGTTCCCAGCTATCTACACTAGAGATAACTCTCCAAACAAAAAACATGTTTTAGGTGAACAAATTACAGTTGGGCAATTGATAAAATTGTGAGGGCATGACAATGCATATTATGATAAGATAAAGTTCACTGTAGTATTTAATTGGGCATTACAACATAATACATGGACCGCTTACCAGCCGCATCCATGCCTAAATAATCCACTACCGGGATAACTTATGTGTCTCCCGTTAGTATTAAGTTGCTAACAACAGATTATTACATTAAGCAAAGTGTGTAATGTAAACAAACACATTAGACTTAACAGACGTATCCTTAAGCTAAGCATTAGTTATTTTATCCCTATTGGCAACGGCACATCCACAATCTTAGATGTTGCTGTCACTCACCCAGATTACTGGAGGCAAGAACCCACTATCGAGCATAAATACTCCCTCTTGGAGATATAAGCAACTACTTGATCAGGGTAACAAGTACCGGAGAGCATGCAAGATCTTAAATAAAACATAAGTATGATAACATGATGAACAAACTGATCATAATTCCACAATTCATCGGATCCCAACAAACACAACACCAATTACATCAGATGAATCTCAATCATGTATGGCAGCTCATGAGACTATTGTATTGAACAACATGGGAGAGAGAGTACCAACTAGCTACAGTTAAGCCGTAGTCCATGGGGAAACTACTCACAAACCATCATGGAGGCGGAGTGGAGGCGGCGTAGTCGAGGGAGATGGCTCCGGGGGTCAATCCCCGTCCCAGCAGGGTGCCGGAACAGGACCTTCTGACCCCCGAAACGAAGTTTGCTGGCGGCGGAGCTCTGTTGTGTTTCTCGTAAAATCCTTCTCGGGTTAGGCTTTTCTTCATGGGGGCAATATATAGTCCGAAGGGCGGCGCGAGACGATGCACGAGGCGGCCACACCACACCTGGGCGCGCCAGACATGTGGGTCGCACCCAGGTGGCGTCTGGCTCCCTCGGGCTCTGTTTTGGATGATACCCTAGTCCACGACGATCAGCAGAAAATTTGTGAAAACTTTCGTGACTAGACTTTTTCCGTTTGACGTCGTCTTTAGGTCGGTTCGGGGACATCTTTAAAAAGTATCTGGTGCAGACAGCTTTCAGGAAGTCCAAGTCCTCCCCCAACAAGGCTTCTTTTGTGTTCCTGTCAATTTCCAAGTAATTACTACACATCAAAGTGTAAAACAAGAACATTGTGCACTTTTACCACTATTAATAGGTTAGTCCAATAAATGTCTAAAATGATATAGAACTATAATAAACACATGTGGTATTGTTATAAAATAAGCATGGAACATCAAAAAATATAGATACATTTGAGACGTATCAATACTCCAATGGGTGTTTATTCTATCATGTTGTCCTATATAGGGAAAATCAATGTGCTCTACTTCCAATCTTCCCCTTTTAGTTTGCAACCATTGGGGCTCACCAAAAGCAATTGAAAGTGCATGTTGCCCCATGCGTGGTTTTGGTAATTAATGACAATGCTTATGGACTAATGTTTGTATTGAGATATTCTTATAGGTTTGTCCATAGGCATCGCTTGAACTCCATGTGTTTGATTCAAGGTTGTATGCCATCAAGATCATTGATTATAATGGACATATTTGATATGATCAAGAAGAAGAAAAGATACAAGGTTGATCAAGACTAAGTGCAAAGAGTGAATTCAAGTTGATCAACACACAAAGCTAAATGATATGCCATGTGGGATCATGTGATCCAATGGTATGGTAAGAAATTGTTCATATAGATTTGTGAACTAACCCATTATGTGTGTGTGGCATTCCTTTGTTGGGGTTATGTATCTCTCCATGGGCTTACATCAAAAGGAAGATTTCTTATAGCTCACGGAGGATGACGTCAAGTGGTGATCGTCATCAAGGTTGAGATATGCAAGTTCAAGATGGGCATCTAGAAGATATCATATGCTTGAAGCTTGCAACCCATTTGGAGATAATGGTCAAGTGAAGATGTTCCTAAGAGAGGCACTCCCATCATGGTGTATGGGGGAGCAATGTGAGTCTTCACCAAGCAAAGCGCAATCAAGAAAGGTGATCCACTTGAAGAGATCAAGATCGCCATCATCTAACTCAAGTGGAATGCGCAAGGCAAAGGTATGATCTTGATAGGGTTTCTATTTTACCGGTCTCATCGTGTTAGTGGGAGACCGGGTTATATGATAGATGCCGTACTATCAAGAGGGGCTCTCAAGTGAGTAACTTGGTCACATCTTTGTGGAGAGCTCAAACCTTTGCATACTTGGCATATCATCTTTCTTGGTTCTTATTTGGTTTTTCTCCTTGTTGGGTTTTGGTGCTTGTTGTGATCTTCATGACAAGCCCAAGTTTTCCAAAAACGGATTTCGTATGGAAAACTTGTTGCGTTTTCGGGTTGGAAATATTATCGGTTTATACTTGAGGAAAGTTCCACGACTCCCCATGTGTGGCAACTTAACTCTATTTATGATTCTTCTTTTTGTAGGAAAACTCTTGTTGCTATCTTTCCAACAAAATTGTTTCACTTGATTTGGAGTATGATACGTCTCAAACGTATTTATAATTTTTGATGTTCCATGCTTGTTTTATACCAATTGCTACATGTTTTACATACACTTCATACCATTATTATGCATTTTCTGGGACTAACCTATTAACAAGATGCCGAAGCGTCAGTTCCTGTTTTCTGCTGTTTTTGTATTCCAGAAAAGCTAGTCTGGAAATATTCTCGGAATTGGACGAAAATTTACGGAGTCCCCTATTTTATCAGAAGACACCTGGAGTCCGAAGGAGAGGCGAAGTGGAGCCACGAGGGCCCCACACGTGGGCTCGGCGCGGACAAGGCCCACCGGCGCCGAGGGGCGGTGTCGCCTCCACGTGCACCGCCTCGCGACGCCCTTTGGCCTATATATTGCTCCTACCCCGAAAACCCTAAAAGGATGGACGATTTCCCCAGAAAAGTTCCAGAGCTCCGCCGCCATCCGAAACCCTAATTCGGGGGACAGAAGTCTATTTCGGCACCTTGCCGGGACGGGGAATTGCCCCCGGAGCCATCTCCATCGACGCCACCGCCATCTTCATCGCCGTCGCTGCCTCCCATGATGAGGAGGGAGTAGTTCTTCATCGGGGCTGAGGGCTCTACCGGTAGCTATGTGGTTTATCTCTCTCCCATGGTGTGATCTTTATGTGATCATGAGCTTTGTAATCTAGTTGAATCCATAGATGTTACTCTTCATTATCTTATATGCTACTCAAGTGGTTTTATTAATGTAATCTCCGGAGTCACCTTTGTCCCACGGTGCGAAGTTGACAGTGTGCGCCCCGTGTGTGGCTCTTAGGCTAAAGATAACAGGAATACTTATCATGAGTTATTATTTGCGTTGGATGTCTCTATGAAATTGCGGTGTTTGTCTAGTACTATTTAGGGCGCTCAAGTTGACAGTGTGGGGTTCCCTAGATATGGAATGCGACTTTAAGGTGCGCTTTTATAGCCCTACGCGGTGGATTGGTGTTCGTTATCCAACGAGAGAATAACTCAGAGTAGCATAGTGAAGAGGAAATATCTATGTATTCAATTATATTATTATTGTTGAGAGTGTCCGCTAGTGAAAGTATGATCCCTAGGCCTTGTTTCTAAGCATTGAAACACCGTTTACAACCAGTTCTGCTACATGTTTGCTTGCTGCCATTTTTATTTCAGATTGCAATTACCACTTATAATCATCCATATCACTTGTATTTTAATATCTCTTCGCCGAACTAGTGCTCCTATACATCTGACAAGTGTATTAGGTGTGTTGGGGACACAAGAGACTTCTTGTATCTTAATTGCAGGGTTGCTTGAGAGGGATAACTTTAACCTCTACCTCCCTGAGTTCGATAAACCTTGGGTGATTCACTTAAGGGAAACTTGCTGCTGTTCTACAAACCTCTGCACTTGGAGGCCCAACACTGTCTACAAGAATAGAAGCGTGCGTAGACATCAGAGTTCGTATGAGAAAGTTTTGAGGTTTGCAGTTTTGCTGAGTTGTGGCAGGTTTTTCTAGGCCGGAGTCTCCGGTCTCCCCCAAGGCCGGAGTCTCCGAACTCAGGGCACCGAAATATCCGGCCTCTTGCTTTGGAAGAAATCATCCCCAAGCGTCGGCACCTGCGGTATAGGGGTCCGGAAGTGGACCGGAAGTGGCCCGGAGTCTCCGCCCCCCTTTCAGGCCGGAGTCTCCGGTCTCCGCATGCCGGAGTCTCCGGTTTTTTTCTGCAACGGCTCTATTTTTGGGAGACCTATAAAAGGCCCATTCTTGCCCAAAGAGACCAAGCTTTTCAGCAGCACGTTTTTCTCTCTCTCTCTCCCCCACCATTGTTGACCTTGGAAAGCTTGCCTCTCTCTCAATTCCTCCCATGATTCTTGCATATCTTTGAGGGAAAAGAGAGAGGAGATCTAGATCTACATTTCCACCAATACATCTCTCCTCTAAGTGAGGGAACCCTTTCGATCTAGTTCTTGAAGTTCCATTTGTTGAGTTCTTCTTTGTTCTTCCTCTTTTCTCCCCCACAAGCATTAGTTGCTTTTGGTGGGATTTGGGAGTGAAGGATTTGAGCACTTGTTGTGTTCTTGCCTTTACTTTTATGTATCGGTTTGCTCTCTCCACGAGGATTCGTGGAAGTGAAAGTTTGTGAGCTTGTTACTCTTGGGTCGTTGGACCCTAGACGGTGATTGAGACCTTTTGTGGTCACTTGGGAGCTCCCAATCCTTTTGTGGGTTGTGCCTCAAGATTATTGTAATGGACTCAATTTTCGTCCAAAAGGAAATCAATGTGGCGTCTTGAGTTTGAAACTCACACCCCTCCAACGAGACGTACTCCCCTAAAAAGGAGGAACTCGGGAATACATCATCGTCTCCGCGTACCTCGATTATTTCTATACCCGAGCTATTTACTTATGCACTTTACATTGTGATAGCCTTCGTGCTTGACGTCCTTTATCTTGCTATCACCTTGTTGCTTGTCTTGCTTAGCATAAGTTGTTGGTGCACATAGGTGAACCTAGTATATTTAGTGAAAAGATCGAGTAGGTTGACTAGAGGGGGGGTGAATAGGCAACTACCAATTTTAATTTTCTTGTCAACAAGTTAAGGAATTGCTCAAATATAAGTTCTCTAGATATGCAACTAGGTGAACAATCCTATATGATGAGCAAGAAGCTAGCTAACAAGATATACTAAACAAGGTAAGCTAGCAATACAAGTAAAGGTATATATAAAAAGGATAAGCACACGGTGACACGGAGATGATTCCCGAAGTTCACTTCCCAATGGAAGCTACGTCTTCGTTGGAGCGGTGCGGGGTCACAAGTGATCCCCGAATAGCCGTGATATGGCACACCGTATCTCCTCCACTATATGATGCCCTCGAGGTCGGCAACAAACCTTTACAAGGATGAGGCACACTCCACAACCGAATTGGAGGCTCTCACCAATTCCCACGGCTTCCAAAGCCGCAAGAATCACAAGGCCGGGGCACGTCTCCACAACCGAATTGGAGGCTCCCGGCTAGTCCCCGCGGCTCCCAAAGCCACAAGAACGACCAACGACCGTCTAGGGTTCCAATGAACCCAAGATGCACAAGTTCCTCTAAGGAATGGATATGGAAATCAAATCGCTTTGGTGGAAGGGTAGATCTAGGTCAACTCTCCCAAGTCCTAGAAGGACAAGGTGTTTGAGTGGCTAGGGAGAGAGATCTACCAAGTTTAAGCTTGCAACAATGGTGGGGAAGATATTTCTGGTCGTGGTACCCTCTCCAATGTAGGAGAAGGCCTTTATATACTGCCCCCAGATTCTAGCCGTTGCAGACAGGTAAATCGGATAATCCGATTCAAGTCAAGATCGGATTATCCGATGGAATCGGATAATCCGATCAGACTATCATCGGATAATCCGAACAGCTCAGTGTGAAGTTTTCTTCTAGTCCTTAGCAGAATTCCAGCGAAATCTTGATATCGGATAATCCGATATTTCCAACTCGGATAATCCGAACATCTTCAGTGTGAATTTCTTCTAGTCCTTAGCAGAATTCCAGCGAAATCTTGATCATCGGATAATCCGATACTTTCCAACTCGGATAATCCGAAATCTTCAGTGTGAATTTCTTCTAGTCCTTAGCAGAATTCAGCGACTTTGCAAATCGGATAATCCGAATCTTCAACATCGGATAATCCGATTTTTCAGCAACAAAACTGGCTCTTTTCAACTCCCTTTTTGGTTTCGATGCAAAGATGTTTTACACACTTAAAACCTGCATCACTTGATTCACATGTTAAATTGTCACTAGTGTTGTTGCCTAACACACAAAACACAAGGGATTAATAAATGTCCTTTCAATCTCCCCCTTTTTGGTGTTAGATGACAACACTAGGATTTGCAAGGAAAGCATAGTTATATATTATCTAGATTCCCGAGCTTAAGTCATGAGAAGCTCCCCCTGAATGTGTGCATATAATTAAATTGCATTGGAATACAAATGCAATACATATAGGAGGAGGACACTTCCAAATATTGAGGAAACTAGATGGAGACATATCAAAATAGGTTGAGTTTCGATAGTGGACTATACCTTGTGCATAATAGAGTAGAAATGAACCTTAGCACAAGAATACAACTCATAACCATATTAGAAATCCATATGTCTCATAACTTAAAGGTTCACACACATAAGTTCCACATGAAAACACAACACAAATAAGTTCACGAATAAGTTCGACATAAATGGACACAAGCGCAACAAGAATGGTAAAAGCATATGCTTGTGCCCGAAACCCATGCAAATCCCACACGGAGACCTAATAGAACTACTTCTCCCCCTTTGGCATCGAAACGCCAAAAAGGGAAAAGAGCGATGCTACGACCCAAGTAGATCACTCCGTCGCAGAGGCATCATCATCATTGTCATCACCATCCTCTTCTGAAGACTCATAAGTACGGGCACGAGTGTAGGATGGCGGGAAGGGCCGGCAGACGCTGTCTCTAGCAGATGAGACTCAAGCTGAGTCCATGGAAACTGAGAGCCCTCGTTCCACTGAGCAAAAGAGAGAGGAGCAGACTCTGGAGGATCATTTGGGAGGCGAGGAAGGTGCTTGAGAATGTTCTCCTGCCTAAGATAAGTGTCATATTGTCCCCTCCGGATGTCAGCATTCATGCACAGGATGTTCCGCTGGAACCAGTTGAGTTTCTTGGGCGGATCAAAGGAAGGAACCGAGACGGACGAGTGGCACCACGACGAGCATCACCCATGAAGGAACCACGGGCAGGAGCTGCAGCAGCAGAAGATGGAATGACCTCTTTCCTCTTCTGATAAACCTTCTTGTACGATGGGGCTCCATATCATACCGGCTGAAGTTGTGGTTCTTCAGAGTGTCCTTGATGAGCATCATGATGTAAGGAGCATACGGAATAGTGAGCCCACTGACCAAAGAGTCATACAACTCACGAAAGATAAAATGCATCACATCCACTGTAAAATCCTCTTCAGGGTTTTCATTCTCAACAATTTTCTTAGCAAGGCAAAGCAGATTTGCAAGAGGAGCAACTATATTGTCATTGTTACCTCCACTGGGAGCAATAGTTGAGCGGAAGATGATCGCAAGCTGGTCATAGAGGGGCAGGAGGCCCTTTTTTCACCAATAATTGCACCAGCCCCATACATATCCTTCATTATGTTTTTGTTGAACTTCTCAACAGTGTGCATAGTGTAACCACTGGGAGGAAGGTTGCTCTGGTAGGGTGCATAGCCAAGAAGAGTAGACAACCGAGCAAAGGAGGATGTGCACTGAGTGCGACCCGTCATCCACTTCATGGTCTTTATGTGGTCAGTCTCGATCACCAAGGTGGAGAAAAACTGCAGAATCATTCCACATTGTAGGGGCATTGCTTTCAATGAGTGAAACCAAGCCCATCTGTTCAATCACATCTGCAGCTTGAGCATAACTGGCCTTGGCCTTGATATCTCGCATTCTGTAGGGCTGCATCGGGCGAATAGGTGGTTATAGTGCTTATAGATGTCATTGTATATATATCTGCTCCATGCACCAGAAGTTGGGATCTTCAATATCATCATCTCTTGGCATACTCGTATACCAGTTGGACTGACGGACTCGGGCATAGTCAATTGGGTTCATGGTCAAATAGTTGGGGCGAGTTTCCTTGAGCTTCTTGGTTCTATGAGCAACTTGCTTCTTCTTCATGGGTTGCTTGCCTTTTCTAGCATGTTTCTGTGGAGGACTACCCGAATCACGACTGCCGGAACCACCTGTGAGATAGAATAATAGATGGATAGCATAGATGAGTACACACAAGTCACAGAGCAAGGAATGGTACAATGTACACTAGAAGAGCATCCCTAAGTTGAGTCTACTAAGTCCTGGACAAATCAAGATGTGGCTGAAAAATAGCACTGAGCAATTTCGGATAATCCGATTCAGTATGAATCGGATAATCCGACTGGTCGGAATATCCGGTTCAGACTGAATCGGAAAATCCGATCTGGATCTGGCAGCAACAAAGTGATTCAAGTCCTAGGTCTAGCAGTAGATCGACAATAAGGGGGGCTAGCCTAGTGTTCTAAGTACCAAGGGGAACCACAACCACCAGCCAAAACAACTTCTTCCAAAGATTTAGGTGAGGAACACCTAGGAGATGAGAGAGAAGAAGTTACCCTCGTCCATTGAGGAAAAAGCTTCGGTGAATGGTTCCCGGGGAGGAGGAGCACCAAATCCGGCCAAATGCCGGAGTTGGGGCGGCCGGAGATGCCGGGGAGGGCGGGAGAGCAGGGCGGCGTGGTGGAGAGAGGGGTCGGGGGTGGAGAAAGCTCGAATGAGCCCTTCACCCCGACCCCTGCTCTATTTGGAGACAAACCGCCAAATCGGATAATCCGATTTTGACTTGGATCGGATATTCCGATAGTCGGATAATCCGAGCAAGTCAGAATCGGATAATCCGATTTTCAGGATTTCGTTAGAAATTCTGGCCTGCTAACCCTTTCTCCTCAGTTTCAAAATAGGACTTGTGTGCATAAGATGAAGTGTTTTTAGGAAGATAGGCTTGGGATAAGATTGTCAAACTGACATTGGTACTCCACACTCAAACTTGCAAAAATCGAACACGGAAATGCCAAGATGAGTGGGTTTCCCATAAAACCAACAATAGGACCAAAATTCCAAATGATTTTCAATTAAGACCGAAAAGAACCAACTCTTCATAAAGAAGAGGGCGGTGGCCAAGGCCACCATGTATGAGTTTGTGGTGTGACACCGCGAAGATGTATCTCGGGTTCACGGCCACTACTCGTCATTTAAGCTCACAATTCATGAAATGAAAATATAGAGACAAAATGAGTTCTTACTATCGGCATAATGGGGGGAGGGATAGCCCAATGGATTAGGACCGCACTCCCCCTATGTCCATGCCTACATCTAAACCAAATAAGTATCGTCTAATATGGGTAGGTATGCAAGAAATCCACTAAATCCAATTGGATATGTCCACCACATTTAGTTCTCCTCTCAACTCCTTGAATCTTGCTTCACCAAGAGGCTTCGTGAACATATCGGCGAGTTGATGCTTGGTGTTGACATACTTGATTGCAATATCACCCTTCTCAACATGGTCTCGAATAAAATGATACCGAATCTCAATGTGCTTGGTCTTGCCATGAAGAACCGGGTTGTGTGCAATTTTAATAGCACTTTCATTGTCACATAAAAGAGGCACTTTGTCACAAATGACACCATAATCCTTTAAAGTTTGCCTCATCCATAATAATTGTGCACAACAACTACCGGCGGCGATGTATTCGGCTTCGGTGGATGACGAGGCCACACAATTTTGCTTCTTGGAAGACCAACTCACAAGGGACCTACCAAGGAATTGGCATGTACCCGAAGTTGATTTTCTATCCATTTTGCAACCCGCCCAATCCGCATCCGAATAACCAACAAGATCAAAGCTTGTACCATGGGGATACCAAAGACCATAGTTGGGAGTATCCAACAAATATCTTAGAATCCTTTTGACCGCGGTTTCATGACTTTCCCTAGGACTTGATTGGAATCTTGCACACATACCCACACTAAACATAATATCCGGTCTAGATGCACAAAGGTAAAGCAAGATCCAATCATAGAACGATAAAGCTTTTGATCAACTTCCTTACCATCCGGATCTAAGTGAAGATCCGCCTTGGAGTCCATGGGAAACTTATATGGCTTGGCATTGTTCATATCAAATTTCTTGAGCATGTCCTTAATATACTTGGCTTGACATAAGAATGTTCCTTCTCGAAATTGGTGGATTTCAAAGCCAAGAAAATAATTCAATTTTCCCATCATGGACATCTCAAATTCCTTGGTCATTAGCTTGCCAAATTGATCACTAAATTCACGGTTAGTGGAACCAAAGATAATATCATCAACATATATTTGGCATACGAAAAAATCTCCATTTACCCTTTTTGTAAAAAGAGTGGGATCTATTACCCCAATTTCAAAGCCACGGTCTACTAAGAACTCCTTGAGATGATCATACCAAGCACGTGGAGCTTGCTTGAGCCCATAAAGAGCCTTATGTAGTAAGTAGACGTGGTTAGGAAATTTAGGGTCTTCGAAACCCGGTGGTTGTTTAACATACACCAATTCATTTAGTGGACCATTTAGAAAGCACTTTTAACATCCATTTGATATAAGACAATATTATGAGTAGATGCATAAGCAATTAGTAAGCGAATGGATTCAAGTCTAGCAACGGGGGCATAGGTTTCACCGTAGTCGACTCCTTCGATTTGGGTGTAGCCTTGTGCAACCAATCTTGCTTTGTTGCGATGACTTGACCATGTGAGTCTTGCTTGTTCTTAAATATCCACTTGGTTCCAATGACATTATGGAGGAGTCATTGGGTTTTCCACTAATGACCATACTTTGTTGCGCTCGAAGTTGTTCAACTCTTCATGCATAGCCGCAACCCAATCCATGTCTTCAAGAGCATCATATACCTTGAGAGGTTCTAAGCTAGACAAACAAGAGACATGACCACAAAAGTTAGATAATTGATTGCGTGTGGACACACCTCTACGGATACTCCCAAGGATATTTTCTTTGAAGTGTTGTTGGTAATCCAATTTTGATGCACGCCGGATGACCCGGCGTTCCAGGCTTGACCAATTGTTTCACCAACACAAATATCTTCATCATTGCCTTTATCTTGCTCATGGTCAACCGAAGTGGAGTTCTTGGAGTTGTGGGTTCATTATGTTCTTGTTCACCACTAGAGTTGGGTGGGTCTTGACCATCTTCTTGATCAATATTGAGGTGGATGGCTCAACTTGAGTAGAACTTGTTCCTTCTTCTTGAGTATCATCAATAGGTCCTTCAATAGGAATTAGTTCTCCAATCCCCATAGTTCTTATGGCTTGAGATGGAGCATCATCACCTACATCATCATGATCAATATGCTCCGCTTGGGAGCCATTATCCTCGACAAACTCCACGTTCATAGATTCTTCAACACACCCGGTGGATATGTTGTAGACCCTATAAGCATGAGACTTTGCGGCATATCCAACAAATATACCATCAAAAGATCTAGATTCAAATTTAGCAATTTTGCAACCTTTAATGTAAACATGGCATTTGCATCCAAAGACTCGAAAGTAAGATACATTTGGCTTTTTACCGGTGAGGAGTTCATATGGTGTCATGTCCTTGAGAGGACGGAAGAAGAGCCGGTTTGAGTAATGACAAGCGGTGTTGATGGCTTCGGCCCAAAAGTTGTATGGGGAATTAAATTCGGCCATCATAGTTCTTGCCATATCAATAAGAGTGCGGTTCTTCCTTTCGGCAACACCATTTTGTTGGGGAGTATATGCAGCGGAATATTGGTGTTGAATGCCCTCCCCACTTAGGAAATCATCCATAGTGTAATTCTTGAACTCCGTACCATTGTCACTTCTAATTGCCAAAATCTTGGAGTCATATTGGCGTTGAACTAGGGTTGCAAAGTCAATGAATATCTTTTGAGTTTCACTCTTCTTCTTGATGTAGAAAGTCCAACAATATCTTGAATAATCATCCACAATCACCAAACAATATTTCTTGCCACCAAGACTATCATATGTGGGAGGCCCAAAAAGATCCATATGAAGGAGCTCCAAAGGCCTCTTAGTGGAGATAATGGTCTTCTTGGGGTGATTCTTCTCATGCATCTTTCCGGCTATGCAAGCACTACAAGGACGATCTTTGGAAAAATTAACATCGGTTAGTCCTACCACGTGTCCACCCTTTACAAGAGTTTGTAAATTTCTCATACCGACATGGCCAAGTCGGCGATGCCAAAGCCACCCCTTGTCGCCTTTAGCCATTAAACATGTAGCGATTTGAGTGGTCTCTTTTGAGAAATCAACCACATACAAACCGTTTTCACGAAATCCAACAAAGGCGACATTGAGTGTTTGAGTGAAAAGGATGGTCACGTGGTATTTATTAAAAATAACGGTGTAACCGGCATTGCATAATTGACCAACGGAAAGTAAATTGTATGAAAGAGATTCAACAAGAAGGACCTTCTCAATGGATAACTCCGGAGTGATCACCACCTTACCAACTCCCACTACCTTGAGTCTTGCATTGTTGCCAACGGTGACATGAGAGAATGAGAGTAGTTGTTTCAATAAGTCCTTTACTAGTTCTTTGCTTCCGGTCATATGGGATGAGCATCCACTATCAATGAGCCATGAAGATCCACCGGAAGAGAAACCCTACAATAATCAAGTCTTTGATTTAGGTACCCATTTTGGAATGGGTCCTCTTTTGTTAGTCACAAGGGTCTTTGGAACCCAAATAGCATAGTGATAATCATCTCCATATGAAGAGCCAACATATTTAGCAAAAACACAACCATTTGTAGATTTCAAAAGAACATATGAGGGGTTGTATTTTCCCGCAAAGTTATTGTGAGTGGCATTGCCCCTAGTGACATTACCACTCCCAATAGAGTTGTCATTTGCTTTGGCTAACTCCCCCTCCTTCACAAAAACAATATCTTTGGAAGGGGGAGTCGCCTTCTTCTTCTTGTTGTTGACCTTCTTAGAGTTGGGTGTGAACCCAATTCCTTCTTTGCCAACCACTCCCTTTTGATTGCTCAAAAGATCATTGAGGTTCTTTTCCCCTTGGATACAAGTGGCTAGGCCCTTCTCAAGTTGGGCCTTCAACCTAGTGTTTTCCTCAATAAGAGATGCCTTGACACATAAAGGGTTAGTGGAACAAGCATTTGCATCTTTATCATTATGAGAAGTGGTGAAGCTAGCATAGATAAATTGAGCTTGTAGTTTGGCATATGACTCCTTGAGTGTAGTGAGCTCACTTGAGGTCACCTTGTGGGTTTCCCTAAGTTGCTCAAAACCCTCAAAGAGTTGTTATGACTCTCTACAAGTTCCTCATTTTTACTTTTTAGATCAATAGCAATTTGAATAGAGGTTTCACGAGTTTCTTTTGCCTTGGAAAGATCCATGGCATGTGTCTCCTCAAGTTGCTCACGGAGCAATTGTTCCTCAACAAGTTGATCTTCTAGCTCACCAATTTTGTCGGCATGATCACATGCATGCCCTTCGAGCTCACAAATCCTAACATCCTTCTCATTAAGAAGATGCTTGGCTTCTCCATATTGATACATGAGGGCCTCAACCATTTTCTTGGTTGGACCTTGGAGCTTGCTAATGAAGATAGAAATTTTATCCTCTTCTTCAATTTTCCCTACATCCTCAACACAATCCAATAGTGATGGGTTAGAGGAGATAGTAATTTTTGGTGGGGAATTCACCTTTGTTTCCTTGGCCATGAGGCACATAGGCTTGGAGATCTTGTCGTCGTTTGGAGATGAGAAGAGGTTGGCCAATGATGGAGGAAGGGTGCCCATTGCAAGAGCCGCCATTCCTACTTCTTCACTTGGTTCTTTATCCTCCTCACCTCCGGACTCGTATTCCTCTTGATGGGATGCCACAAGAGCCTTTTGAGGTGATCTCTTCATGTAGGTAGGCTTGGGGTGGTACTTGTTCTTCTTTAGAATGAGTTGACCACCATTATCCTCTCTTCTTTCATAGGGGCAATCCTTCACAAGATGAGTGTCCTTTCCACAATTGAAGCACATTCTTTTTATTGGTGGAGGGTTGACGCTCTTGTTCTTCTTGTTCCAAAACCGGGTGGCGGCAAGTGCAAGAACTTCATTGAGCTCACCCTCCAAGTCTTCTTCACCTTCATAGACCGGGCTTTCTTCATATCTTGGATGGTCTACCACACGAGCCTTCAAAGCAAGAGTCTTTGGGCCACGGACTTGGTTGAAAGACTTGGATGTGGACTTCAATGTATCATAGGTGACAAATTGAGCCAAGATGTCATTGGGAGTCATTGTTGTGTAATCCGCTCTTGCATGGAGGTTCATCACCATAGTTTCACTATATGGCATAATTGCTTGAAGGAACTTGGCCTTGACCCATTCATCATCCATATCCTTCTTTCCATTTTCCCTACATGTCACCACAAGCTTGTAGAGTCTTCGGTAAAGTTCGGTCGGAGTCTCTTCGTCTAGCATGATGAAGTTGTCAACTTGATGTTGAAGGACGGCCGCATTGGAGCGTTGAATGCCCTCATTTCCTTCATACACGGTTTCAAGATAGAGCCAAGCCTCATTGCAAGTTTTGAGATTCCGCACATGATCTTCATCATTTGCGGTCATAGCACTCTCAAGAATGTACTTGGCATTTGCATCAAGTTGCTCATCAATCTCTTCTTGCTTGGTCAAGTTGTTGGGATCAACTGGGTTGAAACCATGTAGAACCACCCTCCAAAGATGCACCGATGAGCTGCGAAAATAAGACTCCATAGATTTCTTCCAAGTGAAATAACGAGTATTATCAAGCTTAGGAGGGGGTCTACCAAGGTTGGTTATATGAGGTTGAGTGAGTGCAACTTGAGTGAGATAAGAGCTAGGTGGAGCAAAGTTAAGAGAAGGCTTCTCAAAGGTTTATCATTTTTATCCTTGTCACTAGCTCCCTTAATAGGGCTAGCGGTTGATGAGGAGCCATTTTGATTAGATACCCGAGTATACACCTCATCCACCATTTTGCCTTTCATGAACCCAAAAAGTTCAATCATGGACTTCATGGTGATTGGGGCATCACCCTCGGGAGGGATTATTCCCGCTTCGATTAGTTCTTTGTCAAGTTGTTCTCTATCAAATTTTTCTTGTTCCTTAGCAAGTCTTAACTCCTCATCTTTAGCACGTTGTACATCCTCCGCACTAGCCATCCTCCTCTTTAGGCGATTAAGCCCTTAATAAAGAGACCTTGCTCTGATACCAATTGAAAGGATCGAGTAGGTTGACTAGAGGGGGGGGGTGAATAGGCAACTACCAATTTTAATTTTCTTTTCAACAAGTTAAGGAATTGCTCAAATATAAGTTCTCTAGATATGCAACTAGGTGAACAATCCTATATGATGAGCAAGAAGCTAGCTAACAAGATATACTAAACAAGGTAAGCTAGCAATACAAGTAAAGGTATATATAAAAAGGATAAGCACACGGTGACACGGAGATGATTCCCGAAGTTCACTTCCCAATGGAAGCTACGTCTTCGTTGGAGCGGTGCGGGGTCACAAGTGATCCCCGAATAGCCGTGATATGGCACACCGTATCTCCTCCACTATATGATGCCCTCGAGGTCGGCAACAAACCTTTACAAGGATGAGGCACACTCCACAACCGAATTGGAGGCTCTCACCAATTCCCACGGCTTCCAAAGCCGCAAGAATCACAAGGCCGGGGCACGTCTCCACAACCGAATTGGAGGCTCCCGGCTAGTCCCCGCGGCTCCCAAAGCCACAAGAACGACCAACGACCGTCTAGGGTTCCAATGAACCCAAGATGCACAAGTTCCTCTAAGGAATGGATATGGAAATCAAATCGCTTTGGTGGAAGGGTAGATCTAGGTCAACTCTCCCAAGTCCTAGAAGGACAAGGTGTTTGAGTGGCTAGGGAGAGAGATCTACCAAGTTTAAGCTTGCAACAATGGGGGGAAGATATTTCTGGTCGTGGTACCCTCTCCAATGTAGGAGAAGGCCTTTATATACTGCCCCAGATTCTAGCCGTTGCAGGCAGGTAAATCGGATAATCCGAAGATCCTCAATGTGAAGTTTTCTTCTAGTCCTTAGCAGCCTTCGAGCAAATCCTGAATATCGGATAATCCGATACTTCCCAACTCGGATAATCCGAACATCTTCAGTGTGAAGTTTTCTTCTAGTCCTTAGCAGTTTTCGAGCAAATCCTGGACATCGGATAATCCGATACTTTCCAACTCGGATAATCCGAATATCTTCAGTGTGAAGTTTCTTCTAGTCCTTAGCAGAATTTCAGTAGACTTTGCAAATCGGATAATCTGAATCTTCCAACATCGGATAATCCGATTTTCTTCAGCAACAAAACTGGCTCTTTTCAACTCCCTTTTTGGATTTGATGCAAAGATGTTTTACACACTTAAAGCCTGCATCACTTGATTCACATGTTAAATCGTCACTAGTGTTGTCGCCTAACACACAAAACACAAGGGATTAATAAATGTCCTTTCATTTAGGTTGTATGCTTGTTAAATTAAAACACCTAGTTTTATTCCGCATTTATCAAGCCTAAACCGGAGAAGTTTTAAATTGCCTATCCACCCCCCCTCTAGGCGACATCCTTGTCCTTTTAGCAATTTCTTAGCACAACCCGTCCTCTAGAAAAGGTTATGGAGCATGGACCACCTAGCGGTGCGAGCTTGGCATAGCAGCGTGTTATGTGTTGTAGGGAATCGAAGACACTGGTCTACATCATGTTCATGTGTCTTCACTCTAGGCATGTCTTGGATGTGGTTTAACCTTGGATGGTTGGATCAACTACTTTCCCAACTTCGTCAGTTCAGTCAAGTTCTTTTCAGTCATGGATTGGTGGTCAACATGTTCCTCATACGAGTGCTTACCTGTGAAGGGGCCCCAGGTTTTGATCGTACTCACAACTCGAAAACTGTGGATGGTGCGAGATCGAAAAAACTTCATGAAGAAATCAGCCATGCCTCCTACCATTCTTCATACGGTTAAGAACGAAGCCTCAACGTGTATTTCTACTTGGGATTTAGTGGTGTCAGAAAGGTAATGGCCTCTCTTCGGTTTTACTCAAAAAACTACACAAACTTTCCTATTACATTAATTATGTAATGAAAAGATTTTATCTCTTGAAAATATATAACTATGCGTTGAAAAAAATCATTACTGTGATTTTAAGTTCCATCTTGTCGAGTCAAAAAAATTCATCATTTGAATATTATTTGCAACTCAAAGAGTTTTGCTTTTTAGTTGAAAGTTTCTTCTTTTTTTGGGGAATTTGGTTGGAAGTTAAAGTTCATTCAAGTTGAAAATGTTTTTCATCCCCTTGAGAAAAAAGAACAAAATTGTGTGTCTTCACCCTGTCAAATCGGGTGTCTCCTCGAGATCCAATACGTGGAATTGGACCAAGTCTTTGTTTGTTCTCTTTTTTTTTTTTGAGGAATTGGACCGAGTAACACTGATTTTTGTCGCAGTTTTTGTGGGACCCTTTTTCTCTCTATTCTTTTCAAGGAATTTGACTAAATGGGACATCGCTGTGTCAATAACAATAAAATGTGTTCCGAGAGTGTGTCAAAATGTAACTCATTTTTTGCCAAATGTTTCGTTTTATTTATTGGAATCGAACGGCTCTCTACAAACCTGAAAAAGGAGCTCGTGGGCTTTCCTGAAGCATTTTATTACTACTTGGGCCTTTACGCAATCCGTCCGAATCAATCAATCTCTGAGATCTGATCTATCATCGAAAGTAGGCTTGTTCAGTCCAGTAGTTCATCATCCTCTTGTGCCCTCGCCCCAAGGCCCAATCTGACGCGGCAAACGAGCGAGCAGCGGTGCCGGAGGTGAGAACTGAGAAGAGTCAATTTGTTGGGCTCAAAAAAAAAAAAAGAGTCAATTTGTTTTCTTACGATTCGGTTTTCCTTTGTTGTTTTCTCGTGGTTCTAGCAAAAAGTATAAATCTCACTCACATGTGAATCCCGTTCGTGGTTGGCGCTCACAGGTATGGATCCCGAGGAGAAGCCCGAGACGACTAGCGCTGCCGGCGGCGGCGGCGGCGGCGGCGGGGTCACAAGAATGGAGCCCGCAGAGAAGCCTGAGACGACCAGCGCCGGCGGCGGAGTTATCAGTACGGAGGCCGTAGAGAAGCCCCAGACGACCAGCTCCGGGGCCGGCGGCTCGCCGCCGCCGCGGCTGGACTGCATAAAGTGCTTCGACGCGCTGTGGTTCTGCTACTCGCCGTTCCACCAGATGCAGAGGTACTACCGCCACGGTGACTTCGACAACTGCTTCGGCAAGTGGGGGGATCTCGTCGACTGCCTCTCGCTCAAGACAAAGCGGAAGGCGGAGGTGGAGGAGATCCTCGTCGCGCGGGAGAAGGCCAAGCCGCACATCTGGACCTACCGGACCGTCGACGAGGCGACGGAGAACTGGTGGCGGATGTACAAGCACAAGGTGATGATGTCGAAGCCCGTTGATGCGGATAGATAAATAATTGTTCAGACTTGTGTACCATTGAATAGATTGATACCTGAATCCTGTTCTATAAAGTTTTACTGAAAGCGGCAGTGTGCCTCATTGTGCTAGTATGGTGTTAGCCTTCTGCTAGTTGTTTATGAGACACACATGTTTTTCTTTGCAATGTTGTGTGTTCTCATTCAGATATAAATACAGGCTGATATTTCAGCTCAAGTGTGGTCAAGAATGGAGATACCATCAGCTTACCAGATTGATTTACTTGTCTATTATGGGTGTTCTTTTTTCAAGATTTATTTCGGAGTGTTTTCATACTGCAAAATTATTAATTTTAATAGACATACTGCAGATATAAGAGCCAATGGAGACAAACGGGCCATGATGTGGATGCTCCCCTCTAAGGTAAGCAAATTCTACAGTGCCATATTATGTTCTCTGAATACTCCTTGATGAGTATTGCACATTTGCACCTGGTTGTGGAAGCAATTGTTATGCAGCCTTGCGGTACTTAATCTGTCCTTCGCTGTTTGCATTGTCAAAGAAATAATTAGTTTCTATCTGTAGTATTCTCAGTTGTTCGAAGTTAGAAGTTCATATGTAGGTAAATCTCTGTTTCATCTACTCTTTGACCCCTAGATGTCTCTCTGTTCTTGATTCTAGTGATGTCAATTGTTAACAGTGTTACATTATACTGAAGGAAATATTCCAATTGGTAAAGCGGGTAATGCATAATGGAAGATGTGAAATTTATAGCTGGTTGAAGCTGAAAGTTGAAACCCTTTCAGGAATTAGTGATGATGCATTGCATGGTGTTCTTATGTTAATCTGCCCCGTGCTCAAAAAGGAGAGATTAAACCATAGAAGGTGGGTGGAAATCATCATATGGCCATTCATTCCATAGTGATACTGTCAACGGTTTAGAGAAGATTTTGTCAGTTTTGTACTTTGTATTGATAGTTTGATACTAGCATAAATGCAATCCCTATAATTTGTTGCTTCATATGTATAGATCATTTTGCTCAAATATGACAGAAAACTGTATAATGCTGTACTAATTGAGTTCATACTGCAGTTGTTCAATAGTAGTTTGAGAGGGTGGACGGGAAATCAAGAATGTCACTTGTAGAAACAGATAAGAATTCATATGTGTCGTTATTAACTGTGAGCTGAAGCAGCATGATAATCTACCCACGTTTCTTATTTGTGCTTTTCCACAACAATGATATTTCTCTCGACGACTCTGTATGGTAGTGGACAACTGACAACTGTGGCAACCTGAAATTTTATTAGGATTGATATTAATAGAGCAGATTACAGATCGGCAGTTAGTCTGTCTGCAATGAGTCATGTGACAGATCTGGTTTCTTCCTAATAAGAAGGGTAATATTTCTACACCAACTAAGGCTCTAGAATTCCAATGTTGGATTATAGAACCACAAATAAGTCATCACTAACAAAGCTGTCAGAATTCCTAAGTTGGAGCATAGAACCACACATAACATTTTACAGATGTGAACTGATTGGTGAGACTGTCTTGGTTGTTCCATCATTGCAAAATAGTGTTTGGTTGTTTTGACGCACATCTGTTGAAGCAATAGCCTAGACATTGTACAATTAGCTCCAGTGGAATCAGGGTATGCATTTCTGTTTGTCCTTCACCAGGTTTTCACAGTTATGTTTTTTCTTGTGTGCAGACTGATTGCTACCTGGCCACAATTGCAGAATATGTACTATATGCACACTGATCAGCCATTCACAAGACATTGTGCTTGGGCAATGCCTTTTCCTGAGCAATGCTTGACGCACCAATGGGCAACCGAACTAATGACAGGACCACCTGCCTGAAGAACATTTGCCCAAGTACTGATCAGAACCCAACTAGTGACAATCCTGTGTGTCTGGCCAACTCCGTGCCACCGGACGTGAAACCAGGAGCATCATCAGTTTTCAGGAGCGTCGACTTTGAACCAGGGACACCGGAGCGCCGCGGCCACCGTCAGTCTCTTGGTGGGGTTGCAAGTAAGGAGGCCCTTCAGGACATAGAATCCTTCCGAAGACAGCAGCTCATCCGGGAACAGCGCTCGCAGCCGGTCTTTGCTCTGCGCTTTTTGTTGCCGTGCTCGCCATTGCTGCACCTCCTCTGCTAGGAGCGTGGATTTGAAGCCCTGCCATGTTTTCTTGCCCGGCACACCGAGCACGTCAAATATCTTCCGGAGAGCGTCAGTTGTCTTAACAGAATCAAACGGCGCCTCCCCAGAGAGCAGTTCTGCCATGACACAACCCAACGACCACAAGTCGACGCGCTCATCGTAGTCCGGCTTCTCCAGCAGCATCTCGGGCGCCATGTACGGGATCGTCCCAGCCTGCCCATAGGGGGGCTCCGCCTTGGCAATGGGCATTGCGCACCCATAGTCGCAGAGCTTCACGACCTTGTGATTGCGGTTGACGAGTACGTTTGTGGGCTTGATGTCCCTGTGAATGATGCCGCGGTTATGCATCGCCGCGGCTCCTGTCAGCAGCTGCCGCATGACTCGGCGCACTTCAGCCTCCGGGAACCCGCGGCCATGCTTTTCCACCTGCCTGTTCAGAGCGTCGTTCAGGCTTGGCCCGACGTAGTCTATGACGAGACAGTACTCCTTGGAGCGTGGGTCTCGCACGATGCCGTGGAGGCCGACGAGGCAGGGGTGCCCGCGGCACGCCGCCAGGAAGCAGGCCTCCTTCAGCAGCTCGCCGATGTCAGGGCGCCTCCCGCTGCGGCGGCGCCCGTGAATGGTCTTGACAGCGACGATCTGCCCGGTGCTACGGCGCTGCGCCATGATGACGCGGCCGCAGCTGCCCTTCCCGAGCCTGCGCATCAGCTTGTAGCCGCGGATGCTGCCGACGCCGTCATGAAATGTTTCTGTGCCGTCGTCGTGGCAGTGAGCATTGATCATGCCGCAGAATGCAGCGACATGCTCACCGCTCATTGTTCCGGCGATGGTGTGCTCGTCGATCGCGCCGATGATAGCGGCGATCCGCGAGGGCGTCATGGCCGTCGTGCCAGCGGCGCCGGCAGAGGGGAGCATCGGCTTCAGCCGTGCTGCCAACCGAAACCACAGGTTTGAAGACCCCCAGTATTGCCAATGATAGTTGGACGAAAATCCGAAGAATTTGGAAGTTTTGCAAGTAACGAACCCCACTGTAGTGCAGTATTGGAGACGCCTCGGCGGCGTGCTCGTCGTCGGTCATGGTGCAACCGGCGGCAGCTGCTGTGGTGCTGGTGGTCAGAGATCAATACAGCGGCGGAATTCGCAACCGGCGACGGGCGTAAGCGAAAATATATAGGCGAGAAGGATCGTGCGAGAGGTTCAAGTAGACTTAGGAAGGGAGGGCAGTTCTTACTCGGAAAGGGTTATTCGTCCATGATCCGAGATGCCGTCACTCAAGCAGCAACACCAACACAACACGATCATGGCTATGCATGGTTTACAAGGAAACATCAAACCCATACATTGAACTTGTGAAGATGCGCTCGATTTTAAACTAATCATCTGACCAAGAGACCTGTCCTAGAATGCAAGTCAAGCTACACGCCTCGCCGGCCGGACTCCGACTTGGTCAGGCTCCGAAGCCTCCCCAAGATCCTAACCTTGCCCTCCCACCCGGCGAACCCCTTCCTACCTTTCTTCGTCGGCGACTCGTCGATAGCTCCACCGCCGAATCCTCCCACTGGAGCTCGTCGGCCGCGTTCACCCTCGCCTTCAGCTCCGATGCCAGCTCTGTCACGGCCGCCTCGGGCTCGTCTCTGTTCCTCAGCAGCACTTCTCCCACCTCGGCGGGCGTCATCTCCGCGCCGTCCCTTATGCAGCCCTCCGCCGCGTCGAGCATCTCACTGTCGCCGACGCCGACGTACCGCTCCACCAGCTCCCGCATGGCGTGCGCGCCGCACGGGCCCAGGCGCACGTGCACGTCCATCCTCCCCGGCCGCAGCAGCGCCGGATCGATGCCGTCCACGTGGTTCGTCGTGAACACGATGACGCGCTCCTCTCCGCAGCACGACCACAGGCCGTCCGTGAAGTTGAGGAGACCGGAGAGCGTCACCTTCCCGCGGTGGCTGTCGGCGCCGATGATGCCGCAGCCGTCTTCCGAATCGGATGAGTCGTCGTCGGAGGCGGCCATGGCGGCGCGGCGTCTCTTGTGCCGTCTCATGGAGGCGAGGCCGCGGTCGCCGGTGAGGTGGAGGGAGCAGTCGATGTCCTCGATGACAATGAGCGAGCGGTTAGTCGTCTGGATGAGGAGCGCGCGGAGATCGGCGTTGGTGGTGACGCGGGTGAGCTCGAGGTCGAACACGTCGTACCGTAGGTGGTTCGCCATGGCGGCGATGAGTGAAGACTTGCCAGAGCCAGGCGGACCGTGGAGGAGGTACCCGCGCTTCCAGGGACGTCCAGTCCGGTGGTAAAACTCCCTGCCGTCGGCGAACGCCGTGAGATCGGCCAAGAGGCGGGCCTTGAGGTCCGGGTCCAGCGCGAGCGTCTCGAACGTGGACGGGTGGCAGAACGGCACTGACGACCACGACGCCGAGCCGCGCGGGGACGCGGCGTTGGTGTGCAGCCTCCGCGCCCGCGACGAGCGCTCCAGGTTGTCCGCCGCGGCCGCGAGGTGCGCCAGGTACGCCGGGAGCACCGCCGCGGCTTGCCTCTTGGGGAGACGCAGCGAGAAGGAGCGCCGCTCCTCGAGCGAGTCTTGGAGCGTGTCGGCGTGGTGCGTCCACACGGCGCGGTGGCCGTTGAATGCGTCGGGCACCGAGTGGTTCGGGGAGAGCGACACGGACGGCGGCGCGGCGGCCGTGGCGCCGTGGCCGACTACGGAGCGCGGCAGAGACAGCGTGAGACGGGGAGGCGATGGAGAGGACAGGAGCAGGGAGCGGTGAAGGTAGAGTTGAACGTGGCGGTAGAGCACGTTGGGCTCGACGGCAGCGGAGCCAAGGAACTCCGGCACGTCGAAGTAAGAATAGGGAGTAAGCGAGTCCTGGAGCGACTGCCAGAGGGAATGGAGTAGGGTGAGGAGCTGCGTGGGTAGGACGTTCTGCAGGATGGTGAGGAGGCCGAGGAGCGACCACATCTGCGACAAGAACTCCATTGCTGTGACTGTGAAGCTGGGAGCTTTCTCAGCTTTGCTCCTGCTCTGCTCTGCTCCTTCTCTGCTCAGTTGCTTGCTGCTACCTTGGGTTTTGGGATAACAGTGTAGTGTAAACCTGGGGTTTCGCTTGTCTTGCCGTTGTATGAAATCAAGGTAAAGGGAGCGTCAGATATAAAGAGAGGATCAGACTCGGAGGAGGGGAGGATGGAAAAGATCAAAGAAGGTGTGCACTGTTACAAAAAAAGTTTTTTAGTCTGAATGACAGCACGTATGCATGCACCAAAAGGTCAATAGAATATAGATACAAACATTTGACAATCACAACAGGGTCAATGTTAAAACTTTGTCACCAAAATTGTACTCCTAATCTTGTATAAGCATAATCATGTTCAAATATGTTATACGCGAATCTTTTCATGAAGCATTTTGATTGTGAAAAGGGAGTGTCTACGACGCAGTCGACTGAGACGTAGCTTATGGCTCAGTCGACGACGTCACCCCTTCTTCTCCAACTCCGGCGACCCCCGCCGCCACGTACCGCCGGCCATGCCGCCTGCTGCCGCCACCCGCGTCCGGCGCCGCTCCCGCGCCGCCTCGGCGCCCCGCCCTCCTCCAACCGCGGCCCACTGCCGGTCCGCCGCCGCCCCAGCCGTCCCTCTAAGCCCCGCCCCCAACTCCGGCGACCCCGCACCCTTGCACCCCCCCCCCCCCCAGTTAAGTTACTCCTCGCCTCCGCCGCGGCTGCGGCGGCTCCGGCTCGGCTTGGCGCCGCCGCCGTCGCGAGGAAGACGAAGACAAGCTAGCTGAGACATAAGCTACGTCTCAGCTAGCTGAGACTAAGCAAAACCGTTGTGAAAAAGGGACAATATGCATGTAGTTACTTTACTTCGCCCAAAAAGGTGTTTTTTTAGGAAGGATCCAATTCATATAAAAGGATGCACAACACTTTACAAACAGGTCCCCAAAGAAACAGAAAACAACAAGGAAACCCAGGAAAGTGCAAGAAGCACCCTGAAACACCGAAAAGAAGCTCGATTGGATCCTCAGCCGCACCCCAACGCTCCTAGTCGCCGTCGACGACGCCGTACCACCGTCCGCCAGGAAGAAGACGCTCCCACACGCAGAAGAAGGCCGCAAGATCCAACCGCCGCCAAGCACCGGAATCTGGTCTCATTGAACGAACACGGCCGCAGCGCCAACTCCCTGCCTCCACCCTTCTTCCAGCCGCCACGGCGGCGCCTAGGACCACCAACACCATCGCCGAACCACCTCCAGAGGCCGCCCCCCTCGCCACCACGGCCGGCCGGAGCAGAACCAACAGAGGAAACCACCAGCAGCACCTGCAACAAAAACGGAACCCCAGCATCCAGAACGTACTCCCTCCGATCGGTATTGATTGTCGTGAGTACGATGCCTATTTGTACTATTTCCACGACAACCAATTCTAACCGGAGGTAGTACTAGTTTTCAAGTTAAATGGTTTAGAGTTGATGGATCCATTGTTTTGGATTGAGGTTGTTCCTATTTTTGTAGAACTTCGGGGGTCGTTCCAGTAAAAGTACTTTTCATATATTGATGCGTAATCTTCTTATTCAGGCCTTTAGCAGCAATTCCTAGTTCTGGGAGTGATATCTAACATAGAACTAAGTAATAAGGTAAGATGTGGGAGACTCGAATAGTATCTCCGCTTTAGGTTGGATCGTAGGATCAACCTACAGAAATCACGTTTAGAGAAAAAATTCTGATTTTGTGTGCAAATGTATCTACATGCTATATCTAAAATTCCAAAAATTTCAACTCAAAATTTGACCAGACACACAAAAAACATACTCCCTCCATTCCACAATATAAGATGTTTTCATCTTTTTCCACATGCATATGCACACACATGTATCTAGACACGTTTAAGTGCATGTGTCCATTCTTTTTAGAATGAATCTAGACATGCATGTATAACACCTAAAACATCTTACATTGTGGAACGGAGGGAGTAGATTTGATTATGAATAGTACTTCACACTATTCACGAATAAATTTGTATTTTTTTGGTTCCACTGAATTGGAAACGATAATCTTTTGGGTTGTATATATAATATGGAAATGTGCAATCAATGTTTTTAATTATTTAACAAGTTATGTATTTTTTTTAATGAATCTTAGAGATCTTACCTAACTAGTAATTATGCACGTGCAATGCACGTGTAAACTTAGGACATACCAAAATTTGTGTGAGTTAGAGTCAAACCCCTTCATTGCCCAATTTGTTTTATTTTATTATGGCAACACTTTTTAATTAATGAAAATCGATTAACCAATTCAATTAATCTGTCATGACGCGATGAAAAAGTTAATGAAGCAATCACAATAACTAATCAAAATGATACATTATGAAACTAAACACCATTCCACACATATGACAGCTTGAATTAAAACATCATCGATTAATAAAAACTGGCCACATACATATCTAATAAAAAAATCATTGAAAACATCTCATACTGTCGTGTTCTATCCCAGTTACATTGACAGAAAGATTATGAGAAGAACTGAAAACCATATTAACTCAGACCAGGAGCCTGTTTCGAGGAGTGTGCAGACTAATTGTCTTAGACCAAATATTGCCTGTAAAATCAGAGAGATCACCTGGAGTATTACTTATTTTCTACTCTGCATGGGTAAGCACATTCAGCATATTTTTCCAACTTGAATGGCAAAGACTACATTATCTCAGGTTGTAAGATAAATAAAAAGGAAAAAAGCTTCTCATCATATCTTGCTGTCGTTACCCCAAATTTTGTTAAAAAATATAGTCTTCATTTGATAAATTAAATACAAAAGTTAGATTGTAGCAGAGCACAAAAGATGGATGCCTTTTCAGATGGATATTTCATTTGATAAAACAAAACCATGCAGATACTTACTTGGCCATGCCTTTGGAACTTTCTGTTACACAATACCAGGTATAATGCGACATTGCAAGATCAAGAAGGTGTTTCATCTTGGCTTAACACCTGCAAGGTGCATATAGATAGAGTCTCTGTTGCAAAGAATATTGCCTCGAGAGCTGAAAACTGAACATTCAGGAGTCAAAAGCAAGAACTACAAACAGGCTATAGTAAATTTAAGTAGCAACATCAGGAGTAGCTTGCAATGGAAAGAGAGCTATATATTTCGTATATATTTATATATAAAGACAGTGAGCAAGGGAGAGATCCATTTCATTGACGTACATCACTAATCGATCAAGTACATAGCTGTGTTTATCTTCACGTCGACAGGCAACTACTATCAATTAACAGGTTAGTACGTCTTGAAGTAGCAAGGCAATTGACATGCAGTCAAGAGTTATCTAACCTCCACACGATCCACTGTTTTATTTTGGGTCTGCCTCCAGCAGTATATTTGAGTATGGTGATGGACAGCTTAAATACTTTGGGTCTTTTCTCCTGTTGTATTTTGTGTCTGCCTCCTGCAGTATATGCGTCCTGCAGAAAACTGAAGCAGTACGGATTGCCCAGTGTCCAATTCTAATCATCAACAACTTAAATACTTACCACTTAACTTTCATCATACTGCAAGACTTGAAAAAAAATTATTGCTTTAAAATTCTACTCAAATGCTAACTATGGTTCAGTTTTCAGATTTTGTCAAAATTGTGCCTACACTGTTGTCGAAATTATCAACAAGTCCTGATTAATCTGCAAATTTTACAGTATGCCAAGAAGAGTTATACATTGCTTGTGTAAATTTTTTAATTTTTTCTGAGCTCGTTTGGTTACCCAAATAAGCTCAAAACAGAGAGCAGTTTCAGTAAAAACATAGAGCAGTTTTCAGAACCAGAGAGGACATATATGCACATGTATGTTCCAAACTTGTATTCTCCATAAACTTTCACTGCTGGAGCAATATATAAAAGAAAAACAATTCTCGAAAAAACAAAACTGAAATTCATATAGGTTGTAAGAAACTTACATATCATCAAGAGATATGTGGGAAAACTTCATTTGAAACTTACATATCACTAACAAACTTCATTTTCATTTGGCTAAAAAATCCCTGTAGGATCACAGTCTTCATCATTGTTAATGTCACCTGTATATCAAAACCAACCAAAAAATATGCCAATTTGCGACATAGAGCTGGTAAACCTTGATATGCTTTAATCGCCACTATGCGTCCCATGATAATTTCTTCACGTGGTTGATCATCCCCACTGAGCTTGCAGCCATATCAGTGACATCTGCCACACAAGAGGAAATCATGAATCCATAAATCAGGAAAATATGGTCCATCAATATAGCAGGATCCGAAGATTTAGACTATACCAGTTGTAGGTGTGTTGATTACAGTGCTCAAAGGAGTTCACATCTCTTCCTCTAACTGGTAGAGGATGAATGGCAATGAATTCACATTGTATATAGGAGGTAAACCATTACTAATTGGTAGAGGATGAATGGCAATGAATTCACGTCTCTTCCTCTAACTTTAATAAAAGGTGCGAGCATATTCTGTTGGGAAGTACACGGCCTAGCTGTTGGAGTATCTCAGTTTCGTGGTTTCTAATCAGAGCATGCCATATCTCTCTGAAGAAAGTTAGAACCTTATCTCTCTCGTGGATATTACAGTTTTATAGTTCATATCGTCCAGTGCCAAATTCCTGTTAAGTTCCACCTCGTGTATATTTCAAAGCAGAGCATGCCAATCGTGCAGCATATCACATGTATTTGATTGAGACACGAAAAGATCATTTGTGCTGCTGCTACTTCTGGCTATCTTCGTTGGTACAGTTTACAACAGAACAAAAATACCTTCGCCTGCAAGTCGTTTATACCTCCGGTAGTTGCAAAGTTTTAAACCACAACCACTGATAACTCCAGTATGCTGATACTTGAAGTTCTTCTAACTGCATGAAACAGGACAAATTATACGATAAATTCAAATTTGCTAAATTCGGTACATGTGAAGAATGTAATATTTTGCCGCTGTGGTGCTAGCGTACGGCGGCGGCACTTCGTCGTCCTCGACGGCGTAGGGCGGCAGAACTTGCGGCCTGCACGGTGTGTGGAGGCGCGATAGAGAGGCGCTGGTCCGCTTGAGAGGGCGGCGGCGACGGATGTGGCACCATCTACACCAACACCTACATATGAGAAAAGACTCATATTTCAACGGCTTGAAGCTAATCGGGAAAGAATGCTTCTTACTCACCAAATGCATTAAGCATACTGCGGTTCTAAAAAAAGGATTAACCGAGTCTGCCATGATCCATCAAGTGTAACCCCAGAAAATTTTGTAACTCAACAATGCAAGGATCAGATAAAAGGTCAGTTTAAATGGCTGAATATAAATAACAAAAGAAAAGGTTACCACTTACTACTGTTTGGCTATATATTAAGACACAATATGGCACTTTGGCCGCCACATTAAGTCCTTATAATAAATCAAGAAGATATGAATATAAAACCAGTATTCCTAAATTTTTCTTCATATATGCAGTATAGGTATCCCTGATTTCAAATTGATGCCAGTTAACTGCAATTTGTGGATATAAGAAACATGCATGATGCAGCCAAAATACTATGCTGCTGCTTTACTGATGTAATTTCAAGGAAGGACCAGTCCATCTTTTAACCAATTTGGTTCAGTGTCTACTCCGAATTACTTTGTATAATATTCAGCTTATACTGATGCCTGATTGAAACAAATAGTTGACTGAAGGAGGCACGTACCAGTGCTCATACAGATTGGAGGGAAGGACCAGGACTGCCTGCAACACTCATCTGCTTCCTCGGCATCCACTCTGGTGAACAGGTCGTCCTAGCACTCTTTCATGTCCACATCGCTCATCTCCCCCAATTCCTGGGCGTGCCTCCTCGGCTCCTTGGTCAAACGAAGTGGAGCGTATCCCGGCTGTAGTTCGACACCTGCACGGAAGGAACAGTCAAATCATGGGGGCTAGGCTTCTTCTGGAGACTTTTGAATCGTCTCAATCGCGCATACCTCGGCGCTTGCCGTGGCCGTCGAACACAACAGAGAGGTGCTACGGCAGGCGGAGCGCGTTGGCGTGGAGCCGCAGGCAGGGACGGAGCAGAATCGGGGACACGGGGGAATTCGGGCCTGAGGTCGCGGTGGCGGCCGAAATCTGGGGCGGCTCGCAGTCGCAGAAGAATCGGCGGTGGCGTGCAGGAATCGGCGGTGGCGCGCAGGAACTGGCGGCAGCGGTGTCCACACAGACACACACACAAGCGGTGCCTGCATGTGCCTTTCAGCACGGAGTGGTGGTCGTCGAGATGAGGCGACGCCCCATGGTTCGAGATGTGCCAGGGGAACCGCCCGGTCCGTGGATAGAGGTGGTGGGGAGGCGATTGGACGTAGAAGGGGATAAGAGAATGGGGGCGCGGCGATGGTGGCAGCGGTGGTCATGGGGAGGCGGGCAGAGGCAGAGGCGCTGGGTCCGGCGGTGGCTCGCCAGTACGCGATAGGATGGGGCAGAGAGGCGACGATGCCGGCGACTCTGGGGCTGGCGGGTGGCTCGCTGGTACTGGCGACTCTGGGGTCCGGTGGGTGGCTCGTTGGTAAGGGGGGCGGCGGCGGGCAACGTTCGGGGAGGTTGCACGCGGAGATGCGTGGTGGAGCGGGGCGAGGGAGTTCCGAAGCAACCGTTTAGTTTTTTCAGCGGCTGAGCGTGTACATCATACAACATCGGAGAGACGTGAGACGTTAGATCTAATCTGTTGTACGGTTCAGATCCTCCGGATCTGACAACTCTGTCTTTTAATATTAGTGGAGATGAGAGATCCTACCCAAGTTGCCCTAAGATAAGATATGGAGTAAGGCACAAACAAAAGAGTCATACTAATAATCACTAGGCATAGCCATCAAATAAGTCCAGAACCCAAACTCCAAAATACCATATCGCATGTCTATAAATGTCGATATACATGCAATAGTCTTTAATTTGGTTAAATACCATATGATTTGTCAATAAGGTTTTTTGATTACACTATCAAGAAACATATATCTTTCTAATAGGTTAATGATGTGTCGTAAAGGTGTTCATTCCTTTGTGAAGTTTAGTTACAGATATTCCTGCTATTTACCTATTTTTGTTAGTTATTTTAGGACTAACCTATTAATAAATGTCAGAAGAAGGATTTCCACCTCTATCTATGTCAAATTCAAGTATTTTAACAAACAAAAAATAAACCAAACTAAAGTATACCCAAGAGTTTCAAGAAGAATCACAAAGCCTCGCTGAAGGGTTCTTTGGGGAGAGGCCATAGTGCTGATGCGCGTGGGGGCGTCACCTCTCCAACGCCTCTTTCGAATGCTCTGCCCAAGCCTAAAGAGTTTCATCTATTTATTTGGCGATTTATTGATACCGCCGCAAAGGGCAATCAACTGCGAAGTTAACCATACAAAACAGGCATCCAATCTCCGGAGACCCTCTCGGGAGAATTTTAACATTGTCCTTCGAATCCATCATCGTTCTGCTACATCTATGATGAGTATAGTAGTCCATCCCTTATGAGTTTGTAGTAGTAACGATGAAGCAATCTCTCTCTTTGTGCTAACATGTCCAGATTAATTGAGTTTCCCTACATGATTATGGTCATCCTTGCGTAGTTTTGATGGTGGGTCTAATGTCGAATTCGATGAATTATCATATGCTTTAATGTTACAAGTACATAATGTCTCTCCATTCTTCATGCTAGACCTAGCTAGTTTATGTTGATAGAGAAATTAATAGCGGGAACATTGTGTATGGTTAGATGGAGTGAATCACGGGGTGTGAATGTGTGATTAGCCAAGTGAAAATAAAGGTATTTCCAAACTATTATGCCCATTGGTGCTTTCTTGAGTCACTTTACTAATGTTAAAATGGGAGTTACTTTATGAAAATTAATCATCAACATCATGTAGACTTATTTTAATGAGAAGAGGGCCGACGTTGCCGACACAACGCGATGGTCACCAGCCACAGCGAGGGGGACAAGAAGGAGTTGGAGGGGAGGGGCTGGGGTGGCGCTAGGGTTTGCTCGAGCCGACCCACACCTAGGAGCGGCGTACACACGTTGGTGTCATCCAAACCACTCAATCTAGTCATGAATTTGAAAAATATGTGCATCACTTTTTTTCAATTTTTTTACAGAACTACTTACTTACATGTATCTTTTCCGGGCCATAAGCAACGGTACGTTAGTTTCAGTGGTCTCTAACAAAGAACAGGGCGATGAGATAAGAATAGAAGAATATTTGGGCCGTGGCCCGTCTGCTGGGCGGGAGAAAGGAACAGGCAAAAGAGCTTTAGAAAGCATGAGGATCTGAGGGAGGGAGGCCGGGTAAGGTGCAACCCCTCTTTTCTACACGTTCTTTTGTTCCTTTGTCATCTTTAGGGAGAAGGATGATGGCGGGCGTCTCGGGAACCGGGAAGGCCGGCGTGGTGGCGCTGCCGGTGCCGGACCAGCCGGCCGTGCTGCTCAGAAAAAAAAAGGTAGGGTAGGGCGCCGGAGGAGGCCTGCCGGGACGAGCTACTGCATAGAACGTTCTCTTCAACGCTGTGACACCACACGACTGATTGCTCCTGGTCAGTGAACCAGTGTCACTCTGGTAGAGTGGTAGTACTGGTTACTCTTAGTGTGTCTAGCTGAACTTGACGAGGCTACAAAGTGTCAGCGACTCATGATGCAAGAAGGGAGAATCTAAGTATATGACTATATACCACATTACCAAGATTTCTACCAAATTTATGTGCACTCGATGAAGTAATGCATTATGTATATACTACTCCCTCCGTCAAAAAATAACTGTCTTAGATTTGTCAAAAAATAGATATATCTAGACATGAAACATGTATAGATACATCCACTTTTGTACAAATTTGAGACACTTATTTTAGGACGGGGGACTTCTGCTTATTCGCGTAGAGAGGCATATTTCATTCGATTTGGCTTTAGTTAGTACTTTTTTAGGGCAACAAGCAAGAGTAGGATTCAGGGAAGGAAGTGCTTGCCTTTCACCTGCACCCGCTGTCGTCTTTTTCCCAAGTACGCGAGGAGCATTAGTGAAAAAACAATAGTTATACACCATACTACAATGTCCAAAGTCCAGAGTCCACTAACTACACTTGAGTTGAAGAACTGTGGAGATGGCTTGCAATCTGCAATGCTAGCCCTATCTACGTGTGGATGTCACATGGGAATCAATCTTACACGAAGCATCGGTTTCGAAAAGAAGAAAACTTACACGAAGCATCATCGGATTCTCCCGCCCAAACAAAAGACAAAAGGTCAAGTTTGTTATTAGGAGCTCATCGTATTCCTCCATCTTTTGCCAAAGCAGCCATGGCAGATTAGTTTAAGATTTTACCAAAGGCTGGGGTTAAAGGCGCTAACTGTCTTTTTTGTAGCTGAGGTGAGCTGATGCCTGACGGAGTGAGTGTTCGGAGCCCGACGCCTTTTGTCCGAGAGGGAATATGGGAATATATGCCAAAACGAAAACCCATCATTGCGAGACGGGTCTTTTCTCGCGCATGCAAGTGCGTGCGGCCTACCTTTCTCTCTTTGCAACATGGGCCGAAAATTATAGCCATGTCAAACAGAAGCTTTACCCGGGTAACTCTCTCTCTCGTAACACAAAAAAAAGTAAAACCAATATCTGCGCTATCTCAAACCCCCTATAAATCTGTTGTTATCTCGTAATAAATATTTTTATGTATTTTTCTGATTATGTTTGTCAACGAAGTTTCTGTTAAAATCCACAGATCCGATTAGAAAATAAGTCAAGATATGCGCGAAACAATCTGAAAATGCATCGATCTTGGTAATCATGACGCAGAATAGTAGATGAATTTCAGATAAATCTTGGATGCTTTCTTTAATAGCGATAGGTTCCAGTCGTGTAGCTAGAATACAAGCCGTAGGACACCTTTGTTTTGTCTCTGTAACCTTTTGTGCTATCTTTCTTTGGTAAACACATGGTGCTTTACTTCCAAGGAATTTTCCCTCCGTGCATTCGGCTCGGCATTACGCCGTCTGGTATTCTCTACAGACATGGCTGAGGATCTGGTTTTGAGTCCCCAAAATACCTTACTTTTCTGAGCGTGCAAACTTTCTTCTTTGCCTAGGCAGCTTTTGAATTGCGTCTTTCGTATAAACTTTCCCTTCCCTTTATTTGAAATCAATTATGGCAACTTTAGCCGAATATATGTTTTACCACGACAGGTTTACAATTCAACGTATTTATTGCACACCGTTATGATATAATGATATTTGCTTTATCTGTAGAGAGACGCCTAAAAATGCAAGCAACAAGCATCATTTTTTTTTCCAGAATAGCAACAAGCATCACCGGAAAGTGCAAATCGAGGCCTGAACCCTTTCTTTTTGAAAATGCAAAAATCATATTTTAAGCGTCAAAAAAATATGGACAAAATCTTAGGTGTATATAATGTTGTATTCGAACCAACATGCAAAATATGAACTCAAAATAACTCATATTCTGGGTTACACGAAAATTACAACATCTGACATATTTTAAACAGTTATTACTATCAAAGCTGAATCAGTAAATGGGCTTTGATGAGAAAAAAGTTGAGGGGCCTAATCAATAGACGATTCTGTGGGCTCTAAAAAGACCCATGTTGACGGACTTGTGTTTCAAAATGTAATTCTGGTAGCCCAAGTGAACATTTAGTCCTCCAATGAAACTTGAGTTAGAATTTAATGACTGAAAACAAAAAACTCAATGTAAAGTGCAATATGTAGGCTATCGCAAGTAGCTAGCAGTAGATGTTAATCTATATGGAGCCCTGTTGTTTTACATCTTGGGTAACAGGCTAGTGAAGCAATAAGCAAATTCCTAAGCAAAATTAGTCCTCCAGCCTGAATTTGCAGATTGGGCAGCTTCATTGCAGGCTGTCCATCACGTACTCTTCGGATCTTTGATAAGAATGTATCCTCTGCCTGTAGCACTATGTTCCACCTTATGTGATGTTGTGCTAATAATTCTGGTGTCTGTCTTGGGTCATCGCCATTTTATTTTGACCAATAGGGATTGACTGTCAGCTTATTAGGAGATTAGGATCGTGTAGATTTATTTTATGCAGTTGGATCACTATTGCTAAGTGGAGCTTCATGTCCCTGCACAACCACATGATGTCCCCTCACCATAGTTTAAACACATGTTGGCTCTTTTTTAACAAACATGTATACACAGTTAGCTCAGGCAATTGCTTTTTGCTCTATAATGGAGCCATTCCCTTCATACTTTTCAATTGCAATTATGGTGATGATTGCTTAGATGATATATTACAAATGTTGCCTCTTCTTGTAGGCCGGAATAACATGATGCTTAGGAACATGGTCAGTCATTTTTTACCACTGACTGTTTTATTGAAATATATGTTGAATTTCTTGTTGATTAGTATTGGTTGCTATTTTTCTGTAACTCTATCATGATCGATAGATTGAACTCCCGAATTTCCCCATTGGGCTCACTCGACCGTCCATCATACACAGTTTCCGCGATGTCTGGCGGTACACACTTTGAAGGCTCCAACCATCTGTTTCTCCGCCTCGACTTCATGCATAAATATCAAAAAAAGAACTCTGGCAACACGGAGCTGAGACCTGAGCGATCACTTCCACGAGTATGTTCATGCCCCGATACACGAACACAAGACATGTTTGTGATGTCAAAGGTTTTGCGGAGAGAACCGTTGACGCAAAAAAAAAAAGCGGGAGCTGAAAGCGTTACTTCAGACTGAGGCCCGATTGGAATGTCGGGAGGATTTCCGGTCCGTGAAACTTTCCTGTGTTGTGCACTAGGTTGGGTGGATTCTTAGGAGGACCTGTGCAGCTCCGAGGGAAATTACGCCCGTACGTAATTGGTTAACATACAGCATTTCAAGCGAGGCCTGAAGTGTAATGGTAGAAATGTTTTTTTCGAGAAAAACAGGGGGGGGGGGGGGGGGGGGGTTACTCCCCACCGGTTGTTATTTTATAACTCGAAAAGAGGGCTTGGATGCCCTTACAGAAGATTGTAAGCAGAAAACATCATGGGGAGGGGAGAGAAAAAAGGGAAAACCTACACAGCCAGTGTTTAACAGAAACGCACGCAGGCGCTCCAAATCTCTACGATCAGCAACACGGAACCGGCCTGGCCAAATAAGGAGGTCATCAGCAGGGGGCAGGGGGGGGGGGGGACAGTCTTGGCGTTGAAGACCAAGTCATTTATGGCATTCCAGATGTGCCAGAGGATCGTGGCGAGGCCGGCGTGCCTGACATGGCCCGGAGTCGGGGAAGGTGGCGCCATGGTCCAGAAGAATCCGTCGGCGGGGGTAGCGTGTACCTGCAGGAGGCGCCACACGCGGGCGGCGGGCGCACAAGCGAAGAAGAGGTGGTGGCATGTTTCCTCCGCACCGCACGCCTCGCATCCAGCCGAGGGAGCGCAGTGCTTGGAGAACAGGTTGACTCGCGTACTGAGCCTGTCGACGGCGGCGAGGTAAGAGAAGAACTTCACCTTGGTAGGGACACGGAGGCTCCAACTCGTGCAAGCGTCGGTGTCGGGGGCACGGGGCGGAGCCAGCATCCTGTAGGCGGCCCTGGAGGTGAAGACGGGCCGAGAACCATGGCAGTCCGCGGTGGAGTCCATGAACCTGAGGTCAGGCCCCAGGGCAAGGGCCGTGTTGTCGATGATGTCCTGGAGCTCCTCGAGCTCAGTGGAGGCGACGGCAGAGAGGCGCGGCTGCAGCTCAAGGCCGGAGGCGACGACCTTCAGGATGCACTGGTAGTTCTCTGTAGCCAAAGGTTTCCACTGTCACTAAGCATAATCCTGAGTTAGCAAACAGTATATAGTTACACTTTCTGATGAATGTATTATGTGCAGTTGCATCATGCTGTCCTTTGACTTTGCAAAGCAATCTATACAAGAATAGAAACACTCATGTTTTTCTTCATCTATCCTGTTGCCTACAAAACATGTCCTTGACTCCTTGTCTATCTACAAGTGCGTCACAAGTAGTATGACCAAGACTGCGCCAACTAGTAAGCTAGCAGAGGAAGTGACCCAACCGCTCCTCTCTGGTGACATGGAGGTGTCCAGCTCGTTGTGTATGGAGCTGAGCCTGAAATCCGGGTTGGGTCCGTACAGAAGCTGCACGCCTTCGACATCGTCGACGGTGAGCTCTGCCCTCTTCTGCAATCGCTTGATGGTCGGGTACATGACCGCCTTGGGCAATGTTGAGTGCCCAAGCCCAAGGACATGCCCAATCTCGTGCGTTACAACGGACTCCAGGTCGAAGGCTACTGATGTTTCCGTTGTTCCATGGGTGAAGTCCAAAGCCCACTGCTCGGAAGCGTCGAGGTGGATCCGCCCGTTCCTGACGGAGGCAGGGCCGAGGACACCGCGAGGTCCGTCGAACGGCGCACGGTCGCCGTGGCTACCCTTGTAGAACCCCAGCTTGATGTCAGCAGCGTCATAGTCGATTGTCTCCACGAACGACACGGGGATCACGAGCGCCCACCGGTCGAACGCTCGCCGGAACACGGCTCGCACGTCGTCACGCAGCAGGTAGCTGACGGTGGCCGTCGGCGACACGGCGTAGGTGAGCACGATCGGCTTCGATCGCCGGGTTCACCTCGGCTTGCTCTTGAGCAACGTGAACCGGCTGACCGCGCCGCCGTATGGAGAGACGGACACGCCGTGGTCGTCCTCGACGCTGCAGCGCGGGGACATGATCTGGTCAAGCGTGGCGGCGTCGAGCCGGCCGGTGACCGGCAGGCTGAGGCTGGATTGGTACCGCTTCACGGCTGTTTCAAGGTGCTCGTCGAAGGCGTCGGTCGGCTCACCATCGTGCTCGGCCCCGGCAGGCATGTACCCGAACATGGCCAGGTACCGCTTCAGCTCTCCGAGCCCCGTGACACGGCTTCCCCGCTGCGCGTCCTGCAACCGCTTGAACGAGTGCCAGCCGTTCGTCGGCGCAGGCCGGGTAGCAGCGGCAGGGTGGGCGGACGAGAGGATCACCAAGAGCGTCATAACGAGCAGGAGGCACACGGCTGCATGGCCACGACGACATCGAAGCATCAGAGCAGGCGCGCGGGCAACTGACGGGCCCGAAGGAAGAACCCAAGCTCTGCGTCACTCGCGACGACTAATTGCTGCGAGCCGCCATGACATCAAACACAAACGCGCAACGCTCGTGGACATTACCGAACCCTCGAATATGTGTGTTGTATGGATCCAATATGACTTGGACCGCAAGAAGTATCCTATGAATTTGAATCCAAGATGGAGTCTAGAATCCTAATCTATCGCTAAGTCGTACACGTATATCAATTTTGAAATAACATTTTGAAGATTTTTTTTACCAGATATAGCAGCAGGAATAAAGGTTCAGTAACAATAAAGCATATAATCCAAATGTGTTAATTACATGCATAACCACATACAAATAGTTATCCAATTGCTTAGAAGCCTAACATTAACATCCAATGAGGCAGCAATATAGAATAACTTACTTATTCATAATCATCAACATTAACGATATCATTTTCCAATTCAAAAGAGGAACCGACATATTCCAGTTCATCACCACGATAAACAGGAAGCAACTTCTTTCTAAGTGAGAAAACTCAGACTTTTGGGCCTTTATGCTCGAAGAAAATAGCACGCTACGTTAGCGTGATATAGCATGCATTTTGCAAATAGCGCCATAACGAGCAAAATAGCTAAAATTTAGCGTGGTATCTCCAGATATGCTATATCGCGCTATTTGTCGCAGATATCTAATGGGTAGGCCCATGAGGCAGCCCATGAGACCAAGGTGGCTGAAGATCAGCTTATGGCTGCACCACTTGCTGAGATTATGAGTTCAAGGCTGGGCCGGCTCAAGATCATGACGACTCAAAGCAGGAGGTCTAGTAAGAATCAACTTGGCAAGTAAGAAGACTTAGTCGTATTCAAAAGAGGAACTAGCATAATACAATTCATCACCATGAGTCCATGACAAGCCGGAAGCAACTTATTCTTTCTAAGAGAGAAAGCTCGGACTTTTGGGCCTATATGCTGGAAAAATAGCGTGCTAACGGGTAGCATGCTATTTTGATAGCGCAACAGTGAGCAAAATTGCTAAAGTTCAGGGTTGGCTTGCAGATATGTTATGACACACTATTTATCGGGTGTTACCTAATGGGTAGGCCTGCAAAGCAAGGCAACCCCCAAGACCAAGGTGGCTCATGGTCCGCTTATGGCCGCACCCCTCATTGGGTTTACACGTTTAAGACAGGGCCGGCTGAAGATCATGACGACTCAAACAAAAGTCCCGGTACAAGGCAGAGAATCAACTTGGCAAAAGTAAGAAGACTTAGTCGTATCCAAGTTCTACTCCCGCTCATGTTACCTTGTAAACCCTGGAGCCGCCGGATTTATAAGGCTGGCTCCAAGTCACAGAGAAACAAGTCTCAGCCATGTCATAGCTCTCGATAACCAAGTAACGGAATCACACCCTTATAATTGAGAGTATCATCATCATCAATATCAATCTAACATGATTATATCTTTACCTCCAACGTGAGGGGGTGAACCTGGGTAGCTCGTTATTCTCATGTTCTTTAGATGCACACTCGAAACGCCTTAAGTCGCCTAGCTCCACACTTTTGATAAGTCACCCTACGACAGCATGTGAAAACCGCACGACAGGTGGCTTCCATTGTGGGGCTTGTGATCAAAGGTATCATGTTTTTGGGCTGGTTCGCTTCCGGGGATTCAGGATCTCGCCATTGGCCAAGTCGAGAAAATCAACGACGTCCCCTTCATCGACGGCTCAAATTGGGGTCCTAAGGCAGTTAGAAAGGTGGCTTTGAATTGATTGGTGTATTGTTTTTGTAAAACTTGTTGAATAATATAATAAGAAAGTTGTGTGCATCATTTTTTATGCCCAAAATGTGTTTTTTTTGGAAGAAAACAATATATGATTAGTCTCAGTAACAATACCCATAATGTAACCATAAGGTATTTATTGGCACAAACGGCTCGGTTGATTTGAAATTATCTGTTTCACAACCTTCATGCAGACTGTCGGAGGCTATCTAAAAAATACTTGTGATTTGTTAGGTCGTCGCATTCACAATTAGCACTATACTCCGTGATTGTTACCGCAATGGATCATGAGAAATTTACAGTGGAGAAACGGAGAAGAAACAAGATCCGCATTCCATTATAACCAGGAAATCTGTACACGGTTACAAACACACATTGTTCTCGACACCCCGATCCCGATTTTCGGATGGATCCATTCATCACCACACCTGGTGACTAGAGCGCGAACCACTTCTCCCGGAAGTTGGACTGGTAGGAGACCATGACGAGGAGCAGCACGAGCAGGAACCCGACGCCCCACGGCCGGTGCGTGCTGTCAGGTGTCCACTGGATCTGATACATTTTTATCTGAGCCGATGTTCCCTTTGGCTCGGCCAAGATCTGCGTCGTTCAAGGTTAAGTAAACCCGTTGTTAAGTGGAGACCACGCGGCAACGCGCGTCTGGTAGTGTATGGTATCACTGGCCGCAGCAAAAGATTACAAGATCTATTTCAGTAAACAGCAGTGCAACGCAGTGCTAGTATAATGTTACGGCCGGGCAGCACGTACGTACGGATGCTCTGAGGCCGCCCAGTGCTCTCTCTCTACTCTGAGTCCCTGGCTTACTAAGCGAGAAGGCTCCAAGCAGCCTAATAACGCATTAGAAGGGAGCTTGCTGAGTCTCTCGGAGATCACGTGTGCCATGTCATTAAGAACATGTCTATGGTTGGATGGTTAGAAGGATGGTTATACTTCCATCCCATCAGAGTTTAAACCCTATGTTTGATATTGATGTTTCTTATTTAGGCGGAATATCATTCAGTGGAAAGCGACGTTTTCGTCGACGAGACACATGTGACGACTTCGTCAATCTCAAGACTTGACCCGCCGACTCAGTCTCTCAGAGATGGTCATAGAGGTAGATATGCATTTATGCGCTCATGAGGATGAGTGTGCACGTGTATGTGAACGTTTATATTGTACTGTGTTTCGAAAAAAAAGTGTGCAATGTCTTCCGGCCTCGTCTCATTAGACTTCACTTTGTTCGGGTCTGATTAGATGGAGCGAACGGATGCTTGTGCTGCCCGCATGGCTCGTCACTTCGTGTCAAAGAGCTTTTTTTAATAAGCGGAGAGTGAACCGGCCATGTCCTTGAAAATGAAAGTAAGCCCACCCAAACAGCTTAACTTCTATTGGACCATACTTCGCGCAGCGTGTGAGAAGTGAGAACACCACGCCCATAGTATTTCGCTACTGGCCTGCGTGAGCACATGGGCCGGCCTGATACAACCCCAGGGAAAAAACGTCACTACTTCCTCTGAGAACCCCTAAAAACTTCCTCAAACAGCGATCCAGATCGATCTAAACCTTTTCAGTATCGTGATAATTACAAGATTGCCACCGAAAAAACTAAACTATTCAGTTCAACAGGTTAGACTTTTTTGAGACCAACGGGGACGGGCGCGACCGGCCGGGGCGAGCCGACGGCACGGGGAGCACCGGAGCGCGGCCTCAGCGAAGCAGGAGTCCAGGCAGGAGCACGCTGACGGGCGTGGCCGGTCGGAGAGTCGACTCTCGCCCTTTCTTCCTATCTCTCCTGAGAGACGAGCGAAGTAGGATCTAGGTTCCTTTCCCGCTGGCAGCCACTCGATCCCCGGCGACCGGCGACGCCGCCCTCCTCTGGCGGCAGGAACGGAACTGTGCATCGCTAATCCCTCTCCCCGATATCCATGTCGTGTCGCGGCCAAGCTCCCCTCGCCCCTGGACGCCGCCTCCACTCTCCTCGCAGCACCCATCCCCTCCAATTCCAAGTATGATTTATAGTCTCTCTGGTTTATTTGGTCATAACCCGTACTGAATTTGATGTTTGAAACGTAATGTTGTGGCAGGCTGTGGTTTATAGCAGCGCCGTGAAGGCGGGCTGCCACGCGGGGAAGACGCTGCTGTGCTCCCAGGGCGCCATCGAGATCGTCGTGTGGGATTCCACGGCCAAGCTGGTAATCGCCATGGACTTCGATGGCTGGCAGACCCGCAGCATTGGGCCCGTCGCCGGCGGCAACTACTACACCGATTTCATCCCCTACATCGGTCCACACAATGAGATCTACAGATCTACATGTACAAATTTCGACCTTATCCTTCTCTCTGTTCTGTTATTATCTTTGAGGACTCTGCTCTGTTGTTACTGTATAACAACAATGCACTATTAATCATTCACATCGAGATCAATTTGATTATGAGCTGCACTTTGCTCTGTTTTTCTAGAACAGGAATTTCTTGGTTGATTTTAGTGTGCAGCTTTATGTCGAAACAAAATTTTGCTCTGTTTTTGAAGAACATATAAGTTTTGTTGTTTTTTAGATTACTGAATTTTATTGTTTTTCTAGAACAGAGAATGTTGCTACTTTTTATGCTAATACTGCTAATCTTCTTATTACCCCCCAAGTCGTGAGAGACCAGTCTATATCCGCAAAATCCACCGGAGAGGTTTAGTCATATGTACAACTTATGTTTTGTGCAGGTTTGTGCGATGGATTTCCATACCATAAGATCCCATACATCTTTTCTTTTGTGTAGTAGTTACCAATGGCTGGAATTTCTTGCATAGTGAACTGATGATAGGGGCACCATTCTTCACGGAAACACATTCGTCTGTGATTTATGATATTTGTTTTTATTGCAGCTGGTACTGGCCACCCGGGCTATGTCAATGATGTTGCTGTCAGCTGCTCGGGGACTTGGCTCTCGGGAAGAGGTTGCACCTCAAGCCAGAAGCTCAGTTCTCCAAGAACCAGGTGCATCCCTGCCCTTTTCCTGCTTGTTAGATGTATTGTGTACTCCGCGGAGCCAAATCCTTGTATAATGTTTCGTCCCAATTCTTCTACCACCGGCTGTGGCTGGTGGGCTGCCGGTAGCTCCGATGGTGCCGAATTGATGGTAAGACGTGCTGGTTCATACACCGAGTCTGACAAACATTCAGTCTTATTTTTGCTAACATGTGCGGTGTCAGTTTAGAAATACATCCATAGTGTTGTTTTCATTCTTCCTTATTGTGTCTAATTATCTAATATAGTTAGATAAAGTCTAAATATGAAACACACGTGTGTCAATGGATAAGCAATTGACATTACTTGCCAATCAATCGAGGTTTACAAACTCATGTTGATACATTTTCTCAATCTTAATGGTTGAAAAATCAACATTTGCACATAGAAGTGTATTCATTGATCTTTTGATGAAATAAGGACAGCGCGTGTGATAGTTTTTCTAAGATTCCCATTTAAAGACCTAACTTCCGAGATTCAAAAATTGGTTCTCTTGTTTATGCCCTATCTAACTTGAAAGAAGAGGGGAAAGAGTGCGACTCCGGATTATGTTTGGTCTGAACCTTTATCGAATGTCATGCACATATCATACCCTTTCAAGTAATTCCCTATTTTCAGCTGTCCAGTTAAATTTGGCGTGGTTCAAATGATTAGGGCCAAAGCTTTAAGCTTCTGAAATACACTCTACAGGGACAAAATTTCTGGTTATGCTCTGCTGGATAATGAGTCGATCATTTGTTTTTATGAGTACCATAATTTGCATAACATGTGCAACTTTGGTCAATCATCAAATTAATATGTTTTTGCTTGATATTGAAATTATACAAGATGCTCTCAGTAACTATGTATAAGCCTTGAATTGTCTCCACATCCTCAAGGAGTCTAGCATTAGCAACCACAAACTCGGCTTTCTCCTTTTTAATCACTTTATATTTAGCAAAGACATGGTCTCTACCTTTAATGATTTTAGCAATTATTTCATCATTTTTATCATGAAGAGACTCAATTCTTTCCTCAAGCGAAGTTCTATATTCACTCTCTTCTTGAAGAGAGGCATTCAAGGATGCAATGGTGAGAGCATCCTCTCTCTCAATCTTTCCTTTGTCATCAAGTATTTCTTCGGCCGCATCAAGTTGTCTCAAGAGAGACTCAACATATGCCTTAGTTTCACCTTGCAAGTTAGCCACAATAGTATCGGAAGCAACAAGTTCTTTCTTAATCACAAGGCTAGTTTTATCATCTATTTCATGCATAGTCTTGGGAGTAGAAGATGATACCTCGGTGACGTGAGCCATGAGGCAACGAGCGGTGTTGATGGGGAGGTTCTCATTGGGGGATTCGAAGAGAGAAGGAGGTGGAGTTGATACAATGGCCAAAGCGGCCACCTCACGAGTGGGTTCTTCTTCTTCTTCGGAATCCTCGGAAGGATACTCTTCTTGAGTCATCAACACAATTCTTGGTGCTTTCTTGAAGAATGGCTTCCTCTTGACAAAAGGCTTCTTTTGCATCATGTTTGATTGGCCCTTGAGGACAAGCCTTCCACCGTTTTGCTCTCTATTCTCATATGGACAATCTTTGATGAAGTCATGCTTGTTATGACAATTGTAGCAAGTCTTTATCCTATTAGCAAACTCTTTCTTCCCGCTTGGATTGTTTGCATGATCAACTTGAGCCTTTGCCTTGGCCGGGTCATGCCAAAAAGTCCTTGTTGCAAGAGCTATGTGACCATGGAGGGCTTGTTCAAGATCATCGGGAGGAAGGTTGTTCGGGCATGCTTCAACTTCATCATGTTCATCAAGGCACACAACCTTGGCCTTCAAAGCAAGAGAGGGACCTTGCTTCATTACCATGGCCCTAGCACGGTTGTCTAGAGCATTCTTGGTGGCAACCTTGGAGGCTTGCATCTCTTGCATAACTTAATTAGATATCATCTCAAGGTAATTGAATTTTCCTTGAAGGGCCTTCAAGTCAATGGGCTCGAAGGGCATGAGTGCATTCACATACTTCCTCTTGATCCAAGCATCATCCGCATAGGTTGCCCCAACATTGAAAAAGGCTTGGGCAAGAGTCTTGAGTCTTGCATACATCTCTTCATGAGTTTCACTATCAAGCATGTAGAAGCCTTTGGCTTCATTGTTCAAAGCATCAAATCTATTCCTCTTCATGCTCTCATTCCCAAGGAACACCGTGGAAAGACAATCCCAAGCTTCTTTGGCGGTGGTGAGATTTTGAATGTGATGAAGACCACTTTCTCCAACGGCAAGTTCAATTATGTGAAGAGCGGAGGCATTGAGTTGCGCATCCGCCACTTCTCTTCTTGTCAAGTTGTTAGGATTCACGGCCTTGTATCCCACTTGAATGATCCTCCAAAGCTCGATAGAGAAACTGTTGATATGAGATTTCATTAAGTGTTGCCAAGTAGCAAAAGCCAATGCATTAAGCTTAGGAGGTGGACCTAAAGGGTTTATGCGAGTATGATGGATAGGTGGGTCGGGGGAGTACACATGGGAAACTGCATGGTACTCTGGCTTCCCACCTTCGGGTTGGGTGGTAGATGTGGAAGATTTCTTAGGGTCGGTTTCTTCATCTTCAACCCCATTCTTTTTCTCTTTTTCCTCCTCGGTATCACCGTCATGGGAGGTAGCGGAGTCCTCTAGTGGGGTGGTCTCCTTAGGAACCTTGCCACTTGCGAGTTGCTTGATCAAGTCACGCATCTCGGCAAATTGGGTATCCATGGACGATTTCAAAGATGTCTCCATCAATTTGAGACCGGCCATGGATGCCGTAGTGGCTTGGTCCTCCACGGGACCACCCTCACTTTGTGTCATACTTCTCTTAGGCGGTTAAGCCCAACAAGAGAGCTGAGGCTCTGATACCAATTGAAAGGATCGTATGACACCTAGAGGGGGGGGGGGGTGAATAGGTGCTACTTCAATTTTAGTACTTTTCAAATTAGGCTTGACACAAAAGTTAAATTCTCTAGATATGCAACTAAGGTGAATTTACCTATATGACAAGCTAGCAACTAAACAAGATACACGAAGTAAAGACTAGAAACAAGGATAGAAGTAACCGAAGTGAAAGCACGCGGAGACACGGATGTAATCCCGAGTTCCTCCTTTTTAGGGGAGTACGTCTCGTTGGAGAGGTGTGAGCTACCACGAAGGTCAAAACTCAACCGCCACAAAGGCGTCACCTTCATCTCCAATGAACCGCACCACAAAGGTTTGGTTCACCTTCCATTGTCGGAATCCTTCAAGGCGGAATCTGGAGCCCTTACAACAACGATCCGGGGCACAACCCACAAGAGGATTGGGGGCTCCCGAACAGCTACAAATCTGTCACAAAGACACAAGTGAGTACAATAAAGAGCTAGGTTTTCCCAACGGAAATCCTAGCAAAGGGCCCCTCAAGTGAATGAGGAGGAAATGAGGAACGGCTTGGTGAAGATGTAGATCCGGGGCTTCTCCTTCAATCCTCCAAGTATCAACGAGTTTGGGTGGAGGGATTGGGAGATCTATCAAATCTTGAGCTTGCAATTAATGGTGTTCTTCAATGTGGTCAAGCTAGCTGTCCAAAGGTTGGTGAAGAGGCATTTATAGTCCCCTTCAAAATATGGCCGTTGAAGGGGTAAGTGCCGACGCGCAGGAAGCAGGGCCGGCAGGGCAGCCGTGGCAGCCGGCCTGGGAACCATCCTGGGCCGGCCTGGGGGCTGGCCGGGACACCGAACAAACCGGCCTGGGTGCCGGCCTAGGGGCCGGCGGGCTGCCCGAGGCAACCGGCCTGGCGACCAGCCTGGGCCGGCCTGGGGGCCGGCGAGCTGCCCGTGGCAACCGGCCTGGTGGCCAGCCTGGGCCGGCCTGGGGGCCGCCCGCCCTGCAGTGCGCTTCTCCCTTCACCTTCTAAAATCTGACAACATGCATTTCTTCCTTTTTGCATAGAGAGAGATACACTAGCATCCTTTTGATTTAGACAATCATAATTCCTGTGGACACTTAGCGGTATGTTAAATACTTCCAAGTGTTGTGATCAAACGTCAAAACAAGATTAACGGACTATGTCCTTTCAACACCAGTGACGGAGTAATTAACCGTCACCTTCGAGAACGTGAGTGCTTCTAATTAAAGCATTTTATTCTTTAATGTAGAACTATGAATTAGATCCTTATAATATGGAAAGTTCAAATTCCCCTGCACATTCTTTTCTCTAGTTCTGGTTGAAGAAAAGTATTTTAACTAGGGATGTTCTCTTGCGTAGGAGTGGGCTTATTCAAAATAAAACACATTTTTACGGAAGGAGGAATCAAATAGTCAAGTTTTCTTCTGATGTTTGGAACATTGTCAAGTCATTCTGCATTTTCGTACATGTACCAATGTTTGTATAAAGAGGTTCAGTATAAGAAAACAAGGAGTTTGTTGCAGTGGAGTTGCAGCAACCCTTTGCGGAATTCAAAAACGAGGAATCTTGTGTTATCTCAAAACAAGTATCGACATCTTCGATATTTCTCAGATTGAAGGGTACTGTTCTTTACATGTGACACAAGGGAACATTGAAGTGGTGGACAAAACTACCGGAGCCGATCGCGACTGAAGTGATAAACGCTAGGAGAAGCTGGATGCCATGGATTCCAGGAATAATGTCATGACTTCACTTGGAGCGATAAGGAGATTTATCTTCCAAACTGAATTGTAATACAATTCGGGGATTTATGCCCTTTTCACAGATGCTTCAGTCTTTTTTCTGCTAATTTCTCGTTGCTCCTCGAGTGATCTTTTTTTCTTTCTTTGGTGGAAATTTGGGCATGCTTTCGTGTGAGGTGGACAATGTACCTACTGACTTCTATAATTTAAATATAGTGAAAACCTTTTGTCTAAGAAAAGGTATATACTGTTTTAGAAGGAAGAATCGGTGAGATGTACACCAAGTATGTATTAGTCGCATGGTAGTCCTAACCAAATAATACCATATCATATTATGGTGATCTACTGGTTTGGAAATCCACATACGCGGCAAAATTAAAAGAATGATTAGGAGAAGATGAAGAAGAATTGGAGTAAGAGCACTCAACGACATATGTATATACATGCTCACATATCTATTTTTTCTGGGGTTCCTTATACAATACTGGATATTAGAAGCAAAAAGGACAAACTCTCTATAAATTATACAAATATATGCATTTCTAATATTTTTATAGATAATTCACAGCTGGATAAACATAGCATATTCAACCAAAAATGATACCCCCTCCTATCCGTAAAAAGTGTCGCGAGATATGCATGCGAGTTGTACTAGCTAGGTTGTATTCGTACAACACTTATAACGGATGCGAGTGAGTATGTGAAATATAATTTAAGTAAAATTACTACAGAATGTCCAGAGTACACAATGAAAAGATGTATCATTTTCATAGAAAAAGTAGCAAACTAAATAAGATTGGGAGATTGCTCTTCCCTTATCATGTATTATAATTTGATCAATAAGATTTGAGAGTAATTTAGAAAAGATGTGGTTTCAGTGCAAGTTTTGGTTGCAAGCGTTTGTAATATGTTCATTTGAGAGAATAAGAAATTAGAGTGTATGACAGGCGAGTCCAAATTGTCATTGACTGGCCAAAAGGAAGATGTACGTTTAGGATGTCGTTGAGTTGAGTTCATCGTAAAAGTGTCCGTGGACACATATCTGACGCCCCCAAATGTATAGATTGTGTCCGTTTCGTGAGTCGATGAAGGACGCGGGTGGAGTTGCCCTAAACGGAGACATGCATTCGTTAGCCTTGCTTCTCTGGGTAAATCCTCGGAGTAAATGTTGTGAGCAACAGCTCCTGCAGTAGCAGCTCTCGCTACAACAAAAGCGAGTGATAAGGATAACTGTCAGCTAAAGTAGCAAAAACTTTTCGTTTGAATAGACAGACAGACATAACACAAATTAGTGCTAGGACAGGCATAAGCATCAGTCCGTACCAATCAATATGAAATTAGAAGAAGATCAGGAATGGCTGAAAAATACACTTTAAAAGATTAAAATGACATCACTCATTTCCCTCTTTCATGCCTGTTCCCCCAAGCTTTTGTTCCATTTATTTCCCCTTCCTTTTTTGTTCTTACAGCAATCTAAAGCGATGCGAGAAGACGAACGATCGAGTACTGCTGCTGCACTGCACGATGAGAAAAAACACTACAAAAATGGGCACCAAAGAAGAAAGAATCTCTCCACCGATCGAGCTAAACAAATTCACGAACTAGAGAAGAAAAAATTGACCTTCGATCTTAATCTCTGCATGCATGAACCCACTAATTAACCGCGCGTAATAGACGTACCACCCCGTTGTTGTTCGAGAATTACAAGGTGAGATCCAAGCTCACGTTTGCTCTGTTGTCGGCGGCGTCTCCCCCGTGGCGTACTGCTGCTTCATGCTGCGAAGAAGACGACGCTGATGACGCCGATGACGCCGAGGCAGCTTGTCCTCTTCTTTCCCACGCCACCGCCATCTCATCACGTCGGGCAAGAGTCAAGGGCGTTGGCCGTTCTTGCCGCGTCGCTGGTGCCGTCACGCTGACGCCCGGGACCCGCCAGAGCGCCGACGCCGGCACCGGGCTGCCGTTGATCGGCTGGGACACGGAGCCGGGACCGCTGCCGTAGTACCTGGGCACGGTGGGCGGCCCGGTAGGCGCGATGTGGTGGTTTGACCAGGAGGGGTAGTGCGGCGGCGGCTCGTAGCGGGCCATGTGCGCCGGCGCGGCGACGAAGCGGTGGTGATGGTGATAGCCGCTGCCAAAGCCGGGTACGCGTGGGCGGGGTAGTGGCCCTGCATGGCCATAGCGCTCTGGAACTGCGCGCGCTTCGCATGCTGCCGCTCCCTCTTGTGGGCGTTCTGGTGGCCCCCCAACGCCTGCGACGTCGGGAAGTTCCGGCAGCAGTAGTGGCACTCGAACTTGCGGCTACCGCCGCCACTTGCACCGGCCGACGCCACCGCTGCCGACTGGCTGGGAGAAGTGTCGCTGACGGCAGCAGCATCGCCGTTGGTGACGGAGGACGCCGCCCCGTCGAGCGGGAAGTCGAAGCCAAAGAGACGGATGGACGACGTGGGGCTCGACCCGCCTGCCTCTGACGCCGGCGACGGCTTTGGCCTCACGAAGGGGAGCTGCGAAAGGAGTGGATGTCCGAGGCTCCATTCGCCGTCTCGCCGGGAAGGCTGTGCGTCGCGTGCTGCGCGTCTTGCTCGCTCATAGCCGTCGAAGAGCGCAAGCTCCTAGGGTAAGCAGTTTAGCTAGCCGTGTTGTGTCGTGTGCTAGGTAGCTGGAGCTACAGGGGATTCTTCTCTTGGTCTTCCTATACTGTTGTGCGATGGTAATATGTTGGCCGGGATGGAGCTAGAGAGCTAGCTAGCTGCGTTGATGTATGGGCCAGCTCGTAGGAGGGGTTAACCTCGCGTGGGGTGGAACGGAACCAGCTTGGGGGTAGGGTTGACAACGAAACTGTTTAATGTTGTTGTGTTTGGTCAGATTGGAAATATGCTATTGGTTGATGGATGCTATATATGACGCTATGTGCATCTTTCGTACTCCCTCTGATCGAAATATGTGTCGCAAGTTATACTATGGATTGTACGTGTCTAGTTGTTTTCTCCCGACAATTAAATGGGATCGGAGGGAGTATTATGTCTATTTTCATGATATATTCGAATAAATATTTATTGTCACTTTCACGACTGATAAGATTGGTGTGTGCATTCATATCCAACACAAACCCGAAAGTAACTGAATATGATACATCGCGACTGATACTGGAACTGCATTTCGTTGACACATCTTTTGTATATTATGTCTATTTTCATGATGTATATATTCGAATAAATATTTATTGTCATTATCACGACTCATAAGATTGGTGCGTGCGCATTCATATCCAACACTAACCCGAAAGTAACTGAATATAATACATCATGAGGGATATTGGAATTGCATTCCGATGCAAAAGAAAGAGGGGCCGACTGACAAATCTGACACGAACGCAAAAGTTTAAGCTGAAATGAACCATCTTCATTTTTTTCAGCCCCATCTTACCCTTTTTAGAACAGCCAAACCTGTTGTCATTTAACTCTGCGTAGAACCATCAGGGTCAACGGTGTTGCTATTCTGATCCACGGTCGCCTGCGACGATCGACTGCGCTGACACCCAAGGTCTGGTTTAGAACCGCCATTGACTCCAACATTTCCGTGCAAAGTTAAATGTCAATTTGTCGTTTTAAAATGGTCAGATTCGGCTACGAATTCGGAAAGGGTTCTTTTTGTCTTGACCTTTCGCATCTCCGTAAAAAATGGGGAAAACAATAAATGAAACCTACTGTTTGTTTAGAACCACTTTCAAACTTTACATGACGGTATTCTGTTTGATATGAGTTGTTTGATATGAGAGTTGATGGTTAGATTTATCCAATCAAGTTGTCCACTCATAAATAGCTAAGGGGAATAGTACGTGTGTACCTTTCCGTGAAAGAATCATGGATGAATATAGTCGTTGTTGTGTGACAAAAGGTTTGATTCCTTTATAAGAGCAAATGAACTCCATTGTCTCTCCCTCTCGGATCTACGGTAGGGTTTTGACTCCTGAATTTGTTAAATAGTTTAATTTTTAAATGATGTTTTGACTTTTTTACGATATATGTCTGCATCTCTTATGTGCATGCAAAGTGTCATGAACAAAATGTGTATGCTGCGACATAAAACAACGCCGGTGTTCTAAAGTGCATTTTAAGCACCAAATTTTCTCCTTACAGGGAGCAAATGCTATTGATGCAATTTGAATATATCCTCCAAATCGGCTACATTTCTACCTTATTTGGCAATATCTATCATTCCTCACATAATGAAATCTACTTCCTTGGTTGCGTTCGAAACAGTATTTTTAAAATATTTAATCGAATAAATTACCCACGTAAAGGGAGACAAGGATCCCGCCGGTGCCGCCAGCTGGACGGACTTTGCTTGTCGGCGTCGACCGTAGCATGGGGGGAGTGGGATCCAAAGGAGGCTGTAGTGGCGGAGTAGAATGACCTTTTTTCATACCAAGGGAGCGAAAGAGGGTAGTTTTCCCATTTGTCAACATAGTTGGTTCTCCCCTCAAACAGCCTATAATTGCTCATTATGAGGTGTCCTAGGACACGCAAAGAAAGCTTCAACTCGTCTGCGTGTTTTTGTGCCGTGGCCTCGTGGGCTTGTGGCCGACTCCACTAGACTTCTATTGAAAGCTGAATAGAGTTGTGCATGTGTTAAGATTAGGGCGCACATTATGCATTATAATGAATTGTGCTATTTAAAACTTGTTATGCGTAGTTATCATGCGCCTGCGAATTGTCAGCAGGAGCTGCGGCATGGCACAGCAGGGTGAACGGATATGTAGCTACTCCAACGACCGTCAACTAACGTACTAAATACTGGCGTCCATATATAGGTCTCTAATAGCGGCAGCAGGATGCAGACGCTACACCGATATGAAGCGTATTCGCCATAAATAGTTGATTGGAAGTTACTGGCCGGTGGCCGCTATGGTGAATTGTTGAATTGTAGTTCAGAGCAAACTGTGTACATAACACACACAAATTTCACTAAAAAGCTGTGTGTGTAGACTGAAAGGACTCAAGAAATAAATCATACACATTGCTTGGGGTTATTATATTCAAGTCGGCACAAGAGCGTATGCGTCCCTGATGTAACAATAAATGTTTCTAATGGACCATTCCAAAATGTTTCTAATGTAAAATAAAATTTCCTCTATGCAATCAAGTTCAAGAATCGACGGCTCACCTCATTTTCAAGTGTCCATTCACAACTAGGATATAGGCGGCTATTCTCTCGTAAGGCAGATTTCATGATATAGCTCTCCTAAGCATAAAGCATTGCACAAATAATGCAAATGTAAAAGAATGGTGGACAACTCTAATCATGGAAAACATAAGAGTGTGGAAAGGCAATGGCCTCAATATTATGCTCGTCTCTTATAATTTTGGAAGGAAAGAAAGGCTAGTCTTTCAACATCATGCCACACCTCTGAATGTGATGATCATGGCACACGCTGTAACGACATAAAAAATTGTGTGTGCAAAATAATTTTCTGCGCTCTGGGTGCTGTGCTGAATAGCATGTCTATTTATTTTTAAGCATTGTTTGCTTTTTATATTTTGAGAATGGTACTATCTATCTCGGGAGCATATACTTCTCGCAACCAGAAGGGGGATCTCAACTTTTTTAGGTTGTTTGAATTGATTAATTTTGTATTTTTTACCTCTTTGTTTTTTTTTCACACGAGGGGAAAACTTTGTATTTTTCACTGATTAATAAGAAAAGAGTTGTTTGCTTAATTAGTAGAAAACCGGGCAAAAAAGGATACAACCAGCGTCAAAACCACATGAACACCAACACGACTAGAGCCAAGCCCATATACCACTCTACCAAGACTAATGTCTGTTGTTTTATGGTGATCCAAATTCGTTTATACTGATGAAGGTCAACTTGTGACGAAGGAGAGCGGAGCGCCCCGGAGTCAGAAGTTGGCCCATAACGGTACGGATCGTTTCCGGGTCGGACTGCAGCCGACCTAGGGTTTTATGCCACCATATATACCTCTTGTAAGCCGCCGGTTGGGATAAGTCGCATTGTGTAAATCCCCGGCGTTTGTAACCTCACCCGAATATAGTGAAGATTTGCTGGTTGGCGCCCGTGGTTTTTTCTCCTCCATTGTTGGGGTGTCCCCATTGGATTGATCGTTCCGCACTTCATCGTTTATTTGCTATCGTTTATAACAATGTCATGAGACGACCGCTCACTATTGCTAAAGAGAAGACACCGGTGACTACTATGGAGGAGCTGACATGGGACACTCCAAACTTCGATAAAAAAAACAACACTACACCGATGACGAGCATGGAGGACAACCTTGCACTCACACGACCCATTATACTTTTGACCCTGCAGGGAACATCTGGATCCAAAAACGTTGCCCCAATTTGTTTGGTATTACTGTAGAAGGATTATGCCTTTCTTTAGTCACTTTTATTTATTAGTTTAGCTTAATTGTCTATTTTGTGGCTTTCTATCCGCATCATTCATATAAAACAAATATAGAACAAAACAGTTCTGCAACCACCTTCTTTCGAGAAAAATATATCTGCAACCACGAGCTGAGGCTGAAGCGCTGAGTTACTGTATAAGTTACTGTTTCAGGCGGCATGAAACCTCGGCAAAACAATTTAAGCAGCATAAGCGGGCAGGCAGGAAGGGTACATGGGCAAGCGGGGGGACAACCGGACAAGCCGCTGCCTCCGGCGCAGCTCCTAAAAGTGGTATGGTTCGCACGATCCGGGGAGATGGATAGTTAAAGGGGCAAGCTCTGCATGCAGGTGCTAGGCCCGGCCGGGCATCGGATGCCGATCGACGTCCTGGCCTACCCACAGATCGAAGTGGGTGCGCGCGTCCAACTCTCGTCGCTGTCTTGGACGGCGACTCCCGGATACCCTCGCCATCGCCGAGGATGCACCCGATCCCGCTCGACGCCGACGCCACGGCCACGGCCGGTGTCGCTGGTAACTTGTAACTGTCAAAACTCAGGTGACAAGCCAGGTAGCAGGCGCTGCTGCGACCACATATATACCAGACGTGGCCGTGCGCTGGCCTCTCCGCTCGAGCTCGATAGATCTTTCGCGGCGAGATCGACAGTTCGTGTTGGCTTCGCGCGCGCAGACGAGCGTTGTCGATCGACAGTAATAAAACAGTAGATGCCGGCAACCAGCAGCTGTGGACAAGGACGTACGCACGTAGGTCGGAATGTAACGCCGCTGTCTGGATCCTGGGCTCAGCTGCAGATGAAGTAGCTAGATCGATTGTCAGGGCAAATGGTCTCAACTACTGTCAAACTATCTCTACACGTTTCCCAGCAACCAGCTAACCATAAGATCCTCCGCTAATCCGGTTCAGGAAGTCCACACAAATATATGCATGTTCTTAGCGAGATCGGTCCAGGAATTAAGCGTCTCATTTATCAGGCTTAATTTCTTCTTCACGACATTGATCTGGATCGATCGATCTGTTCCCGAAACCCTCAATCATACTGCATGCTTGCACCTACCGGACAGTTTCATGTTTTCCAAATCGATGGCGCGCACAACTGTGGCGATCGAGGTCTTAATGGCCGCAACCATCAGATCGATCGATTCAGGTGAAGAAATAGGCTTTCGCTCCGCTTTATAAATAAAGCACACGGCCGAGCCGATACAAGGTGATCTATCCACACCAGTTAGGACCAACAACGCGCCCATTGGCAGATCGGATCAGCGATCCATCGAGCACACGTACTACATACACACGACCAGTATAACTGTGGTAGCTGAAATACGTCCTGAGGATTCACAAGAGCCATAACTCTGCTTCTCGTTTGTAGATCGATGAGTATGCATGGTCCCGTACGTGTACGTCGCCTAGGCACGGCACCGGGCATGCATGGCGGATTGAAGACTTGAAGTAGCAAAAGTACTCAGAACGAGAGTGTTCTACTAGAACTGGCGTAAATGTTGGCCACCCACTGGTTGGGGCTTGATTTAAGTTGTTTGGATCTAACAGCAAATTCCACTTCAAATTAGATCTATAGGTCGCTCATTGGTAGTTTGAGTGAAAATTAATTTTCACGCTGAATCGGATCCCAGCATCCTATTTTCACGTTATACCAGATTTAAAGTTTTGTCCATCCTCTTGTGTCTTTCTTGGCGGTTCTTGCTTTTTCCTTTTCTAGTAGTTTTTTTCATGTTTTTTCATTGTCTTCTCTTCCCTTGTATCCCCCTGTAATTCTCCATCTGTTGTAAGAACATGACCCGCCAGACTACTTTCGATGAATGAAACAAGCGGTGGGGATTTATTCCCCCCCCCCCCCCCCCCCCCGCGTCAATCTCGAAAAAAAAAGTTTTGTCCATGCCCTGTCTGGTCATGCCCACATGCATGTCAAGCAGACGCGGCGATGACTGAGACGCCAAATCACACTATACATGCCTCGGTGATGATGATCTGGCATCCTCTTAGAGGCATGGTTATTTCCGCATCGCAGTCGATGAGGACGAAAAGGAATGGTTGTGGTGCAAAATAAGAGAACAAAGGGGACCAATGTGCGAAATATATCGGGTGTATCTGTGAACAAAGTAGGTCGTTTCCAATTCCCCAACAATAAAGTTGTCTATGCAAATCAAAAACATACATATTGTTCTTTGAAACTTTTGAATTCAACCAGAGCTCCCCGATTTGGACCCCAAGGACTCAATCACGTGAGTACTCTATTTTTTCACCCAAACTAGATATATGTCGCTCATTGGTAGTTTGAGTGAAACTTAATTTTCAATTGAACCGGATCCAAGCATCATATTTCCCTTTCGACCAGATAAGTTTTCTCCATGCCATGTCTGAGCATGCCCACATGCATGTCAAGTTGTCACGCCGATGAGTGAGATACCAAATCACACTATACATACCTCGCTGACGATGATCTCTAGCTGGCATCCTCTAATATGCAGAAAAGGAATGGTTGTGGTGCAAAATACGAGAACAAAAAGGGACACATGAAACACGGAACTCTCTTGTCGCCAACAATCAGGAAGGTTGTCAAGCTTCCGTCTTGCCTAAAACAAATATTAAACGTATGTTTCGAAAGTATGGATTAAAAATAAAAAAATAAAAAGAACTAGCGAGCTAACGATGGTGAAAAGCAAGTAAACGAGCTTGTAAACAATGTTCAAAGATGGACCGGGGCTATAGAATCACTAGAAACTAACAATTATTATACAGAAAAAGGTTCATGACATTATTCATACAGGCATCACGACAAACATATATAGACCGTCACCCAGACAACATCTATAACTAACATTCTACTTCGAGAGCGATTCTATGCTTGCCTCTTTAGGTATATGTTGTAAATATCATAGTATTGACTTAAACTTAGTTAATGATGTATGCAGTTGCATGGTTAGCAGAAAATATTTTATCCATAATGGTAACAGCACATTACCCCTACTTACACATTTTATCACTCAGCGCTAAGAAAGTGTGGTTGAACCCACTATCGAACAATTACCCCCTCTTGGAGATTCATACATAAACTTGGCCAAACTCTACTCATAAATTGGAAAGCATATAGGAACAGAAAATAAACAATCAAATATAGCAAATAGCATCGTTAATTTAACATGCACGATCGATCACAAATTCATAATTGATATGTCCAAAATGTATCTATTTTTTTATTGTTTCATGCTACTTTTATATCATTGCTACATGTTTTACAATGGTTTTATATCATTTAGTTGGACTAATCTTTTAGCCTTGTGAAAGGACAAGGATGCCGCCTAGAAGGGGGGTGAATAGGCGATTAAAACTTAATTTTTGGTTTAGGCTTGATAAATACGGAATAAAACTAGGTGTTTTAATTTAACAACACACAACCTAAATAAAATAGGCTCACCTATGTGTACCAACAACTTATGCTAAACAAGACAAGTAACAAGGTGAAGCAAGATATAAGCTTCAGGCACGAAGACTATCACAATGTAAAGTGCATAAGTAAAGAGCTCAGGTATAGAAATAACCGAGCCACGCAGAGACGATGATGTATTCTCGAGTTTCTCCTTTTTAGGGGAGTATGTCTCGTTGGAGGGGTGTGAGTTTCAAACTCAAACGCCACAAATGGCCTTACCCTATTCTCCGATGAACCTTGCCCAAAAGCTCGGTTCACCTTCCACTATCGGAAACCTTCAAGGTGGAATCCGGAGTCTTTACAATAATCTTGAGGCACAACCCACAAAAGGATTGAGAGCTCACAAGTGACCACAAAAAGTCCTAACTAGCCACAAAAGGCCTCAAGAACACCATCTAGGGTCCAACGACTCAAGAGTAACAAGCTCACGAACTTTCACTTCCACGAAACCTCGTGGAGAGAGCAAACCGATGCAACAAAATGTAATGGCAAGAACACAAGAAGTGCTCAAGTCTTCACTCTCAAATTCCAACAAAGAAACAAATACTTATGGGGGAATAAGAGAGGAAGAACAATGGAGGAGAAATACCAAGAACTTCAAGATCAAGATCTACTAGGTTCCCCTCACTTAGAGGAGAGATGGATTGGTGGAATTGTAGATCTACATCTCCTCTCACTTTTCACTCAAAGATATGCAAGAATCATGGGATAGATTGAGAGGTAGGCAAGCTTTTACAAAGTTCAACAATGGAGGAGAGAGAGGGGAAAAACGTGCTCAAGTGACTAGGGACCCTTTGGGGAAGAAAGCCCCTTAAATAGGTCCCCGAAAATTTGCCCGTTGGGCTGTTTTTTGCCCCGGGGCGGTACTACCGGGCCACTACCGGGTAAAAAACCGCTCGAAACCGATACCAAAAACGAGATCCGGTAGTAGGCGCGGTAGTAGGGGCGGTACTACCGCCCGTGTAAAACTGCAGAAAACACCGACACCAAAACGGGTAGAACTTTCGCATACGAACTCCATTTTCGATGTTCTTAGGCTCGTTGGAATCACCACAACGAGCTCTATAAGATCATGCAGAGAAACATCATAGTTTAACAAGGGAGGGTAAAACCAAATGTAGAAAGGTAAACCTCTCTAAAAATGAATAACCGGTAAAAACTCCAAAACCGAAAACACAACAAGTTTTTCATACGAAATCCGTTTTCGTGAACTTGGGCTTTCATGAAGATCACAACAAGCACCAAAACCCAACAAGGAGAAAAGCCAAGTAAGAACCAATAAACATGATTATGCCAAGTATGCAAATGTTTGAGCTCCCCACAAAGGTGCGATCAAGTTACTACTTGAGAGCCCCTCTTGATAGTACGATATCTATCCTATAACCCGGTCTTTTACTAACATCATGAGACCGGTAAAATAGAAACCCTATCAAGATCATACCTTTGCCTTGCGCATTCCACTTGAGCTAGATGATGACGATCTTGATCTCTTCAAGTGGACCACCTTTCTTGATTGCGCTTTGCTTGGTGAAGACTCACATATCGCTCCCCCATACAACAAGATGGGAGTGCCTAGGAACATTTTCACTTGACCATTATCTCCAAATGGGTTGCAAGTTTCAAGCATATGATATCTTCTAGATGCCCATCTTGAGCTTGCACATGTCAACCTTGATGACGCTCACCACTTGACATCATCCTCCATGAGCTATAAGAAATCTTCATTTTGATGCAAACCCATGGAGAGATACCTAACCCCAACAAAGGAATGCCACACACACATAATGGGTTAGTTCACAAAACTATATGGACAATTTCTTACCATACCATTGGATCACATGATCCCAATGGTATATCATTTAGCTTTGTGTGTTGATCAACTTGAATCCACTCTTTGCACTTAGTCTTGATCAACCTTGTATCTTTTCTTCTTCTTGATCATATCAAATTAATATATCCATTATAATCAATGATCTTGATGCATACCATCTTGAATCCAACACATGGAGTTCAAGCGATGCCAATGGACAAACCTATAAGAATATCTCAATACAAACATTAGTCGATAAGGATTATCATTAATTACCAAAACCACACATGGGGGCAACATGCACTTTCACCTTGTGCCTAGCGTCACTTGATATGATCTATACTGCAGAGCATCCTATATACGTGTTTGTCAAGATAATTTTCGTCATAATGCATTCGTGATCAAGCTGTCACGAGCGGCCAGAGCTCGATCTCCTGCACCGTCGACGTGTATGCAATTTGTGCTGCCGCCCGTGGAGTCGAAGACTCGAAGCCGTTGTCAGTTGTCGACGCTGCCGGGATTTGTTGCCGCCATCATTGGAGGGGGTCAAAGCGAGGTGAGAGGGAGGCACACGCGGGAGGGAACTGAAACCTAACTTGTCTCCTCCATGCCATGTCATCGTTCGTAGTGTCCCCCCTATCAGATTCGGTGCCGATTCGTATTCAATTCGCTTTTAGCTTTTTTTGTAACTTACGATTTTCCCGTGTTTTGTGTCCCGGAAACGTAAAGTGGCGGCATTTGATAAATTTAATTCAACAGTGACAATTTTATGCTAATAACTCCTTCCACAATTGTTTCGCCTTCATAATCCCTTAATTAAATGTGATTATTGAGATACGCGTGGTACTTGTTTTGTAAAGCCAGACAAAACTTGGCCCCGTTTCATTAATCTTATGCTAGAAGAAATTAGTCTTCACATGTCAGCATCACAGACAGGTACAAATCAACACCAGAGAAAAATATAAACAATTTTGGGAACATAAGAAGCAACGTTTATACATATTGCCAAGAAAGTCGAAGGAGACACTAACAAGTCATGCGCATCGATTGCCAAAAGTTTTAAGGCCGACAGCTGCTTGGAGGTGGACACGCACAACTGCGAGATCCCATCGTTTACCTGCAGACGGACGGCTACGCGACCTGCCGCAGGGACGCCACCATGTACCTCACCATTTATAGCAAGCTCACTCAGGTAGACGTTGATCGGATGGAGCCAGCAAACCACACCCAGCCTCTGTCTGCCTTTAAAGCGATGGCTGCTCAGCACCTGTCCACGAGCGAGCTGATTGCTCGAGCTCCAAGCTACTTGCCTCCTCGTCGCCCCCAAGGCCACGGCACGGGCCGGGGGATAGGGACGGCCTCCCTTGCTTCCCCGGCGCGCATCACGGCAGCCATGGTGGTACAGCTGGTCCCATGGATCCCGGCTAGACGGACGGAGCAAAGCTAGGGAGAAAAGTCCGTAGTAGTACTGGGAACTTCCCTTCGCCGCTTGCATCGCATTCCCAAACACGCACTGACTGCGTACGACCGCTGCTGCCCCTCGTTTCCGGACCAGCTTTGCATGCATGCCACTGCCATTGCCAATGGGGTGGAGAAAACGATGAGCGGTCCAAGTACGTTGCTCACTCGCTGTGTGTGTACCTGCGCCGTTTCATTCGGCTTTACGGAAGTGGCAAAACTGATGAGAACATGCATGTGCACCTGTGCGTTTACATATGCGGCAGGACCAAGGTTAACTCTCAAGCAGGTTGCCTGCATGCATGCAAGGGGCTCGGTGTGGCAGTTCACCGGTGGCGGGTAGCTAGCTATGGGTGTCCATGGCTTTCTTCTCCACACGTCTGTCGCTCGCCATTCATTGCTGGTTTCTGTGTGGCTGCTAACTTCATGTCAATGGCGCCATTAGCTCTAGCCTAAGAAAAGAACACATGCGTGTTCCCTTCCGTCCGGTCTCCCTCGGATGGTTAAGCCCCAACCACGCCATTCAATTTTAATCCAGTGGAGTGCGCGCGCACTACGACTAGATCGATCGCGAGCTCGATCGATGGTTGCAGGTCGATGGATCGACGCATCAGATGTCTAAGTTGACGTAGCAAGCGAGCTACTTGTGGTTTGTGCGCGTTTGCCATTACATCGTCGACGGCGACCCGTCAAACTGGTGTGTTGTGTTGCACGATCTATCGATTGGTTGGCCACTGACGACCGGCCGGCGCAGGAGCACGTCGCCGTCAGCTACGCTCGCGGACGGCGACCGGCGAGCGGTGGGCGCTGGAGGATGTGTGGCGCGCGAATTAAGTCGATCGACAAGCATGCAGTTCGTTCATGCGAGACGCGCTGCTTAATTTGGTTTTAATTTGTTCTCCAGTTCTGGTGGAGTATGTTGATCTTGTAATAACCCCTACATGTGGCTGTCCTGGCCTTGGCCGGTTTGTGTTGATTGATGGGGAAGAAAGCGAAACGAGCTGATCAGATTAACCAGATCGATGCATGGGGCCTTGTCAAGTTATGGCCGTACGTTGTCGTACGTAATCTTTTCAGTCGACTGATTTTTTTTCTTAATTCGTGGTACTATATATGTGTCTCAACTCTCACGTATTATATCTTGTAGACGACATTAGAAAATCATATGTCCAGATGTGCAAACCATTTGTTCGTAAAAAATATGTGAGCTAGCTAGACTCGAGATTAATTTGAGAATCATTTCATACTATCTAGCTCTCGCCGTATGCTTTGTGGCATGTAAATTTTACCAGTGGCGCAGTAAGGTTCTCATCTTATTTGTTCACCAGTCACTGCATGCATGCATGCATGCATGGAAATACTACTCGCTTGTTGGCACTATTTTCTCCCGTGAGTACATACATACTTCTTCGTCTCTTAGGCGGAAGAGGAGATCAAGGACCACACCTGTATATACCATGGGTGCACGTACCACTGCATCATTAAAGACGATGAGCCTGAGCCTGAATGCATGCATGCAGGAATAGACGACGATGATATGATGGTGGTGGTTCTGAATTTCTGATGTCTGAACACTGAACTGGGCGCGGCCAAGACATGTTCATGCATGCAGCACGCAGCGGGGGACTACCTCATCTCTGGAGATCGATGCACGGATCAGCTCCCCGTCGTCCAGGTCCAGCCTAGCTAAGCACTCAAACGTGCGCATCCCTGCAGACCGTGTTATTATGTCCTCGATCCGTCCGCAACTTTGCACGCTGAGCTCCGCCGCATGATGCCGCAGAGAGCGCGCAGCAGAAGCTTAGTTCAGCGATCGCAGTCGATGGCCCTGCTGCCATGAATCGCAACACGAGAGGTTCCCGGCCGGGACCATCATTGTCATCACGGTCACCACGTATGAACGAGAGAGATGAGGGATGCGACGCGTTGGAGTGCGTGTTCTCTTGCCAGGCCGGCAGGCCGGACGACCGGCCGGCGGGGGCTCTCTGGTGGCGTCGTGCGTGCGTCGATCCTGACCGGAGTCAATCCGGCCATGCCATGCCATGCGCCGGTATGGTTACAGTGCAGCTAGCTAGCACAGGTAGCCAGCTAGTGTCGTAGATGTACGAGCTGCTTACATGCGTGACGTGGTACGTGCTGGCTACGCGCGTAGCTAGGCCTCGTCAGGGTCAGATATGCTGCTGATCGTGCCGCCCGCGACGTGTCGCGCTCTAGCGCGGGCTGGCCGCGGTGGCGCGGCACGCCGGACGGCGCGGGTATACGGCCGCGCGAACTGCGGGCCTGCACGGGGCTCCCTCGGTACCATTGGGTTTTAGGATGTTTTCTTTAGGGGGCCTTCGCTAAGCTGGCCACCAACTGTGACTTCGTGAGAGGACGCTGAGCCCACTAGTCTATGAAGCAGATACACCATGTGTCCATAGGACGGTTTAAAAAAAAATCATGCATTACCCAAAAAATGAAAGAATGAGAAAACTATAAGAAAAAAGGAACAAAGAGAAACATAGAGAAAAATGGAAAATTTTGAACAGAAGAAAAAAAGAAAATGGACTAGAGTTACTGGGCCACGACGGCCCATCGACGCCGTGACGCGGGCAAGCGTATGCGCTAAAACTCGCAAAGAGAAGCTAGATCATAGCCATTGTCAGGTTGATCGTGGCCGTCATCCTCCAGCAGCTTGGATTCATCGCTCAGTCATGGCCTACACATCCATGATGGCCCGGCCACGCCATGCATCCGGTAGATCAGATACAAATAATTTTTCAGCAGCGACACGGTGCTTCTTTACTAAGCGACAATTGTAAGCAAACGAATATGTCCTTGAGAATGACCGAGAAATAGTTGGATCTGTGTTTTTCTTGTACCATTGTTTATTCTTTTAACATATGTGTTTATCGATTGTAAATACAATAGAATGAGCAATTTCCTTGTATTTCATTTGGAAAATAGGCTAATGTCCATTTCGTCATGATGGTGTGGAATAAACAAGGTTGACTTGACAGTTTATGCCCAATTCATTCGATTGGCCGAGTGGGCCGCCGGCAGTAGCCTCAGGCTGGAAATATGGGTAGTATCTTAGTCGGCATGTCTTTTGTTTCTTTGCTGGCTGGACACTCCTTGAAAAGGCCACCGCGCGTGGCACGCCGGGCGGCGCGGGCATACGACCGCGGAAACCGCGGGCCTGGACGGGGCTTGCTTCGTACCGTGGTGTTTAAGGTTGTTTTCTGTAGGGTTTCGTTAAGGCGGGCCAACCCATCAGATAGTTTCTTGTAGGCCACCATGCACCCATAGGACGGTTCAAAAAATCATAAATTAAAAAAATAATGAAAATGCGAAAAATATAAAATGAAAAATATGAACATGACATCAGAAAATAAAAAGGAACAAAAACGAAACATAGAAAAAAAAGGAAATTTTGAACAGAAGAAAAAAAGAAAATGGACTAGAGTTAATGGGCCACGGCGGCCCATTTTGTTCGATTAGTTTTCTATTGCCTTCTTTGTAGTTAACCAGGTTCTAAAAATAACAGGTAGAGAAAAGTGCTTCGGTACACAGGGCCGGTCCATACATATCCGGGGCCCTGGGGCGAGACAACAAAATGAGGCCCTTGTAGCAAATATTTTTTTGGAATGTATTCTGTTTCAAAATCAATTCAATACATCGCATAGATCGATGGTTCTTTGAACAGGGATAAGAAAACACACACCATTGTTTATTTTTATCCAAAGAACTACATCATAATAGTATGGAAGCAATATTTTTCTACAAAAATATCGCTCTTATAAGTGGCACAAAGAGATCATCAATTCATCTGCAAAACAAAAACCTTGTCTAAACTACCGGCTCTCAAAAAATTGCCAATTGAACCTTTGTGGGATTCTATCAGTTTATTTCTCTGTTTTTTCTCTCTTCCTTTTCACACTACCAGATAAACATTTTCTAGAAAACATGTCACAAACAATTTACAGAAAACGGTCAATACAAGGAACAAAATCACCTGGATATGGGCGTAAGCTCGATGTTGAATTGTCGATTTGGTTCCTGATCTGCTCGCTCATTACATGACCCCCTTTTCATCTCCTAATCTGATGACTGCTGAGAACTCTCTATCTCTCTCGGATCCAATGAAGCTTTGAGGAAGAAGAACAGAATTGGAGATGTCAGATGAGGAGGTGGATCCGTCAGATCCAGGGAGCCGAAGTATTTAACATCAATCAAATTGGGGAGCTAGATTAGTGGAAGGAGTGAGAGTGTGAGACATACCACACCTGTTGCCTAAATCATCTACTTGATGGGAGGATGGAAAGGGAGATGACTGGGGAACCAAATTGCACGGTTGGTCTCCATTATAATGGCTGCGGCGACCTCAAATTTGGAAGTGCGCGGGATTGGAAAATTTTGGGGAGGCGAGGAGACTGGAGACGAGCGGACTACTAGAAGTCTAGGACTACAGAGGAGATCGGGGGGGGGGGGGGGGGGGGGGTCCTGCAGTAGCCTAGCGATCAATTGGACGTGGTGGGCTTGGGCCCTATTTGTTTTTTCTTTTCTATTAGTATACTGGACTACGACCTGGGTCGGGGTTGCCCCGGCCTATGGGCCGGCCCTGTTGGTACAAATGTTTCTTTTTGAAAGCACGACGGAGAGAGATAGCCCATCTGAAGGTTTTCTATTAATCGCTGACCAGACTTCTTACAGCCTCATGTTGGCTTATCAGATTGCAGGAATACTTCAGCTACAACGGCCAGCTTGCATAACACACGACGCAAATTTAGCAGCGGCTGTAGCTTCACAAAATATGATTCTAACTCCAGACAGTATGTCTACCATACCACAGCTCGCAAACTCGCCAGCTTTTGATGCCTCCAGGGTCTATCATAAAAACAAAGCATGCAATTTTCGAGCTCATCATCAAGCTAAGTTAGCTCTGAAAAATGTACAACACTCCTTTTAGTTTCAGGCAATAATCCCTGCCGTCATGCAGAGATAGCATCTCTCTCTTGCATCTTGCAATGCAAGCTTATACATGTACAATTAATGAAAGTTTATGTGTTCAAAATAGAAAAAAAAATAATGAAAGTAGTGTGTGGAACCCGTAGGAGCAGCAAAAAGGCAGTCACACATACATCTGGGGAGATATGGTTTTCGTTTCTCCTATCTCTTGCTCATCGCTTCATTGGTGAAGTCTCTTGTAATTCAAATTTTCCGCTCCACCTGAAAGCTTCTGATCCTACACCCGGCCCATAAGATTAGAATGCCATGTCAAATTGAATCTTATGGGAAAAGCAACTTTCTTTTGATTGTCGCGAAGGGATTTTTCATGAGGTCCAACCTAAAAAAAATTCCTATAGATTTTGCACTGCAAGATTCCTATAGGAATAAGACCTAAGAGATATATAATCCTTTGAATCAAACGGTTGTCATAGGAAGAAATTTATAGGATATCAATCCTCTAAAAAAATCCTTTGAAAACTGTATGAATCAAATGAGATGTTCTTTTTTTTAATCCCATGTATACAGACACGTTTCAGTTTGACTGTTTACTCATTTTAGTTTTGAATCAAACGGTTGTCAATCAATCCTATAAAAAATCCTTTGAAAATTGTATGAATGAAATGAGATGTTCTAACTTTTTTTTCGAATCGCATGTATATAAACATGTTTCAGTTTGACTATTTACTCATTTTAGTCTGAATGTACTCCATGTTCAAATATTTAAAAACATTTTATAGTTCAAAACGGAGGGAGTAATAATTAGTGATCAGTAATGGCAGCCTGAACAAGTTAACGACTTTTGTATGGCAGAGAAAGGAACTATACATGAGAAAAAAACGAAGTAATCAGCCAGCGTTTTTATCTCATCTCATTTGTTGTTGGTATTCAAGGAAATAAAACTAAACATTAGAAAGTTATGCTGTTATGGGGATATTTGTCCTTAATGTAGTGTAGGTTTTTAAAAGATGTACTCCCTTCGAAAGTGTCTTTGCCTCCTAGGCACCAGTGTTCCCTCCACTTTAAAGTAATTAAAAATAATAATTAAAAGTTCTAAAAACATCTACAAAAATTCTGGATATAGCCAATGATATATCCTACAAGTATAGTAAATCTCAATGCAAAATTATTTGTATCATATGCTACAGAAAAATGACAAGATCTTTAAAAATTAGAGATTTGAAAATATGCATAATTAGATCCACACTTTTGTTATTTTTGTCTTGCTCAAAATACAAAGCATTTGAGATTGATATTTTGCACGTTTTGGGATACATCATTGACTACATCCAAAAAAATCAATTTCTTTTGAAACATATAAATATGATTTTTGAATTTTTCAAAACAATAGGGAGCACTGGTGTTCGGGAACACGAAATCTCCACTCGTACTCCCTCTGTTTCATCATATGATATGTTTAGGTATTTCAATATGGACTACATATGGATATATATATAGAGAGAGAGAGATATAATGTGTATATTCAGTCGTTTTGCTCCGTTGTAGTCCGTACTGGAATATTTAAAACTTTTTACATTATGAAACAGAGGGAGTAGTAGGTATGCAGTATCATCACTCAATATCCATTTGTCTTTTCGTTTATATATGATCTAAGAAAAGAAATACGGAAAGAGGCGGAAGGTGACATCGGTCGCGTTTTTGAAATTTCTGTACCACTCACACCCTTTCTAGAACATCGTTGCATACGAAACCGGCAAGGAGAAAAAACAGTCGCAGAACAGAAACCGACGGCCCGACCAAAAGCACAACAATTCCACAGCCCCAGGCAGGGCAGGCGCCTGCGGCGCTGCCGTTCCGTCGCCCGCGCGCAGGTCAGATTGTGCAACCAATGTTCCGCGACGGCCGGCGGCGAGGAAGAACGACCTGGACCTTTGACCTCGAGGGCTTCAACGGCGACGGCCGCGCTTCATTCAGAGTCCTTCACGGGGAACACATGAGTAGTTGGGCATGCTACGGTAAAAATAAATATGGCCGCATCGAGAAGGACTTGAGCTGAACAGTCAGAATTGGCGAGACGTGCTTGGATATGCCATGACCTCATCCAGACGCCACCGGTCTCCTACGGCTATATGTAGTGACAACTGTGACATACGCCCTTACATAGGAGTCGGCTGCTTTAATTTATTTGGAATCTCAAACTAATTGACTAGCGCTTGATCGAGACATGTGAACAGAGTTAAACTTCTTCAGATAAGAGAAATTCTTCTTGTACACAAAGCCATCTTGTAGATAATATTTATACTCTTTTGATGATACTAATTTAAATTGCAAATAAGATGCTTATGCTAATTTAATCAGAAGTCCAATCAAGTAAGCAAAACAAAAATGAAAACTGACTATCCCAGAACTTTCAACACATCACTCCTGATCGCAACAACCTCGTCCAAATCCATTCTTAGAATAAACAAGGAAACTTTTCAAACCTTCCAAGCCACTGGAACTCTCTAGAGAGTCGACCATCCGATCTTCTTAAACCCCTCGATCCCTGTCAGCTTTCAACTTCAAACCCCTGATCACCACCTTTTGCCCTTTTCCCCACACGACTCTACCACCAACGTTTCGCTCCTCCGACACCCTCGCAGCCGCGGTAGCTATGGGCACGCTCGTCGGCCACGTCGCGCCGGGCGCCGGCTTCCTGTTCATCGGCCTGTGGCACCTCTTCAACCACATCCGGCTGTTCGCGCTGCGTCCCAGCTCCTACGCGGCGCCGGTCTGGTTCCCCGTGCGGCGAGTCCGTCACCTCGAGCTCATCCTCGTCATCGCCGGCTCGGCGGCGTCCATCCTGATGGAGCTCGTCATCGGCCCGGCTAAGCACCAGCCGTTCGACGACGACGGCACCATCCCCTCCGACCACCTCCACAACTTCGAGCACGCGTCCATCTCGCTCGCGCTCTTGGCCTTCGCCGCGGTCACCATCCACATGGACAGGGTCCGGGCGCCCATGCGGGACACTTTGTCGCAGCTGGCCGCCGCCGCGGCGTTCGCGCAGCAGCTGCTCATCTTCCACCTCCACTCCGCGGACCACATGGGCGTGGAAGGGCAGTTCCACCGGCTGCTGCAGGCCGTCATCACCGTCACGCTCGCCACCACGCTGCTGGGGATCCCCTGCCCACGGAGCTTTGCGGTAAGCCTGGTGCGTTCGGCGAGCCTCGTCTTCCAGGGCGTCTGGTTCGTCGTCATGGGCATCATGCTCTGGACGCCGGCGCTGATACCCAAGGGATGCTTCCTCAACTTCGAGGAAGGCCACGAGGTGGTCCGGTGCCGCACCGACGAGGCGCTCCACCGCGCCAAGTCGCTCGTCAACCTGCAGTTCAGCTGGTACCTGACCGCCACCGTGGTGTTCGTCGTCGTGTTCTACCTTCAGGTCAGCAGGATGTACCCCGAGGAGCCGCACTACTTGCCGCTGGTCAAGGGAAGACACGCCCACGGCGACAGGGATGGTCGGTTCAGTATTGGGGACGGTGATCACGAGGACGATTACGACGAGGACGACCTCGAGGCCGCGAAGCTTACCTACGAGCACGTGGTCAGCGGCACAAAGCCCATGGAGATGGAGATAGAGAGATAACTGAAATTAACGGCCGGCTAAGATTCATGATTGTACCTTACGATGGCAACACAGTAGGTTTGGTGTACTGTAAGTTGTACAGTTCTTTTACTTTTACGAATTGGTTTCATTGCTATGGTGTGTGACGAGGACCGAGATCCAGTGCCTCGCTTAAGGCAAGGCACACGTTGCCTTGAGGCCCAATATCCACCATCCATCTGCATCAAACGGCCCAAAGCAGTCAACGTGAAATAGACCAGCTCCTTTCTGACGAGAACAACGCGAGCGCTGCTCCATCCCGTCGCCGCTGCAGGAAAGGGCAGCGAGCTCCCGTCATGGCGCTGCAGGAAAGGGAGAGGACCGGTTCGTCTGCTCCTCCAGGTGAGCTCCGGCGGCGTCCACAGGAGTAAACGGCGGCTCCGTCCGCCTCCCATCCGCCCACCTCCGGCTGCTCCGTCTGCCTCCCATCCGGCGGCTGCCTCCGTCCGTTCCGACGGCCCCTCCGACCACCTCCTATGGCCCCTCCGATCCGCTGTCCTCCTACGCTACCTCTGACGGCCCGCACCGACGGCCACGGGCGCCATCTTCCTTGCCTCACATTCAGATTGGTCTCAAGGGTCGCAGAGAGAAGCTCGCTTGAGGAGCGTTCGCAGGCGAGAACTAAAGGAAGGGGTGCCGACGCGGTCATCGGAGCTGAGGCAGTGCGCCGTCACAGCAGGGACGAGAAGCTCGTCGGAGCGGGCGGAGGTCCCATGGCGGCGACGGCGGCAGAGCTCTGCACGAGAGTTCCTGCCCGCGAAGCGTTCCCTTCCTGCAGTGATTTTGCCTCGCGTTGACTGCTTTGGGCCTTTCGATGCAGATGGAGGGTGGATGTTGGGCCTCAAGGCAACGTGTGCCTTGCCTTAAGCGTGTCCGTATGTGACCTGTATAAGTGAATTTTTATGTACTACCATGTTTTTTTTTCGAAACACAGTACAATGCAGACGCTCACATACACGTGCACACACTTACCCCTATGAACGCACACACGCACACCCTACCCCTATGAACACATCCGAAAGACTGAGCCGACGGTCGAGTCTTGAGAAAAATACTGCTTTTTCCTCAGCGCCTTGTCTGAACTCTGAACATTCCCTTCGATTGACCAGCTATGTTCATTTGCACGCAAGTTAATCCGGCGGGAGGGCCAACGGCTAATCGATTTATGGCCTAAGCAAGGGAAGCGAGGAGCACGAGCACGATAAACATTTCGGTTTTTCCCCATAGATAATATACTTGTAAAGATTACCGATAAACATCTGGTTACTTTGCTTGTCTGCGCCAACAACTCCTAAGCTAATCAAGCCCCTCTGTTTCGTATCTCCTTTCGTTTGGGCCAACGCCGTCAAGTCAATTCAGGTAGCTTGATCAGAGGCTGCCATCAGTTGCACATAGCCAAAGACGGCTACTAGGTTGGAAACATTTACTGGAAAAGCTTACATGAGAAGACATATGTCAAGGGTAATCTAATGAAAACATTTACGGGAGCCACATGTTTTACTTGTAGTGAACAGTACGTAATTTCTGCTAACGTCAGCCATATTCGGGGAGTTTAAGAGATGATCACACGTTCGGAGAAAAGTCATATCCTAATTAGTTCCCCAATAAGGATGACAATATTATCCATGGAGCCGGGTATCCATGGATATCCGACCCGATGGATAAAGGTTTGAAGGGTATTTTTTGCCATGAATTTTATGGGCGGATATCCGCTAACTCATGGGTTGGGCATGGGCAAAGATTTTGCTCCACGAATATCCAATGGATACCCGACTGACAAGTGGGACACACATGCCAGCGAGACATTTTTTTCAGCCCATCTCTTAATATTCTTGAGCCCCAACTCACCCAATGACCCTAACCCTAAACTACTCCCATGCGTAATTAACACATCCACACATTTCTGCTATTTTTTACTATATCTTTTGAATGCATGAATTGTTGTGTTGGAAACTTGTAATAAGAAGTATTGGCTATGTTCTGTGAGATTAAGATGAGATTATGTATTTTGTGGTGTGATTGTTTGAGATTCTACATATTTTTTAAATTACTTTGTGGTTGAAATATTGTCGATTTAATACTCCGATGTATTACTCGTGGATATCCATGGATATCCCGATATCCGGCGGGTTTGGATATGGGGTGACATCCATGCTCATGGATACTTTCGTGGGCAGGCCATAGTGACGCTGATGGATTTGTATTTGGATCTGGTTTTGGTATATCCGCCCGAACCCGCCCCATTGCCATCCTTATTCCCCAACGACACGAGTAACAAGTATTACTGATCTAGGGTAGAGTGTGTAAATTAGAAAAGAACCCCACAGTTGTTCCTTCTATTTTTTTCCAAATCTACACACACATATGATAAAAGAAGAGACCTGCTATGCGTCCGTCGATTCTTGTCCGAAGTTTGTCCGACGGTTTCGATGGCCCTTTGATTGCATATGGTAATTAGGCTGGTCCGTCGGATGGTCATGTCGTACAACAATCGGACAGCTAGTGTCAGATGCAAAGCAATTCCGATAAAAGAATAAACAATGGTACAACAAAGGCGCGCCTCCAACTATTTCTCGCCCGTTCCCAAGGACATACTCTCTTCCGTAAGATTCTCGCTAAGAATAAAATGCAGCGCATCACTGCTCAACAATTATTTGTATCCGATCTATTGGATGCACGGCGTGATTGGCCATCATGGATGTTTAGGCCATCACCTACAAATGAATCCAAACCGCTGGAGGATGGAGGCCACGATCAACATGACAATGGCGATGATCAAGCCTTTCTTGCCTATGAACCAGTTCTTTGTCTTCTTTGTGACTTCTACTCCTCGTTGTCCTCTGATCCATTTCATCATTCTATCAAAATCTTCTGGAGATAATGAAGATATAACCTGTTGGGCTTTGGCAATGTCCTGCTTACTCATGTTTGACATCGTATCAGGACTCATGTTATTCATCAAGGATGCAAGCATCTGCCACACTGCCGGGTCTTCTATGGAATTTCTCATGACGTTTTCCATATCATCAGTGGTACAAGGTGGAGAACTGAAAGATGGCTGGTCCATCCTTTGGTCATTTACTATTTCATCAGGGTTATCTTCTTCTACAATTTCTTCAATGACAACTCCTTTTGACAGGTATACTCCTCCCCCTTTGGCGACAAGTTTACCTTCCTGGTAAGGGGGTGGCCCGATCTTCTCAGTGAGCTGCGGGTAGATGGATGATGGTGGAAGATAACTTGCGAGAATCCGATGAACTCTCCAGCTGCTCCCTGTTGCCAATGCAACAGCTCTTCAACCCAATGGATATTCGCGACGCCTCACACCGGTGCAACGTAGCCGCCGACCACGAAGCGGTTTCTGCAATCTACTAATTCCTAGTGGAACAACAGATCACACTCAAACTTCAGTAACAATAAACTCCAGATCGCAACAAAGTGGAGGGTTGAAGCCCTGATCGCAACAAAGAGGAATTCTGTTAGATGAATGCTTAAGCAATCCAACCTAGGGTTTAATCAAAACGTGGTCTCCTATTCTAGCCGCCGGCCTTGGCCTTATATGGGGGCCAACCGACATGGGGCTTGTCCTACTCGAAACGGGGTCCAATTTGACCTAAAAACGAGTACAAACCGACCAAAACGGTTCGGTCCAGATCTGGGCGCGCAGGCCCGCCGGTTTGACCGGCCTGGAAACCGGCCTGGGAACCGGCCGCCTCTGCTGCCTAGCCGGTTTCCCAGCCGGGCTGGAAACCGGCCGCGTCTGGCGCATGCCCGGTTTTAGCCGGCCTGGAAACTGGGCTGGAGACCGTCTCCCTCTGGAGCCCAGCCGATTTCCCAGCCGGTTTGGCTGGGTTGGGAGCCAGTAACTGGCTCCCTCCTTACGGCTCCGTCTTCATCTTCCCCTCTTGCACATGCCTCCCGCTCCTCCCTCAAGCCATTAGGGACGTCATACTCCAATTCTTTGCGCGCACCTTCTTCTCGACGCGCCATGTTCTCCATGAACTCAAACCTATTAATACACAGAAGCAATACTTTAGGTAGTATAACATTCTTATAAATTATCATATCATGTCCAACTAGGAATGAGTTCACCTTATAATGATCATCGGTTAGGCTTAATATTTCCTTCCAGTTCGACCATGTATATATCCTCATCACTTCCGCGTCTCTCAGAACCTGAACAATAATTTCATCCTCCGGAGAGATTTCATGGGCTTTACTTAAGTCCGCAAAACCAGGTCGCCTCCAGAGCACTCTCAACGACGCCTACTTAGAGCTGCTCTTCCTCCTCGCCTTGACTCTGGGAATCGCGGGACAGGCAGGTTGGACGATGAAGGTTCTGACGTTCCGTCCGGGAGAGAGAAACAAAAGAACGAAACGGTACGATGGCAGGTGGTGTTGAGGTGCTCACCATTGTTGGAACGTTTCTGGTCGTTGAATGCAAATCCTTTGGTCTATATTTAATGTATCTGAACATGTTTGCTATTTTAATAGTAGTATAGATGAAAGTTCTCTCTTAACTAGTTCCCCATGGTCAACTATGTCACAAAATTGAAGTAAGTAAGTATTCTGAAATATAACTTAGTATATCAATTTTATGTCATACAAATTTCATTGCACCAAAGTAGCTATCAATAAAAAAAAATATTGCTACTCCTATATGAGTTGTAATCATTTGTCCTATTAGCTAGCTATCAATACAAAAATTGCGCTTAAAATGTTGAATGTATCAACGTTGCAGAGTCGGGGGTTTACCCATTACCGGAAATGAAAATCAACATACATCGATATATTTCGAAGCAAGAGAGACTTGAGATGACATCTTAGAGTTTCCAACTGACACAAAAGATGTTAAAAGAAAAACATTGCACATGGTGGACATGGAACCAATAAAAACAATTTAGTTCTTGAAGGAGTGCCCACTAGTGAAAGGAAAAAAAGAGGTAAGCCTATACTATCCATATTCTGGCCTGAGCCTGATGCCGGCGGCCGGCCCATCGAATGAATGGGCAATAGCTTTCAAGTCAACCCTATTTATTCCACGCCTTCATGATGAAATGGGCATTAGCCTACCCTCCAAATAACAATACAATGAAATTGTTCCTTCTATTGTATTACAATCTATAAACACATATGATAAAAGATTAAAGAATGGTATTAGAAAGGTGCAGATCCAACTACTTCTCGGCCGCTCCGAAGGACATACTATTCTCGCTTAGAAAAAAGAGAAATGTATCGCTGTTGAACAATTATTTGTATCACGACGTGATTGGCCATCATGGAAACTTAGGCCATCACCTACCGATGAATCCAAGCCGATGGAGGAGGAAGGCTACGATCAGCAGGAGGATGGCGATGATCAAGCCTTTCCTGTCTATGAGCCAGTTCTTTGTCTTCTTTGCGACTTCTACTCCTCGTTGTGCTCTATCCATCCATTTCATCATCCTTTCTAAATCCTCGAGAGATAATGAAGACACATCTTCTTGGGCTTTGACAACATCCTCCTTCGACAGTTTCACAACAAATTTCCTATTCATGTTAGCCATCGTATCAGGACTCATGTTATCCATCAACGATGCAAGCAGCTGCCGCATTGCAGGGTCTTTCATGGAACTCCTCATGACGTCTTGCATCTCAGTTGTACAAGGTGGAGAACTGAACGGCGGTTGGTCCATCCTTTGGTCGTTTACTGTTTCATCAGGGTCATCCTCCGCAACATTTTCTGCAGACGAAGGCGGGAAGTTCTTCTACAATTTCTTCGATAACAACTCCTTTCGACAGGCTTACTCCTCCCCCTTGAGTGGAAAGTTTTCCTTTTGCGTCTCTCAGAACCTCAGCAATAGTTTCATCCTCCGGAGAGATTTCATGGGCTTTACTCAAGTCAGCAACAGCAGCTTCAAAGCTTCCTAGTTCTTTGTACGCCTGGCCCCTTCGATAGTATGCCTTAACATTGCTCGAGTCAAAAGCTAGAACCTCTGAACCTTCATTTACGCATTCCTCGAAGTTTCCTGACTTCAGATAACAAGACATCAAATTCAGAGCACACTGCAGCTGCAGCGTTTGCCCTGTTGCCGATGGTACGTTCTTCATGTTATCCTTGGCGAGCTTGTACTTGGCAGCGGCGTCAGTATACTTCCCACGGCTATGGAGTTAATTTCCCTGGTTCTTCAACATCTTGGCACCAGATATCACATATGACATTTGGGCATCAGCCTGGGCCTTCATAGCCGCAAACTCCTCAGGCTTGGCATTGGCAATTCTTTCCGTCATACGAACCATTTCCTCTGGCCTCGTCTGATTCAGCTGCTGCGCGGCTCGTTTGAAGTCCTCGGTTCTAAAGCTTTTCATGCTCTCGGATGCTAGTTTTACGAGGCCAGGGTTGGACATGACCTGCTGATGCATCCTGGCGAGGTCGTCGGGGGACATGCGGCTCATCTGCTCCTGCGCCAGCCTCATCATCTCTGGTTTCATCATGGCGACGCCGCCGCCGAGCGATCCTGGAGGAGTCGAAGCGAATCGAGGGCGGAAACGAAGCGGCGACCGGGAGCTCGCGGATCTTGAGAATTAGCTCTCGTGTCTCTTGTGTCTCGCTTGTCTTTCTTTGCTTTCCGTCGCTTTTTTGGGTGCTTGAATCGTAAACCTCGGGTTGTATTTATGGCCTTATGGGCGTCAAGGGGAGAGTGTAGAAAACGGATACGGAGTCCGATCCGAAATAGCCTCTTTGCGGTGGGATATTGTTTTGGATGGGTTTGGGCTCCGAATCGGATAAAGAGCAAACAGCCGAAGACCGACTCACGGAGTCACGGGTACCACTCGAACAAACAGCCGAAGACAGAGCTCGCAGGTGCGTCAATCCGAAAGCATCAAGCAGACGGATATGTGTTTCTTTAGGCTAGCTTTTCTGCTACATATTTTGCCTCTCTGTCTCTAATACAGAAAATGGTGTCTGCCTTCAGTAAATCATTAGCCAGGTCTGCACAATTGTTCATAGTCTCGATCACCTCCGTATAATCTGGCTCGGAAGCTACATTGTTGCATCCCACGGGAGAGCCAGAACATAAGATTCTGCCATACCTGGCGCGCTATAAATTTTACAGTTGTTTTACCTTTTACAGATTGGTTTTCACTGGTGCGTTAAGTGATCGACCCGTAAACCCGGGTTAAGCTCGTGTTTGGAGTTTGTTTCATGAATTAGTATGAGTATATTTAAGCCCTTTTTTTCTCATCATCAGAGTTGTACTCCCTTTTTTCAGGGAGTGTAAAGCTGTACTTTGTTGGACCTGAATAGTCAAGGTACATGACTATTGCCTATTCTGCTGGTGGTGCAAGGAAGCCAGTGAACCATTCAACACAGAACAGGAGCTCACATATGGAAGACAAATTCGGAGAGAAAATCTACAATTAAGAGGAGCAATCCATAGCTCCATCCTCCTCCATGTGAGGTAGCAAAAGCGCCAGCAACAGGCCGACAATTCATAGTACAGATACCACTACAGTCAGTGAGTCATGATGTGGTGCAGACTACCTAGTTCAAGTAGCAGGGGCGACAAACCGCATAAATTCGAAACAAGACAGGATCTAGTTCATTCTGCGGCTGCGCTGGCTGGTATCTCCGGTGTGTCGTACAACACTCCGTTCGACCGATTGCTTCAACATTCCAGTGGCTGTTGTAAGGACGAAGCCTTCGACCTGTTTTGATGATTCAATAAAAGCAAATTATAGGCTGATCGTATTATTACGTGCATAAATTATCCATGAAGTACTAGGATAAGGTGCCTTAATAAGGTCGGTAGAAGAATTACTTGTTTGGATGATAGACCTAGATTTTCCAAGTCTGCAAGCTGCAAAGTCATATTTGTATTTGTTAAATTGATATGAATTAAGTGACCTTCACCCGGCCTCAGGATTAAGTATTTGATAGTATAGAAATCTTACAGATTTGAATGGTCTGGGTGAAGCCTCCCGGAGCTCAAGAATGTACTCTGCCCTCTTTTCATCAATTCCCTGGGGAAAAATGGGAACATTAGTAGGAAAAATTAGGCTGCTGTACAATATATCAAATTATTGTGAAACATAGGGACCATCCTTTCACTTGCTGTAGCTCTTCCCTGCATCAATGTATAAGCAAAGTGAAGAATTAGAAAGGGTACAAGCTGTCAAATATGTTTGAGAGAGCGCAAACCAGATACTTTTTTATATATAAAGCCAATCCAGCTACATAAAGCAAGGTAACTATACGAAACATGGAGAGGTGTAGCACTTGAAATTGTCCCAACTATGTTACATGCTCCTATTGGAGTTTTGGGCTCCAACGAAGGGGGACAATCAAGTGGTGATTCAAACTTGCCCTCTTTGCATGGAGTTGATGAAGGGAACACAACTGCACAAAACATGGTTTTCCTTTTCATATGTAAAGATAGGTCAAATTCCAAAGTTTTCCATAAGTATATATTGCAAGTAGATTATTTATGATTAGTTTTCATTGAATAGATATCTTCTGTCAATTGAACAGTTTCTTTTTTATTTCTGGGCATGTTGCGAACCTTGGTCTAATCTGGACCGATGCAAGTCTGTTGTCGGTAAATTTCAACCTTGGTCTGTAAACGGTTGCCTATCTTTAGCATTTTATTTCAAATACAACAACATGAAGAGCTTATGCATGGTCATTAGAGTTTTCCTTTTCTATTCCTTGACTTGTAGATTCAGAAATTTATCTTCACTACAATTCTTTTTGACAAACGGCGCTTTGTTGAACTCTTTCGCATGTTTCAGAATACATACCTTTCTTAGTCGTCTTTACTACATCTTGTGAGCTCAGTCTTGTTATGTGTTTAGCTGAAGTATGGACTACAGAATCAAATAGCACCCTGTGGGAAAAACATAAGGTGCTAAGAATTATGTATAATATTGTGGCGCCCCGACCTGACTGTTATACAGTGATGCTGTGTGTCACCGGTTAAGCGATACAACCGGAGGTTACGGGTTTACCAATCCCCGGCCAAAACCTTTGGCAGGTGTTGCTCAAATGGATCATTGGCAACACAACACCCCGATTGATGCCTTAACACAGGCACAACCCTCAATGCATAATAGAGAGACCAAGACTTGTGGAACAACTGACATCACTGACTCTATGACACAAATCATTATAGTTCAACTCTTATAATAGAGAAAGATAGCAAATGACAACCAGAGGTCACAGACCCAACATTACAACATGCGGAAGCAAATTAGGTTGTTCTAAACAACAAGATCCAAATATGGCCTAAGAGGCCTACAAATAAACATCCAGCGCCAGCTGTTCCGGGATGTCCCAAGCTGCCACCTGGGAACCCCAGACTACTCGTCGACGTCCACAAAGAACCCACCTTCGAGGTCGGTGAAGTCCTCCTCTGAAACAAAACAAACGACGTTGAGTTCGACGAACTCGCAAGATTATATATAGAGCTTTAGCTCGATGAGGCTTTCAAGGTTTTATGGTTGTTTTGCATAAAGCTGATTTTATTTATGAAAGCATAACTCAATGGCATCGACTAATCAGAATAGTTTTCAAAAGGGGTAAGAGGTGACTCTTTTCTTTGATCACCTTTCTTAGCATCTACCATCATCAACCACTGTACCTGTTCATCAAAGGCACCTCCCGAATCACCCTCGAGGAAGTTCACCTTGCAATTTGAGTGGTACCTTAGTACCCAGTTTTTAATCATTCCGTTCAAGTTATTCTATGGTCTTATCGTCCTTTCCCAAGTTGTCCGTAACCGTGGACACGGCTTTTCGAAAAGATTTAACCCTGCAGGGGTGCACTGTGTTTACCTTCGGTACCGCCCGGCCCATTGCCTACACGTAGCTCTCTTCCGGGGAAAGCCGGCTGAGTGGGAACGGTTACAACCTTTACCTTGTTAAAGACTAACCCAGGATCATCAGTGAGGACGGGACAGGTTCAGTGCCTCCAGCACCCTGCCCCGTGGCCACTCATTTTCCTAACACCACATCCTCATTTCTGTCTTGGCCACCATCTCAACGCACGCGCAAATGGAAGCTCAAACTAGAGGACCCTGGCTAGTCCCGCCCAAGTTAGTCGGTCGACGAGGGCTCCATATACCCCACCGAAAGGAAGCGCGCTCAGTCTTGGTTCAAGAGGTAAAGAACTCGCACCTAGGCGGCGAGAGTGAGACAAAACACCACCATACCAAAGTGGCCTCCCATCCCCACCTTTAAGCATTTTATTACCTGTCACCACAATTTCTCCACCATCATCTGAACACTTCAACAACCTGTTTCCAACCTGAAGTATCCATCGGACGGCTAAGCATATAACTAAGCATGGCTAAGCATCAACATTGCATAGTTAAGTATTTCAGGCCACCATACAATCCTATGGTTAATAGGAGGGAAACAGGTATTGGCATCGGAAACTTAATGCAACTATAGGATACTCTAATCCAACAAAATTGACATTTAGAACCGCATGCAATATTATAGTGGAGAAAATATTTGCGGAAACATAGGATAAGATATGCTCAGAGGGGGGATTACGCTTGCCTTGATCAAGGTACTGGTAGTACGGATCTTCGGGGTATTGCGGTGTAACCCCGGCTGCTTGATCTATCGTAACAAACACGGAAGCAATCAATCACCACACAAGCTTTAACAAATGCAATGCGCAAACACATAATGACATGACATTTTAAATCCCCGGGAAGAGGATGATTTACTCTATTCCATTTAAACGGAGTTTGGGTGCTTAAGGACTCACCTCAAGTATCCCGTGGAGTTAGGTCATGATCCATTTTTACTTGTTACTTAGAATAGGTGAAACCCTAGGTGTAACTTGCATATGAATGACATGCACATGTTAAGATGCATGGTTTGGGGTGATTAAACAATCTTGTAACAAGTACTAAGGGTGAGATGAAGGTTGGTGTTGAAACAGATTAAAAATTTGAGTATCCGGTTTCAGTTCCGGATAATTCCGGGTCTGGTACCGGGAGCAATCCGGTTTCAGGTCCGGAGGATTCCGGGTTTGGCACCGGAAGAAAAAGATCCGGAATTATTTCCGGGCCATTTCCGGACGTATTCCGGGCGAAAACGTGCGAGTCCAGTAGCTATTTCACTAATCCGGTATAGATTCCGGAAAATTCCGGGACTGGTACCGGATGGTCCAGTTCGACGGAAATTGCTACTGCTACGACGAAAACGACGAACGAGAGGGAGAGGGAAGGGATGGAGTTGGAGAAGACGACACCCTGAGCTCGTAGGAGCGGTTGGTGAGGTCGGAGGTGGGCGGAGATGGCGGGAATCGTGATCGACGCCCGACGGCCGGAGTTGGAGAAGACGAGCACGGCGGCAACAATGCGGGCGACCCCGGCTCGATTCCTTTGGCTAGGACGGAGAGGATGACACGGCGGACCTTCCCACGGTCTTCGTTTTGCTCGGGGTGGCCTCAATCGACGGCGATGCGGCGGCGAAGCTCGGCGGCCATTGTTGCTAGGTCGTGGAGCTCGTGGGGGAGAGAAACGGAGAGAGGAGCAGGGGAACGAGTGGATGGGGTGGGAGCAGTGGGCCTCGGGTGCTCTTCTCCTTGCAGGGGAGAGGGCAGAGGGGGCCCGGGCGCGGCGTGCTCGAGCTGGTGCGGCGCGAGCGACGAGCTCGGTCGCTACAGAATGAAGACGATCTTGTCTGGTTCATCCGGTATGGATTCCGGAAATTTCCGGGTCTGATACCGGATGAACTTTCTTGACCAAAAATGGAACTGCTTTGGTATTTGCGGTTGCCGAAAGCAAACACAATTGAATTTGCAAGGATTGAATTTCGTTGTGCCCTTGTCCTCATTTGTTTTAAGTTGTTTAGCAGTTTAACAATGGATGCCATGATGCTATGATGCATGAATGAAGCAAAAGCGAAAATTTTACTCGGGTTTTTGAGGTTCACAACTTTGGGCTGTTACAAATATCATGTGGTTTATGTAGACTCGAACAGTTGTACTTACTTTTTTATGTTGCCATCATTTTGGTTCATTACTTTAGCCCTACTAGAAACCCTGGCAGATGCCGGTTGTTTCATGTAACCTGATCGACCAGCCAGACTTACTGTGTAGAGTGCCTCATGGTATTCCATGGGATTCTGCAACAAACAAAATGCAATTAGCAAAGTTCTATAGTCTGTGGGATGAGACGTCTAGAGCCGAAACTCACAAGGCAAGCTATCATCACAGCACGGCTATTGCGTCCTAGAGAATCCTGTAGTATGCGGGTTAATTTACTATCTCTGTAAGGTATCCATGGGTCATTATTCTTGAGAGCTGAAATGACATTCGACAATGCAAACAGGGAAGAGCGGATCCCTTCGTTGCAAGTCTTTCTGTTGTCTTTGTTTCCTGGAATGAAGAAACACGGCATGGGCTTAAACTCGAAGAAAAAGCCTATAAGTTATATTCAACCCATTGCAGGGAGTCATACCTGCCAAGTCAATGAGGCTAATCTTCCCCGTGACAACATCATTACTGACTCTGATGGAGAGCACAGCGTGGCTCCTAGATGAGACATTGTTCAGGTTAGTGTGAGCGACTTTCCTCCACTCCTCGCCTTTCAAGTAGATTTCCTGAAACTCTTCCATGGATCGCACAAGGACCTTTAAAACCATCAAAAGACAATAGTAAGCACATCACCAGAGAAGCCACAGTCCAGCAAACACATTGACAGAGGACCCAGCCCCAGAGAATTACCCAAGCCAAGCCCTTGAGCTGCAGGTTACCATCCTGGTCATCCAAGACCATCATCTCCTTGTCCTTGGGCTCAAGCAGGTCATAGCAGCGTCCCATGTACACCTCATAGTAGGAGAGCTCCACAGAGAACGATGTGCTGGTGCCTATCCTCAGTACGGCTGAAACCGCCAAGGGGATGAGCCCTGGTAGACCCTCCGTTCCCTGTGACGCAAAACGGTTTCAGCATTCCGTCGAACACGTTGCGGGCAGACGCCAAGAAAGGAACCCTCACCTGCATCGTGTAGGTCTTGCCGCTGCCGGTGGCCCCGCAAGCGAAGACCGTCCCATTGACACCACCGAAGACGCCCGGGATCACGGCGCTGACCTCCTTGTCAAATATGTCATGGACCTGATCTTCTGGGCCGAAGAAGGCATCCAGCTTGTAGCACTCCTTACGGCTGCAGAGTTCAGGAATGAATCGGTGTATCAACTAAGGAGAAACGCGCTAGCAAGAGGGCTCTCAGCTAAATAAGAAGTAATGCTTTTTCTTGGAAATCAAAATTAAAATCGCCATTACTAATGGAAGAACCATCGACCCATCCGTATCACTAAGGCTCTGTTTTGCATTGGGACGGATTATGCTAATCTAAAGAAAATAATGGAAGACCAACTTCTAACGCGCTCTGAAACAAGCTAGCAGAAGAGATGGAACTAGCCGCCGGCACAGGTACAATAAGGGTTTGCATTTTTTTCGGAGGGACCTCGGAATTGGGGAAAACAGTTCGAGCGGCACAGGAACAGCGCGGCGGATAGAATCGGGTACCTGGTGCGCGGGTCCTTGAGCTGGACGGTGACCTCGCTGCCGGGGTGGCCGCCGATGAGGGAGACGCAGGGCGCCGCCGCCGAGCCGGCCTCCGACGGGAGGAATGGGCGCACCCGCAGCACGACACGCACCGGCTGAGAGGAAGCGGCGGCACCGGCGCTCGCCATCGGATGGAGATGGACGCAGCACGTCCGGGCGGGGGAGTTGAGGGAGGACGGCGGCGGGAAGGGCGCAGGGCTGCTCGAAGCTTGGGAGTTGGGACTCTCGTTTTGAATTTTTGAATTCGTGGGGCGGCACGGTGACTCGGTGAGGTGTGCGGAAGATGGGCGCTGGCAGCTGAGCTTGGGAGCTGCATTTATTTGGTTGATGAAGTAATGGAACTATAGGCATAGAAGCATCTTCGGGGCTACCCCGGCCGGCCGTGGTGGCAGGGGAGGTGTGGATCTGTTCTGCTGTTTTGGTGTGTTTGCTCTGGCGGCTCGTTTCTTCGGGGCTACCCCGGCCGGCCGTGGAGGCGAGGGGTGGTGGCTCCTGGAGGTGGAGTGCCGGAGCGGAGGGATGTGGAGGCAGCTGCTGTGGGGTTTTGTGGTTTGCAGGTTGGTGATCTGGCCATCTTTTCTGAGGTGGAGTGGCGCTGGCCCCAGGTCGGGGCGGCGGGAGCTTGGGGTGTGTCCCCGGTCGATGGACCTTCGCCGTCTTGAGATCCAGCTTGTCGGAGCTGGTGGATATTGCGACTCATCAACGCTTTCGAGCAAGGAGTTCTTCCGCTTCCTGGGTGAGTGCTCCTGGCGGTGGTTCCCTTCGTCGTCTCCGACGGTGGAGGCCTCACGCGCTGGGTGAGCTCGAGGTAGAAGATGGAGTGCGACAGCAGTGGTGTTCTCTGTATCTTCTCTGTTCTTTCTGTGCTTGTATCTGGCTATGTACTGGTTTCCTTTTAGTATGAATACAAGTATAAAAAATCAAAAAAAAAAAAAAAATAGGCATAGAAGCATAGAGCCATAGACCATGTACTCTGGTTCAATGAAAAAATACGTCAGAGCCTCTGGAACTATAGGCATAGAGCCATAGTTCATTTTTCTTCTTCGCATCTGACAAAACTTATCATTATCTGGTAGTACAAAAAAAATTGCATGTATAGGTACATCCACATGTGGTGAATAGCAAGACAATTAAATTGAAACGAAGGGAGTATGTTGAAGTCGGTTTTTATGTGGGGGAATTGCCTCTTCTTTTCTCCCCGACAGGCCTACTGTACTACTCCAACGGATAGTTTCCATGGAATCGAGCTAGGCGCTTGGTTTGATTTTCTCGTTGGAGTGTTTGAAGTAGTTCTAAATAGTCTGATGTAGCTCCGTTATAACTTTTTGATCATGTTGTCGCTAAATAAATCCATGTATAATTTTCCGCTATAGCCCCTTTAGATTCAATTTAGCTCGCTATAGCTCTTTTTGAGTGCTGCGGCTATTTAGACATTAGTTTGAACTGATGACCCACACTATATCAAATCGATTCATTCGCGTATATGAACCTCTTTTGCGTTATAGGTAGAGGCTAGATCATGCACTCGGAGTCAAGATCGCGATGAAGGATACCTGCAGTGGTAGGTGGGCTCGCATCGCACGGTTCGTAAAGCACTCACAAGTCAAGCCACCAGGTCTGGCGATTCGGTTGTTTTCGTGGAGCCACCCTCCTGGCATTCGACACCTAAAACGTTGTGTGCAAGCTGCAGCTATGAATATGGCACGAGCTGCGTATGACACAAATTCGCGAGACAACCACCTAATTTGGCCTCCTTTTTAGGCACCACGCTCCCGCTCAAATTCAAGACCAACTTTTCTCCCTTTCGAGCTACATGGCGATGGAAGGAGATTTTTCACCGACTCCGTGATACGTCTCAAACGTATCTATAATTTATGATGTTCCATGTTGATATTAAACCAATTGTTACATGTTTTATATACACTTCATAGCATTTTTATGCATTTTCTGGGACTAACCTATTAACAAGATGCCACAGTGACAGTTCCTGTTTTCTGCTGTTTTTGTATTCCAGAAAAGCTAGTCTGGAAATATTCTCGGAATTGGATGAAACTTGGACAGAACCTCCTATTTTTCCAACACGAAGACGGAGTCCAGAGGAGACATGGAGGGGAGCCACGTGGTAGCCACACCATGGGGCCGCGCGGCCCCCCCGCCGCGCCGTGGGGTGGTGTGGGGCCCTCGTGGCTCCGCAGCCGCCGCCCTTTCGCCTATTTATTCTTCCCGACGCGAAAACCTAAATACCCGAGCCATTATCCACGAAAAGTTTCAGAGACGCCGCCACCATCAACCCTAGCTTGGGAGGGTTCAGAAGCTCTTCCCGACACCCTGCCGAAGAGGGGAATCATCACCGGAGGGCTCTACATCACCATGCCTGCATCCAGAGTGATGCTTGAGTAGTTCATCCTTAGACTACGGGTTCATGTCAGTAGCTAGATGGTTGTCTCTCCACTTTATGCTATCATGTTTAGATCTTATGAGATGTCTATCATGATCAAGATCATCTTGTTGTAATGCTACATGTCGTGTTTGCTGGGATTCGATGAATATTGAATACTATGTCAAGTTGATTATCAATCTATCTTATATGTTATTTATGATCTTGCATGCTTTTCGTTACTCGTAGATGTTTTGGCCAAGTAGATGCTTGTAACTCTAAGAGTGAGTATTTATGCTAGATAGTGGGTTCATGCCTCCGGAAATCTGGGAGAGTGACAATAACTTATAAGATTGTGGATGTGCTGTTGTCACTAGGGATAAAATAACCGATGATTAGCTTAAGGGTGCGCCGTTAGGTCTAATACATTTGTTTACATTACGCACATTACTTAATGCAATTATCCGTTGCTTGCAACTTAATACCAACCGGGAACTCGGATGACAATCTGGCGGTGGATTATTAGTCATAGATGTTGTTGGATAACGGTCTATGTATTTTGTCGTAATGCCCACATGAATATCATATTAATCATCATGTCATATATATGCATTGTCATGCGCTCAATATTTTGTCAATTGCCCAGCTGTAATTTGTTCACACAACATGCTAGTTATCTTTTATGGAGAGACACCACTAGTGAACTGTGGACCCCGGTTCATTCTTTTACGCGATAATACAACCAACTGCAAACACTGTTCCTTTTCATTCTCTGCAATTTACTACTGTTTTCCACACCATACGTTTAATCTTTTGTTTTCAGCAAGCCGGTGAGATTGACAACCTCACTGTTTCGTTGGGGCAAAGTAGTTTGATTGTGTTGTGTGCAGATTCCACGTCGGTGCCGGATTCCCTGGTATTGCGTCGTGCCACATTCCGCCACCAACAACCTTCAGAAGTGATTTCTTGCTCCTACTGGTTCGATTTAAACCTTGGTTTCATACTGAGGGAAACTGCTGCTATACTGCTTCATACCTTTCTTTTGGGGTCTCCCAGCGAACGTGTGATCCACGCAATCACTCCGTAGACGAGCAGGTCCGACGCGGTCGTCGGCGTCAAGTCCGCTTCTAACTCTTTCTCGAGTTGTGAGCATGTGCTATATCTGAGATAGATTTGGATGGATCTTATGATAGTTGTTGCTACTGGATGTCTATTTTGCTGATTGTTGTCAAGATATGATTGAATGTCATGCATACTTACCATTGTTGTTTAGAACTTCTTTGTTATAGATTGTGTGAGTAGTGGATGATTTCATATATGGTCAGGTGTTCTGTTGTCAAGAACATGGTTTTATGCTTGTTCATGATTATGGTGTTAACCAATTTTAGGACAGCATGTCGCCTACTTCTCCCGATATGTCTGCTCCCTTATGGTGTCCCTAGATTTGGAAGACGGACTTTAAGGCGTGCTTTCGTAGCCCTACGCAATCTCATCCTACTTTGATCCCTAGGAACAAATTCGGAGTAGTACGATTACAATGAGTGCTTTCGGAGGAAATATCATGTGATTGATTATATTAACGAAGTTGAGAGTTACCATTAGTGAAACTATGAAGTCTAGGCCTTGTTTCTAAACATTAAAACACCGTTTACTTTTGGTTTGATTTTTTTTTTTTTTGACATTTTGAATTCTTTTTAGCAGTGGGTGCATCTGCACCCAAGACCCGATAAGGATTTCCGATATTATAGCCTTGTTGGCTATTAATTAGGTTGGTTATACATGACATGTCACTATCTTATAACCAACACCTGGCTTTACTATTGCCATTTCTCTAAGAAATCCGCTCCATAACCGTTTTATTACAAATAGTCAGAGGTTCAGATAGTCACGGTGAACACAATCCGAAAAAGGCGCATAGTCCTTCACATACGTTACCATGTAATAGTTAGGTACTTTGGTTTATGCAAACACTAGGGGCTCGCTTGGTTCACAGTATATTAAGCAAATACGGAGGTAAAGTTCCACGGACCTGGATAGGTCCCGCTCAAATTCCGAAGGCTCGCGTTGAAAGGCCAGGAAAAATTCACGGACCGGAAATCCACCCGACATTCCAATCGGGGCCTAGGGGAGAACGGATCTTTGGCACACGGCAAAGCCAGGAAACGCATGGCAGCGACTTTGCCGTGTGTCGCACATGACAAAGAGCACACGACAAATTGAAATTACAATGTTGCAATACTACCAACATGCAACCTTTTCTTAGAAGACATTTTCGATCATTTTTATTTGAAAAAATGGAGGATGTCTAACTTGCCGCATAACCAGGACACACTGGAACACTTGTACTGACTTAGAAGCAACTCCTTCGCAGTTGCATATTTATCACTCAAGGACGAGCTCCGTTTTATACCTAACCAATCTAGCCAGTGGCCGAGCGCCCCAAGGGAAAAAACAGCTAGTCAGTTGATCGATCAAAGCAGCTGGTACAAACAGCCCGGGCCATGGGCGGCACGCCGCGCAGCAGCATCGGCCACATCCTGCCCGGAGCCGGCTTTTTCGCCGTCGGCCTGTGGCACCTGTTCAACCACGTGAGGATCTTCTCCCTTCGCCCAGACTCGTACGTCGCGCCGGTCTGGTTCCCCGTGACGGGCGCGCGCTACCTCGAGCCCGCCCTCGTCATCGCCGGCAGCGCCCTCGAGTTCGTCATGGAGATGTTCGTCGACCACTCCACCTTCCTGCCGTTCGACGCGGACGGCTCCATCCCGTCCGACCGCCTACACAACCACGAGCATGCCATCATCTGCCTTGCGCTCATCGTCTACGCGGGCGCCGCCGTCCACCTCGACCGCGCCCGCGCCCCGGGCCGCCGCGCGCTCTGCCTCCTCCTCGTGGCCGTGGTCTTCGCGCAGGAGCTCCTCGTGTTCCACTTCCACTCCACGACCCACGCCGGCGTCGAGGGGCAGTTCCACTGGATCCTCGAGGTGGTCGTCGCCGCGTGCTTCGGCACCGCGCTCCTCGGCGTCGCCTTCCCGCGGAGCTTCGCGGTGAGCCTGGCCAGGTCGGCGTGCATCATGTTCCACGGGGTGTGGCTGGCCGTCATCGGCGCCATGGTGTGGGTGCCGAGCATGGTGCCCAAGGGGTGCTCGCTGGTGCGGGAGGACGGCCGAGACACCGTGCACTGCCACGACAAGGCCAGCCTCCACCGCGCCAGGGCGCTAGTGAACCTGCAGTTCGGGTGGCACCTGTCCTTCATGACGGTGTTCGTCCTCGCCATCTACCTGTATGTGTGCAACAAATACCCTGCCGAGCAGCAAGCCTACGCACGGCTTCTCCCGAAAGCCGTCAACGAGGAAGAAGAGGAGGCGCACAAGTGCGGGGTGCCGCGCGATGGTGGCGGCGCCGTGCTTGTACACGGCTTCGCGCCATTGGAGATTGAGGTGTAAATGTGTCAAACTGCAGTACCATATGGAGTATACAACCATACACCTAGCTAGGGTCCTGCAAACGTGGTGTACAGTGTTCGTTTGAGCATTATCTATGAATGAAATATCCATGGATCGATCGGTCCGTGCGTGCCTATTTCCCCTCGCTTTTCTGCCGGCATTGAAGACAAAACATGTTTACCAAAAGCCAAAACGTAGCTTAGCTGTAGTATCATTGATCCTAAAAGAAGGCAAATGAGTTGATAGCCAGTTGCCACATATGATCGAATTCGGTGAAGGAAGACCTTACTCCGAAGGTAAGTTTCGGTGTTGTGGAGTGGAGTGTATATTGATCCACGTAAATTGTAGGAAATTGTCGTTTTTGAACTCAGGGATCAAACAACTAGCAGATGGAGTTTCCAACAGCAGATATACCGATATTCACGAACTTCACCGTATTGATTGTGTCAACATTATTATTATGTACCGATAAAGCTCTCTCTTGCCCTCAAAACAGAATGTTTAGATTTTTTTTTGAAGGGAGTACGTGATCATCAGAAACAACAAACGCACACACGTACAGAGACAGGAAACAACTCAACGCCCAGCGAAGTCAGGAGCCACCACGCCGCACACCTCTTCGAGCACCAGCATCACGCCGCCGGGGAGGAAGAAGGCAAGCTCACCGCGCACCGAAGCCAACGGCCGAACAACCTTGTTGAGATGCCGCAAAATCCATCCGACGCAGGCGCCGGAATCTGAACGATAAACGAACCTCGGCTCCGAGCCGCCGCCAGCTCGCCCTCGCCGTCTCCCGCCGGAGACGAGAACGAAGACGCCACTCCTTCCACAGAGCCGACGAGCCCGCCGCGGGAGAAGAGCCTCCCGTCTGCAAACTCCCACGAAGCTGTCCTCATCCTCGCCGGCCTGCAAAGAGGACGAAGAAACAGAGAAGGCCGAGAAATCCGAAGATCCACGGCCGCCAAAAGTCGCACGCGCGTGACAGAGCTCGAGGAACGCCGCCGCAGAAGGGAAGCGCGCCGACCCCCACCTAGCCACCGACACCATCGCCACCTCCACGACACCGCCGGCGGGTCCCTATCACGACCTACACTATGTACAGGCCGGGATCCGGGGATCCCCCACCCTCCGCCGCCGGAGTGGCCAACGGAGGGGAGGAATCCCACGAATCGCCGGCGAGCGAGGTGGTCGGACGGAGCTTTGTCAAAAATCGCCTCTCTCGATCTACAGTAGATGGAGAGAGAGAGCGACCGACAGCTCTATCGTTTTTCAGCGTCAGAATGTTTAGATGTTAATCCTAGGACTTAGGAATGTGACTGGAAACTTAACAAAACTCAGGCAACTCATAAACATTTGATAATAGGCAGCCTCATTTTGAGTTTTTGGTATCACCCAATGTCAATGCCACCACTGCCCATAACTATCCGGGAAATCAAATATACTAGTATTTTGCGAGAAGGCGCATTGATGTAGTGCAACCTAGGACCATCATCATGTCAAGCACTCCAACATACCACAAGTCACCATGGATTTCAAAGGTGAACTCATTCCTCTTCGAGAACTCATTTCCGACCCTTTTGAATGGTATACTACTTGACCATCGTTCCTTTACACTTCTAGGTGTGTCACCACGGTTACGAGTCCACGGAAGATGGCCAAGGTGCAATAGGAATGGAGCCCGACAAGACGGTGGCTTGGAAGAGGAGAAGGAAGAAGTACCAGGAGGCAGCAGTACTACCGCCGGTGAAGCAGCGGTACTACGCCACGGCCCCGCACCACCCGTACTGCCGCCACCACTTCCGCATAAAAGGACTTCGGTCGCGCATCAGCGGTACTAGCCGCTGCGGAACGCCAGGAGCTTCAGGCCCGCACCAGCGGTACTACCGCCGGTCACCAGCGGTACTACCGCTGCTGCGAAAACCAGCAGGAATATTCCCTTGTATCCCTTCCCACCTACTCCTTTAGGTCAAACCTATAAATAGGCACCTACCCCCTTCAGATATAGGGAGAGTCTATGATGAGATAGAGTTGAGCATAGACTCCTTACCCACCCCTTATGGTGTTGCCTCCCCTTGTGGAGATGGTTCCTCCCTTGAGAAGATCCCTCTTGTGGATTTAAGACCTCTACTTATAGTTTGACTACTTGCCAATCTTTCATCTTATGGTGACTTTATTGGATCGGTTCGGTTGACCGTTGGAGAAACAAACCATTCAAGATCCTTCTTGTATCTACTTGCCGATCTCCCACCCTCGTGTGGATTCTATTGGGCTGGTTGGACCGACCGGTAAGGGAAACGGTTCTTGTATCGTGTTTGTGTTCTTGTGTTCTTTGCGTTCTTCGTGTTCTTCGTGTGTTCTTGCGTGAGTTCGTCCAAATACGCCGTCAATTCGTGAATATCGGGCGACCCTAGAAGCTTGGACTTCACCATATGGTATCAGAGCATGGTTGCCACGGATTTGACTTGGTTTCCACCCCCAAATCCACCAAATTTTTCTTTGATTTTGAGAAATTCAAAAATTTCCACAAAAAATAGCCCCAATTTGCTTTTGGATCGATCTGTGAATCTTGTGTGTTTTGGTTGGTTTTGATCCATAGATCTATTGCTATACTTGTTGATCTACCTTCCTTTGCATTCCCATAGCCTAATTCCACCTTTTTCCCTCCGATTTGAAGTTTTGGGCAAGTTTTTCCGCCCAAATCGGCCAATTTCGCGTTCTCGGGCACGAATCTGCGTCCGGAGCGGTACTACCGCCCCCGTGCAGCGGTACTACCGCCGTACCGGTACTACCTCTCAGTGCCGCTTAAACAGGCCTCGGGCGCGCATCAGCGGTACTACCGCCCCTGGAGAAAACTGAAATTTCAGAAAATTGTTTTGGTCATATTTTGATTTCGGACTCCGTTTTTTGTGTTCTTCGGCTCGTTTCGAAGCTACGAACAAGACCTTCATCACCATTGCGGAAGATCCACCATCCACCACCACCAAAATCCGTTGGCAAGCACGACACTTTTACAACAACGGGTAAAGAATATCGACGAAAGGCATAACATCGCCAATCTTTACCCTTGCCATTCCTTTGTGAGACACACTATATCTTTGCGTTTACCATGTCCTATTGAGGCTAGCTCTTGATGATTGCTTGGGCTTTGCACATTTGCACCATGTAGTTTCCGAGCAAAAGTACTTGCGCTAGTTGACATATATCTTGTGTTGGCATCAAAAAAAGTGGGTGTGCAAAAGAGAAAAGACTCAAAAGAGAAAAGAAGCAAAATGAGCCAAATCAAAGAAGAAAGAAAGAAACACCACTTGCCATATCTTATAGGAAGCGCGCAAGCTAGATGAACATCTTGTAGGTGGTACATTTTGTGAAAATCTTGTAGCCACACAAATAAATTGCAATCGAGCTTGTGGCTTCCTTGTACTTGTGCAAGACGAGCTTATAGTCTTCGCTAGGATCATATGGTTCTTTAGCTCACTCCTTGGTTGTATGAGTCCCATTTATCTCTCCGCGCGTGTGTTTCCTTGAACTACATTCCTATCTTTTGAGATTAACTTGCTTTTGCTTTATGATCATCGTTGTTCTCTACTTACTTTAACAATATCTTGGTTTCCGGTTGGTTCAATTTGCTTTTCTCATACCATACCTTCCTATCCACTTTTAAGCCGTGTGTGTTTTGGAGTTTGCTTTGGATACTTGAAACACGCACTTTACTTTGTGATCATTCCCTTTGGTTGTCCACGACGTCCAATACTATCTACAAAGGTGAGAGGTTGTGCTCTAGTTTCTTTCCACTCCACATATGCACTTGTCTTGTGAGTGAACATGTCTAGGGAGAGCGAATACAACTATGGAGGCAAAGATGATAACGAGTACACGATGAGTCACATGGACTATGATGCCTCATGCTTTGAGGACATGGGGGACGACTACTACACCGACAATGACCCCCATGACATGATGGAGCATCACCAAGACTTCCGCTACAACTACTCCGACTACGACTACACGAGCGTGCATGACATGATGGATCATCACCAAGACTTCCGCTACCACTACTCCGACTCTGAGTACACGAGCGTCCACGACATGGAGTGGTACCACGACTTCGAGCAACCTTCATCATATGATATCGACTCCAAGTACACACGAATCGATGACATGGAGCGGTACCACGACTCCAACTACACAAGCTCCAACGACAAAGAGGTGCAAATATCCTCATATGCCTCCACATATGGTACCGACTTTGACCACAACAACGACATGGTGAACCGCCACTACTATGACTACAACTCCGATGACATGGTGGAGAACGTTACGACTACTACTCTTGTAGCATGTGTGACGACATCGACTACACCTTCGACAACATGTAAGAGGAGAAGAACCCCATCACCACTGTGTTCAAGAGCGGCACCACCAAGCGTCATGGTACAACCCACTATGGTTCAAGCTCAAGATGGAGCACCGACAAGGCCACCATGCATGCATCCTATGGAGCTCCATCTACTTCAAGAAGGGCGCCATGAGAAGGACATCGCCAAGAGTTCCAAGCTTCGAAATTCTCCATCAACTTCTTGAAGGCGCCATGAGAAGGACAACGCCAAGAGCGCCAAGCCTCGCCACTCTACATCGACAACAAGACGGTGTCACAAGAAGTGCATCGACAAGGCCAAGCCAAGTCAACGCCCATCTAGCTCATCAAGACGCCACAAGAAAGATGCCACGGTGGACCATAACATGTCCAAGCTTCAAGACGACATGGACACACTCGCCAAGCTTCGGAACATGTCACCAAGCTCTAGTGGAAGCTCCAAGGAAAGGTCGCCAAGGCAACAAGCACGCCGATGTCAACATGAGGAGAAACATCCAAATGACTTTCGGCGTCACCCCTCTATATAGAATGCCAACGACGACATGAGGAGAAGTCAAGGGATGGCACGCCATCAAGCAAGTGCGCCAACAAGAGCTCCACGGTTCACCTTCGGCGAGTTGCCAAAGTTTGACTCTTACGTTGACGAGATCATGACCGACATCGACGACTTCCTTGAGCAAAGCCTTCGTCGACGCCGGAAGAAGCATGGTCACAAACGTGAGGCCGCAACCCCATTGGCGCCTTTCTCAAGCACTTCTCTTTATATGACGTGTACACCAAGTGCACCACCACCTTGGCCCCATATGGCAAGATGAAGACCTCATATGCGACAATTGCCAAGGCTAAGACCATGACCCACGAGAATGTCCAATCTCTTGTGCCCAATATGCAATGGCCAAGGTCACATGATGTGGGATTGCCACTTAGCCCACTTGAGTGAGAGTGATAGTGAGTTGAGTGCCCCCACCATATGTGAGTTTGAGTGCTTTCACTTTGAGGGAATGAGTGCTACACCACTTGAGTTGAGAGAGGTAGTTGATAGGGCTTGTGAGGCCATTTCGATTTCTAACAACTTACCCACCTTCCTCTAGTGTGTTTTCTCATTGTGTGCTAGGTTTCATGGATGATGAGACGCCACTACTCGACTTGACAATGCCTCAAATGGAGAAGATGTACATGGAGAATGATGATGATGCCACCCATGTCAACTTCAAGATGAAATAGTAGGCTACATGGAAGCCCTACTACTTAAACACCTACTTCACATGAGCGGGACTACAAAGGTATGGGTGTTGATGTGACCATGATCCCACTAGTGGACATGATGAACTATGATTGCTTACATGCTATGGATGATTCTATTGATGTCTCAAATGATACATTCTTATTCCCTTGTGATACTTTGTTTGAAACCAATGTGATCATGTGGAATTACCTATTTGTAATGATTTTCCCATTAGCATGACTTGTTATGAATGTTTCCATTTTTCTCTCATTGTGGCATGCAACATGTTGAACAATTCTTCTTTCACATGTGTTGCTTGCAATAATGTTGAATTTCTTGATAATGAGATGCCCCATAGCTTTCCACTTTTTGGAGACGTTTCAATTTCTCTTATGGACCTTGTTCCATCCTTCACTTTGCATAGTGACCATCCACATATGTCATATTTTCCAATTGATTTTTGTGTGGTTGGTAATGTGCAAATGAAGAGACACTTCATGATGGATGATGTGTTCATTTACCGTGCACATAATTTCTTCATTTAGTGTCTTTTGTGTGACGGAAAACGCATGATAATGTCAACTCAATTGAACATGAGTTGACAAAAAGAGCTTTTGAGAGCATACACTTGAGTTGTGGGTCGAACCCGGCTCTAATGCCCTTTCCATGTTTTGCATCAAACAAGTTGACCAATTTCTCTTGCTTATGGTGACGAGTGGTAAACTCATCAAATCCCATGGTTAGGACCTAGGGTTGAGATTATGGGGAGAGAATGTGGTAGTACTGGTAGTTTCGTCGGCTGACAAGCAGAGGCAAATATTTACCCAGGTTCAGGCCCCTCAGGTGGAGGTAATGACCCTACTTCCTGCTTGTCTGGTATTGATTGTGTGAGATTATGCGATTACAGGGGAGCTCCGGAGAGATGTCGATCTCGCTAGGGCTTTTGGTGGTTCGAGTATGACTTGTCCTAGATCGGCACCCTCCAGCCTTTAAATAGGCTGGGTCTCGGGAGTTCATAAACCGACCTAGTTTACACATAAGGAATGTCTAAACCGACTATGCCTATGTCTAATCTTGGAGGGTACTCCATCTTCTTGGGCCTCTTATGTTGGGCTTCGAGCAGGCTCTTCGCTATCGGGGCTTAGTCGTCACGTGCACCAGGTACCCTCATGGTAGAGTACCGAGATGTACATCCATGTCAGTAGCACCCGAGTACTTGTCTGACTCGAAGAATCGGGCATGGATTCTTTCGTAAGTGCACGTCGTATGCTTTGTACTTGTATGTTATAATTGGAATTCCTGTATGAATAGCACATGTTGGCTATGTCGAGTATCTCATCAACTGTGGTTTTTGCTTATGATGATCAAGGGATAATAGCTTAGCAGGCTCAGTACACTCAACGGATCGGGACTGGTTAACTACACATTCGGGTAAAACCTTACTAGCTTTCAATCAAACTCGAGTCCCCGGACTCGAATCTGGAACAAACTGGTCAGATTCGACTAGGCCGCGGAGGTCTAACTGAGTCGATCTGCAGTATAGATTTGAATTTTACCCAACGCGTCCGTCAGGATTTTTCATCATGTCTGCTGACACGGAAAGTATAAGGATTAACGTTGCTGGAACGGTCCTTGGCCTAGCTCGAAAGATCAGCGGGTCTTACCTTTGCACTATGCGTGCAGCATCCGAGGTATTTGCGGCGGACGCAACTCGGGAATGTTTCGAGTACGATTTTGTATATGAACTGAGTCGATCCTTTTGTCAACTGTCACTTTGTCGTTATTCTATCGGGTGCGCGACAGCGCTTCCGATGGGAGTATCCCGAAATTGTGCTTTATTGCTTTGCAATGGAGGATAATCTCAGACCTTTTTTACACTTCATATGTTATTCGAAGAAATTTTTGCCGTAATTCTATCGGGTGCATGACAGTGCTCCCGATGGGAGTAGCCCCTGAGATTATGCTGTATTGCTTGTAATGGAGGATAATCTCAAAATCATTTTTCTTGAGCATCTCCAGTCGAAGAATTTTTTAATATGCTCCCGATGGGAGTAATATGCCTCAGCCGAAGGAACGGTCGAGTGACCAATTTTACCTTAACATTGTTTTTTCACACCGAAGCAAACAAGGCAGTCGAGTGACCGATATGCGTTGGATGGACTCGAATGTATTTCTGATCAGAGCGCTTGAGATGACGTCAGGGATGACGTTTTTTGCGACTGCGCTTCCTGACACGCAGTGGCGTGCGTTATGCTGTGATGGATGGGACGTGACACATTGGTGGGCCCATTGTGCAGCGCTGACCGAACGACGGTGCCGTATGGACTTGATTTGACCGCTCTGGCCCACTTTTTACAGAGGCGTGATGATGGCTCCTATTTGCGTGCGTAGTGGGCGGAGTGGCCGACGACGGTTGCCCTCCATGGCCACCACGTGTACGGTAGGATGTCGCGCGGAGTATACGATTATGGATTAATGGTGATGATCGTTTGGGACCTGTGGTAAATAGGAAGGGCGGCGCTGGCAGAGTTTTTTTACTTGCCATTGGTCTCCTGCACCGCTTCCCATCTCGTCTTCCTCCTTGCGTCGATGTTTCCATTGTTCTTGCGCCCAAGTTTTTATGCCCAATCCATCCACGTTACCAATGGCGAAGGGTGGAGGATCCAAGCGGGCTGCTGCGGCCTCTGCTGCGACTGACGCGGCGACGAAGACGAAAAAGAGCACGGCTAGCGCGTCCGCAGCCGCCACCGCCTTGAAGAAGAGCAGCGGGGACTGGGTGAAGTCCACCATCAAGGACACCCATCTGACCAAGTTCCGCGAAGAAGGTCTGCTGCCTCCCGCGGATCAGCTGGCCGTCCGCGTGCCATCGCCCAAGGAGGTACTCCCTGAACCGCGCGCCAATGAGCGCGTTTGTTTTGCGGATTTTCTTTCGAGAGGATTTTCGCTCCCCCTCCACGATTTCGTTCATGGTTTGCTTTATGCCTACGGGGTGCAGATCCATGATCTCACCCCTAATGGTATTCTGCACATTGCGTGTTTTATCACGCTCTGTGAATGTTTTCTGGGAGTGTCTCCCAGTTGGGCATTGTGGAAGGCCATCTTCATGGTGCGGCCGAATAGGGGAGGCGGCCGCACCTACCCTTTGGGTGGCTGCGGAATCCAAGTGTGCAGCGACACCCGCTACTTTCAGATGAAGCCAGTTGACTCCGCGCAAGGATGGAGGAAAGGATGGTTCTACGCACAAGTCGAGCAAGACGAAGTCGCCTCTTTTTCGACTGCGAGCTCGTTTGCAAGGACCAATGCGTGGGATCACCAGCTTTCGGCTGAAGAACTGGGGAGGCAGAGCCTTTGCTGACTCAGATTGGAGGCCTACTGGATAAGATCACCGGCGTCCATCTGATTGCTACATTTGTGAAAAGGCAGGTGTGGCCGATCTGCGCCCGAGCGCACCCCATGTGGCAGTACGAGGGTGCGCACGACCCCAGTCGGATGAGCCCAGAGGAGCTATCGAGGAACGAGCTGGTGGCGCATGTGCGATCCATCACCGGCCTCAAGGCATCCGACCCCTGCAACGTTGACTGCTATGTCACACCGTATGGGGCGGACAACCCTTTGACTGAGGTTAGTGCAGCTTTTGCTTTTTGTCGTCGGGAGTTGCCACTTATTTTTTTGTAACTTCTAACTTTGGAACTGTGATATGTAATATGCAGGGTCACTCGACTACTGCATCCCTTCCTCCTCTGCCAGAGAACGGTCCGACTGAAGAAACAAAGGTGCAAGAGGTGGAAGCGAAAGGGGATCACTCGCCGGTCCCTTCCGCTAACACTTCGCATGTCGAGGAGTTTGAAGAGGAAGCAGCAGACGAGGTACAGACTGAGGAAGTGACCGCACTGGACCATGAAATCGACGTCGCCCGCCAAAGCGTCGTCGATTGGCCAAAGCCGTATCATCCTCTATGAGTTCACCCACGAAGGAGCAGGACCTGGATGATGATGAAGACTCGGGCTCGCCACCTGTTACCAAGGCTGCTCCCTTGGCGGCATGCCCATTGAGCTCCATTTCTCCTGCTCAATCGGATGGGGCCTTGCATTTTGGGGGCCCGAATTTTGAAGACCTCGACTGTGAGGAAGATGAGGAGCACAGGTTTGTGCATTTGCTTATGATATGAAAGTTTCTGTTGTTGCATATTTGTGCTTATGGTGTTTCCCTGTGTATCGTTTGCAGTGCCGATACGAAGCGTCCTTTGACTCCTCCAGCCGAGAAAGTTCTGACTCCGGATCACCCGGACGTTTCTCCTGCTACACACAAGGTTGACCAGCCAATGGCCACGACTACTGGCATGGAGGCGACCAAGGTGACGAGTGCAGCGACTATGGAGGTTGTGACATCCGCCGCGACCTCTGAACCTTGGATGAACCATGTAAGTATCTTTTGTCTAGTCTGCGCACTTGGGACTGTATGTGTTGTAACTTATGCTAGATGCGTGTGTTTGCAGCCCTTCTACCGCAATCTGGCAGAATCGGGAAAGACCTTTGTCCAGGTGGAGCAGGAGAGGGATAGCCTGCGCGGTCATGGAGCGACTCAGTCGTGAGTTGATTTTGCTGATGTTTCGAAGCTCCTTTTGCAATGCTATACTTTGCCAATTATGAATTATATGTTGTCTGCTACTTCGGGCGAAAAGACATCGGCTGAGTCCCGTGTGAAGGAGTTGGAAGAGGCACTCCATGTAGCGCTGAGTCAAAGAAAGAGTTGGATGCTGCCAAAGAATCAGTCGGGGCGCGAGAGAGTGTATGCCGAACAACTGGCGGAACTCGCACGGGACGTGGGAGGTGAGTAATCCTTTCCTTTTGACATTATGATTTAGCTGCTGAGTGCTATGTGTTTATTTTTTGCTCTTTGTGATGTTTGAAGGAGCTGTTGGCGCACCGGCCTCTGTGGACATGGCGAGTAGCAATCTGTCACTCGACGTGTTGTAGGCGATCTCAGCGCCGTGTGCACCCACGCAAAGGATGCACTCGCCAAGTCGGCGAGTACACTCGGCGCCGTGTACAAGGCTGTGCTCCCGTCTGGCAAACTGCCATCTTCTGTGGACGGCTTCGCCAGCGTCTTTGGTCCAGGGACATCAACCATGGCGGATTTTGCTCGCACCTCACGGTACGCGGCTCGGAGTCTACACTCAAGCTTCTTTTAGGCCACAGGTTAAAGGCTGATTACGAGGCAGCTCTATCTGAATTCCACGGAAGCCAGACGGGAAACTTTTGTCTCTGAAGGGGGTTAGCGGGCCAGCTACGCGACTGGCCGAAGTTTTTATGGCCACCATGGAACGCCGGTCAGCGGAAGTCGCGGCTCGCGCACGTAGGGCTAGGTCAGAGTCTGAGTCCTAGGCCTAGGGCAGCCAAACTTTTATGAATTGTAATGATATGTGAATCACACGAGTATGTGCTTTTGATACTTTGGGAATAGCTTTTGCTTGATGTATATTCACTCGAGAAGCTGTGTGTTGATTTATCCTGGCTTGTTTGAGGCATTGGGTGTTCAGTTCTGACATGAACTTTTTGTGATGGATGTGTTTTGAATAGCCACGGGAACCCGATGCAACAGTCGGTTCTTCGCAACCATCTCCTGCCACCCGGTCACAGGCTCAGGTGGCAAATGATGCCAAGGTGATGGAATATATGAAGATTCGATTTGTGAGTATGGAGCAAGAGCTAAAGAGCGCTCAGAACGAGCTGAAGAGGCTGAGCATGGGACCAGCGCTGGCCACCCAACGCGAGGATTATGTGCTTGGCGAGATGGAGCTGGTAAACAGGCAACTCGAATGTGAGTATGATCTTTGCCCTGTTTACAGTCTTTTATCCGTTCCTTTGTGCTGACTTGACTTGTATGTTTTGCAGGCTTTGTTGACGACTTCTAAGCAGAGCGAGCCCGCGTTGAAGAGCGTTTGGACAATGTTGTCGACAACCCAACCACGGGTCGTCGGCATTTTTGGCTTGATAGGTATCATGCGCGCATACTTGCCACGTTGAAGGATCGTGTTTGGCGGAGTGCTCAGTTACTTGAGCTGTGTAGGACGGCCTTCATTCGCGTCAACGAAACTCTTTTTCCTGCGGGGGCACAACCACAAGGAATCCACGCCTTGATGGGTATTTTCCGGAGTGCAGGTCCTATTCGAGATTTTAGCACCCAGAAGCTTGTGGATGGAGCCAACGCAACGATGGCGTATATCCGGAGTAAGCGTCCACATATGCAGCTACGTCCACCCGTGCCTGGATCGACCTTGTCACAGTCGCAACTGGACGAAACAGTCGAATACGCAAGGGTGATGATTGAGTGTTATCACGCTCAACTTATGGGCCATGTTCTACCAGTGAAGGGCGAACCGGATGATTAGGGTATTTATGTATATAGGACAGTCCCCGAGTGTAAATTTGCCACTTATTCGTAGTGTATATTTATTTATTTGTATGTGCGCAGCCCTCGAGTGCATCGAGTGGGGTTTATGAAAAACACTTGAGTATGGAACATAAATTCCACAACCCCCGAGTGTTCGAGTGAGGCTGTGAATTTTTGCGATGTTTGAAGCTTCAACTCATGATTTTGAGAACTTTTTTGTTTATGTATGATTTTTATGACCCAGCCCCCGAGTATTCGAGTGCGGCTGGGGTATTATGTTCGAAGAAGAAGGAGCGAAAGCTCATGCTTTGAATAGCGCAGCCCCGAGTGTTCGGGTGAGGCTAAGGTTGTGCGAATAAGTTATGCGAGTAGTAAGCAGGAGAAATATGAGAATCATTGACTATATTCCATTTTTGAATGTTAAGCTGCAGGCGCCTCATTAAAAACCTTCCAGTCCCGTAGGTACCCTGGTAAGGAAAAGAGCGTGTCTGAAACCTGCAGCATCCGACATATGTGCCTATTACATTGTGCGACTGAGCAGTCTAAGCATAGAAACGGCGCAGCTGCAACGTTAAGGATTGTGCGAGAGTTCTGTCTTCACGTGCTTCAGTCTGTATGCTCCACCACCAATGACCTCGGTGATATGAAGGGTCCTTCCCATGGAGAAGCGAGTTTGTGCACCTTCTTTTGCTTCAGTCGAAGTACCAGGTCGCCAACCTCGAAGGACTGGTACGCAGTCGACGGCTGTGGTAGTTGCAGAGTCTTGCTGATACAGCTGTGCGTGCTAGCGCCGTGTTGCGTGCTTCTTCGAGCAAGTCGACTGCATCTTCGAGTGCTTCATCTGCATCTTCTTCGTTGTATGCTTCGACTCTTGGTGCATTGAATCTTACATCTGATGGCAGGATTGCCTCTGCGCGTAGACCATAAAAATGGGGTGAACTGTGTTGAAGCGTTAGGAGTTGTGCGTAGGCTCCATAGCACAGATGGAGTTCTTCGACCCAAGCACCCGCGGCTCTTTGAGTGGCACCAGGAGGCGTTTCTTGATTCCACTGTCACGAGTCCATTGGCTTTTTGACTTGGCCATTGGACTGCGGGTGTGCCACGGATGCATAGTTGAGCGTGATATCTGCTCTTTGCAGAAGGATCGGAACTCTTCAGCCGTGAAGTTTGTACCGTTATCAGTGATGATGCTGCTTGGTACACCGAAGCGGTATATGATGGATTTTATGAAATTGACTGCTGTAGTGGCAGTCGAACTTGTGATAGGGACTGCTTCAATCCACTTGGTGAACTTGTCGACCGCCACCAGAAGGTGAGTATGCCCTCCATGGGAGGATTTTTTGAGTGGCCCGACCATATCGAGCCCCCACTGGGCGAAGGGCCAGGCCAATGGTATTGTCTTCAACGCCGATGCGGGTGCGTGCGGCTTTGTGGCGAATTTTTGACAGCCGATGCACCTTTTGACTATGTCCTCCGCGTCTTTGAGTGCTGTGGGCCAGTAGAAGCCTGCGCGAAAGGCTTTGGCTACGAGTGATCGACTGCTGGCATGATGCCCGCAGGTACCTGCATGAATATCACGAAGGATGGCTGGCCATCTTCAAATGCTATGCATCGTTGGAACATACCTGATACGCTGCGCTTGTATAGTTCGCCGTTGATGACGGTGTATGCTTTAGATGTCGAGTGACGCGTCTTGACTCTGTTATGTCTTCAGGTACCTCGCCGCGGAGTATGTATGCGAGGAAAGGTTGAGTCCAAGTTGGCTCAATGAGGAGTACCTCGACTGGCGGGTCCTCTGTGCTAGGTGCTTTGCTCTTGGCTGGTGCGGCTGATGTAGGAGATGTTCTTTTTTCTTGATGGACCTGTGCTCGATGCGCTCGAGGAAGACACCAGGTGGAACTGGTGCTTTGGTCGCGCCAATGTTGGCTAGCTTATCTGCTTCTTCGCTACTCTCGCGCCCTATGTGCCGCAACTCGCAGCCTTCGAAGCTGCCCTCCATTAGGTTGTACAGATCACGGTAGGCGATCATGTTATCTGCGATTGCATCGCAGACCTTCATTGTTTGCTGCCACAAGATTCGAGTCACCATAGATCATCAGTCGAGTGCACCCGAGGGCTTTGGCCATCCTCATGCCATGGATCAGGGCCTCGTACTCTGCTTCGTTATTGGATGGAACTCGAATCATCTGCAGGATATAGCGAAGCTTGTCGCCTTTTGGTGATATGAGGATGACACCTGCGCCTGCGCCTTCGTTCTTCTTTGAGCCGTCAAAGTACATAGTCCATGAGTTGGACACATCTGGTGCTCCTGGCAGCTGAGCTTCAATCCACTCGGTATGGAAGTCAGGTAAGACTTGTGCTTTGATGGCCTTCGGGTAATCATACTTGATATCTCGTGGCCTAGCTCGATGAGCCATTTTGCGACTCGCCCAGTTGCGTTGGGGTTTGTGAGGATGTCCCGATCCCTGAGGTGCTGATTACAGTGATCGGGTGCTCTGCGAGTAGTGCGTCAGCTTCCTTGAGGACATGAACACGGCGTAGGCCAGCTTTTGATAGTGCGGGTACCGCTGCTTTGATATGGAGAGCACTTCACTCAAGTAATAGACTGGGCGTTGTATGCTTTGGGCTGTCCCTCCTCCCTGCGTTCGACTACCAGTACGGTGCTCACCACCCTGTTAGTTGCGGAGACATATAGGTATAGCAGCTCTTGTTCCCTTGGTGCGACGAGGATTGGAGGGCTTGTGAGGACTCGCTTGAGATCCGTGAAGTCTGGTTCTGCTTCTGGCATCCACTCGAATTTGTCTGCTTTCTTCATCAGTCGATAGAACGGGAGTGTTTTTTTGCCCAGTTTGCTGATGAATCGACTGAGTGCTGCCACTCGACCCGCTAACTTTTGCACGTCATGGAGCTTTGAAGGCCTTTGCATTGTCAATGGCCTGTATTTTCTCCGGGTGCCCTCGATTCCGCGAGCCGACACTAGGTACCCCAGGAGCTGCCGGGCTGGCACGCCGAACGTGCACTTCTTCGGGTTGAGCTTGATGTGGAAGCGTTTGAGGTTTGCGAACGTCTCTCGCAAGTCATCGAGTAGTGTGTTTTCCTCCCTTGTTGTGATGACGATGTCGTCTACGTAGACCTGGACGTTTCGCCCAATTTGCTTCTTGAGGCAGTCTTGCATCATGCACTGGTAGGTTGCGCCTGCGTTCTTGAGCCCGAAAGCATAGTTGTGTAGCAGTAGACCCCGAGTGGGGTTATGAACGCCGTTTTCTCTTCATCTTCTTCCTTCATCCTTATCTGGTGGTAACCTGAGTAAGCGTCCAGGAAGGACAGGCGAGCACACCCGACGGTGGAGTCGACGATCTGGTCGATTCGAGGTAGTGGAAAGTGATCTTTGGACAACACTTATTTAGTGATGTAAAGTCTACGCACATCCGAAGGATATTTGTGTTCTTCTTTCCACAAGTACGGGGTTAGCACCCATTGTGATTTCTTAATCTCTCTGATGAAACCTGCTGTGAGTAGTCTATCGACCTCGGTTTCGACTGCGGCTCTTTTCAGGCCGGATATGCGGCGCCTTGTCTGCTTGACTGGTTTAGCATATGGAAATAATAGGAAAGAGTGCTCGGCGAATTGCCTGGGAATACCTGGCATGTCGGCTGGACACCATGCAAATATATCCCAGTTCTCATGGAGGAATTCGACGAGCGCGCTTTCCTATGCGATAGGCAGACTCGACGAGACATTGACTGTCTTGGTCGGGTCAGTCGGGTGCACCTGATGCGACCTTGTGTCATTGGTGGCGTTGAATGCTCTGTCGACTGCCACCTTCTTGTGCTCCGGCATAAGTGTTCGATCGTTCGAGACCGCTAGATCGGCGAGTGTTGCTTCCATGCCGAACATCTCAGAGATTTTGCTAAACTCTCGGTCGCAAGAGTCGGACTTTTGGAAGAAGGTGAGCTGTGTCCTTTTGGTCCAGCATTTTCAGCTGGAGGTATGCGTAGTGTGGGACCGCCATGAACCGAGCGAACGTCGGGCGTCCAAGTATGACGTGGTATTGTGACTTCCAGTCGACGACCTCAAACTCAATCGACTCTGTCCTGAAGTGGTTTTTGTCCCCGAACGTAACGTCGAGTTGTATGGTGCCTTCTGGGCTTATTGCTTTGCCTGGGAAGATACCGTGGAAGGTATTTGAGGACTTTGGCAGGTTTTCGACTGACATGTTCATTTTGCGGAGCGTATATGCGAAGATGATGTTTATGCCGCTGCCGCCATCCATGAAGACCTTGGACATAGCGTAACCACCAATTTGGGCATCGACTACCAGAGCAGAGTGCCCTGGACGAACCACGATGGTGGGTGGTCCTCTCTGCTGAAGCTTATTGCAGTCTCGGATCCCTTCAAGAATTCAGTTATGGCAGGAGGTGACATGACCGCCATATTTACTTGTCGAGTGCGAAGTTTTTGCTCCCTGTTAGAAGGGCGACCTTTCTGTATCATGTACATCTGCCCATGGGGTGGAGGGTACTGAGGTTCGTCCACCCGAGGTACAGGTTGTATGGCACCCGCGATGTTTTCGCCTGCATGAGGCTGTGGTGGTGGAGGTGGTGCCATCAGAACAGGTACATTGTTTGGCTGAGGCACAGGTGCCGGTGTGGGTGCGTGTGCGGCTGTTGCCTTTCTGAGTTGCACGTATTCAGACGCTAGTTGGTCGAATTCCCTGCAGTTCCTCATCGAGTGATTTGAGCGCAGTTTTCCGTCATCCCCCTTGTACAGGTGGAATCTGCAATCAACATCCATCTTTTTTTCGAATGATCGCTCGGATTGTGCGCCGGAGCGCGACTTGCGCCAGTCTTTCCTTTTGTAGCTGTCACTGTATTGGCTGCGGTCTCGACTGTCCCGGCGATCATCTCGACTATCTCGGCGATCATCTCGACTGTCCCGTCAATCTTTTAACCTTCGGTCGCTTCTGTCTTGGTTGTTGCGGGGTGTGGAGAACCCAGCCGCCATGAATTCAGGTCTGTCGTCGTAGTGACGTTTTGAACGTTTGCGCCTCCGGTCGTCTCTGTATGAGTCTCTGCGGCTTCGACTGCCACTTTCATGGTTGTCACGGGGTGAGGACCCGCGTGTGGTGTGCGCCATGTCTTCTCCGTCTGCCCACTCAGTCGCGATCTTCAGGAGGTTGACCACGGAGGTTGGCTTTTGGCGACCAAGTGCTTCTTTGAAGTCTCGCCTAGCGAGGCCCATGATGAAGGCCTCCATGGCCATATCTTCTGAAATTACCCCGACTGAGTTGTGTATCTCAGTCCATCGTCGGATGTATGACCTCATCGTTTCGTCTGACCGTTGAACGCAAGCTCGCAGCTCCTAGAACGTTTTTGGGCGCTCACATAGAGGCTCGAAGTTTTTGATGAAGTCTGTGTGGAAGTGATCCCACGAGTCTTATGTTGATGGGGGTAGAGCCTTGAGCCAGTCGCGGGCTGTGCCTTCGAGCATGAGTCGTATGTATTGCATGGCTGTGGTGTTCGTGCCCCGCTGGCACGAGATAGCCAGTCTGTAGTCTTCCAGCCATCCTGAAGGACCCGTGTATTTTGGCTGTTCAGATGTGAGTTTCAACCCTTTAGGCATCCGTGTCTCGCGGACGCGTCAAGTGAAACACGGCGCCCGCATGACTGAGGCTCCTGGTCTGAGTATGAGTCGCTGTTGTAAGATCTGCGTGATCTGCTCTTGAACCTGCGCCGATGTGAGCCGCTTCTTTCCTTCGAATGGTGACCGCGATTACTGCGGTTATGCTCTTCACGACGCGGGTTTACTATGGCACGGTCTCAACTCCCACTGGAGTTTGTGGGATTTGGCGTATGGCCTTTGCCGCTAAGGCGAGTGATTTGATTTGTTGGCGATGTAGTTTTGCATTGGGCTCATCAACAGGAGGCTTGATTGTTTCAAGGTATGCTGCAGCGGTAAAGAGAGCACCCGCGGCTGTTTTGGGTACTGGCAGTCCCTCCTCATCGTATGTCATGAAAGAGTTTCCTAAGTTGCGGGTGAGTGCTGCCCTCTCATCTGGCGTGAGGTGTGACAGCCTTGATATGGGTCTTGTGTCTGCCCGCCCGGTGGAGCTCAGGGAGAGCTGTCTTCTTCGCGCACTTGACAAGCTAGCTTGTTTTTTACGTTCTTCGAGTGTTGCTCTGATCTGCTGCAGTCGAAGTGACTCCTGCCAGTTGAAGTACTAGAAGGTCAACATCTCCTCCATGTTGTGTTTGCTGGCATCATTGTGCACTCCTTGATGACTTTATCTGCTTTTGCTGCCATCTCAGCAGAAATTATGAGAGTTGTGATTCCATCCGGCATAGTAACCGTGCACGGGAACTCTGTAGGCCTGCGACTGGCCGCATCATTAGATGATTTTGTGGCGAAGGCAACGTAGACCTGCTGGGGTATCACCCGAGGATATGTGTATGTGTTTTCGAGTCCCGTCATGGACTCGACGTCTTCATCGAGGCTCATGTCAGAGTCGATATGCCCAACGAGTGGTCCGTCTGGACGAATCTCGCTGCTGATGTCCTCATCGCTTATGCTCGTCTCGGTGTCGGCGAAGTCATTATGGATCTCGAAGTCGAGGTTGTTGTTGGTGCAGATCTCGGAGTAGACGTGGTTGTCGATGTGAGTTTCGGGCTCGTCGAAGTCACCGAGGGAGATCCCGCATTCGAAACTATCCTCGAGTGGGAGATCGAGCACGGGATCGTTTGCGCGGTATGCTGATTCGGCCTCCTCACCTTGGAGTTCTTCGATGAGCTCGTTAATCTCTCGAGTCGACATGGTTGTTGCAGACGAGCAGTCTGGGAGGATCGACGATGGTATGGACGCAGTTGATGGATCCGCAGTCGAAGGAGCCGCAACCGATGGAGCCTCGGGTACGGAAGTCGCGGGCTGGCGTGGATCTATCAAGTCCTGCGTACCAAGCTTGTTTACGAAAAAATTGAATGAACCAACGGTTAAACCCAAACCTGACTCGAGATCAGCAAACACCTCCTGGAATTCTGGCGAGTGTGGCTCGAAATCCATCAGAGGATCTGATGCGCTTTTTGCAGGTGAAGCTGGCGTGCTGCCGTTGTCGAGTGAGTCAGCGAGTTGCCGTGTGTTGCCCAAGTAGGCGAGTTCTGGTTTGTTGATGCAGCCGGCGAGTTGCCGTTTGTAGATCCGATCGGCGAGCCGCCATTTTCCGATGGAACCGAAGAAACCGTGAGTCCAGCACTATTCTTTCCCACATACGGCGTCAATTGACGAGGGGTAAACTCATCAAATCCTCTGGTTAGGACCTAGGGTTGAGATTATGGGGAGAGAACGTGGTAGTGCTAGTAGTTTCGTCGGCTGACAAGCAGAGGCAAATATTTACCCAGGTTCAGGCCCCTCGGGTGGAGATAATGACCCTACTTCCTGCTTGTCTGGTATTGATTGTGTGAGATTATACGATTACAGGGGAGCTCCGGCGAGATGTCGATCTCGCTAGGGCTTTTGGTGGTTCGAGTATGACTTGTCCTAGATCGGCACCCCTCCCAGCCTTTAAATAGGCTGGGTCTCGGGAGTTCATAACCGACCTAGTTTACACGTAAGGAAAGTCTAAACCGACTATGCCTATGTCTAATCTTGGAGGGTACTCCATCTTCTTGGGCCTCTTGTCTTGGGCTTCGAGTAGGCTCTTCGCTATCGTGACTTAGTCGTCACGTGCACCAGGTACCCTCATGGTAGGGTACCCGAGATGTACATTTCATGTCATATGGTTTGTTTGCAATCATGTTGATGCTTTTGGTCTCCTCTATGACAAGCATGTTTACTTGATCTTTCACATGGATGATTTATGTGTTGCCACAAATATGATGAACAATTGTTCTTTCCAATGGCTTGTTTGCAACCATAATGACATTTTGTGCATGTCTTGTCATGAGTGTTTTCGTTTCTACCAATTTGGTGTTGCAACAGATATGAAGAAAACTTGCTCTTTCATGTGCTTTGTTTGCACCCATGATGATATTTTGGAAATTCGTCATTGTGTGTTTTTGCCAAATTCTTCTCTTATTGCACCAAGGATGTTGACAAATTGCTCTTTCCAATGAATTGTGTGCAATAATGCTCATATGGATCAAAATGAGATAGCTATCATTGCCTTCTCACATTTTCATGGAGTTTTGTGTTTCCACATTTTGAGGATGGTACGAGACGTTTCTTGCATATTGACCTTGCATATGCTTTCACTTTCATATATGTGTGTTGTGCTAATGGTGTTATAACAAGAATGGACATGTCCTTCATGATATGCTCCTCTATTTTGCACACACATGGTTTGCTTGGCCTTTGATGTGTAGGTCGTACCTTTGGATGAGCCTCCATGAGTTGCTTCAACCACGCATTCCTATGACGGAAGATCTTGCAAGAAGAGCACACCGACATCTTGCAAAGGTGACTTCCTTCTACATAAGCGCCCATGTGATGACCTTCAAGAGTTGGCTACTCTTTAGTGTTGTTTCGTCTTCCTTGTGAGTTTTGTAGGTTACTTGAAAGGCGAAGGGACATTGAAGAAGTGCCACATCATTTCCATCGACTACATGGTGAACCACATGACAAGGTCTACACATCTACCTCCATGCCATAATGATGAGCAAGAGTCGAGGATGACTCCTTTTGAAGGGGGGGAGATGATGTAGTGCAACCTAGGACCATCATCATGTCAAGCACTCCAACATACCACAAGTCACCATGGATTTCAAAGGTGAACTCATTCCTCTTCGAGAACTCATTTCTGACCCTTTTGAATGGTATACTACTTGACCATCGTTCCCTTTACACTTCTAGGTGTGTCACCACGGTTACGAGTCCACGGGAAGATGGCCAAGGCCCAAGAGGAATGGAGCCCGACAAGACGGTGGCTTGAAAGAGGAGAAGGAAGAAGTACCAGGAGGCAGCGATACTACCGCCGGTGAAGCAGCGGTACTACCGCCGCGATGCCGGTACTACCGCCGCTGCTGAACGCCAGGAGCTTTAGGCCCGCACCAGCGGTACTACCGCTGCTGCGGGAACCAGCAGGGAATATTCCCTTGTATCCCTTCCCACCTACTTCTTTGGGTCAAACCTATAAAGAGGCACCTACCCCTTCAGATCTAGGGAGAGTCTATGATGAGATAGAGTTGAGCATAGGCTCCTTACCCACCCTTGTGGTGTTGCCTCCCCTTGTGGAGATGGTTCCTCCCCTTGTGGAAAAGATCCCTCTTGTGGATTCAAGACCTCTACTTGTAGTTTGACTACTTGCCAATCTTTCATCTTAGGGTGACTTTATTGGATCGGTTCGGTTGACCGTTGGAGAAACAACCATTCAAGATCCCTTCTTGTATCTACTTGCCGATCTCCCACCCTCGTGTGGATTCTATTGGGCCGGTTGGACCGACCGGTAAGGGAAACGGTTCTTGTATCGTGTTTGTGTTCTTGTGTTCTTTGCGTTCTTCGTGTGTTCTTGCGTGAGTTCGTCCGAATCCGCCGTCAATCCGTGAAGATCGGGCCACCCTAGAAGCTCGGACTTCACCGCGCATCATAAGAGATATGGCTATCTCGACTATATTTCTTGCCCCTCTCTTACATGTAATCATGAGATTTGGTAATATAGTTGAATCATATGATGTTCCCCCCCCCCTCAATTCCCTTATGTATTGGATATGATGTGGCTCACTTGATAATATCTAGTATAATTTTCGATACCCGTGGTGACAACGGGGACTCTACGAATAATAGATTAATTAGAAGGATATTGAACATGAGTTTTTTATTTATTTGTTGGATTGAATAATGTAATCATGAAATAACTTCATGTATGTTTAGTATAATTTTCTTAGTACCAAAGTGACAGTGTGGGTGTTGTATAGAAATATTAGAAAGACATAAATCATGAGGTGTTTGTTTAGTATGATTTGGATTCTCGTAGTGATAGCGTGGGGTGTCCATGTATTAGAAAGATGAACTCTAAGGTGTGCTTTTGTAGCTCTATGTAAGTCTAATCATGTTTTGATCCACATCAAGAATGAACTCGGAGTAACAATTACCATGCATGTTTTCGGAGGGTTTATCATAATTATGTTAATAATGTTGAGAGTAGTAAGCATGATCTCTAGTCCTTGTTTCCAAGCATTGAAAAACCTTTTTTAGTCACTTTTGTTACTTGTTACCTTACTCCCATTTTTATCAAAGATTAAAAAAACCTATTTTACCATCCATATTACCCGTATTTTATCAGCTCTTCGTCGAACTTTATGCACATATACAACTGACAATTGTATTAGTTGTGTTGGAGACACAAAAGACTTATTATATCTTCATTGCATGACTGTTTGAGGGGGTTATTTTTCGACCTACACCTCCCTGTGTTCGATAAATTTTTGGTCATTCACTTAAGCAAAATTTGTTGTTGTCCTCTAAATCTTTGCGCTTGGAGATCCAACAGAGTCCACAAGAATAAAATCTATGTTGGTAGCAGTACATAGACCCCCGCTACACGACATATGCTTCCTCTAATCTTAACCTATAACAACATGTGTTTTCATTGAATTTTCAATACGTGTTAACTAGTTGGAGATTTCATATATAGACATGGATCATCTTCCAAATGGATACCGAATTATTTCTGTGGCCGGAATTAGACCATAACTTGCAAAACACATGTGCACGGCTCCCAAGGATATGGGAGCACTAGATTTGATGGATCAATGCGTGATGTCACAAAGTTCATACCAAGATGCTCTCGCGTGCATAAAAAGGGCAATGTATCGAAAACAAAGTTTTTCAGGATACATCATCTCGTGAAGATCGTATAATCATTCAAATGGAATCTCCAAAGATCCCGTACTATATTCTAACAATCGTACCAAAATATTGAACATGATGATCTTAAAAAGTTCGGGTCTGAAACGATATACGGCGATTAACCACTTACCATGATTGATTAGCTTACCATATGAGCCTCCGGCAATCAGTCCCTGATATTTAAACAGATTGAGATGCACTCGAAGTGCATAGAAACATAGGAGAAACTAATCTAGAAAACACGGATTGAAGAATCGCTAAGTTCGATCGCACGGACAGTGCCTCCTCGCATGGCGGCCAGAGCAGCGTCCCTTGCAATCTGCGCTCTCCTCGCTCTCCTCTGCCTATGTTGGCCGCCTCCCCTCCTCCGTGTCTCTCTCCAAGCACAATACGTACGTAATGGTTAACTAATCCCTGCTTCTTTTTGCTTCCCTCCCTCAGTGCCTCACGCAGTCTCTCGTACTACGAACCGTGGAGCGGCGGCGGCCACGGTGCCGGAGGCCTCCGCCGTGGCATGGGAGCACGGGAGCGGGTTCTCGTGCGACAAAGAAATCGCCCTCCGCGTCCCACACGACCACCTCTGCGACCGGGACCGCTGCGGCGGCCTGTGCGTGGAGCAGTACATGTGGAAGTAACCGGACATCAAGGCCGTCATCGACAAATGCATGCCAGAAAACGAACGCGAATGCATCTGCTCTTTTATTTGTTGATGTGGGTACCAAGGTAGATGGTGGCATTGTGGTTGCGAGTAGCGAACCCAAGAAGATTTTGGCCCATGGTAGAGGAGACCAATAATGAATTTTTGATGTGAATTTTAGACATGGGTTACATTTTCTATTACTCCATCCAATTCGAAATTGAAATAAATGTCACAATTTTGAATTGGGATCAACTCAAAATTATGATAATTTTTATGGATCAGACATAGTACTATGACTGATGATGTATGGCATGTTGCAAGATTTCAGAGTTAGTGTGCCTAGTGACGGAGCTTGTCGACAATGGCTCTATAATAGGAGCGGAGGAAGGCCAGAAAATATATACAGTATACATTAGACTCTATAAGAAATTATAATTACAACCGTGCCCATGGAGGACACAAGTTCAGACGTAGAAGTTATATATGAACTCATTGTTGCACCAATTGCTGAGACAATGGTTGTTGTTGATGACACAAGGTAAACTGCCACGAAGTTGAGCATGTGAATGAAAAGCTTCCTAAAATCGATAGATTTGTTAAAAATGAGGCAAGTCAAACTGATGGTAATAAAGAAGTGAGCCCAACTCACTTGGTTAGCAAAGTGGATGTACAGTCTAGCCACACGGGTTTAAATCCTCATGGACACGGATTTGGGTAATGGGGCTTCCCCTTCCGCACTCCATTAAAAAAACGATGGTACAAAGATTAACGTGGATGCGCTTGCACCATTGGAAAAATAAGACTCATCTTGTGCCAACGCTTATGAAATATCGAGCTATGGGGGGGACATATGCCCTTGGGTCAGCCAAAGACAACAAAGGAGTTGTAACGATATCCAAGATCTCAGCACGCGGCTTCCAGATCCAAAAACCACATGGTCTCTTGTAAAGGGAGTTCAAATGAGTTTATGTGGTATCTTCATTGAGTTTCATCAAAGATTAGTAATTCCATCACAAGAGAATTTAGGGGGAAAATTGATGACACAAAGAAGTTACACCAAAAAATAAATAAAAGAATGTGTGCGCTTGCAAAGCACATAAGATGGGTTATATTTTTTGACAATGTCATTATGAGTGGTTGTCCCTTATGACATTACCACCCACAAAGTTGTTGTTATCCTTCTCCTTTGTCTTCTCTCCCTTCTTCATAAAGATAACTTTTTTTAAAGGGGTCTTCTTCCTTTTCTTAATGTTGTTCTTGTTGTACTTAGATACATACACAAGCCCTTATTTTCCAATGTTTTTCTTTTGATTTCTCAAAAGGTTACTGAAAATTTCCCCTTGAATATAAGTAGCTAGGCACTTCTTAATGTTGTTCTTGTTGTACTTAGATACATACACAAGCCCTTATTTTCCAATGTTTTTCTTTTGATTTCTCAAAAGGTTATTGAAGTTTTCTCCCCTCTGAATATAACTAGCTAGATACTTCTCAATTTGGTCTTTCAATCTAGTGTTCTCCTCAATGTGATACGATCTGTCACAACAAAGGTTAGTGACACAGGCATTTTTATTTAAGCAAGAGAATTACATGTAGAACTATCTTTAAGAAAACTATATTTAAGTTGATCATGATACTCATTGAGTTTGGTTAGTATATTCTTAACGATCTTATTATACTTTTCGAGTTTCTCAGAATTCTCAAGGAGTCTAGCATGGTCAACCATGATATCATCATTTTCTATTTTAAACTCTATTGCCAGTTCAAGAGACTATCAAGGGTTTTATTCACCTTAGATAAATCCAAAACTTGGGTCTTCTCAAGAGACTCTTTGAGAACTTCTGTTAGTCAGGAGCGCATTCTCAAGATCCGTGACTTTATTTGCATGATCAAGGGCAATAAACTTCCAAATTCATAATGATTCTCACTCTCTCTCTTAAAGAAAATGTTCATTTATTAGACTTGAATGATATGTTTTATGACTTTACACTATACCTGGGCATTTCTCGGGCCGGGCCTAAAAAAGCAGGAAGCAGAAAAGTCTAGGCATGAGCCCGGCCCGGCCCGACAGTAGGGATGTAGAAATTGGGCCCGAGCCCGAAAAAGCCCGACTGGGCCCGATCGACCCGGTCGGACCCTTGCTGATTTCCTGTTTTTGTTGGGCCCGAGCCCAGCCCGACCTAACTATTGGGCCTGAAAATCAGGCCCGAGCCCGGCCGATGTGCAAGCCTGGCCCGGCCCGGCTCAAAATTTTAGGGTCAGGTAGTCCGGGCCGGGCTGCCCATGGCCAGATCTACTTTACACCCTTTGTGTACGAGTTTTTAGTATGGATCTAGAAGGTAAGCTAGTATATAATGTGCATGTCAAAAGTTCAAAGCGAACAATTCTTAATCATCTGAGAATTAGCTTAATTCTCCCTCAACTTTGTAACGGAGATTCGTGACTGGGCCTTCTTTTTGTTATTTTTTTTTTCTAAACAAAGAGTTGGGATGTATGGGCCGAAATGGGCTGCATCTATTTTGTGCCTCTTTTTGTCTTTGTTGCGCTTCGGTTGCCAACAAGGATGCAGGCCTTTCCCCGTTGTGTGTGATTTGTATCTCTTTTGTTGTTGTTTTTCCTGTACTCAACTCGTATATTTTCATGGAATGCTTTTTTGTCTTCCTTTTGTCATAATTATTTTTTAGCCCAACTTTTCTTATATCTTATTTTATTATGTAAATACGAAAAAATATATGCAACCCACTTGTAACCCAAAAGCTCAGTTGCAACCCAACTTGTAACTGAAACCAACACGTAACTAGAAAATTTTCAGTTACAACTGAAAAATCTCAATTGCAACTCCATCCGTTACTGAAAATTTCTCAGTTGCAACCCCACCTGTAACTAGAAAAACATCTGAATTACAACCGGGCTTGCAACCGGAAAATCTCAGTTGCAACTCCACTTGCAACTAGACTAAAGCTCAGTTGTAATCTGACTTGCAACTGGAAAGTCTCAGTTGCAACCCCATCATTACTGAAAATTCTCAGTTGCAACCCCACTTATAACTGGAAAAAGATATCAGTTGCAATCCGAATTGCAACTAGAAAATCTCAGTTACAACCCCATCCGTAACTAAAATTTATCAGTTGCATCCCCACTTATAATTGGAAAAATCTCAGTTGTAACTGAAAAAATCTCAGTTACAACCCCACTCGCAACTGAAAAAATCTCGGTTGCAACTTCACATACAACTCAAACTCTCATTCCCCTATTGTCTCTCACTCATTAGTTTTTCATTCTTTTTAGGACTGTCTTCCATTTTTTCTAGTATCGTTTAGAACGGGAAGAATGAATGACTGTACTTCCCCTACCCAAATCAAGGACAATACCTACAATCCTAACTACTTGCAGCTTCAAGGCCCGAATTCAGCTAACCAAGTTGTGCATGAACGATGGTTCAGGGAATGTGAAAAGAGGACATGGCGACGCCAGCTGATTAAGAATTAGCTTAATTCTCAATCAGTTGAGCACCCTATAAATCAAACTTATCCGTGCCACTTTCGAATTGCTCATATAAGTTGGAAATGGAGATGACTTCTAACTTTACTAGACTTAGATTAGTTCGGGCTAGTTTTTTTTTTCTTTTGACTTGAGTTTAAGATAGTTGGCTGGAACTCTAGTTTTCCTGGTATCCCGCTAGTTTTCAGGCTAGGAGATCAAGAGTTGTCTTACCTTTCCGGCTTTTTGTCGCAAAAAGTCAGAAAAGTCAATACTTCCCGAGTTCCAATGATCTCGTCTTTTTAAAAAAAATTAAAAAATATATTTAAAAGTTTCAAAATAAAATAAAAAATGATGCACCTTCTCAATGATATATCCTACAAACGCGCAAAATCTCAATGCAAAATACAATACTTTTTAAGCTAGACAAAAAAGACAAAAGTTTAAAATTTGAAATGTATTGTTCACTATATTTAGATCTGTACATTGATCATTTTTGTAGAGCTCAAACCGTAACTTATTTTGTATTAAGATTTTGCACGCTTGTTGAATATATCACTGAGAACATGCACAATTTTTTCAGTTTTTAAAACTTTTAAATCTAATTTTTACTTTAAAAAAAAGTTGAGATCACTGCAGCTAGTCAGCACCAAATCTCCACTCGCGAAAAAGCACACAAATTATGGAATCCGCTTGGGCAAGAATTATCCAACCGGTTGCCACGCGCCGCACCCGCATCAGCCCGGCCGTCACGCTCGCGTCCGACCACGAACCGTAGCAACAGTCTCTTCTGAATTCTGAAAATCCCAAGTCCAAAGCCATTAATCGGAGCCCGCCACGTCCGACGCCATTCCACACACTTCCCACCGCTTGCTCTGCTCACGCTTCCTCCTTCCCCCGCCGCCAGGCACACCCAAAACCCTAGCCGCCGCCGTTGCCGTTTGCCGAGGGAATTCGGATTCCTCCCGTATTCAAAGCCTCGGTGGCCGCGTGATACGCGCGCAGGACAAGCGTCCCCGAGAACGGCCTACCGCTGTCTCCGGCGAGCCGGCATGGAGGAGAGGCCATAGATCGCCGCAAGGCGCCTCCGCCGCCGCCGGACGCGGCGACGGAGCAGGCCCAAGAGCTGCAGCTCCCGGCGGACATAGACTGGGACCACCTCGACAAGTCGCGCTTCTTCGTCCTCGGCGCGGGGCTCTTCTCCGCCGTCTCCGCCGCGCTCTACCCCGCCGTCGTCCTCAAGACGCGCCTGCAGGTCGCGCCGGAACCGCCCCCGGCGCACGCCGCCGCCGCCGCGGGAGCGAGGCTCACGCCCTCCGCTACCGCCGCGGCCACCACCATCCTGCGGCGGGAGGGCCCCCTCGCCTTCTACCGTGGCTTCGCCACCTCCCTCGCCGGGACCGTCCCGGCGCGCGCGCTCTACATGGGCGCGCTCGAGGTCACGCGCTCCGCCGTCGGCCCGGCCATGCTCAGCCTCGGCGCGCCGGAGCCTGCCGCGTCCGCGGTCGCGAGCGCCGCCGCGGGCCTCACCGCCGCCGTCGCCGCGCAGGTCGTGTGGACACCCGTCGACGTCATCAGCCAGCGCCTCATGGTGCAGGGCACCCCGTGCCCGGCTTCCCGCTACCACGGCGGCCTCGACGCCTTCCGCAAGATCGTAGCATCCGACGGCCTCCGTGGCCTGTACCGCGGCTTCGGCATGTCCATCCTGACCTACGCCCCCTCCAATGCCGTGTGGTGGGCGACGTACTCACTGTCACAGAAGACAATCTGGAGCGGAATCGGCTGCTACCTGTGCCAGTACGGTGTGGGTGTGCAAGAAATCCATGACGGCCACGGGGACACCTCCTTGGAACCCAGTTGCAAAACACTCATGGTGGTGCAGGGAGTCAGTGCCGCTACAGCCGGCGGCGCAGCGGCGGTTGTGACCATGCCGCTGGACACGATCAAAACCAGGATGCAGGTCATGGACGGCCACGGTGAGCCAATCACCATTGGCCGGACAGTGCGGATGCTGATCAAGGAAGGCGGGTGGGGCGCGTGTTACAGGGGGCTCGGCCCGAGGTGGGCGTCCATGTCCTTGTCCGCCACCACCATGATCACCACATACGAGTTCCTCAAGCGCCTCTCGGCGAAGAAGGGGCAGGAGAGTGGCGGCGTTCCCTGACTTCTGATGGCAAGTATAGATAGTGCAAATTAGGTGTTTTTTGTTTGGTTTGTTTCGTTCCTTTCCACAGCTTATCTTATCTTTCAGGTGTCGAAAAGAGAATTGTGATAAGTGTTTGTAGATAGTGTCTCTGTTTGTAACCACAAATCAATCAATGCAATCCACTTTGTTTTTTCTTAGATGACGAATCCACTTTGTTTCTGGGACTCTTGTCTATCTCATATTTTATGTTGTGAGCCTTCAGAAGTCGTTCACTCTATACTACTCTCTCCGTTCCTTAAGATGTTTTAGATGTTACACATGTTGTCTACATTTATATTAAAATGAGTGAACATATATATAAAATATGTCTAGATACATTTTGTATGCATATAATGTGGATAAAAGTTAAAACATCTTATATTTGGGAATGGAGGGAGTACAACGAAATGGTGATCAGACTGATGTAAGTCACTGACAACGATTCTCTGCCATGTTCCATCTTACCATACCATTAGCAAGTTTAGAAAGGACGTTCCATGGCATCAATTGATTTTTTTGTTTTGTTTACTGGAGGTACTCCCTCCGTTCCAAATTAAATGACTTCACTTTGTCAAAATGTGAATATATCTATACTTGTAACATGTCTAGGTACATCCACATGTTGACAAGTAGAAGTCATTTAAATTGGAACGGAGGGAGTAGTTGATTGATTTGGGTGGATGTTACTCTGCGCTTGAATTGGACTGTACTATTGAAGATGAATTGCACGACTGACAAACTACTCCAGATCTGCAGCTCTGCCATTTACTCCCCTGCTTCAACCAAACATGGTAATTAAATCAGCTTACCATTCCATTCCACTCCAGCAAGAAGCAGGTTTCCTGTCATCCCTGTCCGCCTCATCTGTTCTGAGCTCTGATTCTGATCATGAACTACATGGCATATCAGGAATCTGAAGACGTCAAGTGACACAGAGACTGGAGTGCACTAGCTCCCACTGATGTGATGATGCCTTCCCAACTTGCTCCATTTCCACACATGGTCACGAGTGATAGGTACACAGCTTACATTGGACAGTTAGTGCTCTCATACACAACTGGGCACAGCTGCAGTAGCCTCATATAATACGACCCTGGGAGAAAACGAAGATCTGTTTACCCTTTTTGTCAGTTTTTTCCTTCGGAGCTTCTATGACTTTTCTCATTGAGAAAGTAGGATCCTTAAGGGTCTTCTCTTGGAATAAACAAGTATCACTACTAGATTTTGATGATGTCTCAACTGCCAGCACTACATTGGTTACAAATCGCACGAAAATCTCTCATGTTGATAATGGTTAGCCTCTCTTGTTTGTGACGGCTAGACGTGTGCTTATTCATTGTTTAGGCTATCATTATCCACTGGACTACTTTATTCCCATTGCTCTGTTTCTTTGATAGTGCATTGTCTTTTCGTACTTTTTTATTACCTCTTGCTCTAGGTTTGCTCGAGTGCAAATATCATTGTTAATTCTGACCTATTACCCATAGTCTAAGTTCACTGAGAGATAACAATATGGAGTTGGAATACTTGGACTGTTGAGAATTAGATCCTTGGTTACTTTGAGTAAAAAAAGTTGATATATTACCTAGCGGCACAATGTGTTCCTTCTGTAACTGCAAAGCTCCCGAACATATAAACATGTATTATCAAATATTGGAATAAACGTGTCTAATCACAAGAGTTGTAGGATGCAATCAGTATATTCCAACTATGATTACTACTGCGTACTACTCACTACCGAACTCCTGGAGCCTCTACTATATAGGAGTATTAACTTGAATCAAGATCCTTTACCAAGAAAATCTCTTATCCGCCAAGTTCCGAATATGTGGTTATTGGCAAATGAAAATGACTTGTACTCACTATGATGGAGAATAATTATGCCATGGAGAACAATCTTTCTTTTCTGGGTGAATTGTTTATCTTATCCAAAGTGATTTGCCTTCTGACCCAATGCTCTACCTTGATAGGTAGTCACTCTGGCTGGCTGGCTGGCTGTCATACAGGATAGACATACCACGTCAACAAAGATGATTGCTTCAGTGAGTGACTTAGAATATGTATATCTAAGTTGACCAGAAGGCAATGCTTTGTGCTTGTAATTATGTATTAGGCATCTGTCTGGCTAATCTCTGATGGTGAAAGCTCATTAGAATCAGGCAGGACTTGAGCATCCACAAAGCCTAGTTCTGAATCAGACGTGTAACCGGGTACTTATCGAAACATAGTATGAACTCACCTAAAGAACCGCCCATCTCTATGGGCCACTTCAAGCTTAAGCCTGCTTATAGATTCCGGTGGGGAGAAACTATGGTGGGCGAACTTGAGGTGGAGTTCTTGTCAATTTTCCTTACTATCACGTCAACAAGATTGGGTGGAATCGAAGCAACTGTTGGGACTTGTAGAATGGACGAAACTCAGAAACAAAAAGTTCCAGACTGCTTAAGAAGTTGGTTTTCATGAGAATTTGGCAACAGTTTCTGTAAGAATCATCAAATATTCCAGGCAGGGAATTGGTTTTGGTAAGCTGCGGTTCCAGGACAGAGGGTATTTCTAGACTACACAGTAACACACCTTTTATGCGATTCAACACAACTTCGTGCCCAATCAAAAGCCAAAACCAGTGTTGGAAAACATGTGGGTGGTCATATTATCAGAGCTATCGTAGAAACGACACCTTAACCTCAACGTGCGTGCACACACTGACAGACTACTGCAGCTGCCCAGAGAGGGAGTAGTGTTAGCTCCAACCGCAAAATGTACAAACATGGATCAACAGCTAGCTCATGTCAACGCCGAAGCTCTCCGTTCTGTTTTCATGTGCGCGCTTCTCCTATCTCAGAGGTACTGCTCGTGTATCCTCGCTCGGTTCTCTTCCCACCACAGCCTCGCATGCATCTCGCTGAACTTCTCTCGGCTGCAAGCACAACAAAGAGTCATCGGATAAGCAAGCCTGTCAGTCACAAAGAAGACTAACAAGGTGAGGATGGAAGACGCACCTGAATCGAACACGGCGTAGTTCTCGGATGCCGCCAGGCAGAGCCCGGATGGTAATATATACACCAGGCTGGTCTTCTTCCACCCACTCCCTCTCCTGGTCGCTTGCGTTGCTGATGGACACCGAGAGCTCACCGGACCTGTCGGCGTCTTCTGGAGATGAGCTCGTCCTCATCGACGCATCCATCGACGAGGTTTCCGTCTTCGCTCCGCTTATACTTGACAGCTTCGGTGTCGACGCTAGCCCCACTGAGTCATAGCACTGCTGTCCATGGTGGTGGTGGAGGCCGTTACAGTGGTGCTCAAGAGAATCCGATGAAGAGTAACCCATCGCTCCGCCACCCGATGCAGGTCTCTGTAAGGAACGAGGTAATCGCTCTTTGTCCAGTGGTGGCGTTACTGGGCTGTCCTCCTTGGAGCTCTGTAGAGAACAAAGGGCATCGAACAATGTAAAGGCTATACTTGGAGACGGATCTGTAGTGATTGAAACAGCTAAGGATAAATTTACCACATCTCACCTCATCTTCAGATTTTGGAGTAGTGGGGAGAGGGACACTTTGATGGTTAAACCTCTGCACGTTGTAAAGTTCCATCACTTTGTCATAATTTTCAGCCCACCACCTTTGTGCTTGCCATTTGTTGAACTTCTCACGGCTGTCGTACATCATTCCATACAAAAAAAAACATCATGATGAATTACAGATGCAATATTATCATAGGAAAAAAAGGTAAGCAAGCATGCATATTCTTATGTACATTTCCTTTTCTAATATTGGCTAGTATATGTTTAGGTGGTATCTTGTGCAAAAGCACTGCATTATCAAATCACACGCAAAGAAGAACCAAACTGTCTTTCATGTACGTAATCATAGAATGAGTAGTGAATTGATAAGCCGCACCGGCTATAACTTAGTAATCTACATAATCAATAAACACGAAGCTGTGGAGACTTAACAAATTCATCGGAATTAAGTCGGCACACAGGCAGCTAAGAGATATCGATCATGGCAGCAAATATTTTACATGCAGTCCTCTTGCATGGTTCAGAATAAAAGAGTGTTTGCTTCGTTACTCTATGATTCCCCAGATCAGACTAGGAAAGTTTTCCTTTCACAACTTATGCTATTCATGTCCATCTTTTTCTTTGTGCCTCATAACTCATGACACATGTATGTGTTCCCAAGACGGTGGTATGGATGCAGGATGCCTGGTAGTACCATATAGCTATTTTAGTCCCACTTGGACCTTGATTTGCAGACTTCTGTTTTCACATATGCATATCAACGATTTAAAAACCCAGGTTCAAGTAATACAGTGAACAGACAACCAACTTCACCAGGCAATCTAAATACAGAACCGATGGAGATTTAAATACACTCCCAAAATATAGCACACCATTTAAAAAGGAAAGCCCTAGATAGCTTATAATCTCTAATATAACATTAGGAACAGCCAGTATAGCAAGAGCTGGGAGCTATTCAATTCTTATGATATATCACTGTATATCATGGTGAAGGGACCAGAGAGAGAGAGAGAGAGAGAGAGAGAGAGAGATGATGCAATTGCGATGGCCTACCGCTGTCAATTTACTGTGTAGCCCATGCCCCATTGAACACGCAGTGGCCAAATAAATCCACATCTGCTGCCAAGCACAGGCGCTGGTGTTTATGCCATACGTTGGTAGATCTAAAGCACATTAGTCAACTGATCCGCACGCTCAATGGAATGACAACTAGTGTATCCCGTGACAACGTTGGCAGTTAAACCAATGTTACTCCATAAGCTACCAAATTGTAAATTGACCCTACTTGCCTTAGATCTTGAACCATTGAACTAAACTAAAGAACACCTGCACCCACCTTAAGGTCCAGCTAGTGTTTGCAGCCATAAAATAGTATTTTATTTAATACCTAATAATGCTAGTGGGGCCCAATCAACATAGCTGGCCATGAGGGATTCCTCACAAGAATCTTATTTTAACAATGCTGCTATGCACACAAACAAATCTTACAACGACTATTATAAACTCAATCCGAACACTACAAATTATAATGAACATATTTTCACATGCACACTTTTAATTTGTAGTGCCAAGACTAAGTTTACAAAAGTGGTTCGTAAGATCTGATTATAACTATGGTGTTATTGGAACTAGAGCTCTACATATTAGCAAAAATGTTGTCAAGTAAAGGTCCATGTTGGATGGTTATCCTGATAACCCGGTGTGGAGGGACCCAACTACATATCAATAAGAGCACGAGACGGCAAGCAAATGGCCAAAGAAGCCGGAGTAGCTTTTCCGTTCCAACGCTTCTCTTTCCATTATTGAGGTGTAGGTTATGGGCCTCTCATGTCTTCCTGGAGAGGAAGCATTATCGCCAGCACAGCAAAGGTATGATTTTGATAACCTAAAGTACAAATGTGCAAGCTGGATTTGGCCCACATAGTACTGTAAGTTCAAAATTCATAGCAGGTTGATACACCGAGCTGCTACGTACTTCTAGCGTGGGAGATTGACATGATCCCATTAACTCTATAATGTATGGCTTAAGATTTTAAATCTACCGACTCTATAACATGCATGCTGACACATCTAGACTTCGACCTGGCTGGAGCACGTGAGGGGTTAAATGAGGGTCTTAATCATAGAGTTGACAACGGAAGTAGTGTCATATTCTAAAGTCACTGCTATTTACACTGCACCCGCTTGTTTCCGTTAGAGCCATCCAGTATGTAAAATTTAAAATAGCTGATCTACTATCTGTAGAGCATATCGGAGTGAAGAAAAATTCTAGCAGATATGTAGGGTAATATTTTTAGTATTTTTACAAATTGGAATCTCTGTGTTACCATTCCAACGGCATAGTGGATGACATGTAAGTGAGAACATGGGGGCTTATAGTCATCTCGCAAGATTATTAAAAACAATCCGTCCCTTCATAAAATTGAGTTTGGATGGTTTCTATCTCATAGCTCATATCAAACTTGCCTTTCCAAGCCAACAGAGAATGAAATTCAAGACTCAAATTTCACCGCTTCACTAGTAGTATCTGTACTAAATAGACTAGCAACTTTTGAGCACAAATGCTAAATCAAAGCAACTGAAAAAGGAATAAAAGAGAAATTTAGAAGAGAGGGAAACAACAATTTATACCTAAAAACTATATGAGCAATATTTAAAATGTAAACAAGATGTTAACCAAGACAAAGTTGGGCTTACTAAGTGAAGTATGATATATGCTTTTCTCATCAAAAATTTGTAGTAATTATGTGTACTGAGTACTGACCAGTAAAAATAAGAAAGATACTGCTTGGAACTTCAATCGGTTGAGAGTTTTGACCACACATTGTGTCCCATCTGTGTGCAATTTTTCTACCAAATTTAGCAAAGCATTGTTCTATTCATATGCAGGAAGATCTCAAAATCTCAATCACGTTTGCTCAAAATGTAAGCTAGGCCAATAGAATTCCAATCAACGAACCGAGAAATGCACATACACAAATTGCAGATATTAACTCAAGTAACGCAATGGCGTGACAGCACACACCTGAATCGGATGCGCTTGAGGTCGTTGCCACCTTGCGGCAGTGAGACAAACGTGATGAGGACGCCGGGCTCCACCTGCGCCACCCACTCCTTGGCGTTGTCCTCCTTGCCGCCGCCGCCGCCGTCGCCGGACAACATCTCGTCGTCCTCCTCCTCATCCCCGGCGAGGAAGTCGGTGCGCGCGCTCATGGACGGCGTGGCGTCCCCGCTCGAGCCGCCGCCCGCGGCGCGTCGGTACGCGTAGTGGAAGCGGCCGGAGCCCGAGGCGGCGTCCGAGTCCCTGAAGCCGCTGCCGCCGCGGTGGTGGTACGGGTGGTGCCGCCCCGAGGCCCCCGCCGAGGAGCCGGCGCAGGGCTTGCAGTGCCGGTACGCGCCCGACGCCTTCAGCGCCATGTCCTTGATCTGAAACAAACCAAAAGGAAATCAAATCCCCCGTCAATTCAAACCCGATCTGATGATTACGAGAGATTTCCAAGACCTAAAAGCTGTAGCTTTCCAGGCAAATTTCGACGAAATAAAAAAAATCGACATTTGAAGCAGGCAAGCACAGTGCCGAGAACCCACCTGGGCGGTGAGCGCCTTGATGGCCTGCCGCGTGCTGGGCGTCGCCGCGCCGCCGACCCCGTCGACGACGTCCACGTCCTCCGGCGGCGGCGGCGGGTCGTGCAGCGGCGGCAGACCACCGCCGCCGCCGAGCTGCCTGGAGCACGCGACGCACGCGAGCATCCCGCCCCCTTCCTCCTCCGGCGAGCACGCACGGCGCACGCCCCACTCGCGAGCAGACGCGCGGCGACAGCGACAGACACCCCGGAAAGCGGAAACCAGTAGCGGCGTGCAGCCTTAAATCGGGGGCGGCACGCACGTACGCACAGACGGCGGCACGGACCACGACGTGGCTGGCGACGTACGTACACGCGCACACGCACGCACGCCTCCTCGGCTGGCTGGCTCCTCTATCTCCGATCTCGAGCTCGAGTTAAGGGCATTAATGGCGGATTAGTATAATGCGCTTGATGGCAGGAGCCGCACAACGGCACGAGCCAAGTGGGATTTGATTTATGGAGCGGCGCGGCTGCTGCTCCTCCGCCCCCCACCGCGATCGAGCGGCCGAGCAGGACATCAATGTAAAGTTTCCCTGACACATGTATATCTCTGGCGGGTGGTGCGGCCGTGTGGGCAGTAGTACGAGTAGCACTTGCAGGTTGCCAGCAGAACTTTTTTTTTTCCGTCTGCGAGCGTGTCTGGCCTCGATGGGGTTGGTGGTGAAAAGGCGGAGTGAAAGGTTCACATATGTCGTGACTTCCCTCCCGTTGTCTGTACATTTTTCTTCGAGATTCGAATGATGCAGAGTATAGCGAGATTTTAGTCAAGTTTCTCTGACGTTCAGATTCGCTTCAGATTGAGAAGCGTGCTCCAGTTCTCGCGGTTTTCAGGCGCCTGGTTTTCGGACCATAGTTTGACACCGTAGCCACGATATGCCTTAGGTAGCCGTGCCAGTATGGAGGAATTGTTCGCAGACAAAATTTGCACTGCAAACGGATCCTTCATAGGCACAACATAGACTTATAGAACCATGCTGGATGTCACAAGCCGTCAAAGGATTTACTTCCTTCTCCTCTCAAGCCGTAACCAAACCCGTTTTACGAATATGGGTGTCAGTTGTGTTAATATATGATGCGTAGCAACACTGTGTGAAGCCTGCCCCTTTGCTTACTCGATGACTTCGCTCAATGTACCATCATGTTATTTATTTACCACGACAACATAATACCCAAAAATTTGTATTTGTAGCAAGCGATCATTCGATCGTAAGGACGCTCATAATGTAGATTGATAAATATGAGTCTTTGAAGTATGAGTACTATTGCCCATTTATTGGGCCAACTCGAGTTCTTGGATGAACTAGTTACGTGCATTCAATAAAATATGGTATTGCTTCCAAGATGTTTAGAGGTTGCACGTAATATTTTAGATAAAAATAAAAAACAAAGATTTTATTGCTCTTGTAAAGTTTCTATTGTGTTTTGCCTCTGAGCTCGTCCCAGGTGGTTCGGTGAGAGATGTATGTCTAGAATCTCGATTGAGCCCGTAGTGAGGTGGTGCTTCGCCCTATGTGATGTGACTCTTGATCTGAAGTTTTTATCCTTTGTCGTGTTTCTTCTCTGAGCCGTCATGGAGGTGCCAAGAAGGGTGGTGGAAGATGGTTTGTGACTGTAGATCAAAAATCAAAAGGCAAACTCGGTTCCATCTAAATCAAGATCAATTTCTAGGTTCCCGCCTCAATCGTTTTCTCGAGTCCATGGCGACGAGATGGATGGAAAGATGGGATCTAGTGGCCGAGCCCTCTTTGAGCTCCTTGCCGTCGTCGATAGGGACTATCCAATGACCTCCGTGTGCTGGGACGCTAGTGCTTCATCAACACAATAGTAGTTGTGTCCTCGTGCCCTCTCGCTTGTGAGCGGTAGTGGAGTTTTTTAGTTCCAATGATCTGCTTGACTGTGAGTTGTATTTCATAGACTAAACAAGGAAGATGCAAGATCATCAACAAAATGAAGCTACAGAAACATTCCCAATGCTTCCTATTCTAACACCCACATTTTTCCATTTGGGTTTATCGCTATCGTGCGTAATTATCAGACTCCAATCAAACATATGACTCGCTAGAAATATCGAACATATGGATGATGACACTAGTTACATGGATAAGCCTATGTAGAATGCACGAAGGAGAGAGGTGAGAAAAATAGAACACAACAGAGTAGGTATATATATATGCAAGAAATAATCAAGATGAGAGGTGCGCGCTTCTATTAAAAATGGTTGGTGTGAGTCTATTGAACAATGTTACAGTAACCGAGTTAATTCAAGATGCATTTGGACTAGTTATGATAATATGCATACACACATGTGAGCTTTGATACTTGTTCTATTCTTGCTTGCTGGAATGAAGATCCAGATTATCGGACACGGCGATTTGGCTAGCGGGTGCAGCTGCACCCGCTAGCCAGAAAAAAATTTCCGAATGTCAAAAAATTCGAAAAAAAATATTTGCATGTAGTCCAACATATTGCAGTCAGCACAAAAATTGGCATGGTGAAAAAACTTTTTTTGCAACCTGTGCAAAAAAGACAAATTCGGACATACCGAAAAGTATATGTACGTGTCCGAAAATTGTCTTTTTTGTACAGGTTGCAAAAAAAAAAAAATCACCATGCCAATTTTTGTGCTAACACATCACGCTGTAATTTACATCCGGATTTTTTTTCGAAATTTTTTGACATTCTGAAAAAAAATTAAAAATAAAATGCATAGTGGGTGCATCTAGACCCATGCACCGTTATGGATTTCCGCAGATTATCCCTCTTCTCTCCATCTATTAAATAACTTTTAATTCCAAGACACATTTTGATGATATCATGCATCTCCGTATTAATGCTTGATAACTACAACCAAGTTGAAGAATACAAATATCTTTAGGAATTTTTTAAAATATCATATACCAAAATCCCGCAAAAAATGCACAAAATTCAAGAATGTTTTCTATTTCACCATACATCACGTCAAAAAGATACACAAAACTCATGTGTACATTGCATCCTCTGCCGCTCTGCCTATATTAGGTCAGTTTGAGGGATAGTGACTTCTCCCATGGTTGTGCTTGTTCGGAAGCATTGGATCTGCCAAAATGTAAATTCTTTGCCCAATATATTCTCTTGAACAGGCTTATGCAAACTTTGCAAGAGAGACAGCGCCACACTCTTTTTTTTTCCGTTGTCATCGCTCTCTTAGGATTTGGAGTACGATCAATGATTGGTTTAATCTACAAACATTCATATTTATATCTAGAAAAAGGCAAGCACTGTTAAACATTGGTGGTCCACCAACTGAACAAAGGGGAGAGCTTGTTATAAGGGTATACCTTTCACTCCTATGCTTGTTTTTGTTTTGTGTGAATTTTGGAATGAGCGCAATGCATGAGCGTTCAAAAATTTCTACTCGATGCCTTGTCTTGTTGTCTATAAGATTACATAAGAATCGACATATTAGGGTAAACGCCGGATCAAAACAAATGGGGTCTCCCATGCTACGAGAGTATGATATTTCTTTTTATTTTGATGGCATAGTTGAGATCCAGGTTTCTAAATAACAATTTGTTTCTATAATAATCTTTTAAAATTAATAAATAGAGACAAACCTTCTTCCTCTGCTTAAAAAAAATCAAATAGCAGGTGGAAGAGTGATGATAGCAACTTCAAAATATGAAGTTTTATGAGTAGTTCCGATATACATAGTTGTAGTCTTATGGGAGTAACTAGTGCTAGCATCAATGTGCAAAGTAGAGTAGTTATAATCATAGTACTGGGAAATAAGGCAGATGCAAGAACATCCTCAAACTCAAGCTACTGAACATTCCCGATGCTTCCTATTCTAACACTCACACTTCTCTAGTTAGGTTTATGCGTAATTATCAGACACCAAAAACATATGACCCGCTAAAAAAACCAAACATATGGATGATAACAGTAGTTACATGGATAAGCACATGTAGACTGCACCGAGGAGAGATGTGAGAAGAATAGAACACAAGATAGTGGGTATATATGTGCAAGAAATAATTAAGTCGAGAGGTATGTGCTTCCATAAAAAAAATGGTTAGTGTGAGTCTAATGACCAATGTTAAAGCACCCGAGTTAATTCAAGATATATTTGGAATTTTAAACTAATTACTAGGTAAATTTGCGCGGCGATGCCCCGTGTGTGTGAGTAAAATTTAAATTTGAAAATGCGGGCATTTGAATGTTTGTTTTTTTTCTTTAGTATTTTGGATACATCTAAAATTTGTTTGTGTTAACACCTGTAAGCAATATGCTAATTTATGATTTTTTTTTGGGGAAAAAAATGCTGACAACTTGGGTTCATGCTGACGTCGCGATGACGTCAGCAGTGGATAGGGCTGACGCCGTCGCGGCGGTGTGAAGCACGGTGAGGCCGCGACACTGCGTTATGGGGCGCGTGGGTGGGCTCGCCGGAGATGCCCGAGCGTGGGGTAGCCGGAAGCGGCGGGGAAAAAAATGCTGACAACTTGGGTTCATGCTGACGTCGCGATGACGTCAGCAGTGGATAGGGCTGACGCCGTCGCGGCGGCGTGAAGCACGGTGAGGCCGCGACACTGCGTTATGGGGCGCGTGGGTGGGCTCGCCGGAGATGCCCGAGCGTGGGGTAGCCGGAAGCGGCGGCGCCGTTGGTTTTAGGTCGCCAGAGCATCGCCGGTGCCCCGCGAACGCGGCGGACGAACTTCACGATGTTAGCGTCGATTCGGGTGCGCACACGGCATTCCAGCAAGTGGCTCTCGGCGAGGAGGGAGAAGCGACGACGGCGGAGTTCGTGGTATGCTTGGACTCGAAGGGGGAGGACCGGAGCGGCCGCATCGAGCGCGGCCACCGGTGGCGAACTCCGGCTCGCGCGGAGTAAGAGAAGAAGAGTGGGGGTTTTGCGTTTTTTTTCTGGGGTCCTTGGGACTTTCTTAAATTACGTTTAGGTCCATCGCCTCGAGAAAGTGGGGGGTTGTGGGGGAAATTTCTGGGTTTGTGTGTCCTTTTTTTTTGCAAAATCGCCATGGGGAGCGCACGGGGTCGTCAGATCGGCAGTGGACGGACTGGATCGCGATACTGTAGAAAACTTTAGAGGAGAACGGTGTTAGCTACAGTGTAACAGTACCGCGCATGGCTCTTAGGCCGGCGTTTTAAAGTGCACATCTATATGACCGTCGAAATAAAAAGGCTAGAACATGAAAATTGGTTGTAAGGGTGATATGCATCTACTCGTGAAAGGAAAATTCAAACGGGCAGCTGAGTGCGATGAATTTGACAAAATTCGTCGATTGTTTTTGCAAATTTAGATCACAAATTAAGGAGGTAGAGTGAGCAAAACTCGAAACTGATCGTGGGAATGGAACATTTTCGTCGGCGCGCACACATTTCATGTGTACAATTTTTGGTAAATACGGGTGTTTTTTTTTCAAAAAAAAAACGCGACTGTAGCACGCGCGCGCTGTAGCGGGTACAGTACCGCGCGGTAATGTTCCAGGAAGAACAACTTTTGGAAAATGCGGGTGTTTTTTTCAAAAATAAAAAAACGCGCACTGTAGCACGCGCGCACTGTAGCGGAGCACAGTGCGCGTCGCGCTGGCTCTCTCTGGGCCTGATTCTTCTCGTCCTTAATATAAACTAGTTAAATTTTGCGCGGCGCCACGCCGCGGCCTTGCTGAGATTAATTTGTGGTAATTTTTGTTTTTTTTTAATCGTGGTATATATATTGTAAGGAAAGGCAGTAGTTATAACGTGTATAATGTAGTTATCGCAAATTCAATTTGAAATCATCCTGAAATGTGCATGTAATAAATCGTTGTTTAAATTTAAGTTTATATTTAAAGAGATTTAAGTTTACTTTAAGCATTTAGTAAATTGAATTGCATAATTGGAGTGAGTTTAGGTATATTATTTGTAAATGTTAACCTAGTCGGTTTGGTATGATATGCTTGTGTTTTATCATACATATTAAATTTAACTTAATAATCGGAGGGAATTTTAGTTGAACCCAATATTCGGAGGGAGTACATTGCTTGAGCATTTTTTGAATTAAATTTTAAACTCATAATTGGAGGGAAATATATTGTTTGAGCATTTTGCGAATTCAATTTTAAACTCATAATATGAGGAAAATGAGTTTGCGGGAAATATTTTATGTAAGCATTTATTAAAGTAAGTACATAATTAGTTGAAATGAGTTCGTATTTCTTACAAATATCCAACTAATCTAGCATTTTTAAATCTAAATAGAAATTAGAGAAAAATTAGCTATATTGCCTCTAATATGTTAGCTAAATTGAAACGATAAAAATATGTTTCCTATTCTGACGTAAGTAGTTTATTTAAATTCATAATTAGAGGAAATATATTATGATTGTATCGAAATATTCATCAGATTGAGCATTTATTAAATGTAACTACATATTTGGAGAGAGATTAATTATATTATCTCTAAATGCACACTAATTTGAAATTTTGTATTTTGATTTAATCAGTTATTAATTTAAGTCCATAATTAGAGGAAGTGAATTTGAATTTGCTTCAAATATACATCTAATAAAGGTTTTTTAAAATTTAAGTACACAATTAGAGAGATTTTAGTTATATTACATCTAATATGTTAGCTAGATTAAAATGGTAAAATTTGTTTTCCTTTGTGACATAAATATTCTATTTAATTTCATTTTAAGAGTAAAAATATTGTGGTTATATAGAATTATTAACCAATTTGAGTATTTATTTAATTAAATTGCATATTTAGAGAGAGTTTTATCATGTTATCTTTAAATGCAAACTGGTTTTTTAATGATATAATATGTTTTTATGTCGTCTTAAATAGTTAATTAGCATACTTAAGTAGAGGAAATAAAGTATATAATATTTTTTAATTCAAAATCAACTTCATTTAATCAGAAGAAGTGCATTTTGGTTTGTTGTAAATGTTTACCGATTTTGAAATGCCCAAAAATGTTTGCATTATGGTACAATTAATTAGAATTTATTTTTCTGATTATTTCGATATATTTTGCATAATTTTCTATCAGGTAGATTTTAAACCATTAATTTTATAGCATTATTCTAAATAGAAATTAGAGAAAATTAGCTATATTGCCTCTAATATGTTAGCTAAATTGAAATGATAAAAATATGTTTCCTATTCTGACGTAAGTAGTTTATTTAAATTCATAATTAGAGGAAATATATTATGATTGTATCGAAATATTCATCAGATTGAGCATTTATTAAATTTAACTACATATTTGGAGAGAGATTAATTATATTATCTCTAAATGCACACTAATTTGAAATTTTGTATTTTACTTTAATCAGTTATTAATTCAAGTCCGTAATTAGAGGAAGTGAATTTGAATTTGCTTCAAATATCCATCTAATAAAGGTTTTTTAAAATTTAAGTACACAATTAGAGAGATTTTAGTTATATTACATCTAATATGTTAGCTAGATTAAAATGGTAAAATTTGTTTTCCTTTGTGACAGAAATATTCTATTTAATTTCATTTTAAGAGTAAAAATATTATGGTTATATAGAATTATTAAACAATTTGAGTATTTATTTAATTAAATTGCATATTTCGAGAGAGTTTTATTATGTTATCTTTAAATGCAAACTGGTTTTTAAATGATATAATATGTTTTTATGTCGTCTTAAATAGTTAATTAGAATACTTAAGTAGAGGAAATAAAGTATATAATATTTTTTTAATTCGAAATCAACTTCATTTAATCAGAAGAAGTGCATTTTGGTTTGTTGTAAATGTTTACCGATTTTGAAATGCCCAAAAATGTTTGCATTATGGTACAATTAATTAGAATTTATTTTTCTGATTATTTCGATATATTTTGCATAATTTTCTATTAGGTAGATTTTAAACCATTAATTTTATAGTATTATTCATTTCGTGCAAATTATTTAAGTGAGTTGGGTCCAATTTTAAAAATGTCAAAAAATGTTTGTATTATGATATAAGTAATTAGAATTTATTTTTTGATTATTTCGATATATTTTGCATATTTTTTGTAGTAGGTAGATTTTAAACCATTAATTTCATAGTATTATTCATTTTCTGTAAATTATTTAAATAAATTGTTTTTTCCACAACATTTTGATATACTTTGAATATTTTGCCAGTGGGTATTTGTGAGTTTTTTTTTCCATTTGCAACATTTTTTCATTTACTAAATTTCGTGTGGAGTAGTGGGGCCCGCCTTTTTTTTTCTGGTTGCATTTTCTGGATTATTGGGAAAAAAAAGGCAGCCTGCCCCGCCGACGTCACGCTGACGTCAGCAGTGGCTAGGGCTGCCTCTGCCGCGCCGACGACGACAGCGACGGCGCCGCTGCGTCCCAGCAAGCCGGGAGGCGAGAGCGGACGCGTCGGGTGTGGGTCGAGGCGGGGAACCCGCGGGTGGCGGCGCGGCCGCATCCGGTGGCCGGAATCGTCGCCGGCGACGCCGAAACGCGGCGGCGGACGAAACTCACGCCGGCGGCAATTCCGCCGTGCGCGCGGCGTCTCGACACGCGTCCGTCGGCGAGGATGCAGAGGAGGAGACGGCGAAGGTCGTCGTGGCCGTTGATTTGTCCGGGGAGGAGCAGAGAGGCCGCGCGGCGCGTCGGCGGCGCCGGCGACTTCGCCGTCGCGCGGGGAGAGAGAGGGAGGGAGAGGATCTGCTGGCCGTTTTGCACAAAAGTCCGTGGCCTTGCCGTAATTCGCAAATCAGTCCGTTGTCACGCGTTTTTGTGGACCGCGGGTTATTTTTCGGGTATGTGAGGTTTCTTTTGCAAAACCGTCACGGAGGCGCTGTGTGGACCGTTCGATCGGCGGACGACGGCCCGGATCAAAGTCACTGTAGATGAACAGTAACGACTGTAGCATCTACAGTATCCAGGCAGCGGAGAGGGCGCCGTTTCGGTCAACTTTTATATATACTATGATAGGTAAATGATAACATGTACTCCCTCCGTGTCAAAAAGTAAGACGTTTTAGCTACTTACCACACACATGTATCTAGACATGTTTTAGTGCAAGATTCATGTGAATCTTGCACTAAAACATGTCTAGATACATGTGTGTGGTAAGTAGCTAGAGAGTCTTACTTTTTGACACGGAGGGAGTATATACACATGTGAGGTTTTGACACTTGTTGAGTACTCCCTCCGTTCGGATTTAATCTACATTTTGTAAAATTTCAGACAAATTAGGCTAGCATTTATTAGTACTACTTTTACACATCCCACAATGCAACACAATTATGGTCCCATGATATATAAACAATTCATTGGTTAAACCAAGTTTAGTTAATGTAATCTATGCATGGAGAATAACAAACCGGTGCATGCATGGTGTTTGAACCTTCTCCCTCTTAATTAATGGGGTGAGACCCAACTAGAATGTAGATTAATTCCGAACAAATTTTAGGGCTAGAATGTAGATTAAATCCGAACATAGTACTTGCTTGCTAGAGTGAAGATCCAAATTATCCGTGCACCTCCTATTTAGAGTTCTATGCAGCAAGCAACCACGCCGCGCGCGCCGGCCCGCCGTCGATCACTATCGATCGGCCGGGAAGCCGGGCGCTTATCCATGCCGCTACCGCATCCATCATGTCCACTCAATGACTCAACGCGCCATCACGGCAACTTGCCTTCGCCGGTACACGCCAAGCCAGCCTCGAAACGAGCAATAACCCCGTCGCGCCGTCGCCGTCGCCGTCGCCCTGCCGCTCGCCGCGCGGTGGTTGTCAATGCCTCTGGCTTCTTTTGTTCTAGAGCAGGGTGGGGGATCGATCCGTACGTACGCAGCGGCACATGCGCGCTCGCCGTCGTGGGGGCTCGGCCTGTCTCCCAACCAACCAGGCTTTTTTTTTTGGCCCTCCTCCGGTGGTGACAAATCAATACAGCCGCCACTGATTGCCGCTGAGCCAGTAGTTAAGCCGTGCTTTTCCTCGGTGGGGTTGCTAGTGCTGAGCTGCTCCATTGCACTGCTTGAGCAGCTGCTCCAATTATACTTATCGAATATTATTCTCGTCTTATCTTACTTAAAAGGTTACTTTTGCCCCCTTGTCTGCAGCTTCGGGTGCACATACACTCATTAGAGCTTACCAGTGTGTCGCCAAAAAGCAACCAGGAGTGATTAGAGCTCGGAAGTACTGTATACATTATCGATTGATCAGCCGAAAGGAGAAGCTTTTTTTCTCAAGGAGATGTTTTGCTGTTGGTTTTGTTTCGGCTGTGGAGAGTATATGCGGGGATAGAATAGAACGACACGACTTTGAACTTTGGTTAAGAAAAATTTCAAAAACAGAGTGAGCCCACCAAGCATGGAGTACTGCCGTCGTGGCAGACTTTTTTTTTTTGAAAAATGAGTCGTGGCAGACTACTAGTCGTTTCAAAGAAGAATAAAAGGATTAGTGATGGGCCTAAACTCCTCCCTGGCTTCGACCAGTACATGGTACAAACATTGGCAACGGAGAGCGGGCCTAACGTTTTCTGTTTCTCGAGTTGGGCTCATGGACAGCTAACGAGAGAGGCACATAGATCATTTTTTTTTTTGGCTCAGAAAGAAATATCAGATTTTTCTCCACCAAAGTTCAGGGCCTCTTTGGTTCACAGGAATTGAAAACCAGGAATAGGAAAAACGTAGAATGGAATGTTGGAATCATACAGGAACAGAAAACACAGGAACCAGTCACACTAGTTATTTGGCTGCAGCACAGAAAAAACGCAGTAATTTTCTATGGACTTGGATACAAATCATAGTTGTCGTAAACGTATAGGAATTTTTCTATGAGGTCCAACCTCTTGCTAGAATTTCTATGGGATTGTAGTGTAGGAAAGCATTCCATAGAAATTGGAGGATTCATTCATTTGAACCAAATGGACTTCATAGGAAAAATTCCTATGGATTAGAATCCTACGAAATTCCTTTGAAAATCCTTCCCGGCCGCCGGAGACGAGGTCGGTCTTCTGCGCCTCCAATGGCCTTCTACGCCTTGGAGGGGCGGAGGACCTCGGTCTCTCGCCGGCGGGAGAGTTCTCGTTTACTATTTTTATGTAGTTTTTGTGTCCTCATCCGGGTGGTGAAGCGGCGGCTACTTCCTAGTGTCAGAATAAGGTACTCCCCCCTATCCCCGCTCCAGTGGTGCGTCTAGCGCTGGCGGAGGGCGCGTGGAGTTGTGTGTCCGGCGGATCTCCTGGGATCTTGTCCGTTTTCGTGTTCGTCCGTGTGGTTGCAGGTCAGATTATTCCGATCTATTGTTCTCATCTTTGGCGATGTTTGCTGCTCTGATGTGTTGACCCTTTGGGGTCTTAACACGATGACTTCCCGTATGTCTACTACAACAAGCTCTCCTACGACAAGCTTTGCCTGACTCCGGTGATGGAGGGGCGAGGACAGCGGCACGCCTTTGGCTCGCTCCAATGTTCGTAGTCGTCGCTAGGTGGTCGATTGACCTATTTGTAATTATTATTACTTTTTGGGTCTGTACTGTTGTGGATGATTAATAGATAGGAGGTCTTTTTCGCAAAAAAAAAGAGGCCCTCAATGAAAAACATGAAAATAAAAATACAATGAAAATTGTCAGAAACACAACAACACAAAAGTGTTTTGGGTACAATGACTTCTTGGTAGTGCACGCACTCCGAATGGTGTTGGGTGGGTCCCCTTGCCCCAGTCTTTCCACTATGTAGGTTCCTTTTGCAGATTTGTTTGTATATGATCGTTTTGAAAGAGTCCTAGTGAAATTTGTACTACTCAATCGACTATAGTTATTTTTATCAAGAATTAATACTCAGAAGACGCATGATATCATCACAACGTGTTCTAAAAAAGAGAAAAGTTGTTTAGTACAAGGATAGAAGATGGTAGATTTGGTCTTCATTCCCGCGAGCAAAAGCATGAACTATTATCAAAAGTACACATGTGTGTATACATGTTATCATAATTATTTCAAATGTACCTTGCATTAACTCAACTATTTTAACATTATTCAATAGACTCGCACCAACCGTTGTTGTTGTTATAGAAGCTCTTACCTTTCATCTTAAGGATTGTTTGCACACACACACACATATATATATATATATATATATATATATATATATATCTACTCTCTTGAGCTCTATTCTTCTCACCTCTCTCCATCGTGCAGCCTTCATTGGCTTATCCATGCAACTAGTGTTATCATACATATGTTTAATAGGAGTCTAGTAATTGCGAACGATAGTGATAAATCCAGCTAGAAAAGTGTGGGCGTGAGAATAGGAAGCACCGGGAATGTTCCAGTAGCGGTTGTTTTGTGTTGTTCTTTCATCTCCCTTGCTTAGTGTATGAAATGAAACTCATAGAGTCATGGTGAAGCAAGAAAATGGACAACCGTCCCAATTTACCCCTAGTTTTAGATGGAAAAAACATGGTAAGTTGACCTACCGTTTCTTCTAGAGGGTTAGTTATCTACTCGATATCCATGTTCTTCATGGACTTTGTAACTCCTTTTAAATAAATAGATCAAAGGTCATTTGGAGGTTGTCGGTGTCAGCTCCACACCACACATTCACTGGTAGATCAAGTGAAGACCATAATGTTACCATGTTTCTTCCAATTACTTCATTTTTAATACCCCTTAGTTTTTTTTCCCAATTCTATGTCTATAACTACCCGGCTTTGCACAAAATGCGCTATTTCCTCCCGTATAATTGAAGAATACAACTATGTTTATTGGAACTAGTCATAACTCTTCATATTTTAAAGTTGTTTTCATCACTCTTTCACATGGTATTTGCTTGTTTTTAAAAAATGGAGGCAAAGGTTTGCCTCAATATATTAATTAATAAGATTATTGCGTAACATAGTTTTCAGTAAACCTGCCATGGACTTAACCATGCCATAAAAAAATAAATAGCTTTCCCTCCTGTCATGAACTGAACAACAACATAAGGCATGGAGGCGGAACCGAGGAACTTACACTGATTAGTTGTTATTACTACCGGTTTGTGTCGTAAAAAATTAGAGCTTAGAAGCATACATTATCGATTGATTAGCCAAAAGGAGAAGGTTTTTTTTTAAGGAGATGTTTTCTTGCTGGTTTTTTCTTGGCTGTGGGGAGCATGCAGGGACAGAAAAGAACGACGTGACTTTGAACTTTGGTGAAGAAACAGAGTGAGCCGATGAAGCATTGAGGTACTACTGTCGTGGCAGACTAGTTCTACTCCCTCTGATAAAAAAAAATGTCGCTAGTAAATGTATGAAGATGTGTCTCGTATGTTGATTCCCTCAACACTTTAAACGGATCGGAGGAGTAGTTTCAAAGAAAAAACAAACTAGGCTAGGCTTAAATTTCTCCCTAGATTCGACCAAGACATGGGCCGGTGGTACCTGCATTAGCAACCGTGAGCGGGCCTAATGTTTTCTGTCTATCATGGACAGAGTCACAAAGATCAGTCTTTTTTCTTCTTCTTTGGCTCAGATAGAAATGTTAGATTTTTCTTCTATAGAGATTCAGTTTGACATCCACACAGGTAAACCCGGTGACCCCAAGGGGCTCTCTCAGGCGTTTCGATTTCTGGCCGTCGGATCGTGGGGTTACGGCGCGATCTGGAGCGTCCGTTCGCGGTGGCAGCAACAGTAATTTCGTCCACCGTCGTGGTGTGTGTTTGATGGGTCACTGACCGTGGGGCCACAGCGTCGCCGGTCCCGCACCGGTCCCGCTCGACAGGGGCACACCGGGTCGTGCCCTCGGTGCGCGTCGGCCGTTTTGCAAAAAACCGCCCGCAAAGGACGCTTTTGCATTTTACGGAAAAGGCAGGGGCGTCCGTGCAAAAAAGCCAGCACAGCCCCCATCTCCTCTTCCTCTCCTCTTTCCTCTCGCTCTCACTCCCGCGCCTCAGGTCGCCGCCGCCGTCGCCGCTTTAATCCGGCGAGCTCCGACCACCTCCGCCGCCGTGCTATGGCGCGAACGACGCGCCTCGCGGTCCTCTCCGTTCCTACCCGGCGATTCATTCTTCGTCGCCTGATGCGTCCGTGCGCAACGCCGCCGCCACCACAATCCTCTCCTCTGCCGCTGTGCCGTCGGAGTTCTCGGCGCCTCCATCTCTCCTCCGGAAGAAGGAGGCGGCCACGGGCACCAACAGCAGGAACCGGGATGGCCGCATCCGTTCACGCCGCCGCCATCCATGCCCTCAGCGACCACGAGCTTCTCCCCGGATGGAGAAGCCGCGCCTTCTCCATCCCCACCACGGAACCCGTCGTTCTCCTCTCCCCTCGACGGCGCAGTGCTGGAAAGACCGTCCAGGATGCAGCTGAAGGTGGAGGAGGTCGTCCTCGCCACTCACGGGAAGCTGGAAGAACAAGGAGGCCCAGCCGTTCATGTCGCTGCCGTCCTCACCTCAGCGAGCACGAGACGTAACAGAGGGCCGCGATTAGGTGAGCATGTTCTTCTCCATCCTCAGCTCATCTCTCCTCTGACATTTTTTATTTAATCCCCACAGATCCTCATCTATGTTTGTTTAGATGCTGATGAGGAGGCCCAGTCGTTTACGCCGTTGCCATCCTTGCCATCAGCGAGCACGAGACGCTGGTTAACCGTTTCAGAGGGTCACGCCCTGGTGAGCCGCCTATGCTCATCTCTCCTCTCCCTATTTTTTGATTCAATCCCCATAGAGCATCATCTCCCTTTTGTTCAGATGCTATTTTATCTGTGCCTATAAGTTGTTTGACAATACCCAAACGAGGTTACATGAATACAGGATAGCTTTAATCCATGTAATATTGTGCTATTTTTTTGGTAACAGTTTTGCTTTATTCTGCAAATTAGATTCAGTGAACGATATCAGATTTGCTTGCATTAGGTTCACCTTACCAGATTTGCTTGCATTGGTAGCATCTCGGCAGCCTGTCGCTGTGCTCACCTTACCAGGAAGGACGGTTGGTCTAATGAAAGCATTGAAGATTGCCATGTTGAAATTGCTGAATATTGATGTTCCTACTTGCTGCCAGCAGGTGCTTTCTTACCAGATCAACTTAAATTGCAGCGAGCAGGTGCTTTCTTGCATAGATCTACCAGATCAACTTTCTTATTTACATTTTGTACTTTTTAATTCATTTCCTTACAATTTGTGCATCTTTTCCACTGTACTCTAGAGTGGGCTCACGTATGCTATCATTATAACATGTGTGCAGGTGCAGACTGTTCTGAACAAAGAACTAACTTCAGTTCATGAACCGTGAACATGAAACAGATGGTAAGTATTTCTATGTTATGCACAAAGCTTCATAAAGCATGTAGTTAATTTGTATATATGCATTCTTGCAAAAAGTTATATATGCCATACTGATGGAGCTTTGTTATCTTTTTAACTCGAGATATTTTTTTCAATGATAACTGAAAATTAGGCAGGTGAACACTGTATTATTTTCTCATTTGCTGCAACCCGTCGCTCTTTTGTTCGAATCTAGGACGACTTTTGGACAGTTTGTTTCTGATGGCTGCTGTTTGATTGATAATTTCAGGACATGATCTTCTTATCAGTATGATGCTGCTGAAAACGATATATTAGTTTGGCTGTCACTCTGGATTTTTCGGGCAAGGTATTCTTCGCTCAACCTAACTCACCATAGATAGAAGAAATTGAAAGACTATTGTGAACTTGTGTCTCTGTTCTCTTAGTTAGTCTTGATTAAATCTTCTATAACATAACCTTTCCCTAACTCAAAAGATTTATGTTAGATCTTATATGGTTCACATTTGTCTAATGTTTTTTCCTTGGAGGTGTCATATTTCTACGTTCGATCATATATTTAGTTCAGATATCCTAGGTGCCCGTTGTTTGACAATGTAGCACTGATTTGTATTCATGCATTCCAGTTCATTTCCTCTGTGCTTTGTTACAATTATATGACAAGCGCCACTTTTATTTTCCATGTTACATCACAAGTTAAGTTTGCCTATACATTTTTGTGTACATGACACATCCACTTTTAAGGACATATGAGCGGCCAGGTAGTTGCACTGTCGGCCGGTGTCCATCCTGACGAACAAGGGCAGAACAAAGTCTCATTATCTTTGGGGAACATACTTGCGTTGTGATAAGCAGTTCCTTTATTCAGAATACTTCAGGGTCTTGGTCATGTTATTCTGCAGTGGTAAAATATTTAGTTCTTTTATTTAGAATGCTACAAGATCTTGGTCATGTGTTCTAATTCATAATCCCGTGTTGCTCATTAGTTTATAATGGCATAGGCTGGGCATTCATTTCAGATAAGTGCAATGCATTTTGTTATTATGTTAATGGTTTTTGGGCTGATCTCACTGTGTACCATACTTGCATTCTGAGCACTTTTATTTTGACTAATTCTAACACATCGGATTATTGTGCCTCTTAGTATTACCATGATTTTTTCATGCATTTTTTTACTTGGCGTTCAGGACTGATAACAGTTCAGTTTAGATCTATTGTTCACAATCTTTGACATTCAGTTTTGGGTGGTGTAAAATTGTTTTATGCTTCAGTTATATATTCCTATGAGGAAGTTCCTGTAATGTTCCATGTTTCTATCATCAGATCATTGGCATGATTCCGATTGGTTTGGTTTGTTGCATAAACAGAGTAGTTATCCTCCTTGATATTATTCACCCTGATCACTTGATGCTTTGTCGGAATCATCTAATAAAATTAATTTTTTTCGTCACTGTCTTGATATCTTTAAGCTTGATCTAGCACAGTTTCTTTATGTGCAAGCACATGGTTGTTTTCAAGCTGTGCCCCTAAACTGCTACTGATAATGACAAATGTATACATGTTAGCTATCTCTCTTGAATTATGCATGCTTAATAAGCTTATCCATTTCCTACTCAGTATGATCTAGACAAAATGTCCCAAGGATTTTAGACCGTCATGAGTGTGAGTGTGTCAGGCTTTAAGCTGCAGTATGTTGAACTTTGTGCTTATTTTTTTTTCAAATTAGTGTGAGTGTGTCAACGGCGGGTGGTGCGCGGCAAGCCGCGCTAGGAAATCTACTGCCCGCATTGGGCCATTCAAACATGTTAACTCGCCCTAGCAACCATTTTCCTTATTTTATTTTCATGCCCATGGTTGGGAAATGTTCATTGCAACGTTCGGTTAGCATCTCTACTGACTAAAACGCTCTTGCTTTAGTACTGAGCTTGACTAACTACTTTTGTCCTAAATCCTATTGGGAAATGATGCAACACCAGATGATATACATTTTATTGTGCAGTTTTCAGTTAACTAGGTTTGTGATTCCTAAAATATTAGGTGCTGCAAAGTAATATATTTTTAACATAAATCCATCCATTGACATTGAATAGCTCTCAGTTCTGAAAATATACATCAGCTTTGCAACAATATGAATGCATAGATACTTGCTGGTGCCCTAAACTGTTGGTTTACATGATTTAATAACCAGCCCAGTGTTTCAAAAGAATATATGTTTCGCAAATCTAAACCAATTTATTAAGATATAAGGAAAGATTTAAATAGTGAAATGTGCTTCCTCGGGTATCGGGAGGTTGAGCTCAGTAGACGGCCGTCCTCACCGTCGAGTTGGCGCCAATGGTGGCGACGAGGAGCATACACCGTCGCCTATGCCATCTCCATCGACCGTCCAACTTGCGCTTTTGTATCGACATTAAGAATATTATGATTTCACTCTGCCTCGGTAATTTGCGCTTGAGGAGAGAAAGGAGGCCGACGACAGGAGGTAACAGCAGGTCGGCCAAGGTACACTTTCGCTCTCTCTGAAAGGATGTGAGTTTCCCTCGGCGTGCTTCCTTGGAGTCACCCTCAACTAAATTAACCCCTTTTGTATTGTCGGATCGATGCTAAATTAACCCCTTTTGTACTTATGTTGCTTTAATTTAGGATAACCTGAGATGCTATTTTTTCATTATTATGCAATTTGATGTTCTTTTTCTTCATAGCTGTTGGTGTATTATTTAAGAAAATAATCATGATCTACATTTCATTCCATGCTGCTCTCCTGTCAACAGGGAAATGCCAGTTTCATACGTGCTTTCATTAATCACATGTTTGCCTCTCCATTTTGTTTTGTCCGTAATATCATCATATGTGTTTCAAATTTTTGTGTACTAATGTTATTTCCATATCTTTCCTTACAAACCTGTAAGCAATAAGCCAGTTTCTTATCGTCTGCATTCTGTGGTTGCCGATTATTGTTTTTGTACTACCAGATCTTAGTCATGTTATATTTGCTGCATTCCCATGGCTTCTTTCACATAATTATGTGCTCTCTCCTAGCATATCTAACTTTTCTCAGTAGATATGAAGCATCATGCTTCACTGCTTCTTAACTACTCTCTTGAACAAAGCCCCACCGATGAAGTTGGAATAATCTTCTCGACATTTGAACCATGGGTCATAGGCTTAAATATATAGGTACCCGTTTGCAGAAACATTTGGATAAATGAGGTTGAATTCATATTCCTAACTCTAAATTAATAGTCACTCCCGTAGTAGCCATGGTCCAAGGTGATTTATGTTCACTTCAGTTAGACTGAACTATTGTGTATTGCGGGGCACTTTCTGTTAGACTGAACTGCTTTATGTGTGTCTTTTGTACCGTTGTGTAGTAGTTCCGGTTAAGACGTTCTCAACTTAGTACTGCGTCTATTAAAAATCTATACTGGCTTGCATGTCGATCTACAGGCCGTCACTGAACTGGACGAGGCCGCTAGCAGGTTTGTCTCCTCTCTGTGACACATATTGGTTGTTTTCTGATATTGAATCAGAGGAATGTATTTTTTGTAGCCCCTGTTGTTGAAGGAATGCAGGAATACTTGGGTGGTGCTGAAATTATTGTTCCCACTCATGAAATAAATGATAGATGGTGCTATTTAGCTAGGATTTTCCATCAAATCCAAGAAAAATATAAAACAAATCAAGTATTTGTAAGATGGTTGAAGTTATTTCCTCTATTTTCTCTTCGTTATCTTTCCTGTATGGGAGCTATAGGCTTTATTTTGCCCCTTTTCATATTCCATCATGGAATACTTGGCTTCAATGGATATGATGTGAAATATTTTCTTCATTTGGTTCAAACATTTACGTTTATAGGTACTTACATATCCAATTCTTGCAGGTTCGGGAATAGCATCTGATGGATCTGCTCACAACTCTGGGAGACCTCATCATTGTTCATTTGATCATTGTTTTTGTACCAGTAAGATTATTACTTCTGTGCAATTCTCAGATTTTGGTCACTGTTATTTTTGTGGCTGTCAAAATGTGTTTCTTTGTTTTCTGCTTATATTACGAGCTCGATTTTAGAAACTTCAAATTCGAGTACTCTTCTGAGTGTTTGTAGATGTTGTAATGATTGACCTATCTATTCTAAATACTTTTATGAGTATGAAAGAACATTATATGCTGCTGTAAAACTGTGCATAATTAGTGTGTCATGTTATGAATATTTGGTATGGCATTTTGCAAACTGAAAATCAGTGTCAACGGCGGGTGGCGCGCGGCAAGCCGCGCCTAGGAATCTAGTTTCAGTGGATCTGCAAGCATGTGCTGGATCAATGCAGCGGCTTGGAGAGAGATTCGCACTGCAGGCTGCATGATCCTGATCGAGTAGTACAAGTGGAGAAAAAAAATACAGTCTTTCCATTGTCCAGATGCAGCTGCCATCAGCTCACCCATGACGAATTGATTCTAGACAGTTGTGTCAGCGTCGCTCTTAAAATATTACAGGGTATCTCTCCTAATCCTGTCAGGACTAGGATCAGTTCTACAAGGGCCCACTGCCGACGCCTACTCGGCTGGAATGCGACATCCAACATCTTTCCCCTGTGGGAAAGGCAGGAGATGCGATGGGTTTTACATTTTTGAATTCGCCATTTCAGAAAACTTTAGGGTCTCTTTTATTCATAAGTTTTTATAGGAATTTTAGAGGAATATAATCGTTAGATTTTTTCCTATGTGATCAGTAGGATCGAATCATGTATGATTTTCTTCTAATGATGACATGACACTACATCTTAAAATTTGCATCTGCTTGGTGGAATAAAAATAACCAATTTTTTGAGAATGTCAATGAACCAAAATCTTGTACTAGGATTCAAATGGACATGATATTTCAATCTTGTATTGTTCCTATTCATGCTAGTTTAGAATCATGTGAATCAAAGATCTCCTTATTTCGTTCCATGCATATAGCTCCTGTCCCTATGGACGAAGTATCGGATCAGAGCATCTCTTGTAAAGAAATTCAGATGCTCTTGCACGATCATGAGCATTTTAGGACTCTTTGGATCAAATGATATTTGTAGGAAAAAAATGAGCATTGCAATCTTGAAAAAAAAAATCCTTTCCCCAACCTTTGAATGATAGGATGGCACTACAACAACTCTTAGGATAAATTTCGTGCTGCAATTTTTGGAGGAAACCAAACATGGTGACATTGAACTGAAATCCCTTTGAAACTAGAAAATGCACCTTGTTTATTTCTCGTTCTCTTCAAATAACAAGTAATCTTGCAACTTTTAAATTTGTTTTGTGCAATTTCCAAATGATGTTTCTAAGAATTCGTGCGTTTCTGTTTCTTATAGGGTTAAGCATGACATTTCAATTATATGTTCTTTTTGTTCCAAAAAGAGCCCTCGCTTAAAATCCTTTTGATCGAGCTAGTTACTGCATGCCAAAATTGTTCGCAACCTTGGAGCCATCTTTTGCACGGACTGACCAAGCACCACATTCGTACCTATACTTCGATGCCAAGTGCAAGCAAAGTGTGGCTTAACTTATAAAGCGGGACAACGTCTTGTTTCGGAAGAACTACGATCGTGCAAGCAAAATGGCCAAGATTTATTATCTCTTGGCGCAAATCATTAAGCGTCACATTGTGGATGCTCCAAGTAGCATCTTGGCCTTTGACTCCAAAAAGACCAAACTGGCATATGATGGACAAATAATTGGCGTGCCAATTGTCACGATAATACTTGTAGTTTTAGAAGGAAAAAAAATTAAACTTTCAGCTAGATGGTACAACTACCCCTAAGTCTGACATTGTTTGACTTTCAGACTATGCATCTTTTTTTGTTTTTTGAACAAGACTATGCATCTATATTATGTGTAGTCAATGAATACTTCCTGGCGCTGCCTTCAACAAAAAACAATATACTGTCAGAGACAGCACGTTCCCGAGAGGTTCAGCTCTGGTTGAATCGCCATGAAACATTCGTTCAGCAAACAACGCCGGCCCCAGTTCACCGTCTTTGACCCCGACCCTGGCCCCACACATCGAATCGTCTCCGCTCCCCTGCACCTAGTCTTCATCCCGTTCGGCCGGGTCTACGCTGGCAGCCTCTCGTGACCGGTTCGGCGCACGTAAGCCCGGTGCACGGGAAACATTGACCGCTCCGGCGCGGTGCGCCCGTCGGGCACCAGCTCTCGGCCGCAAAGCCTCCTCCCTCTCTCCCGACCTCACAAACGCCAGGCCACGACAAGGCCCCGCCCCTCCCCGGTCCTCCTCCCGACCTCGCTTCCTCCGCCTCCCAGCCCCGGGCCCCGCCGCCGCTTAGGGTTTCGAGGGCCGGCGATGCGAGCGCGCCCGCGCCGGTAGCCCGCTCGCCCGCGCCGATCCCATTCCTCCCCGCGCGCGCCATGTCGCTCCTGCGGAGGCGCAAGCAGCAGCAGCCCCCGCCGCCCTCGCCGGGCGACGACAGCAATGGCTCCGACCACGACGAGAAGGACAAGGGCGACAAGAAGGGGAAGAAGCCGGCGGAGCCGCCCTCCACCTCCTCCCCGCCCAAGCGGGCCAAGGCCAGGTGGTCGTGCGTCGACAGCTGCTGCTGGCTGGTGGGCTGCGTCTGCTCCGCCTGGTGGCTGCTGCTCTTCCTCTACAACGCCATGCCGGCCTCCTTCCCGCAGTACGTCACGGAGGCCATCACCGGCCCGCTCCCGGACCCGCCCGGGGTCAAGCTGCAGAAGGAAGGGCTGCACGCCAAGCACCCCGTCGTGTTCGTGCCCGGGATCGTCACCGGCGGGCTCGAGCTATGGGAGGGGCACCAGTGCGCCGAGGGGCTCTTCCGGAAGCGCCTCTGGGGCGGCACCTTCGGCGACGTGTACAAGAGGTCACTTTCTGCCTTATCTGTAGGGTTGGGTGGATGTTGCTTCCGCATCCGCCGCGTGTGTTCCTTACGTTTCTAGTACTTTGTTCGGTCGTTTTACTGTTGCTTTAGAAATCGATGTTTTAGGATACTTTAGTAGGAGGAGTCTCATGTTACTCTTTTAGTGGGCGTTGTTTATGGAGCGCCTTCTGAGAATTGTTTTGGCGAGTTAGGATTTTAGGAACTAGTTGGATACCATATTGCCATAGGTAGTCAAATCCCTCTTGATGTCTGGCGCCTTTTATGTAGAATTTCTAGTCCTTAATGTACCTGAGCTGTAAGACGACAGATTGATTTTCTCAATTCCGAGTTAGGTTGTATGATTTGGCAAGGTGCTGGATCAACATCTAGGATTTGGGTGCTCAATGGGGCTCTGGATTTGGCTAATATTTATTACTTTTCTCTATGGTTGTTTTGTTACCGTCGAAGGGTTAGGAATTTCTTGGTAATTTCAACTCAGTATATGTTTTGTATGCTAGTTTTTTTTACAGTTTAGTAGTGTAACTACTTAGGATATTTGAAATGTTGGGGTGGCAATTACTTTCAGTTGCCTTGAAAGGTTGGTATATTTGTTGCTATCAGGGAAGTCGGATTTGAGTGTGCAAGAAGTCCCTTTTAGAACTGCATGTAGTGCAAATGTTGTTAATTAGACAACATTACATTATTTCAATATCTGATTTCTCTAACCATTTTTAATTTCTTGGTGATTTTTGCCAAATGTCTCCCACTGGGATTGAGGGCCATGATATAGGACAATTCTTGTAGATTATATACTTTCAGATCCTTTAGAAGAAATTGCGATTTGCATTGAAAGAAGTTTTTGGTGTGGTGTGCAGTGTAGATTCTTACAGAGGAATCTCGGTTTCCTATCATTTTTCTATCGTTTACCACGCTGCCTACTTTCTGGCCAGAGTGACAATGTATTCCTGAGCAGCATACGTGCTATTCCTTCTAAGCTTTGTGTTGTTGGAGCTATCCATGTATAGGAAAAGTAGATCACTAGCCTTGCATCGCAATGATTTTCTTTATTTATGTTTGCGTTTTGGCAATGGTGGTAATCTTGCTGTTCTCTTCGGCAATACTTTGCTATTTTGCCTCTTAGTACTATTCGATTTCATGCATCCCTTTTGGGAATTATCAATATCGTTCAGGGGACTGCCGTGCTATATATGACATCAAGAGTTCAACATTTCTGGCAATTCCTTGTGGGATTAATTGTTACCCGATCTTAGGCGTTGTATGTACTTTTTCATAAATACCTGCGTTAAACTGTGACAGTTTGGATAATTTAGTATCACTACCCTTGTTGCTGAGGAGTGAAGTTTTACAAATAGAAGCAAGCATCTCATGACGTAGTTTCAGTCTTCAAGCATTCACACAAAGATAGACGCTAGTACTTACTATTTAAAAAAGAAACTCCTTAACATGGATTAACTTCAGAGTTAATGTTACTTCTTCATGACCTGTTATTCATTTTGATGTTTATGTTGATGGTTTAGCTGTATGCACGATGGTTAGATACTACCACAGGATCAAAGAAATTGTGTGTCATAGTGTAGATGTGTTGTTACTTCATTTGATATTGTATTAAGTCACCGCTGGTAAAATTACACTTTCAAGGGTGAAGGTTGTTACTTATTTTAGTTGATGTTTGCTAATTAATTCTACTAGAAAAGCTTTCCCTAGAAATGGTGCTCTTTATGTTTTGTCTGCACTTCTCAAAGCTTTTTTACTTAGTCAGTTAGTCTAGAAGTTGGTATATCTTCTAATTCTCCTTCCTTTGCTAGAGCATTGTCTTTGATATAGTTGTGCACTTTTACAGACCTGTAGAGTGGTTATCTCTTCTCATGAATCCTCTTGGAACATTTCAGGCCTTTATGCTGGATTGAACATATGTCGTTGGACAATGAAACTGGATTGGATAAACCAGGAATCAGGGTTAGGCCGGTCACAGGCCTCGTCGCAGCAGACTATTTTGTCCCTGGATATTTTGTTTGGGCAGTATTGATTGCCAATTTAGCTCGTATTGGATATGAAGAAAAGAACATGTACATGGCTGCGTATGATTGGAGGTTATCCTTCCAGAACACTGAGGTAACTTTTAGATGCACTTGTACTTTCCTCATTGTGTAAGTGCTACTCATATATGATGGTCTGTCATGTTTTATAATGTAAGTCACCATTTGCAGGTCCGTGATCAAACATTGAGCAGAATAAAGAATAACATTGAATCCTTGGTAGCGACAAATGGTGGAAATAGAGTGGTGGTGATCCCACATTCCATGGGAGTTCTGTATTTTCTTCATTTTATGAAGTGGGTAGAAGCACCTCCTCCCATGGGGGGTGGTGGTGGTCCCAATTGGTGTGCGAAGCACATCAAAGCAGTAACAAATATTGGTGGACCTTTCTTAGGAGTTCCGAAGGCTGTTGCTGGGCTTTTCTCGTCTGAAGCCAAAGATGTTGCTGTTGCTAGGTAATTCAAGTTAGAAGTTTGGTAGCTGATGTTTAATGGGCCTGCTAAAATCGTATTATTTTATAATGCAGTTGTTTATAGTACTATTATAGTTCAAGGTAACACCTGATAGCCTTCATGTTATTTTGAGTAATGGCAGTTCTCTGTAAGGTTTACTTCAGACTATTTTCAGTTGTGCTCGTCAGTCAGTTGTTCACAGTATACTGTGTGTCCGCTTTAATCCGTAGTGCTGAGCTGTAGCACATGCAGTCATTTTTTTCCGTCTCGCGTCTTACTCATGCATTGCTAGTTTGTAACTGTGGGAATAAATGATCATAAAGTCATTCTTAAAAGTTCTGACTGCATGGTTACACCTTTAGTATGGTATGACCATAGTGTTTAACCTGTGCTCCGTGATAAAGATAGTGGGGCCGGGAAGTACGTTTTAGTTTAGAAGTTTGAAGCGGCATTGTATAAAATCATCAAGTACCATCTGATATGATACCAGTGATTCCCTTGGTAGCTTTTTTGAGGTAAAATTCCAAAAGACATGCTATTTCTGGCCACTTATCAATGGCACAGTTATTCTTTGCTACATGATGAAAGTATAAAAAGTGAGTGCTCAGATTTTTCTTTTTCACAACAGACATATAATTGATATTGGTCGTTTCCATTGTTCTGAGGGTAGCTGATAACTTTGAAACTAAAAATTGCGCCCATGTTAAAATAATTGGAAGCACAATTTTAAGCAATTATGTGTGTTGTTTGTATCCTTATCGGCTAAAATACACATGTCAGGTTTTGAGATTGCAGAAATTCTTGCCATGTTCTATACAAACACATTAATGCAGACATCCAAGTGTAGATTGTTTGTATGTTGTTCATTGCTATGCCAATCTAATGGCCATGATCCCAACTATGAATCTGTTACGTTAGGGCTGTAGCACGTATTAGTTATTTCGTTGCAAACATAATACAAGTTCCAAACTTATGTAACCTCACTGGGTTATTCTACTTCGATGGATGCACCATGTAAGGTATTACCATGCCCATTGTTGAGGGTTAGAAGTGTAAATGGACTGTTTTGAGTATGTACTTCTCTGAACATAAAATGTGCTGCTGTGGGTGGTATGGTATCGGCACATTTTTGCCATAGTTCAGAGTTAGAAGTGTAAACGAACTGTTTTGAGTATGTACTTTCCTGATTTCACTTCAAACATGAAATGTGTCGATGGGTGGTATGGTATTGGCACACTTCTTTATTTGTCCAACTGAAATTCACCCCTCCTTATTATATCCATTTACAGAGCTATTGCACCAGAAGTGTTGGACTCTGATTTCCTTGGACTTCAGACCTTGCGGCACTTGATGCGTATGACCCGTACATGGGATTCAACAATGTCAATGCTCCCTAAAGGTGGGGAAACTATTTGGGGAGGTTTGGATTGGTCTCCAGAAGATGGCATTGAGTGTAGATCTAAGAAGCAAAAAATCAATGATTCTGAGGTTTCTAAGGATGTTAATGGGGAACCGGTCGAAGTTCATCCAGAGCCTGTAAACTATGGAAGAATGGTATCTTTTGGAAAAGATGTAGCAGAAGCTCCGGTATCAGATATTGAGCAGATCGAATTCCGTGTGAGTATTCAGAAGCATAATATCATACTAGCTTCACTTTACTTACTTATGACAAACATAGTATGCAAATCAATATTTTCCTAGGTATGCAAATCAATATTTTCCTAGGTCTGTGGTATTGTCTTCAGCTATATGTCTGTCTTTACAACTGTCTGCACTGTCCTTCCTATTTCAGAAATCCTTGATGTTGTGTGCATCCAGTTTGTTAGTTGCACTGTTATCCATTCAGCAATCACTCCAATGAATCTCTTTTACTTTACGTTTATCATTTTATATTGCATTATAATCAAGTCAACATTATTGGCTCAAAATGTAGCTTGTTCATCGTTGTGGTGACACTCCTTTAACGATTATCATTTAGTATTGCATTATGCTCTACATTGTTGGCTTAACTTATAGATGGTTCAGGTATTTGGCGTATGCTTGCAAGTTAAAGACACTAATATTTTGGTCTATTTTCTGCCTTGGTCACTCAGTCTGCCTTTATGCCGTTTGAGAAATATTGATTTCAAAGAGGATTGCTCTCCTATCCGTCCTGTATATACCGAAGCGTGAATGGTGTAGTGTGCCACTGTTAGGAGTTTGGTAGTTCGAACTTGTTATTTAGATGTTTATGTGCTTTTTGCTGCAGTCCTTGAAAAGTAACTGTGAGTCGGTTACTCTAATTTGAGCCTTCCAGTTCACCACTAAATATATTCAAGTTCACATGATGATCTTACTTTATTTTCTTTTTATGAGAGATATAGTGATATATTTTGTTCTCCTGCTATATATAACTATTAACTGCCTGTAGAATGAGTTATTTTCTTTAAGATATATTGTTTGGGCTTCTAATTTTCTGGAAATTGGGCCGTGAGAAGTTTGTGGTGCGATCTTGATGTTGAAGAAAGACCTTATTATCCTCGTTTCAGGATGCTGTCAAAGGCAGTAATCTTGCCCCTTCAAATAATTCATGCCGAGATGTGTGGACAGAGTATCACGAATTGGGGTGGGGTGGAATAAAGGCAGTTGCAGATTACAAAGTTTACACCGCAAGCTCTGTTATAGATCTTTTTCACTTTGTTGCTCCAAGGATGATGCAGCGTGGTAGTGTTCATTTCTCATATGGAATTGCTGATGACTTGGATGATCCAAAATACAATCACTACAAGTATTGGTCAAACCCCTTGGAGACAAAGTAAGAATCATTTGCTACCATTCTCATTTTAGTTCAGTTCCGTATGTCAGATATATTTAAGAAAACATACTTTGCCTGAAAATAAAGAATCTTCTGCATCAATCATGCATACAAAGAAACCCTGCATATCCTGTGTATTTTCTCTTTGGTTTATATATGCCATCTCACGGCATTTTGCTTTGCAGACTACCAAATGCACCGGAAATGGAAATATTTTCAATGTATGGAGTAGGCATTCCTACCGAAAGAGCATATGTCTACAAATTATCCCCACAGGCAGAGTGCAATATACCCTTCCAGATAGACGCCTCAGCGGAGGGTGGGGATGAGAATAGCTGCTTGAAAGGTGGTGTTTACTTGTCCAATGGTGATGAGACTGTTCCAGTTCTTAGCGCGGGGTATATGTGTGCCAAAGCATGGCGTGGAAAAACTCGCTTCAACCCTTCTGGCAGCAAGACCTACGTGAGAGAGTATAGTCATTCTCCACCCTCAACTCTCCTCGAAGGCAGGGGCACACAGAGTGGTGCGCACGTTGATATCATGGGAAACTTTGCTTTAATGGAGGATGTCATCAGGATTGCTGCTGGGGCAACTGGTGAGGAACTCAATGGTGATCAGGTGTTTTCTGATATATTCAAATGGTCTGAGAAGATAAAGCTGAAGTTATAACATCTACATGAAGTTAGTAGGAAATGATGTTCTCTCTTATGAGGACGCAGATTTTAGTCTCTGGTTAAATTCTATAAATTTTGATTGATGATGTGATGATCTTCCTCTCGCCTTATTGCGATATTGTGAGCTGGCGTATATTAAAAAATGTATAGATGCAAGTCGTGGTACTTTTTGTAGGTTCCCTTGTGATGTTGTGAAGAATATTGTGCAGTTCATTTGCATGCTGATCAGTCATAACATTCATCTGTTTATTAAGGCAGATTTTTTTTCTCTCGAGCAGAAACTCTCGAATTTGATTTGATTACTACAGATGAAAGTCGCTTATACTGTGGCGCATCACCGACCACCGAAATAGTTATCAAAGCATGTTATACTTCTGAAAAAGAACTTCATTATACAACGATCTGAAAGTGTGTTTTCAACTTGAATATGTGAAAGCTGAACATAAAGTGACAAGTGGAGTTTCTCCTACTCCGCCAACTCTAGCACCCCAAACACGCAGCCAACTCTAGAACACCAAACACGTGCTGAAAGATTAACATGCTCATCCCCACAATTACTTGTGTCATCGTAACATCTTTGCTGCTCACGACTTGCAAAGATTCAGAAAATTTTGGTTTTCAGAGGCACTTGTCCCAACAAGATATCATGCCAAAACCTAACACTTTAACCATTTTGAAGAAATTCCACTTTCCGTACCCAAATCCTTGAAAAAGTTTACTTTCATCATAAAAGTTCTGCTTGGTCCAAAACGAATATTGAACTTTCAAAAAAGTTCACATCTTGTCCGACTCAAAAAAATGATGACTTGCACTGCCCCATCGCGATTCAACGAGAATGTGCGCATGAGCGAGTCCACATGACTGGAAGCAATGTACAAACTCTGCAAAGTAGTGGTTCAACGCTCTCCGGTGTTCTGAAGCCTTGCGGAAGGCAATTCTCCAGAGGTCAAATATGTGATCAGTGACCACCAATATAACAATGGATACTATCTAGCCTTTGGTATCTATCCTCAGCGGTCTACATTTGTTAAAACAATCCCCACTTCTCAAGCTAACAAAAGATGTACCTTTGCTAGAGAACAAGAGTGTGGCAGGAAGATGTGGAGAGGGTCTTTCTTGCGAGGAGTGTAGGCTATTTATTTTTATTTTTATGGCATGTGTAGTCCGTACCAGATTTCTTAAAAACTACGTTCTGTAATAATCTTCTTACTTAATATATCTAGACAAGCCTTTTGCCTCCGTTAGAAAAAAATGCAAATAACGGGTGAAAGAGTGATGAAACAACTTCAAAATATTAAGAGTTATGACTACTTCCAATATACATAGTTGTAGTCTTCAATTATATCATTACATGGGAGTAAATAGTGCTAGAATTGTTGTGCAAAACAGAGTAGTTATAAACTCTCTCGGTCCCTCTGGCTGCCAACCTCCTCTGCCTGCCTCTCCGCCGGCCGCTGCGTCTTGTCACCTGCAATCAACCCCGAGCGTTGCCACCTCCTGCAGAATCCTGCTGCAGGACGTGGGCGTGGCGACTGGGTCATGGGCCTCTCTCGCTAGCGAGATCGAAGACGTTGATGAGGAGGAGCTGGCGTCGATGACGCCGCCGGCTTCCAAAGGTTCGTCAATGGCCGCTCAGCCGGCTCAGCCGACCGCAAGGCGTGAGGAAGATGCGAGCAGCGGATGGCAACAGGTGTTGCCCCGACGTGGTCCGCTCCGTCCTGCGTCATCAGCCTCCACCTTGCGCCCTCGCCCTATCCCGACTTGGATGTATGGAAGATGTTGCAGATGTCTCTCTCACGGGCATCGTGCGGCTGTGTGCAGGGATCCCTTTCGGTGCTCTCGCTGTTTGGAGAATGGCCATCGTGCTCGTGAATGTCGCAACCCCTGGCGTCCTCTCAGCTCACTTGCATGCCTTGTCGTGCCACCAGTGTCCCGCCATGGCGCCATGCTTCATCATGCTTTAGATTCTTGTGTGGGCTCGATGGGATCTAAATCTCCGTCCAAGGCGCTTCCATCTTGGTCATCGGCCGTATCTAGTCTTGCTGGCGCTGTCCCCCTCTCTGATGTGGTGTTGCGGCCTTCTCAGGCTGAGCAGTTTCAAGACTCGCTGGCTCGGATTGGGAGCTTTCTTGAGCGGGCCGAGTCTGCTTTGAGCCGACTATCCCTTTTGCCGGCTATGTCGAAGATCACTCCTACGGTGTGTCATCTTGATGAGGTTGATGTTGGCTCCGTGGAGGATAAGGGAGCAGAGTTATATGGTTGTTTCTCTCCTCGTTTGCGGGATGTTTCGTCGTCGTCAGCCTTGCTCTCTGTTCCGGCTACCTCTGAGGCTGAGGCTAGTGCTGATGTGGTGTCTCCAGTGTTGCAGACCATGCCAGATCTTGAGGCGTTGTGCACAAGCCGTGCTTTGCCTCAACCTGTGGAGGATATGAAGGTGGACTCGCGGATGACCTTGAGCTCGCCTGAGCAATCAGATGTTGTTTCGGCACCCGTTCCAACCCCGCCAGTGCTTGATGCCGATGTTCTCTTCGCAAAGGAGCTTTGCAGGCTGCTCACCAATGTGGAGGTTGCTATTCCTGGATGTGGAAGGGAAATTGCTTGCCTCCTAACAGGGTCAACAATCAAGGGAAAAAACAAGAAGATAAATGACTGCCCTCGGCTCGGCATTTCGAAGGAGAAGTCACTCAGATCCAAAGCCAAGAAGGGTCGCGCCGTAGGAAAGGCGCCAACGGCTCCTTGATGGGCTCGTGCTTTTACTTGTGTTTTCAGTGGGTTACTTTGTGAGGAGTTGATCCATATGCCGAAGGTTTATCAGGTGTTGTGTGTTACACGCACATGTTGGTGTGTCGAGGCGGTTGTGCAGTTTTTGAGAGTGCTCAGTATGTGTTTGTTGTAACGGTTTTCGCCCGGTTTCCCGTTAATTAACTGGGCAATTCTCCTCTGCTTAATAAATCGACGAGGCAAATCTTTTGCCTCCGTTTCAAAAAAAAAAAGATCTGTGATAAAACTAAGGGATACTGAAAACGAAGTAGTTGGGAAGAAACATGCATAGTAACATTATGGTTTTCACTTGATCTACCAGTGAATGTGTGGTGTGGAGCTGACCCAAACACCCTTTGAACGACTTTTTGGATCTATTTAAAAAGAGTTACAGATGCCAGGAAGAGATAACATGCATATCCATAGACAGATAACCTTCGAGGGGAGACAGTTGAACGGTTTGCCATGTTTTCTCCATCTAAAATAAGATTTTAATTGAAACCATGATTCTTTTTGTTGCTACACTGTGAGTTGTATTTCATAGACTAAATAAAGGATATGCAAGAATGTTGCAAAAACATCGTTATTCGAATATTCCCGATGCTTCCTATCCTCACACCCACACACTTCTCTAGTTGGGTTTAACAGTATCATGCGTAATTCATAGACTCCAATCGAACATACGGATGATAACACTAGCTGTATGGATTAGCCAATGTAGAATGCACATAGGAGGGAGAGGCGAGAAGAATAGAACACAAGAGAGTAGATATATATGTGCAAGAAATAATTACAAAGAGAGGCAAGAGTTTCTATAACAACAATGGTTGGTGCGAGTCTATTGAACAATCTTAAAGTAGTTGAGCTAATGCAAAGGTACATTTGGATAAATCTTCTATATCTAAATAGGAATAACCCACTAACTGATTTTCCAGCCCTCTCCTTCGTCCACGTCGCCCTTTATTTCCCCACCCTACTGGCACCTTCGTACGCTCCCTCGCTGGCTTCTTTTTTTGGCCGGCTCGCTGGCTGGTTTTTTCGTACAAGGCCTGGTCACTAATTGGGCTGGAAGAGAAGCCCATAAATGGGCTGGATGAGAAGAATCAGTCGCTTGCTCTTCTGTCCACCTCACCGTTATTCGCCCACGCTCGCTCGCTTCAGTTGCCCTAGCCTCGCCCATCGCTTCATCTTCTCCATTCATCGCCCATCGCTTCGTCTCCTTCATTCATTGCCCATTCGCTCCCTTGGTTCAACTCACGGAAGAGACCAGAAGGCATTCATGATTTCCTCCTTCCTCTTCATCTTCTCCCCGCAAGAGGGACCCTTAAGTAGTGGAGCTGGCCCCTTTTTCTGCCATCTCAATCGCAGCTGCGTGGCCGAGCTCCTCCTCCTATCAAAATCTCAATGACCAGCGGTGAGTAGTTCCCTCCTATTATTCACCTTCTCTTTGACACGTCTCTCCTCCATGAAATTTATTTTTGATCCGCTAGGTTTTGCTTTCGGAAAGAAAACATGCTGGAAAGGATGTCCCTGTCGTCCGGGCACATCAACTGAATGGCATGAAACTCTGAATCTGGAGCCCTCGCCTTTGCAGAGCACCATATGAATCCCCTCACCGTACCAGGTTAGTACAGATCGCCAATCCCAATTTCCCTATGTTATTTTCCTCCTCTACGCCACAACTTCTGCAGCTGGTTGGTGATTAATTTTTCAATGTCCCCAGTGCGTATGTTTTATGTACCTCTGTACTTGGTTTTGATGGAAGCTCGAATGACTATATGAAAACAATGGTTCAATTTAGTTGCAGATAATTGTATCCTCTGTTTCGGTAACTGAGCTAGCACCAACAAGATGTTTACTTCCTTAAAATTGATGCTCCTGGTGGTTCAGTTGAAGCAAATAATCAAGGTGTTCATCCTCCTATTTTTTCTGTTTGTATGATCAAGAGTATTTTCGAGTCTACATTCCATCCTCATGGATCACAGATAAGAAGGCACGCATCTTTGATCATGTATCAAAACAGGTATATATTTTCTACCAACATGTTACAGATGTGATAGAGAATTGGACAAACTCAGCAGCTGTATTTTCATTCGAAAAGGGGAACACTGCCCCAGAGTTTACACAGTAGATGTAGTTGAATATGTAGATCGAGGTTCTAAAGATTGTAGCTGTAATTTATATCTATATATAATGTCAACGTGCTAACCCTGCAAGGAAGTTGGAAAGGGTTGTATTTGCCGTCAGCCACTTTATCACTAGAGAAACAAACTGGCCCTATATATTCGGCAACTCGAATACCTTTATTTTGTAAGTTAACAACATTACCACTGTTTTATATTTTCTCGCCTACGCGTCTTCCAAAAAATTAGTGTTGCAGGACATTACTACAGGGACCATGCCACTTGAAAGATCTACTATGCACGAGCTCTACCAACAAAAGGTACATACGTCTATCTTTTAATAACAAATTCACCCAGGTAAAAGTACTAATATTTCTGTCATCACAAATCATCTAATGTTGAACTACTTTTTGTGAAAACATATTATTTCAGCTCACCTGTGTGTTGCAAAAAAATGTGCCGCAGGACATTATTGTTGGGACTATGCACGCCACTTGAAAATTGTTTTATCTAAGGCTGATGTACATCTACCGTGCATGAACTCAACAGAAAAACAAATTACACATAGGTTAGAGTACTAATATGTCTGTTATGAAAGATGTGTTGTGTAATATTGAACTACTTTTGTTAAGAGATTATCATCAAGAAAGGCTATTTTTCTTTCATGTGCAGTTTATCTAGCTGATATAACACAACTGTGGTTTCTTCAGCGAGTTTGTGCCAGATCCAGTAATATGTAAAAAGTTGTTCTATACATATCAATATATTTTTGGGCGATTTATATTCACCAAATTTGGATAAGAAGATAAGTGGTACATGTTATTCTGTGTAAGCTATTAATGGTGAATGTAAGATTATCGTTGTTTTTAACCTCAACTGAAAGGTTAATTCAAAGGAAAAGTTTGACAGCTTTTACAATGTATCGACTGTTTTATGCTTTCTTCTCCTGGCCTTCCCTCACATTTGTAATGTGATTGATAAAAAACGTTAGCTTAATTATACAATTCAATGGAGTTCCTTGAATAAAGGGTCATATCAGTCGTTTGCGTTGATTTTTAACTTATTGTGCCATGTTAAGCAAAATAACAATTGGTGTCAATCTCTCTTTGTTTCCTTTCTGCTCTGACGTTTGCCACATCTTCTATTATGAAAATCTCTCGGATTCTTTCACATGCTAATATCCACCACAAATTCCCGCAGCAACGCGCGGGGTATCCTCTAGTCTCCTTAAAAAAGAATGTCATGCACGTGTGTTGAATCTTACGAGATAAAACCCAAACCCATGTGAATGTCCAAGAAGTAGCCTTCTGATATTGGGCGAAAAAAATGCTGTGACTTTGAGATTATGTGTTAATTATGCAAGTGTGAAGAAGAAACTCTTCAGTAGTGCAATCTTACGGCCCCGGTCAGGTGTTTTTTTCTCTAGAAACACAACCACCATATTTCATACCCAAAATTTCTTTGTTCCAAAGAGGCCCACGTTGCGAGGTGCCGTCAAGCTTACTGCAGTGTTTCAGAGTTGCAGAACCCAGCGAATGGGGTGGGATTATCGGTTAACATCCTATATAACTAAATAGTTCATCCCCACTAACTATTTCTCTTGACATGCAGCTATGCCACCTCATATTGTTGCCACCTCATTTTTACTATAATTTGCTGAAGCCACGTCATCAATTTATTTCGTCATTTTTGCATAGCTCTGCATGCGGTGCCTTTTGTTTCCCAGCTTACCGCTTTATCTTCTCCACTAATGCAGAAATAATTAATGGATCGTTTCCACCTTCTCCACCAAATCCCCTCCTCTTCGTCTCCTCGACAGTATATATATGGCTGTAGCACTCAACACTTGGGAGTCTAAGTATCTCTATCCACCCTCCTCCTGCTCTCCCTCGGTCTCAATGTCCGTCCACCACAGCCGAACGTATCCGGGGAGGTCAGTCCCAAGCAGGCGCACATCTTGGCTGACGTTTGGTGTAAGAGTAGTCCACTTTTAGTGAACTCCTATATAATCCAGCTCCACAACCATTCGTTGCCGCTAGACAGTATTGGCCACCATGCGTCTTGGCTAATGTTTGTTGTAAGAGGAGCCCGCGCATTGCTTGACTTCCCTTCCGATCCAGCCTCACCATGTCCGATTTGGACAAGCTCAGCTAGAAGCTCAATCATCAAGGGTTAAGCCGCCCGTAGCAACGACTCCATGTCCGTTCCTCTCTAGATTCCAAGTTTTCCACTTCCCCATAATGATTTGTATTATATAGATCGATACAGATACGTCTGAATTCTTTCTTTCAAGATTTTGGAACATTGGAGTATGGACATGCAAGTACATCTCTCTCTGCTTTGTTGGCGTTGAATAGTTCTAAGCAATTTTTGGATTGAGCTAAACAAATTGTTGTTTCGCACGGTGTAAATATTATTTCTGAGAGTACTACTTCTAATGATTGTTTACTTGATCATCTCCATGACTCCAGTGATGTAAAGAGCAATGGTTCTTTCTACAACAAATAAAAGAACTACTTATGTAGCATTAGACGAATTCATTGGAAATGTGTGCTAAGGGTGCATTATGTTTCCAGGGAAGAGTGTTTATTTCACTCAACAATACACAACTTTCTACAATAATGGACATTAACATATGACAGAATAAACTGTTATTCACATATTAAAACTATGATATTCCGTAAAATAGTTTGGTTTTCAACCCCCAATTGTATGATTTGAATTTTTTTGCGTATTTCGTAAGAAAATATCACCGCAACAACACGGTAGTAGTATTTTGTGAGTACTCCTTATCTTGACTATGTCAAATTTGAGTCGTTAAAATGCTTAGATTTTTTTTTGGAAATTACTTCGGAGAAGTAATTCATTGTTTAGTATTTTTCTGAAGAATGATGATTCATTTTTATCTGCCAATGTTTAGCAATATATTTTATAACACGACGGTATAATTGTTTCTAAGAGAATCACATGGGAATCATGCACTTAGTCTAATGATTTTATCATATATTTTTCGTACATAAATCCCAAAAAAATTCAGCAAATATGCCGCAGCAACGCGCGGGGTATCATCTAGTTACGATAACATGTATACACACATGCGTACTTTTGATATTTGTCCCATGCTCGCTCGACCAGAATGAAGACCCAAATCATTCATCTTCTCTCCTTCTACTAAATAACTTTTTTTTAGAACACGTTGTGATAAAAGCATGCATCTTCTATATTAATGCTTGAGGAAAAGTAACTGTAGTCCATTTGAATAGTACAAATATCATTAGGACTCCTTCAAGACAATCATATACAAAATCCGCAACCAATGGCAAGAGACTAGGGGGAAAGGGGCGGCACCCAACACCATTTCGAGTGCGTGCATGTTACAAACATTCATATTTATATCTGGAATGAGTCCACCACGGTTAAGTATTTGTGATCCACCAACTCCACAAAGGGGAGAGCTTGTTATAAGGGTATACCTTCCACTCCTATGCTTGTTTTGTGGGAATTTTGGAATGAGCACAATGCGTGAGCGTTCAAAAATTTGTAATTGATGCCTCCTCTTGTTGTCTGTAAGATTACGTAGGAAGCAGCGTATTGGGGAAAGGCCGGATCGAGACAAATGGGGTCTCCCGTGCTATGAGAGTATGGATTTCCTTTTTTTTTCCGATGGCATAATTAAGATCCAAGTTTGTAAAGAACTTGTTATGTAGTAATATTCTTAATTCATAGATCGAGACAAACCTTTTGCGCCCGTTTAAAAAATCAAATAGCAGGTGGAAGAGTGATGAAAGCAACTTCAAAATATGAAGTTTTATGATTAGTTCCGATATACATAGTTGTAGTCTTATGGGAGTAAATATTGCTAGCATCATTGTGCAATTATAGTAGTTATAATCATAGTATTGGGACAAATCTAAGAATATTGAAAACAAATGATTTGGGAAGAAACATGGAAAGTTAGGGTCTTCACTTGACGTACCAGTGACTGCGGTGGTGTGGAGCTAATTTGAACATCCTATATCCACTTTCCATAACTATTCCATCTAAAAATTGATTTTAGTTGGGGTTGTGGTCCATTGACTCGCTTCACTCTGAGTTGTATTTCATAGAGTAAACAAGGGAGATGAAAAGAACATAATCATAATGAAGCTACTGGAACTTTCCTGATGCTTCCTATTCTAACACCCACACTTCTCTGTTGGGTTTATCGCTATCATGCGTAATTCTCGGACACCAATTAATCATATGACCCGCTAAAAAATCAAATATATGGATGATAACACTAGTTAAATGGATAAGCCCATGCAGACAACATGAAGGAGAGAGGTGAGAAGAATATAACACAAGACAATAGGTAGATATGTGCAAGAAATAATTAAGGCGAGAGGTACTCACTTCTACAAAAAAAAGGTTGGTGTCAGTCTATTGAAGAATGTTAAAGTACCTATGTTAATTCAAGGTACATTTGTATACACACATGTGAGCTTTTGATAGTTGTTCCATGCTTGCTTGCTAGAATGAAGACCCAAATTATCTGTATTCTCTCCATGACCTAAACAACTTTTCTTTCCAAAACACATTTTGATGATATCATGCATGTCTGTATTAATGCTTGAGATAAAGTAACTACAGCCGAATTGAATAGTACTAATATCATTATAACTTCTTTTAAACGATCATACACAAACATTCCAAAAAATATACACAAAATTCAAGTATTTCACCATACATCACATCTGGAAGTAAGAGGTGATCTCACCGTGCGAGAACATAAGTGACATGCAACTGAAACAACTAATTTCTTAGTCCAGCAATGCATATACCTGGCCATGGGCAGCCCGGCCCTAAAATTCAGGCCGGGCCAGGCTCGGGCCTGATTTTCGGGCCCAGTAGTCAGGTTGGGTCGGGCCTAACAAAAACAGGAAATCAGCAAGGTTCGGGCCCGACCGATCGGGTGATACGTCTCAAACGTATCTATAATTTTTAGTTGTTCCATGCATATTATGTATCATTGCCACATGCTTTTATAATGTTTTTCATTTTGGCACATTTTTATGGAACTAACCTATTAACAAGATGTCCAGTGCCAGTTCCTGTTTTTGCTGTCTTTTTGTTTCAGAAAATTTAGTCGGTGAATTTTCTCGGAATGATCTGCCAATTTACATGATTTATTTTCACGAAGAAACAAAGACTACGCCAAGAGGGCGCCTGCAGGGGGCCCACAGCCCCCAGACGACCCCCAGGCACGGCCCAGCCTTGGCCGCGCCTGAGCCCCACCTGGGCGACTCGGAGATCTCCTCGAGTTGCCCTTTCGCCTATAAATTGTCTTCCTCCCGAAAACCCTCGGTACCCGATCATATTTTCCAGAAAAGTTCGAGGCCGCCGCCGCCCCCAACCCTAGATCAGGAGGGTTCTGCTGCTCTTCCTGGCACCCTGCCGGAGGGGGAGATCGTCACCGGAGGCATCTACACCACCATGCCTGCCTCTGAGGGATGCGTGAGTAGTCCACCATGACTACGGGTCCATGGCAGTAGCTAGATGGTTGTCTCTTCTCCTTTGTGCTCCATTGTTTAGATCTTATGAGCTGCCTACATGATTAAGGTCATCTTTATGTAATACTATGTATTGTGTTTGCGGGGATCTGATGAATTATGGAGTCTTGACATTATGGTTCAGTTTATCTATGATATGTTTTATTTATGATCTTGCATGCTCTCCGATGCTTGTGGATACTTTGGCCGGAGTAATTACTTGTGTCATTAGAGGGGATATTTATGCTAGTTAGTGGGTTCATGCCTCTCTTGTTCGAGCTCAAGTTGACAGAAACGATTAGAACTTGAGATGTGATGTTTCTACTAGGGATAAAACAACGGTGGTTATTGCTTTATGTTGTACTCATTGCTCACATTACGCACCATGCTTATTGCAATTATCTGTTGCTTGTGATGACGTGAAAACACATGTTCGTTGGGAGACCCCAAGAGGAAGGTATGATGTAGTGCAGCAGCAATTTTCCCTCATTATGAAACCAAGGTTGTCGAATCCAGGAGGAATCAGAAGTGCTCTGAAGGTTGTCAGCGGCGCCGTTACCCGATCACTGACGTGGAACCTGCACACAACACAATCAAACTACTTTGCCCCAACGAAACAGGAAGGTTGTCAATCTCCCGGCTTGCTGAAAACAAAGGATTAAACGTATGGTGTGGAAAATAGTATTAATTGCAGAAAGTAAAAGAGAACAGATGTTTGCAGTTGGTGATTTTATCAGTGTAAAAGAATGGACCGGGTCCACAGTTCACTAGTGGTGTCTCTCCATAAAAGATAACTAACATGCTGGGTAAACAAATTACAGCTGGGCAATTGACAAATAATGAACGCATGACAATGCATTTATATGACAAGATAATTACTATGATATTTAATCGGCATTACATCAAGATACGTAGACCGTTATCCAACATCATCTATGACTAATAATCCACCGCCAGGTTAACATCCGTGTCCCCCGTTGGTATTAAGTTGCAAGCAACAGATAATTGCATTAAGCAAAGTGTGTAATGTAAACAACACAAATGACCGTAGACATAGCATTGTTGTTTTATCCCTAGTGGCAACAACACATCCACAACCTTAGATGTTTCTGTCACTCACCCAGATTACTGGAGGCATGAACCCACTATCGAGCATAAATACTCCCTCTTGGAGTTAAAAGCATCTACTTGGCCAAATCATCTACTAATAACGGGAGCATGCAGATCATAAACAACATATAAAGATAGATTGATAATCAACTTGATCATAGTATCAATATTCATCGGATCCCAGCAAACACAACTTGTAGCATTACAATAAGATGATCTTGATCATGATAGGCAGCTCACAAGATTAAACATGATAGCACAAAGTGGAGAGACAACCATCTACCTACTGCTATGGACCCGTAGTCCAAGGATGAACTACTCACGCATCACTCCGGAGGAAGGCATGGCGATGTAGAGCCCTCCGGCGATGATCTCCCCTCCGACAGAGTGCCGGGAAGAGCTTCAGAACCCTCCCGAGTTAGGGTTGATGACGGCGGCGGCTCTGAACTTTTCGTGGAATAGTGCTCGGGTATTTAGGGTTTTCGGGGCAGGAGGAATAAATAGGCGAAGGGGCGGCATCGGAGGGCAACCGAGGGGGCCACACCACCCCTCGGCGCGCCTGGCATGGGGGCCGCGCCCTAGGGTGGTGTGGCCGCCCTCTGGCGCCTCTCCGTCTCCCCTTTGGACTCCGTGGACGGGTCGGTGAAATAGGGACCTCCATTGATTTTTGTCCAATTCCGAGAATATTCCCCGACTAGCTTTTCTGAAACGGAAAACAGCAGAAAACAGGAACTGGCACTGTGGCATCTTGTTAATAGGTTAGTCCAAGAAAATGTGTAAAAATGCTGTGAAGTGTATATAAAATATGTATCAATAGGCATAATATCAATATGGAACATCAAAAATTATAGATACGTTTGAGACGTATCAGCATCCCCAAGCTTAGTTCCTACTCGTCATCGAGTAGGTAAACGATAAAACAATATAATTTTTGAGATGACATGCTACCACACAAACTTGATCAAATAATAGTGTAAAGCGCATGTGAATGAATGAAGTGATCCAAGTCAATGGTCTATAGTTTGTTACTAAATAAGCAATGAGTAAACAACTGAATCATATGAGCAAAACTTTTCATGAATAGTACTTTGGAGACATTGGATCCATAAGTTTTGCCTAAGAGTTAACTCACAAAGCAATAATTTCAAAGTAAAAGGGATTTGATCAACACAAAGGAAGATTTTAGTTTCAGCATTTGCTTCAACCTCAACATATTTATCTCATGGATATTGTCAATACAAAGCAATATAATCAGTCAAATACGTTAGCATATAACAATTGTTGTACCAAAGTTGACACTAGTGTTTGCTTGTGGAGATAGAAAGAAGTAGGAAAACTGACTCAACATAAAAGTAAAAGAAAGACCCTTCGCAGAGGGAAGCTATAGCGTACCTGCACTTAGAAATTGGCAAGGTACCTGTGTATAGTGCAAACCCCTGGATCGTTTCATTTGCACACACAGTTTAAGATGTAGTATCACAACAAAGTATCATTATTACATCGAATGATCCAGACTTGGTAAAATATTCATTACAACTTGCATAGCATATAGCTAGCTTGAAAGAGTAAAGCAACGGAAATAAATCTTCATGGAGTCCTCATCCTTTGCATGTGCCACAGGCGAAAACATGTTGGTTGTAGACTCGAAACCTTAACGAAATCTCACTCGTCGTCAAAACAATCTGCAACAAATAAAATTTTGCAACAGAGTGGGTCAGATACCATTAAAAATGGATCTGGCAAGTGACACTATGTGGACACTTAATGGAATAACTCTATAGCCTATATGCATATTTGGCTGGTGTAGTTTCAAGGCTATTTTGCATAAAAGCCAATTTTGCCTAACACTTTGTAAAACATTTTCTTTAAAAGTTGGAGACGATATGGTATAAAACCATAGTCTCATTTACCCTTGTTCACCATCAAGTTTTACTTTCAAATTGGAATGATGAAGCCTCCGTTGAATCCTTGATCAGCTGCTCAAATTGTCCGTAACCGGGGACACGGCTAAGTACTTAGTTTTAACTCTGCAGAGGTTGTGCACTTTCACCATTAGACCCAACAAACCCAAACTATCCTCAAGCACACAATTTGTGCTAAGGAAAAGGAGAGAGTTGAGACGAGACTTTTCAGAAGCATTTCCCATCCCATACCGACTTGACGCGCTCCCATTCTAACCATTCTACCACCACCTGTCAAGTCGGGACGAGTCCACGCAACTTAATCCATCTAGCCAGAGCTCATATGACTAATGGCTGCACGGTAAGCAATCTTCACTTAGAGAAAACATTGGCCCCTTTAATACCCTGGGTGGCAACCACAAGTGACCACCCTTAGAGGTCACCCCTAAGAGATGACACTCAACCTTTCCATCATCTTTTCATAACCAAGTCCACCCAGGTGATAAATTACTTAGTAGAATTAAGCTTTAAAGAAAACACATTTGCATAGCATCAAATATTCTACTAAGTTATCAAAGGGGTTCTAGACACAACTAGTGTAAAGATATGGTGGGTTTAGCATCTAGCAATAATACTATCCAATACATGCATAAAAAGAAATACACTAATAATGCATATAAAAATACTTAGGAAATTTCATGAGGGGTGTGCCACTTGCCTTGGCAAACAGAAGTGTAGTAGTAGCAGTTGCAACCACTTTCGTCTCTCTCCGGAATTTCTAACAAGTCAAACAAACCACAAATAAACATACAATCATAAATGCAACACTTAGAAAAATTATGATGTGCATGCGATGCAGGATGATACAAAGAGTTATGGTATGCAAGACAAGCAAATAATTACGGAAGGAGACATAAACTAACTTAATCCAAATGGCTAAGGCAAGGTCAAGCTCAAAGTAAACTTGATCAAACAACTTGACAAAAGTTGTAAGGCTATTCTAAGTCTTCACAAGTTTGGTCTTCAATTAATCTTCAACCCCTTTGTAGCTTCAGTTGTTCTTCAATGGTCTTCAATTGGCACTCTATGAACTTGGTCTTAAACACCAAGGACTTGGCCTTTGTCCAAAGTGAGACAAAACTTAGAAAGAGAGAAGATAGAAGGAAAGAACTAGTTGGTCTTCCAAAAATCTTCTCCAGGCTTCCTTGTAGTTTTCTCCTTGATGTGTTGACTTCATTGAAAATTGTAGACTTGATGGTTCTGCAGACTTGCTGATCTTGGTATCACCAGGGTTGGTCTTGAATGTAGCTTAGCCACCATGAAGTCTAATAGAAGAAGGAAGAAAAGAGAGAAGGAAGGAAAGACTTAGAAAAGGTAGGGTGGTTGGTCTTCACGAACTTCCTCTTGATTTCTTCTAAGTAATTTTTCTTCTTGGAGATGCTTCTGGAGTCTTGTTTCTTGATAAGTCCTTCATTGGTCCTTCATGGTTCCCACTAATTCTAACTTAGTATATTTTGGCTAGGAGGGCTAACATGCATCACCTCAAAATTCCTAAGGAGGAATGCCATGTAAGAAGTGCAAATTATTTCTAAGGACTGGAATGCATGCCATGCCATGAAATTATTCTAAGGAATGCAAGCAATGAAAGATGGTCAAAAATGACTAAGGACCAAAGGTCAAACAATGAGTCCAAATAATTTCTAAGGAAAAGTAAACAAACATGGCTGCTAAATTTTCTAAGGAAAATACTTTAAAACAATAGTTGGTAAAATTTCTAAGGACTAACATTTGTCAGAGCAAGTACTTAGAATATTTTCTAAGGAAACAACTAAATTTTCAAGATGCTAAAATTTTCTAAGGACAAGATCTAGTATTAATAAGACGTTGAAAATTTCTAAGGAAATTTCTAAGGAAAAGTGTTGTCAAAATAAATATCAAATAATTTAGAAGGAAGAAAATACTTTGTTTGGAGAGGCAAAATATTTCTAAGTACTTTTTGTAACTAAAGTGATCAAAATATGACTAAGTCATTTTATTAGCCGAATATATGAAGAAAAATAACTTTAATCAATTTTAATTATTAAAATAACACCTAGAAAGCAATTAATCAATATTAACTCAAAAATCGTTAAAAATAATTTTACAAAAATAATAGAGTATTCCTACGGCCAATACTTGGGCATACAAAATTATAGCAAAAAGAGTTTGCTCAAAAATCTATTTTTATAATCAAAATATAGCCAAAATTCTATTTAAACAACTTTTAAAATTTATCTAAATTAATTTGACAAAACACCAAAATAAACATACCAAAAGTTTCTACACATTATAAACTTTCCAAAAATATATTTTTCATAAAATTTGGACAAACGAGTAAAAATTAATAATAGATTTAAAACGCAGGGACTAATCTGTGATGCGCAGGGGCTAAAACGTAAAGAAAACAAAAGAATCTTCAGCGCTGGAGTCCTTGGCCACGTGGCGGGCGCCGATTGGTGCGCGTCTTCAATGCGGGCTACGCGGCGCGGACGCGGACGGGATGCGGACGGACGGACACGGACATGGCGCGGACGGGTGACGCGGGCAGCTTGACGACGTGACGAGATCTGATTGGACGGTACCGCTTCGTCGCGCGGATCTAATCTTGAGGTTGAAGCCAGATCCAACGGCCTAAGTTCTATGGGACCATATGGTTGCCGGTGCGGCTGCCGGCGCTACTCCGACGACGGCAGCTCCATTGCCGGCGACGAGCTAAACGCAAAAAGGAAGAGGACTGGATGCGCGAGTCATACCCTGGGGCGTAGATCGACGCGGCGAAGACGATGGCGTGGTCAGGGAGAAGCTTCGCGTCCTGGTTCGCCGGAGTCGCCGAGGGCGGCTGGAGCTTCGGGTCGAGCTCGAACTGCTCGTTCTGCTGTGAAATAAAATACGGCGCCAGGTCAAAAAGGTGCGCAAGGAAGAATTAAGAAGAACGGAAGGGATGAGGAGGCTCGGGGTGTCCTGTACTCGCCGGAAATTGAAGAACACGACGGCGGCCGTGGCAGCGCTCCGTGGATGATCTCGAGCAGCCTGGGGGCTCTCGGGTTTCGGTTTCTGGGGAAAAATACTGGGGGCTTGTGGGGGTTTATATAGGGGAGAGATGGATGCAAATCTCTTAGCAAATCGCAACGAATTCGGTTCCGATTTTAGCTAGGGTTCGGTTGCGATTTCTTGCGGGAGAAGAAGATGACGATGACGTCATCGTTGGCGTCACCTTGCGGGTCCCGGCTGTCAGTGGGAGAAGGGGAAGGATGGGCTCGTGGGCCGCTGCTGTCCGTCACACGCGCGTTAGGTAAGACATGGGCTTGGCCCATTTAGCTTGGCTTCGTATTTTTTTTGTTCAAAAGCTTTTTTTTCTTTTCCTAAAACTTTTATATCTTTTTAAATACAAAACCAAATTAAGTCAAACCAATTTATATAGTTTTGTAAAAACCAACTCTTTAATTTGAAAACCTCTAATTACATTTCCCAAAACATTTTGTCAACTATATTTTTGAAAAGTGATTAAATGAATTTTTAGACATATTAATGTCATTTGAAAACTATAGGTTTTTTTTTTATAAATTCCTTTGGAAATATAATTTAAACCAAAGCAAAAATATGAGTAATATGATTAATATCACTCACTAAAATAATTTTGTATAAAACTCAAATAGTTTAAAAGGGATTTGATAAATCAAAATGATTTCAGAACTCATTTTAAAATCCATATAAACATTTTCCTTTAAAAGCAAAACTATAAATTTGAAAAATAGGGAATAGGTAAGTAATAGAATAATTCCCATACAAACAAACAATTTACACACCTTTTCAAATAGAAATCATTTTGATTTCCTAACTAAGTTTTTAATAAACAATATGACACTTGATGTTAAAATTTAAAATAGGTTTTAGAACAAACAATTGTGGCTTAAGTAGATCTTAAATACCACAAGATAAACATTTACAATTATTTATATTGCAACAGATTCAAACAATTTCACAAGCAACTCTATCAGAACAAAACATACATAAAAATCGGAAGAAAACTTGGAGCATTCTTTGCTCTACTAATATATTTTCTTAAATATGTTTTCAAGTGGAATTATTATTCCAACTTTTGAAATATCCAAATGCAACCAATGCTATATGATGATGAATGTATGCATGATTTTCTTTTCAAAGCAAAATACATAATAGTTTTCAAGAGTTTTAAATTTTTCTGATTTTTCAACTTTTTGGAAAACTAGGGATGTTACAGAAGCAGAGATTAAATCATGTGCTAGAGCTTTTTAGTTTTTGAAATCATATAGAGAGTAAAAATAATATTTTGAGAGGTGTATGCTAATTGTCAACGAATCAGTAGTAGACAGTATGATATAACCCTTGCCAACCATACTTTTTAAGAGCGGCTCCCATGAAGGACGTTATTTCTACCAGCAAGACAGATCATCCCTCTTTTCTCTTTTGCTTACACATGCAGATGTTTCACTGAAGGCTCAGTTGACAAAATGTGAAGAGATTAAGCGGTTAAAGTTGTAATTAATTGAGACTTGGCACCCCGTTGTCAGCTCTTTTTGCAAAATTAATAGATAAGCGGATATATATGCCGCTAGTCTGGAGGAAACGCCTGATTGACAAGTGAAATAAAGACATCTACCATGTCCTCATGAGCTTGGTAAACAGTGACACAAAAAGGAGTAATAACAATTTTGAATAGTTTAAAGGTAGCACATGAAAAATTTACTTAGAGTGGCAGGAAAATACCACATATAGGTAGGTATGGTGGACACAGATGACATGGATTTTGGCTCAAGGATTTGAATGCACAAGCAGCATTCCTGCTTAGTACAGAGTTTAGGCTAGCAAGGTTATTTAAGCAAACACAGACTATCAACCGGTACACCAAAACCTTATATGACAACATATCAGAAACATTATAAGACTCCACACTGTCTTCCTTGTTAACCAAACCCTTTTACTAGAAAATATCTAGACATTGGGAATTACCACTTATGCAAACCAAATTTCAACAAGCTTTACGGCAGTTCTCTACTAATGGGCTTTACTTACATGATACAAAGGTTTAAACATGACCTACTTAGTAACTCAAAACAATTGACGAGTATCAAATTATCCAAGATAGTGATCTACAAGAGTATGTAAGCGTTTTCCATTATGCCATTACCACATGCAACATTTTCTGTTCCAACCAAACACCAATCAACTTATTTAAACAACTCTTCAAACAAATATAAGTGAAGCAAGAGAGTATTTTTTTAAAAAGAACTAATAGCTCTGAACAAGAGATACATGAAAACAAGAGCTAAAAACTTAACAGCGCTAGATGTGAATACTCAACAAGTATAAGTGAAGAATAGAAGTATTCTAATGAAAAAGCGGAGCGTGTCTCTCTCCCAAACAACAATGCTAGGATCCAATAAGTTGTGATCAGAAAATAAAACATAAACAAAATGAAAATAAAAGCACACAGACGCTCCAAGAACATCACATATGATGTGAAGAAATTAAAATATAGTCTCAGTAGAGATGACCTGATACTTTGTCGATGAAGAAGGGGATGCCCAAGGCATCCCCAAGCTTTGACGCTTGAGTCTTCTTGAAATATGCTGGGGAGATCCATGGGAGCCTCCCCAAGCTTAAGCTCTTCACTCTTCTTGATCTTATTATATCACCCTTCTCTCTTGACACTTGAAAACTTCCTTCACCCCAAACTCAACATAATTCTCATTAGAGGGTTAGTGTATCAAATAAAAAATTCACATGTTCTGTAAAGACACAAACATGACCATCATTTTAAACATTAGTTACTGTTACTAGCCTTATGTGAAGCTCTTCCACCCTTAAAGAATTCCACCTAACACTTGTAATAGAGAGAATGCAAAACAAAAGACAAAATCTGTCCAAACCAGAACAGTCCGTAAAGACTATTTTTTACGGGGCACTTACAATACTCAGATCTAAAAACGTTGAACTAACAAAAGATGCGTACATATATTAGGAATATGCAAAAAAAATTGCAGATTTAAATCACGTTTCTATAATTTTAGGAATTTCGTACAGTGAACAACAGAAATATGTTCCTGCGATGTAACCCCAATTTAGCATCATCTTATCATTAGAGACTTTTCTTGGCACAACAATACGATAAAGTAAAGATACAAAGGAGTTGCTACAGAAGTAAACTAACTCCTTGACTAAAAAAAAAAAGAAAAATTGCAGAAAAAATAAAATGGGTTGCCTCCCATAAGCGCTTCTCTTTAACGCCTTTTAGCTAGGCACAAAGCTTGCATCAAGTGTTACCAAAGATATTGAAATCTCCCAACCTTTCAGTGGGATCATGTTTCTTAATTGGGAAGAAAAACCTTCGATTGATAGGAGCATTAAATTTCATGAACCCATACCTTGCATTGATAAATCCACTTTTTAAGAAGGACCTTCCTAGAACTATATTGTTAGGAGATTTCGCAAGAATCATAAAATTCACAGGAATAGTCTTACTTTGAATAGTAACTTCGACATTATTAATAATCCCCATACTCTTTATGATAGTCCCATCAGTGTGAAAATGAAAAACAGGATAATTGACCATACTATCAAAATTTAATAAATCATAAACCATTTTAGGCATGATAGACATTGTAGAACCAAGATCGCAGTAGGCACGAAATTTCTCACTACCAATACTTATCTCAATGAAGGGTTCCCAATCGTTCTTTAACTCAACTAGGGGTTGCTCTTTGTGGTTCTGGCTCAAATTTAAATCATTAAGTGACTTTTCTATTTTGTAGGCTTTTCCTGCATCATATTCAGAGAAAGTCTCTCCTACCATAACATCTAGGGCATTCTGATATAAAGAGAACAAGCCGAAGTAGAAATTTTTTATAAGAACTCCCAAATCCATCTTAGGCTGTATCTTCCTATGCAGTTCTAACATTCTTCCCCAAGCCTTTTTAAAAGTTTCCCCACTTTTCTATTCAAACATAATGATTTCTCCTACAGGGGGCACAACAGTAAAAGGAGCAGAGCTAGACATGATGACTAAACAGAAAATAAAACTGAAAATAAACTAGATGCAGGAAACTATTTTTTTTGTATTTTGATATTTAAAAGCAAACAAGATAAAATAAAATAAACTAAGCAAGAAAAAACAAAGTAATGAGATTGAAAGCGTGAGACTCCTCTTGCAGAAGCTCCTCTAACTCCCCGGCAACGGCGCCAGAAAATGTGCTTGATGACGTGAAAACATACGTTCGTTGGGAGACCCCAAGAGGAAGGTATGATGTAGTGCAGCATCATTTTTTTCTTAGTATGAAACCAAGGTTGTCGAATCCAGAAGGAATCAGAAGTGCTCTGAACGTTGTTAGCGGCGCCGTTACCCGATCACTGACGTGGAACCTGCACACAACACAATCAAACTACTTTGCCCCAACGAAACAGGAAGGTTGTCAATCTCCCCGGCTTGCTGAAAGCAAAGGATTAAACGTATGGTGTGGAAAATAGTATTAATTGCAGAAAGTAAAAGAGAACAGATGTTTGCAGTTGGTGGTTTTATCAGTGTAAAAGAATGGACCGGGGTCCACAGTTCACTAGTGGTGTCTCTCCATAAAAGATAACTAACATGCTGGGTAAACAAATTACAGCTGGGCAATTGACAAATAATGAACGCATGACAATGCATTTATATGACAAGATGATTACTATGATATTTAATCGGGCATTACATCAAGATACATAGACCGTTATCCAACATCATCTATGACTAATAATCCACCGCCAGGTTAACATCCGTGTCCCCCATTGGTATTAAGTTGCAAGCAACAGATAATTGCATTAAGCAAAGTGTGTAATGTAAACAACACAAATGACCGTAGACATAGCATTGTTGTTTTATCCCTAATGGCAACATCACATCCACAACCTTTGATGTTTCTGTCACTCACCCAGATTACTGGAGGCATGAACCCACTATCGAGCATAAATACTCCCTCTTGGAGTTAAAAGCATCTACTTGGCCAAAGCATCTACTAATAACGGAGAGCATGCGAAATCATAAACAACATATAAAGATAGATTGATAATCAACTTGATTATAGTATCAATATTCATCGGATCCTAGCAAACACAACATGTAGCATTACAATCAGATGATCTTGATCATGATAGGCAGCTCACAAGATCTAAAGATGATAGCACAAAGTGGAGAGACAACCATCTAGCTACTGTTATGGACCCGTAGTCCAAGGATGAACTACTCACGCATCACTCCAGAGACAGACATGGCGATGTAGAGCCCTCCGGTGATGATCTCTCCTCCGGCAGAGTGCCAGGAAGAGTTTCAAAACCCTCCCGAGCTAGGGTTGATGACGATGGCGGCTCTGGAACTTTTTGTGGAATAATGCTCGGGTATTTAGGGTTTTCGGGGCAGGAGAAATAAATAGGCGAAGGGGCGGCGTCGGGGGGCAACCGAGGGGCCCACACCACCCCTCGGCGCGCCTGGCATGGGGGCCGCGCCCTAGGTTGGTGTGGCCGCCCTCTGGCGCCTCTCTGTCTCCCCTTTGGACTCCGTGGATGTGTTGGTGAAATAGGGACCTCCGTTGATTTTTGTCCAATTTCGAAAATATTCCCCGACTAGTTTTTCTGAAACGGAAAAACAGCAGAAAATAGGAACTGACATTGTGGCATCTTGTTAATAGGTTAGTCCAAAAAAATGTGAAAAAATGCTGTGAAGTTTATAAAACATGTATCAATAGGCATAATATCAACATGGAACATTAAAAATTATAGATACGTTTGAGACGTATCAACTTGCAACTTAATATTTTCGGGTGACATGTTGGATAGCGATCCCGGGTGGATAATTAGTCATCGATGCAATTAGATAACGGTCTATGTATTTTTACGTAATGCCCATATTAAATGAAACGGTGAACCATGCATCATGATAGTATTGTGTTGCACCCATGTTTGTCAATTGTCTCGCTGTAATTTGTTTACCCAACACGTTTATCTTTTGGAGAGACACCACTAGTGAACTGTGGACCCCGGTCCTATTTTGCTATATTGCCTACAACCGTTTTAATAGCTTTTACTAGTCATTTGCTCGCTGGTCATTTTTGCTTTCATATTATTTTCCACCATACGTTTAATCTTTTGTGTTCAGCAAGCCGGAGGGATTGACAACCTCTCTGTTTCGTTGGGCAAAGTAGTTTGTTGGTGTGTGCGTAGGTCCACGTCAACACGCAATAAAGTTTCTGACACCATTGCCATTGTCACCTTTCCAAAGCCTTCTCCAAATCCTACTGAATTGATAACCTTGGTTTTGTAATCAAGGAAAAACTTGCTGCTGAACTACATCAAACCTTACACTTGGGGTCTCCCAGCGAACGTGTTATTCCACGCCATCATTGGGCCTAATCAGGCTTTGTTGGGCTCGAACCGGATTTTTGCAGCCTAACTCAGGCTGAGCTCGGGCCTGGACTTTTCTGTGTCGGGCTTTTTAGGCCCGCCCCAGCCCGAGCCCGCCCCGGCCCGAGAAATGCCCAGGTATAGCGGTGCACGCCTATCCGATGTTGTTAGCGAGGAGGAGCTCTTATTGGGACTAGCATAAAACTATTACCCCCTCCATACTCAATAGGTGGTGCAAAAAAACTTGCTCGTATACAAAGAATGGTTCACTCTGGGGTTAATGTGGACAAAAATTTCCTAGGATACCCTCTCAATTCTCATGCGAAATTTGTTTGATCCTAATGTTGTATCCCGCCCCCCCCCCCCCCCCCCCCCCCCCCCCCCCCCCCTCCTCTTTCTCTCTCAAGCCGAGGACAATATGTGTACATGCCCGCAGACTAGCTAGCATGGCGTGATTGCAACTAATAGATCCTTGATATTGGTTTATAGACCTACATTGTAAGTATTTTATCGCAATTCAGTTTATGTCTGAAGTTGCTGAATATGTAGGAGTACTTACCAATGATAACATTCTTTGAGAGGTGAACCCGAGATAAAATTATCGAGAGTGAGTCTACGAGGGAGATTACATAATTACTCGTTTCTACTAACGTTCCGAATATTATTTGCTTTCGTCGAACCATAATGTCAATGGCTCAAACTAACTTCGCGTGCCTTGCAAGAGGGGTTGGGATGTCCCGACACCATCACCACAAACTCCCCTTTAGTAGTAGTAGTAAAATATGAAAACCAAAAAGTCACACAAATTCTGAAGTTCCTAGAAAATGTGGATGCATCCGCTAGTCATAATCTCCGGTAGATGATTGCATTTGCCGATCTGCAGTCGCATGAGTGTTTGTTCCCGGTTGTTCTGTAACGACGAAATTATTTATGTCAAAGTATGAATGTGGCCTTGCCGGGCTACAAGACTTGACATGGATTGGGCAGCAAACTGCCAGCCATGTTGTACTTCAGCCCGTAACGAAATGTGGATCCCCTTTGGCTGCCCCGTCCGCGTCTCCCTCCGCTGGGGAGGTCGTGTTTTATTGCCGCCGGGGCCGGCCGGCCGGCGGTTGCCCTTCGCCGGCCGTACATGAACCGGCCGGTGTCTGCGTCGCCATTGACGTTGCTGCTTCGCCTGGGACTCCAGTACTCCACACAGGCAGGTATAACTAGCACACTACGCTGTACCACCGTCACTCTCGTGGACAGCCACCCGGTCCGAGTCCTGTGCCAGCATACAGATCAGCCGTCGCCGTCTCCGGCCGGCGACATGTCTGTACTTGGAGCCTCCCACAGCATTTCTTCCATGCAACCAGTACGTATGATGATACACTCATATGTACGTACAGATATCTACATCGACATCTTCAATTCGGGAAAAGGAATATCCAGCTCTCCAAGCGCGGAATCATGCGGCGCATCCTCCCACGACGGGACCTTCGTGCCCAGTCGTGTTCGGCTTAAAGAAATGGAGTGCACAGGCTGTGTTGCTAAGACATGCGTCGCCACGAGCTGACACGAACGATTTGCCCCATGCCGCTAAGGCTGAGATCGATCTTCAGTTTCCTCAAAATGTGTTGTGCATTTACATGTTCATGCCGTACTGATCTCGGCCTGAAGATTATTCGAGATCTGATGAGAATGAGATACTGATCATTCGAGCTCTGATGAGATACTGTTCGGGGTCAGAGTTCAAGATGCGATCTCGAGCTGGCTGCATCCTTTGCACCTTCGACGAAACTGCACATGATTATACATACAAAATGTGTTGTGTATACATGCTTCGTATCACTGGGAAGTTTATGCATAACAACGGAACTTATTATTAGTGGGTGGGTGCTTTCCTTCATTAATTAGCACGAGGGCGTTATAAGATATGGCATCGATATCTGTCGAAAGCATGTCCTGTCCCAGCACAGTCGTACGTCTTGCACTTGATTTCCGACTTCGTTGTTTTCGAAAAGGACCCTGCTATTAAAAGAAACATCGAACAGTCAAAATATTTTTTTAAAACGAAAATTAAAATGAGATTCTTTAGATGTCCTTTGTCTTCAACCTCCTCCCTGAGCCAGTCTGACGTTGGTTGTGGACAGAAAGTCGCCGAACGGGTCAAGAAGATCACATCCGTCCCGGAGCTGAAGAAGAAGGATGAACCGCCGATGAAGCTCCACGACGATCCAGAGATCGTCACCGCCCAACAGAAATCCTTGAGAAACACACCACTCCCACAAGCTTCTCGACGTCGCCGCCGAGATGGGACTGAAGCCGAGGAGACCTTATTGAAAGAGACGCCGCCACCACCATCAGAACGCCGCCCCCAACAAACATTGACACGAAAACCAGAAAGCGGTGACCTCCCGTCGACGAGGGCCGAGATCCACCGCACCTCCATGGCCCGAAGGCCACAGAGGTGGGGCAGATTGGCGGCGGCACCGACAGGAGGCGAGGGAACCCTAGATCTCTTGGGAGCTCTCATGCCAGGGGCGTACCGCTTCATATTTCCAACATCGTTTCGATCATGAAAAGGAAATGTGCTTCAGGTACAAGCTAGCTAGACATTTGGATTCATTTGTATTTGGGCTAGCTAGCTAGTAGTAGGTAGGTACATTTGCAGTTAAAAGTTTCAAGAAGAGAATGTTAGCAATTGAGATGCTCTTGGAATATTACTTCGTGAGAAGAACTCATGGAATATTGGTCGGTGGAGCTTTATATACGTGCTCTGATGCGTTGGCCAATTAGCTGGGATTCTCACAAGGGTTGGTACAGATCAGCACCTTGCGTAGATCTCAAAAAAAAAAAAAAAAAAACTAGCGTCCAATTGTGCATGCACGCATCTTATTTCGTTGGTTCGGTGAAGAAATCTAGAGTTTGGCTGAGCGAGATACACATGTAGAAGTATATATGTGAGTGATTATATATTAACGACGTAGAAATATATTATTTCCAGTTTTCTCCATGGAGATCTCCTAATTTCTTTGTATTTGCAACTCAGATCCGATGATTTTTTAGCATCTTGTAGATAGTTATTTTTCAATGTTTAAGTACTAATTAGTGCATGTTTACCCGTAAAAATCTACTAAACGGTACTCTTTACTGCATATTTTTCATGCGAACCAGCTGCTTTGTTTCTTACAAACTATAGTTGTCTGAACCAGTTGTGCTTTTCGTACAGTTGATAAGGATGCAATAGACAAGGATGCAGTTGAGAACGGTGCAGTTGAGATTCTCGACAAAAAAAACGATGCAGTTGACAGAATGTCGTTGAGAGTGGTGTATCTAAGAGAGACATAGTGCATAAGGATGCATCCGATAACATGTTTCAACTTCATCGTGTGTCTCAATTACATCATTTTAATCGAATCACGTTTATTCCAAGTGTTTACTAGCTAAGAAACTACTTCAAAATAGTCCTTAAAAAAACTATAGAAGTATTGGCACGATTGATGCTCTATCTCGCCAAAGAACCACATTTTTAGTTTTTTAGCATCGACTTAAGAAAAGTCTTTTCTCAGTTGCATGAATCAGTAAAATCGTAGGATTATAGGGACGATCACCGCGCTATCTCCCCGAAGCAAATAACAACGTTGATTTCCAATTTATCCCAATATTAAAAAAATTTCTTTGTACATTTCCATTCAGCATGATTATTTTATACTAACCATACATTAAATAAAAGAAAATAATAGTACAAAATACAAACATAATGAACCAGAAGAAATGCCAAAAACAGCATACATTTCTTCAGCTCCTTTTTCAGGATTCTTACATTTTCTTTTCCATTTTCTTCCTTTTAGCCTGAAGAATATGTGAGAAGAATGGAACACAAGAGACGAGAGTAGATATATATGTGCAAAAACAGATCTTAAGACGAATGGTAAGAGCTTCTACTACAACAGCGGTTGGTGCATATTTATTGAACTATGTTAAATGCATGGAAGGTCCATTTGAACTGATTATGATAACATACATACACATACGTTTGATGGTTGTCCCATATTCATCTTCTCTCCTACTAAATAACTTTTAATACTTGTTTCCATGATGACCCGCCGGATCCGTGCATGACTCGCTTGTTACTAAATAACTTTTGGTACTTGATTCCATGCGACAATACGATCCTCGCTATTAAATTTTACCGTCACCATTACGTCGCACAACCGAGATTTGTGATATGCACTACGGGAAACCGTCAAAACGCCGACGGCGGCCCGCCGTCGGCGTAGCAATGATCGCCGTCGGCCGCCGTCGGTGTATCGGCGTCGGCGTAGGATGCTGTCGGCGTATGCAAAATGCTGTCGGCATATCCGTTGCCTTCGGCGTTGCCTCAGTGGGTCCCACAAAACGGACGTCGAACGTCTCCGTCTGCTCCACCTATACGCCGACGGCAGTGCCGTCGGCCTAGGAGTCCACGTGTGCTGATTTGGTGCGTCTGGGAGGAGCCTGACGCCGACGGCATTGCCGTCGGCGTAGGTATGACCATATGGTTCTCCAGCGTCGACGTGGCGTCATCCTGTGCGTCCCACAGCATCCTACGCCGACGGCAATGGCCTTGACCATATTTTCAGTTTCTGGAACTTTTTGCTGCTGGTTTCTAGCGCATTTTAAATACAATTAAAATTGCACAAATTATAAAACATCACAGAAACATCAAATAAAACATCACATACATATCCAAATGACACAAACATGATTCAAATTCATCCAAGCATTCATACAAACTCCAAACAAGTTCGAATTCACACACGCTACACCCGAACACATCCTACACCTCCCGAGAGCCCGAGGCCGATGATTCCTTGCCTCATCTTGGTCAATCACCTGCGTTGAGAAAGGATAAACTTTTAAGCATGTTGAAAAATGTAGTAAATAAGAATAAAGACGTAATGCAATTAAAAAGAAGCATGTTGAAAGACTAAGCATGTTGAAAAGTAAATAGTACGCAAAAGGACATAAAATACCCTCACCCCTAATCATCACTCTCATAGTTAAGTCCTGGGTTCTCATCATCACTATCAACATCACTATCACGAGTGTTGTATATTGGAACCTCCTCGCATGATGGAGTGTCCAACGCGGCTTCATTGGGTCCATCTGATGTTCCCGACCACATTTCAACCGTGAATTGACTAAAAGGAGAAAATACGTATTAGAACGAAATCATGTTAGTAGTTGCAAAGTAATTTGTTCCCCATTTTACCTAAGGAAACTGCCCTCTTCTCCCTGTTCGTCGTGGGTCACTTCCTTCATGTTCATAAGCACATAGAGCATTATGCACTCCAGCTCATCATTGGTCAAGTTATACCTTGTTGGGCCACCGCTCTTGCCACCGGGACACTGGAAGAGGACGAGCTTGGGGTCTCGCTTGGGCTCGTCGACATTGTACCGAGAGGCCTGGTTATGCATAGTGGGAACATCATCGGGGTAGTACGTTAGCCTGGCGTCTGCCATCTCCTGGAGGATAGTTGCCTCGGCTATGCATGACTCAATCTTATTTTTGTTTCCACATTTGGTTCGAATATACTTAAACTCTCTCTCAATACAAAACTGCCAACGAAACTGCACCGGTCCACCCAAGAGTACCTCGTTCGCAAGATGCACAACAAGATGTGTCATCGGAGTAAAGAAGCCTGGCGGAAATATCGTCTCTAAGTTGCACAGCAACTCCGGCACTAGTTCATGCAGCTTCTGAATAATCAGGGGACATGCTTGCTTAGCACAGAGCGTGCGGAAGAAATGGCTCAACTCTTTTACAACATGCAAGGGTTCACATACACTTCTAATAGGTAGGGGCCTATCCCGCCCGAGTACGTGTAGATCGAGTCGTGTCCCATGTTCTACCCCGACCCGAGACGGAATAGACGGAATTTCGGCAGCATCTACATTTTGAATAAACGCATCTTCGCCGTGGAGGGCTCGGCAGAGGGGCGGCGTCGGCGGCGCACCGTGGAGGGACTCGCCGTGGAGGGCTCGGCAGAGGGACTCACCGTGGAGGGCTCGGCAGAGGGGCGGCGCCGGCGGCGCACCGGGACACCACGAGCGGCGCGGGGAGGAGTCGAGGAGGCAGGAGGGCCGGCGACGGAGCGGCAGGAGGCACCACGAGCGGCGCGGGGAGGAGGGCCGGCGACGGAGCGGCAGGAGGCACCACGAGCGGCGTGGGGAGGAGGGCCGGCGACGGAGCGGCAGGAGGCGACGGAGCTTGGCACGGCGCGAGAGATGTGCAGCGTGGCTGGGTGGATAAGGTGGAGATGGGCGGTGCGGGGCGGTAGGATATTTGTGGCTGGGTAAGGTGGACCTACGCCGACGGCAATGCCGTCGGCGTTCTCTTTTTCCTTTTTTTAATATTATTTAATTTTAATATTGTAAATCATTAGAATTTATTACATTATAAATTTGTAGAGTTTTTTTATAATTTATTTTATTATATCGTATGACCACACGCAAATTTTTAAGTGATTCCGACACTTTAGCTATCCGGTTTTATTGCGTCGAAAGGGGATAGGCCAGTGGACTTTTTTGCTTGGTTGTGTTAGGTTAGGCCATAGGAAGGTGAGAAACCAAAGTCTACCCCAAATCAACACAAGATTCCATCTGGTTCTCCCGAAACGGGGGTTCACCTATAAGTGCAGAAAATCACTAGAGAGAAAGTGAAGCCGGTGAGCCGGTCACACCCCGGAGTAGGATATTGCACATTTACAACACACAACACACTTGTATACATATGGCATGGCACAACCTAGGTTTTGGTGGGGTTCCGACGCTCCGATGCCCCGCTTCGGCGAAACCCCGAATCCGCTGGGAAAACCCTAACGTTTTCGTCTACCCCCATAGACGTGCGTCGAAAGGGGGTAGGCCAGTGGAGTTTTCTGCTTGGTTGTGTTAGGTTAGGCCATAGGATGGTGAGAAACCAAAGTCTACCCCAAATCAACACAAGATTCCATCCGGTTCGCCCGAAACGGGAGTTTTCACCTCCAAGTGCAGAAACTCGCTAGAGAGAAAGTGAGGCCGGTGAAGCCGGTCACACCCCGGAGTAGGATATTGCACATTTACAACACACAACACACTTGTATACATATGGTATGGCACAACCTAGGTTTTGGTGGGGTTCCGACGCTCCGATGCCCCGCTTCGGCGAAACCCCGAATCCGCTGGGAAAACCCTAACGTTTTCGTCTACCCCCATAGACGTGCGTCGAAAGGGGGTAGGCCAGTGGAGTTTTCTGCTTGGTTGTGTTAGGTTAGGCCATAGGAAGGTGAGAAACCAAAGTCTACCCCAAATCAACACAAGATTCCATCCGGTTCGCCCGAAACGGGAGTTTTCACCTCCAAGTGCAGAAACTCACTAGAGAGAAAGTGAGACCGGTGAAGCCGGTCACACCCCGGAGTAGGATATTGCACATTGACAACACACAACATACTTGTATACATATGGTATGGCACAACCTAGGTTTTGGTGGGGTTCCGACGCTCCGATGCCCCGCTTCGGCGAAACCCCGAATCCGTTGGGAAAACCCTAACGTTTTCGTCTACCCCCATAGACGTGCGTCGAAAGGGGTAGGCCAGTGGAGTTTTCTGCTTGGTTGTGTTAGGTTAGGCCATAGGAAGGTGAGAAACCAAAGTCTACCCCACATCATCACAAGATTCCATCCGGTTCGCCCGAAACGGGAGTTTTCACCTCCAAGTGCAGAAACTCACTAGAGTGAAAGTGAGGCCGGTGAAGCCGGTCACACCCCGGAGTAGGATATTGCACATTTACAACACACAACACACTTGTATACATATGGTATGGCACAACCTAGGTTTTGGTGGGGTTCCGACGCTCCGATGCCCCGCTTCGGCGAAACCCCGAATCCGGTAGGAAAACCCTAACGTTTTCGTCTACCCCCATAGACGTGCGTCGAAAGGGGGTAGGCCAGTGGACTTTTTTGCTTGGTTGTGTTAGGTTAGGCCATAGGAAGGTGAGAAACCAAAGTCTACCCCAAATCAACACAAGATTCCACCCGGTTCTCCCGAAACGGGAGTTTTCACCTCTAAGTGCAGAAAATCACTAGAGAGAAAGTGAAGCTGGTGAAGCCGGTCACACCCCGGAGTAGGATATTGCACATTTACAACACACAACACACTTGTATACATATGGCATGGCACAACCTAGGTTTCGGTGGGGTTCCGACGCTCCGATGCCCCGCTTCGGCGAAACCCCGAATCCGCTGGGAAAACCCAAACGTTTTCGTCTACCCCCATAGACGTGCATCGAAAGGGGGTAGGCCAGTGGAGTTTTCTGCTTGGTTGTGTTAGGTTAGGCCATAGGAAGGTGAGAAACCAAAGTCTACCCCAAATCAACACAAGATTCCATCCGGTTCGCCCGAAACGGGAGTTTTTACCTCCAAGTGCAGAAACTCACTAGAGAGAAAGTGAGGCCGGTGAAGCCGGTCACACCCCGGAGTAGGATATTGCGCATTTACAACACACAACACACTTGTATACATATGATATGGCACAACCTAGGTTTTGGTGGGGTTCCGACGCTCCGATGCCCCGCTTCGGCGAAACCCCGAATCCGCTGGGAAAATCCTAACGTTTTCGTCTACCCCCATAGACGTGCGTCGAAAGGGGGTAGGCCAGTGGACTTTTTTGCTTGGTTGTGTTAGGTTAGGCCATAGGAAGGTGAGAAACCAAAGTCTACCCCAAATCAACACAAGATTCCATCCGGTTCTTCCGAAACGGGAGTTTTCACCTCCAAGTGCAGAAACTCACTAGAGAGAAAATGAAGCCGGTGAAGCCGGTCACTCCCCGGAGTAGGATATTGCATATTTACAATACACAACACACTTGTATACATATGGTATGGCACAACCTAGGTTTTGGTGGGGTTCCGACGATCCGATGCCCCGCTTCGGCGAAACCCCGAATCCGCTATTGTACGGTCGGGTTCCGGAAACTCAAACCGTTATTTTATGCGGGTGCGATACCGATATTGGGAGAGAAATTATAGATCCAATTTATATATAAATTATACCTACTCTAAACCCTAAACCCTACACAAATAAATAAAAAAGGAACAGTATACAAGTACGCCGACGGCATTGCCGTCGGCGTATCAACGCAGTTACACGTCCATCCCCGATCCGTCATGGTGGGCGTGCGTACGCCGACGGCCTCCTGTACGCTGACGGCGGTTCATAGGCCGACGGCTTGTTGGTCGTATGCCCTAGCTCGTGCTGTACGCCGACGGCCCCGACATTTGGCCGTCGGCGTATAGGGAGGCCGTCGGCGTTTTGACGGTTTCCCGTAGTGATGACCGTCGACTATTAAGTTGACTGGCGTCCATTGCATGCGCCGCATAGCCGAGAGTTATAGTAGGACTGTCGGCCATTGCGACATGTAGCCTAGAGTTGCAATATGGAGGTCGGCTAGAAAAGCTAATCCCCGTCTCAAAACCGTTGAATATTAGTACAAACCATCAGCCATTTGGTTGGATAACAGAGTTTGCTATTTCTGTCGCATAATTGACTGTACTGTCAGTTACTGGCAGTCATATACCCGAAAGTTTATCATAATAGTCGATGGACCATCGGCTAGATATTAATTAACGTCGTCAGAAATAAGGAGATCTCTAGTGATGAATTCCCTTACTTAATTACCAAGGTGGAGATAGCTAGTTGTATTTTCTACGTAGAATGTTGGTTAAATCGGATTGAAATGGAAAGGAGGGTGTATTTACGTGTAACTCCTAATAATTTAAGGTACATAGTATGATATACGTGAATGCATGTAATTTGCATTGATCTGATGTTTACAACTGGGCGGTGTGGTGGCAGGAGGAGACATATGTTATTTTGTGATGATCCAAATTTGTATATACTGATAAAGGCCAGTTTGTGACGAAGGAGAGCGGAGCGCCCCGGAGTCAGAAGTTGGCTTATGACCGTGGTCCAATCCGTGGCGGCCGCACGGAGGGGGTGTGGGGGCGGCAGCTCCCGCGGTTCGGTACGAGTTGTATACGAGTTATGTACGGTTCGAGTTGTACTCGACTTGGAGATCACGTTACCGACCTAGGTTAGGTCAGGTTCCTATAAATACGTCTTGTAAGCCGCCGGTTTGGGATAAGCCACATATTGTAAATCCCCGGCGTTGTAACCTCACCCGAAATAGTGAAGTATTGCTGGCTGGCGCCCGTGGTTTTTTTCCTCTCCATTGTCGGAGGGGTTTTTCCACGTTAAAATCTCGTGTCCCCGTTGGTTTGATCTTGCTTAACTTCATCGTTGATTTCCTATTGCGTGTAACAAGTGGTATCAGAGCCCAGGTTTTGCAGCTTAGGGTTTTGCGATGGGATCGATGAAGTTTGATCTGCCGTTGCTGGACTACAAAACGAGATTTTCGTTGTGGCAAGTGAAGATGCGAGCGATCCTCTCACAAGCATCGGATCTTGATGAGGCGCTAGATGCGTTCGGAGAGAAGGCCGAAAGAGACTGGACTCCGGATGAGAAACGCAAGGATCGTAAGGCTTGGTCATTAATTCAGCTTCATCTATCTAATGATATCTTGCAAGAGGTGCTGCAGGAGAAATCCGCCGCAGCTTTGTGGCTCAAGCTGGAATCGATCTGCATGTCAAAGGATCTAACCAGCAAGATGCACGTGAAGATGAAGTTGTTTACGCACAAGATGCAAGAAGGTGGTTCGGTGATGAATCACTTGTCGATCTTCAAGGAGATCGTGGCCGACCTAGCGTCGATGGAGGTAAAATATGAAGATGAAGATTTAGCTCTTCTATTGCTATGTTCGCTGCCTAGTTCCTTTACAAATCTGCGAGATACTATACTCTTAAGCCGTGATACACTAACCCTGGCGGAAGTTTATGAGGCCCTGCAAACAAGGGAAAAGATGAAGAGTATGGTGCAGTCTGACTCATCGTCCTCCAAAGGTGGCGATGCGTTGCAGGTTCGAGGCAGGACTGAACAGCGAGACAACAACTACAACAACTACAACAGAGACAAGAGCAAGGACAACAGAGGCCGTTCAAAGTCCAAGGGACGAGATAAGTTCTGCAGGTACTGTAAGAAAACTAATCATACTATTGAGGATTGTTGGAAAGTGCAGAACAAGGAGAGAAGGAACGGTACCTACCAACCGAAGAAAACTGACGGTAATGGTAAGGCTGATGTTGTTGCTGCTGAGGCTGATGTGGTTGCTGGTGAAAGTTCTGATGGTGATTGTCTAGCTGTGTTTTCTGCGTGTGTTACTCGTGCTGATGAATGGATCCTAGATACTGCATGTTCCTTTCATATTTGCTGTAACAAAGACTGGTTCAGTTCTTATGAGTCTGTGCAGGCAGGAGATTTCGTGCGTGTGGGCAACGATAACAAATGTTACATTGCTGGCGTCGGTTCTGTACAGATCAAGACGCATGATGGCATGACACGCACGTTGGATGGAGTAAAACACATACCAACCATGGCGAGAAACTTGGTTTCTCTCAGTACCCTTGACTGTGACGGGTACAAGTATACCGGAGGGGATAAACGCCTAAAGGTATCTAAAGGTTCACTTATTGTCATGATAGGTGATATGAATTCTGCCAAGTTATATGTTCTTAGAGGTAGCACTCTGCCTAGTACTTTTGCTGCTGCTGTTACTAAAGATGATCCAAGTAAAACTAACCTTTGGCACATGAGACTTGGACATATGAGTGAACTGGGGATGGCAGAATTGGTCAAGAGAGAACTTCTGAAGGACTGCAATATGAGTAAGTTGCCGTTCTGTGAGCACTGCGTTTTTGGTAAGCACAAACGAGTTAAATTCAATGCTTCCGTTCATACCACGAAAGGTACACTTGATTATGTACATGCTGATTTATGGGGGCCGTCACGTAAGCCCTCTTATGGTGGTGCTCGGTATATGCTTACTATCATTGATGATTACTCTAGAAAGGTTTGGCCTTATTTCCTGAAAACTAAAGATGCTACTTTTGCTGCTTTTAAAGAGTGGAAAGTTATGATTGAAAGGCAAACTGAGAGGAAGGTGAAATTGCTTCGTACTGACAATGGTGGCGAATTTTGTTCGCATGACTTTGATGATTATTGTGCGCAGGAAGGCATTGTCAGGCATCACACCATCCCGTACACGCCTCAGCAAAATGGTGTAGCTGAGCGGATGAACAGGACGATCATCTCCAAGGCTCGCTGCATGTTGTCCAACGCTCGCATGAACAAGCGTTTTTGGGCTGAGGCTGCCAACACCGCCTGCTACTTGATAAACAGGTCACCATCCATCCCTCTTGACAAGAAGACTCCTATTGAGGTATGGTCTGGTGAGACAGCTGATTATTCACAACTGAAAGTTTTCGGTTGCACTGCCTATGCTCATGTTGATAATGGAAAGTTAGAGCCTAGAGCTATTAAGTGTTTATTTCTTGGTTATGGTTCTGGAGTAAAAGGATATAAGTTGTGGAACCCTGAAACTAAGAAGGCATTCATGAGCAGGAGTGTTGTTTTTAATGAATCTGTCATGTATTGGGATAGCTTGTCTACTGATATTGTGCCAGATTTTGCTGTTGAGGAAGAACCACAGGTTCGTGTGCAGGTGGAGCACCTGAATAAGGAGCAAACTGAAATTAATGAGGAGGAACCTGAAATTGATGAGGAGGAAATTGTGCCACCCTCACCTCCTGTTATACAGCAACCATCCATTGCTGTTGATCGGCCAAGGAGAAATATTGTTCGACCTACCCGTTTAATTGAAGAGTGTAACATTGTTAATTATGCTCTGAGTTGTGCAGAACAGGTGGAGAACGAACATGAGCCTTCCACTTATACGGAGGCAATTGGCTCAGTGACCGCGTGAAGTGGATATCCGCAATGCAAGAAGAGATGCAGTCACTTGAGAAAAATGGCACATGGGAAGTTGTGCGTCTGCCCAAGCAGAAAAAGGCCGTGCGTTGCAAGTGGATCTTCAAGAAAAAGGAAGGTCTCACGCCTACTGAACCCGCAAGATTCAAGGCAAGGTTAGTTGCGAAAGGATTTAGTCAGATACCTGGAATTGACTATAATGATGTGTTCTCCCCAGTTGTTAAGCATAGTTCCATTCGCACATTCTTTAGTATTGTTGCTATGCGTAATCTTGAGCTTGAGCAGTTAGATGTAAAGACTGCGTTTTTGCATGGAGAACTTGAGGAGGAGATATACATGGACCAGCCAGAAGGGTTCATAGTGCCTAGTAAGGAGGATTTCGTGTGCAAGCTAAAGAAGTCCCTTTACGGTTTGAAACAGTCCCCTCGACAATGGTATAAAAGGTTTGATTCTTTTATGATGTCACGTGGTTTTAAGAGGTCTGAATATGACAGCTGCGTGTACATTAAATTTGTTGATGAATCGCCTATATACTTGTTATTATATGTTGATGATATGTTGATTGCTGCCAAGAGCATGAAGGAAATCACTACCTTGAAGAAACAATTGAGTAGTGAATTTGAGATGAAGGATCTTGGAGCTGCTAAGAAGATTCTCGGTATGGAAATTACTAGAGACAGAAAATCTGGTGTGTTATTTCTTAGTCAGCAAAATTACATTAAGAAGGTTCTTCATCGTTTCAACATGCATGATTCTAAATCAGTTGGTACTCCAATTGCTCCGCACTTTAAGTTGTCATCTTCACAATGTCCTAGTTCAGTTGAAGATGTTGAGTACATGTCCAAAGTTCCATACTCTAGTGCTGTTGGTTCTTTAATGTATGCCATGGTTTGTTCTCGTCCAGATTTATCATATGCTATGAGTCTGGTTAGTAGATATATGGCTAATCCTGGTAAGGAGCATTGGAAAGCTGTTCAGTGGGTTTTCAGGTACCTACGTGGAAGTAGTGATGCATGTTTGAAGTTTGGCAAGACTGAGAAGGGACTTGTTGGCTATGTGGATTCAGATTTTGCTGCCGATTTGGATAAGAGACGGTCCCTTACAGGTTATGTTTTTACAGTTGGTAGCTGTGCCGTGAGCTGGAAGGCAACATTGCAGGCTGTTGTTGCTCAATCAACCACTGAAGCAGAATACATGGCTATTGCAGAAGCTTGCAAAGAATCTGTTTGGTTGAAAGGTTTGTACGCTGAGCTTTGTGGAGATAATTCTTGCATTGATCTTTTCAGTGACAGTCAAAGTGCCATATACCTTACTAAGGATCAGATGTTCCATGAGAGAACAAAACACATTGACATCAAATACCATTACATCCGAGAGGTTGTTGCTCAAGGTAAATTAAAGGTATGCAAGATTAGTACTCATGATAATCCTGCTGATATGATGACAAAGCCGGTTCCTGTTGCTAAGTTTGAGCTTTGCTCGAGCTTAGTTGGTATAACTGTTTAGCCCAAGAGGCTAGTTGGCGCCGAAAGTATGTTTCTTTGTTGTTACAGGGTAAAGGTCCGTGTCATGCTACAAGATGGAATTTGTCTCAAGGTGGAGTGTTATTTTGTGATGATCCAAATTCATATATACTGATAAAGGCCAGTTTGTGACGAAGGAGAGCGGAGAGCCCGGAGTCAGAAGTTGGCTTATGACCATGGTCCAATCCGTGTCGGCCGCACGGAGGGGGTGCGGGGGCGGCAGCTCCCGCGGTTCGGTACGAGTTGTATACGAGTTATGTACGGTTCGAGTTGTACTCGACTTGGAGATCACGTTACCGACCTAGGTTAGGTCAGGGTTCCTATAAATACATCTTGTAAGCCGCCGGTTTGGGATAAGCCACATATTGTAAATCCCCGGCGTTGTAACCTCACCCGAAATAGTGAAGTATTGCTGGCTGGCGCCCGTGGTTTTTTTCCTCTCCATTGTCGGAGGGGTTTTTCCACGTTAAAATCTCATGTCCTCGTTGGTTTGATCTTGCTTAACTTCATCGTTGATTTCCTATTGCGTGTAACAACATATTTGTGTACCGACTGCTGTTCGCGGACACGTCCGGACGCGTCTGCGGATATATAGATCGACGACTTCTCCCAATCCAGTTGGAGATGCTCTAATCAAGGGAGTTTCAAGAACAGCAAAGTAATGTTATTGGAGCATTCCCGATGCTTCCTATTCTCATACCCACACACTTCCCAGTTGGGTTATCGTTGTCATGAGTAATTCCTAGACTCCATTCAAACATATGGATGATAACACTAGTTGCATGGATAAGCCAATGTAGACTGCACAAAGGAAAAATGCGAGAAGAATAGAACACAAGAGAGTAGATATATATGTGCAAGAAATAATTAAGACAAGAGGTAATATCTTCTATAATAGCAATGGTTGGTGTGAGTCTACTGAACAATGTTGAAGTAGTTGAGTTAGTTGAGTTAATGCAATGAACATAATGATAACATGTATACACACATGTGTACTTCTGATACGTGTTCCATGCTCTCTCGCTAGAATGAAGATCCAAATCATCCATCTTCTCTCCGTCTACCAAATAACTTTTATTTTTCAGATCATGTTATGATGATATCATGCATCTTCTATATTAATGCTAGAGAAAAAAGGAACTATAGTCCACGTTGTGATGATATGATGCATCTTATTTTCAATTGGGATGTGGTGTAAGTGTTTAATTCTTACAGGATACTTGGTTAGGAGATTTACCGCTATCCCAATAGTATCCGTTCCTATATAATATTGTTACCGAAAGAAGTTTTTGTCCAAAGTATTTTATCTATATCTCCCCTGTAGGAGGTCTCTAACCTGTAAGAAATGTAATAGTTGGATGCACCTTGTTCAAAGGTTGATGATGGTACATTTAAGGGATGAATCGAAGGAAATTATGTGGAAGCTCACTATGACATGGTCCTTTACAGTTAAATCAATGTATGCCGATTTATGAAAGGAAACCGAGTCTATTTTGGTAAATATATTTGCAAAACAAAGGTACCACTAGAAATCAAGATTTTATGAGTTTTCTTTACATAAAATATTTCTCACAAAAGACAATCTTGCAAATGGTGTAAAAATTGTGTGTTTTGTGACCTTGAGGAGTCCAGTCACCATCCTTTCATTTCTTATTCTTTTGCTCAGATGATTTGGAAAGTTGTGCAATTTACTTTTAATTTTACATCACCCACCAATCTAACAAATATGTTTGGAAATTGGTTAAACGGGATTGCTAAAGCAACCAAGGCTCATATCCGGATCGGGGTCTACGCCCTAATGTGGGCGTTATGGAATTGCCGAAACGACATAGTTTTTGACAAGACTCCAAATGCTCTTTTATTATTCATATAGCAATCCACTGGATCCAAACAGGGTCATGTCTCCTGCCGGGCGATATGGATTTTGGATGCTCTCATCTTCAGATCGTCGCTCGGTATATCTTCAAAGGCGGCTGACGGCTTACTAGGAGGATATATCATGCATAGGTGCTATATGTTTTTCTTCTTCCGACAGGTTAATTTTTATGAACACTTTATATGATCCATGAGCTGCAATCGATGAACTTATAAACTTTGAATAAATAAATAAGGTTGTGTGCATTGATTCATGTAGAGGCTGGGGCGCCACACCTGTTTCGACCAAAAAACTTGAATAGTAGAAGTATCATTATGACTTCTTCAAAATGATCATATACAAAAGTCACCAGAAGGGAACTACACCACTGTCGAAATTTTCTTTGTCACTCGTTACTAAATAACTTTTGATATTTGTTTCCATGCGACAACACAACAATCTCTATTAAATTTGACCATCGGCTAATACATCGCACAACCGAGAGTTGTAATATGACTGTCCACTATTAATTTTGACTATCCAACGCGGCTCATATTCGAGAGTGCAACACGAATGTCGGCCGAGAGTTGCAATATGCCCGTCGGCTACAAAACCCAACCCACTGTAAAAGTAAAACCGTTAGATATTAGTACAAATAATAAGCCATTTGGTTGGATAGATGAGAGTTGGTTATTCCCGGATTTATTATACTGTCATCTATTGGTGGTCATACCCGAAAGTTTCCCGATAACCATCGGCCATTAAAGTGATGGACCGTCGACTATTAATTAACACCGTCAGAAGTAAGGGAATTTCTAGTATTGATTGTGCTTACTTAATTACCAAGGTGGAGATGGCTAGTATTATTTCCTATTGTAAAATATTGATTAATCGGAACAAAAATATTAAAATGGAATGGGGACATATAAAGGTTTGGGGTGCGAATAATTTTGGCGTATAGTATGATCTACATGCATGTAATTTTCATGGATTTAAGGTTTAGAACACGTGTGGTTGTGCGAGGGGACATATAAAGGTGTCAGGTACTGCTTGCGGACACGTCCGGACACGTCCACGGACAAATAGAAGATGAAGTATGCGTGATGCAGTTAGAGATGCTCTAAGCAAGAGATGCAAGAAGAAGACCAAACTAACACAGCTGAAACATTCCCGGTGATTCTACGGCTGTTTGGGGGTGCCTCAGGTCTGTGTATCAACTATACGAAATCTGCAGCAACGATGATAAGAGGAGGAACAACAGATGAGGAGAAGGTGCAGCAAATCCTTGGCTGCAGGCTGGAGACCTTCCCAATTCAATACTTGGGCCTCCCTTTGGCGTTGAGGCCTCTGACTAGGGACGAGTGGCAGCCGGTGGTCGACAAGACGACGTGCGCGGCACCGGCATGGCTGAGAGGTATGCTTGCTCGAGAGGGAAGGATGGTGCTGGTTAAGTCCGTGATTGCCGCAAGACCAATACACCATCTGATGGTCACGGAAGCGCCGGTTTGGATGCTCGAGGAGATCGAGAAGTGGATGAGGGCCTTCTTCTGGGCGGGCAAGGAAGAGGTCCACGGTGGCCAGTGCTTGGCGGCCTGGGGCAACATGTGTGTGCCTAAGCGCTATGGCGGGCTAGGGTTCAGGGACCTACGGATGCAGGGCACTGCGCTGCGGGTGCGCTGGGAGTGGTTGCGCAGAACGGACCCGTCGAGGCCATGGCAAGGCCTGCCGATGATCAGAGACAAAGACGCGGAAGCAGTGTTTCAGAACTTGGTGAAAATTACTCTCGGCGATGGCCGTACCTGTCTGTTCTGAACTGATCGATGGATCCAGGGCACGACTGTGGGCCAAATCGCGCCAGACGTGCTAGCTCTGGTTTCTGACAGAGCCAGGAGATGGACAACGGTGGCGGACGCGCTGACGGAGAACAGGTGGATGGCGGACTTGGGGGAGCCGCCGGCTGGACAGGCGGCGCTCCACCTAGTGCTGCTATGGAGCAGGGTGATGCAGATGCAATGCAGGGCCGGAGTGCCTGATGACTTTACCTGGCCATGGTCCACCTCGGGTTTGTACACTGCCAGTTCTACCTATGAGATGCTCTGTCATGGGAGAGAGAGATCGGCAACGGCGTGTTGTACCTGGGAGACGTTTGCGCCGATGAAATGCAGGATGTTCATGTGGCTCGCGCTGAAGCACAGGGTGTGGACGTCGGATAGGAGGTTCCGGCATGGTTTGCAGGACGCGACAGCATGTTGTTTCACCTGCCTTCAGGAGGAGGACACGATTGAACATGTCTTAGTGCAATGCGTGTATGCACGGGAGACATGGTACAGATGCTGCCAGCGATTGCATGTCGCCGTGACGATGCCGGTGGTGACAGACCAGCTGGAGCAATGGTGGTTGCGGGAGCGTGCTAGGTTCAGGAGTAAGGATCGCAAGAAATTCGATATGGCAGTTACCCTGGTATGCTGGTCCTTGTGGAAGCAATGGAACGCGAGGGTTTTTAACAACCTCAACCAACAATACTCGGCCGAGGTGTTGTCGGGGAAGATCATAGAGGAGCTCAGACTTTGGCTCACGATCCGAGGTCGAGTTGGAGGGAGTAGACAAATGACGCGAGAGTAGGCTTAAGTGTGGAGTGTGGTGTGTGCTGTTCCTTGTTTCGACAAGTGACTTAGCTTCTTGTAATTGTTCTCTGTCTTCTATATAAATAAGGTGCGCAATTTGCGCACTCTCAAAAAAAAAAAAAATCCCGGTGCTTCCTATTCACACACGCACACTTCTGTTGGATTTATCGCTATCATCATAATTACTAGACTCTAAATCAAACCTACGTATGACAACACTAGTTGCATGGATAAGCCAATGTAGCCAACACGAAAGAGAGAAACGATAAGCATAGAACACAAGTGAGTAGATATATATGTGAAGAAAAAAAACTAAGACGGAAGGTAGAGCTTCTATAACAACAACGGTTGGTGCGGTTTATTAAACCATGTTAAAGTAATCGAGTTAATAACGCAACGTACATTGAGTCTGACTGTGATAACATGTACACACCCACGTGTAGTTTTGATACTTGTCCGATATTTGCTTGCTCGCGAGAGTAAAGACCCAAATTATATATCCATCTTCTCTGCTTCTACTCCAGTAAATAACTTTTGATACTCCCTCCGATTCATATTAGTGGACACAACTTTGTCTAGATACACATGTATCTAGTCTAAATATTTAACTAGATACATATGAATTTAGACAAAGCTATGCCCACTAATATGGATCAGAGGGAGTACTTGTTTCCGTGCTGGTCCATGGTATCCGAGCCTTCTACCCGGAAAAGCACCGGCAAGGCACCCGGCCTCCCCTGCTCGTGCTGCCTTTTGGCTGCCTCGTCCGCGTCTCCGTCGGCCGGGGAGCTCGTGGTTTACTGCCGCCGGGGCCGGCCAGCCGGCCGGTCGCCCTTCGCCGGCCGTACACGAACCGGCCGGCCGGTGTCATTAGTGAAGTTGCTGCTTCGACTGCAAACTGGTGCTTGCGAGGTTAACAAAATACGGTGCGCGACACAGGTAGGTATAACTAGCACACTGACGCTAAATGTACGACCGTCGCTCTCGTGCAGATCAGCCGTCACCGTCGCCGCCCGCTACATGTCTGTACTTGGAGCCTTCCGCTGTATTCCATGCAACCATGTCCAATACATGATGATATATATACACTCAGGGTGTGTTTGATCCCACGGACACCCAACCAGGTCCATGGATGCAAAATTCGGGTTGTTTACTTATTTGGCCAGCCCGTATGCCTGCATGCGAACGAACCTTAAACCATGTACGTTGAGTCAGGCTGAATAGGAACGGCTGATTCATCCGTTTTCCTAGAGCTAGACTGAATAGAGCCCCTCGTGCCTCTCCCTCGCACCAGCGATCCCACGTGGGAGGTGAAATAGTCTGATAATAACATTCCCCTCACCTTTCTTTTTCTTTGTACTACTTCGTATAATCCCCTCTAATATACGTAAATATACTTTGATTCGAAATATTTTGAACACAAAATATGTGCGCGTCGACGAGTAAGTTCCATCCCGTGATCGGTTTCGAATTTCGTGAACATTAGCTTCTTAATTTAATTTGGACCGAAGTTTATACCATTTTTTGATGAATTTTATCAAATTCGTCACACTCGGTCGACCGAGATTTCCTTTCACGAGTAGATCGATCTTGCTGCTTAGCATAACTTTCATGTTGTAAATTTTTCGTTTCGATGGACATATATAGTAGATCTTGTAAACATATGTGTGAGGTAAGTTCACCATGTAGACTAGGATGTAAGAGTAGTTTGTGTTAATTCTTAAACATAATCAGGGGACATTAACTTAAGCTGATCATGCATTAGAGCACCTAATGAACACTTAGACAGAGAGGATTAGGGGATGCACTTACGGGTGCTTGAAGTAGATGGTATTGCCTGCTTGATGCAGGCAGTAGTTGGCGTTGAAGTTGTCGAGGTAGTCATCGCCGTAGTCGTGGAGGAGTCCCATGGACGCCGGCAGCACTCGTTGGAGGTGGCCGGCGGTGGTCTTGGTCTTCTGATCCCTTCAACGCACTTATCGGATCGGACGTTAGAAGTAGTGGGGTTAAATCACGTAGGTGCGTATCGTATCCCTGAAAGAGATCGCTTCCTCCTCTTTATACTTGTGGCGCTGTGGGACCACGGACCTAAACCGTTGGTTTTAGGTGTGCCCCGATCAGGCACGTACGTAGGGGAAGAGACTTTGTCTTCCCGTTTTTCTCTCGTTTGTTAGACAAGATCAATCCCAACATTCTCCCCCTTGATCGTAAGTTTAACAAACATCATAACCCCATCCTCAATAGAAAGAACATACCAAGGTAAGGTGCTACAGTAACAAAATAAACGTCACTGAACCTCAATACCTATAGTACATCATTCTATCTTGAAATGGAAAACATACTACTTTATGGGAGTTGGTTTATTAGAAGGTCCTTATTTCCAGAATCAAAAGGCTTTCCAGCAACCCATGCTAGCAACTTAATCTTAAAAGTGGGTGGTAAGCCTTCAGTAACGGATCCGTATAAAACATATAAATCTTATTTATATGCTTAACATCAATAGCTTGATTCTGGATTCTATCTTTCACAACACTAAACATATTGTCAATGGTTTTGGCAACACCATTTGACTTGTTGTTACTCGCATAGAAAACTGCTTGTTCGTGCAGTAGGTGGTATAGAAATGTTGTCTACCACCATAATTTCGGGATAAAACTTCTTGACATACAACCTGCCCTTTAGCCTCTTAACATGCCTCATGATGAATTGCATCATAATTGATGCCATTAAAATCATTCTGGAGCTTTTCCACAATATAGCTCCATATGCGAGGGTGAGGATGTAACTTAACGTGGAAACTTTAATATCCACACATCTTGCAGAAACAATGTCTGAATAACCCACGATATCGAGGTTACCCGACTTCAATAGACTTCTTATTGATGAGCATGTAAACTTTATTGCCTTGCATATTTGCAAGACTTTTGGTGACCATTCCATTGGTCCACTTCTGGACTTTCTTATAATATTTGCCAATTATCCCGATCAAAAAATAATTAGGACGTGTTCATACTTGAACACTTATATTGCTTCTGACAACCGAAGCATAAGGAACCGACATTATCTGATCAGCTCATAATGGTTCCTTGGACACTAAAATGTCCACCTTTATTGCCCTTAACTTTATAAGCAGGTGCCACAGAGTACTGGTGCATAATATTTTCTTTCGTACTCTATTGACGTATGTCATCATAATAGAACTTATACTCCCTTTTAAACTTATATCTTGCGAAACTCAGTAAAAACAAAGTATGAGGCATCACCAAGATCCTTTGTCTTAAATAGAAGATAGAAAATTCTTGGCTAACCAAAACTATTCTATCTTTATAAGGTAGTAAACTTACTCCCCCTCGTCTTATGGTATGAGTCTCATAAACGCTCGTCTTATTTCATAACTGAAATTGTTTAGGCAACATACCTTATGTTAACTTCAACTGTATGACAAAACTTTACGGTTGAGTCATACATACATTCTTAACTTAGTCAACGCAACAACATGTTATAATAATAACACAAGCGTCATAACAACTCACTGAGAAAACTCTATTGAGTCATATACATCATTAGAGGCAGGAGTCTCTAAGATGACCATTAACACACATTATCAATCACAAGGAAATTGTTTATTATCAACACTAAGTGTTGCATTAGGTATTTATACTCAACTTACCTGATGCATATGAACAAATATCTAATGGAGTTATCCTTAAGATTCATGTTCATACACTTCAGGTTCCCTGATGATCTTTTTATTTAGAAGATGGAAAACACATCCAAAATCTTGATAACAATCACTTTTGTTCAAAACCACAACACCGTTGGGCAGAAGATGGAAAAGAACTTCGTGAGCTGCGGCACATGATCATAAAACGACGTTGGTCAGAAATATAACCATGAGCCACATGATACTGACAAACTTGCCACTTGCACTGAAGTGTGTGACAAATGATTATAAACGACGTTGGTCAGAAATATAATCATGAGCCACATCAACATTAGATTAGCAAGCTTGTCACTTTAAAATTCATGTGTGCTTCATAATACTCATAAGGGAATAAATCCACATTAACTCGATAAGACGAGTCGGAACATTACACTATAATCATTCATTCCCCAAAATAAGACTTCTCGTTGGTTCCATCCTACTTGGAGAATTATTACATTCAAATGTTCTCATATTTAATGAGACATTCCATTATCATTCATTCTCCAAAATAAGACTTCTCGTTGGTTCCATCCTACTTGGAGAATTAATACATTCAACTTTTTCTCATATTTAATGAGACATTCCATTATCATTCATTCTCCAAAATAAGACTTCTCGTTGGTTCCATCCTACTTGGAGAATTAATACATTCAACTTTTTCTCATTTTGACTATAGAAACTTAAATCACATAATGATCAGCAAAGTCATTTGCTAAATTAATAGACATCACCAAAAAACACCAATACATGATGCATTTCAAATGTGTTATGACACATGGATTCATAATGTATCACTGACCATCTTGCATTAAACTTTGACATCATAATTCCAATAACATCATTCAAACAAGTCAAATCTTATCATTAAAACTTTCAATGACATGATAACAAAAGTATCATTCATTTTGAAGTTCTCATCATGACATCTCACTGAGTAAACAATAGATTGACATCCTCAATGGAAATGACATTATAAACATTCTCCAAATAAAATTTGGATATTACATCATGGTCTCACTAGAAAAAAAATCTTTTAATAGTCAATAAATGACAACTTATGACCATGATATCACAATAAAACTCCCTAAACGTCCTTGTTCAGAGATTCATCATGCTGAGCCTTCATCACCTTCTGTCAGTGCATGTCAAAAGACATTAATGCATCTGACATAATACTTTAGCATTATGGCTCATCATTATCAGGCTGCATAGTGTGTTGCGGAAAAACGAACCACACAGCAATAAACATTTACTTTTAGGTGGCCTCAGTCCTTTAGAGATGATCACATCATTAATAAACGCCATAAACATGGCATCAACATAAAACTTAATTCTCAATTAAAATCTCCAAACAAAATATCCAGAAAATTTAGAGAGATACTCATAATTGTTCTCAAAATAAAGATCATCGCATAACATCCATAACTTATCCCCTCTTAAAATCTAGGCATTTTCCGATATAAACAGTGCATAAAACTTTATTTGAAAACTTTAAACCCAATAAATGCACTTAAATCTAGAAAATCCTGAATACTTTATCATACAAATGGGGCAACATCATTCTCAGATTAAATATCAATTATACCTTAATAATTCTCAACATTCGTTGATATTTAAAATGATACTCATCCTTAAAACACATTGAATATTCCAAATAAAAAATCTCGTTGGTTCATTTTTATCTAGGATGACAATGTGTTTTTAGCCATATTCAGGCACTCATTTCCTTTTAAATCAGTGCAGAATCTTAAAACTTTGAACATATTGCATAAAAGCAAATAAAACCTAAAATTGCACCAAAATAAAACAAGAAATCAACATTACTCATTTCGGCCTAGAAGGCCCGCAAGAGCCCATTTAACATCTTAGCCCAGCAGATAAAACTCAAAAAGAAAGAAAGAAAAAACTTCTCTGTTGGGTCGACCCAACCTGGGCCGAAGCTCGTGGCCGAATTTGGCCTATTGAGCGCCCGAAGGCCTGCTTCTCTTTCCACGAAGTCTGGACCGTCCGATCTAATCGGGAGGCTCTGAGCAGACCCGCGTTGAACAAAATGGACTGCGGCCCACCCTAACCCTAAAATCCCCATTTCATTTTCTTCCTCCCAAAAGTCCCGCAGCGTGGCGGGAGCGACGGCGCCGGCGGCCATCAAGGGTGACGATGGCGGTGGCGCAGAGGCCGAGCTTGCCAGCATCCGTTCCGCGCTGCAACCAGCGCGTCATTCCGCTTCGAGAGAAGAGCGTCGGCGACCCTCCGCTCCATGGTCCCATGGCGGCTCGGTGGCCCCCGTTCGCCGGCGGAGCGTGCCTTTTCTTGAGGTTGCGCGCTCCTCCGTCGAATGGCGGTTGCCGTGTAGCTTCGGGGAGGTCCGGCCGTGCTAGTTCATTTGGTGGCGACGACGACATGCTCGACCCGCATATCCAGCAAGGGTCCGTCCATGAGCACGGCGGTTGCTTTCCGCGCGTCTTCTCCGACAGGAGACGACGGCGTAGTTCGGTGAGAGCCCTATCTCATTGTTGTGTTCAAAATTCTCGGGTTCATTCGAAATTTGGGGATTTTCTACGGTTCGGGCAGGATGGGACTTGTTTTCTTTTTCTTGCCAATTTTCGTACTCCCCTCCTTCTAATTGCTACTTGATCCGTGACAGTACTAAGACGTGATCAAAATAAAATCAATCACTGCATATGCTAGAGCATATTAAAATTAACATGCTAATTAACACCTTAAAACTTGTTTATTAGTACTGATACGTAGCCAATTAGAATAAAACTTCATCATAAATATGCTCATTACATTAGGCCGAGGCTAAACATTTTCCCTAATCAAAACTCAACATGCTTAGGGCACTAAGATGATCAGATCTGCTCTGATACCAATGTTAATTCTTAAACATAATCAGGAGACATTAACTTAAGCTGATCATGCATTAGAGCACCTAATGAACACTTAGACATAGAGGATTAGGGGATGCACTTACGGGTGCTTGAAGTAGATGGTATTGCCTGCTTGATGCAGGCAGTAGTTGGCGTTGAAGTTGTCGAGGTAGTCATCGCCGGAGCGCCGTAGTCGTGGAGGAGTCCCATGGACGCCGGCAGCACTCCTTGGAGGTGGCCGGCGGTGGTCTTGGTCTTCTGATCCCTTCAGCGCACTTATCGGATCGGACGTTAGGAGTAGTGGGGTTAAATCCCGTAGGTGCGTATCGTATCACTGAAAGAGATCGCTTCCTCCTCTTTATACTTGTGGCGCTGTGGGACCAGGGACCTAAACCGTTGGTTTTAGGTGTGCCCCGATCATGCACGTACGTAGGGGAAGAGACTTTGTCTTCCCGTTTTTCTCTCGTTTGTTAGACGAGATCAATCCCAACAGTTTGTGTCCAGATGCAATAACAATGCATGCAATCAAATACGAAAATGCAAAATATATAGGCAAAAAAGAAAAACGATATGCATGAAATCAAACTAAGTGCACGACATGGTCGTCGACATGTTTTTCCAGGATCAGACCCAGGTGAGCCACGAATATGAGAGGGCCAAAATTGATGTGAGTAACCAAACACGCCCTCGTATGCTACAGCATTGTATACGTACGTAGAGATATCTTCAACTCAGGAAAGGAATATCCAGCTCCGCATGCACCGCGGAATCATGCGGCGCGTCCTAGTCCCACGACGGGCCCTTCGTGCCCAGTCGTGTTCGGCTTAAAGAAATATCGCACAGGCTGTGTTGCTAAGACATGCGTCGCCACTAGCAGACACGAACGGTTTGCCCCATGCCGCTAAGGCTGAGATCGATCTTCATTTCCTCCGTGCAATTACATGTCACGCCGTACTGTACAAACTGATGATTATTCGAGCTCTGATATGTGGGGTAAATTCCAGTTTTTACTTCCTAGTTTGACTTCTTTGATGCTATGTACCCATTTAGCAAGTTTTCATCTTAATTACCCCATTTAGCAAAAGTTGTGCCAAGCTTTACCCCCTGTAAAATTTTGTGGGCGTTCATCAAACAGCAGCACCAGAGCTAACAAATAGCGACAACGCCCTAGCAGCTTCTTTCAACCATGAGTCCTTCACAACAAAAAGACCAAAACAAAAAATGTTAGCAGCTACCAGCAGCAATACATAGCAACAGCGTCAGCAGCTGTAATGATAAGCTGCACAAGATGCATGTCAATCTTCTTCTCCTTCAACTTGTTCAGCAATATCAGCAGCAACGCCTCCTTACACTACCATCCTCCTCGAAGCCCTAGAAGCGACCTGGCATACAGTATTTGTGTGAGGTAACAGACCAAGTAGTACTCTGCTTGGCACAATTTTACAGGGTGTAAAACTTGGCACAATTTTTGCTAAATGGGGTAATTAGGATGAAAATTTGCTAAATGGGGTTATTAGCGTAAAAAAGTTAAATTAGGGGGTAAAAACTGAAATTTACATATGAGATACTGTTCGCCATCAGAGTTCGAGATGCGATCGCGAGCTGGCCGGCAGCTTGCACCTTCGACGAAACTGCACGTTTTTTTATACGTACAAAATGTGTATATATAGTCACCGGGAAGTTTATGTATAACGAAACTTATGATTAGTGGGTGCTTTCATTAATTAGCACGGGGGGTGATCAGATATGGCATCGATATCAATAGGTCGAAAACATGCATGACCTGTCCCAGCACACGTTTCGCACTTAATTCCCGACATCGTTTCAATCATGAAAAGGAAATGCTTCAGGTACAAGCTAGACAAGTTTTGATTTGGACTTGCTTGCTAGGTACATTTGCAGTTAAAGGTTTCCTGAAGAATGATAACAATTGAGATGCTCATTCCGTTTCAAGATTTTTTTTAGATGCTCATGGTATAACTATTTCTTCAGAAGAACTCATGGAATATTGGTCGGTGGAGCCTTAATTATCTACTCTGATGCGTTGGCCAGTTACTTGTGGTGTTCTCTCAACGGTTGGCAAGGAGCATCAGCACCTTGCGTCCAATCGTGCATGGGTGTCTGAGCGAGATACGCATGTAGAAGTATGCTAGTGATTAGTTATCAACGACTTATAAAGAGTTGTGATTTCTAGTTTTACCATCATCCATTGCGGCTCATATTCAAGAGTGCAATACGAGTGTAGGCCGAGAGTTGCAATATGTCTATCGGCTAACAAACCCGATCCCCAACTGTAAAAGGAAAATTGTCAGATATTAGTACAAACCATCAACCGTTTGGTTGGATAGATGAGAGTTGGTTATTCCCGGGACTGATTGTACTGTCATTTATTGGTTGTCATACCCGAAATTTTCCAGGTAACAATCGGCCATTAAAGTGACGAATCATCGACTATTATGTAAAATTGCTGGAAGTAAGGGAATTTCTGGTAGTGAATATGCTTACTTAAGGTGGATATTCTTAGTGTTATTTCTTACTGTAAAATGTTAATTGACTGGAACCAAAAAGATTAAATAAAAAATGTGGGAGTATTTATCACCCGCACTTCTCCTTTTGGATATTTATGATCATTCACAATTACTAGAATCTAATCAAACCTACCTATGATAACTCTAGTTCACTAGTTGCATGGATGAGCCAATGTAGACACCATGGAGGATAGAAGCGATAAGAATACAACACAAGTGAGTGGATATATATGTGCAAAGAAAAGAAATTAAGACAGAAGGGTAGAGCTTCTTAAGGTGCGGTCTATTAAACAATGTTAAAGTAGTTGAGTTCATAATGCAATGTACATTGAGACTGACTGTGATAACATGTACCAACCCACATATAGTTTTGATACTTGTCCCATGCCTGCTCGCGAGAATGAAGACCCAAATTATATATCCATCTTCCCTGCGGCCTGCTTCTAAGTCACTACAGGAAGCAGGCAGTACGCCGACGACATTTCCTACGCCGAGGGCCAGGTTGACGGGCTGGCCTCTTTGGGGTCTAAGCCAACGGCCCGTCGGCATAGGCTCTGGTCGTCGGCGCAGCGCGCCAATATTCTTGTAGTGAGTAATCAAATAACTTTTGATACTTGTCCATGGGATCCGGACCTTCGTGCTACCGGAAACAGCAACGGCAAGGCACCCGGCATCTCCTGCTCGTCGGGGCCGTCCGGTTGCCCTTCGCCGGCAGTACACAAACTTGTCCGTGTCACCATTGACGTAGGTATAACTAGCAAGCAAACTACTCGGTACCACCGTCGCTCTCACGCACAGCCAAATCCGGTGCCAACATGCATGCAGATCAGCCGTCGCCGTCGCCCGGCCGCTACATGTCTGTAATTGGAGTCATGCAACCAGTACGTACGTACCACGCGTCCTATACATCATGCATGATACACTACGTAGAGATATCTAGATCGACACCTTCAATCCAGGAAAGGAATATCCAGCTCTGAAGCTCGGGATCATGCGGCGGGTCCTAGTCCCACGAAGGGGCGTTCGTGCCCAGTCGTGTTCGGCTTAAAAAATGGAGCGCACAGCCTGTGTCGCTGAGACATGCGCCGCCACGAGTAGACATGAACGGTTTGCCCCATGCCGCCCGCCGCTAAGGATGAGATCGATCCTCAGTCAGTCCCTCAGTGTTGTACTGTAAAACAAGCTGAAGATTATTCGAGCTCTTATGAGATACTGCTTGGTGTCAGAGTTCAAGATGCGGTTGCGAGCTGGCTGCTTGTACCTTCGACGAACCACATTTTTAGTTTTTTAGCATCGACTTAAGAAAAGTCTTTTCTTAGTTGCATGAATCAGTAAAATCGTAGGATTATAGGCACGATCACCGCGCTATCTCCCCGAAGCAAATAACAACGTTGATTTCCAATTTATCCCAATATTAAAAAAAATTCCTTTGTACATTTCCATTCAGCATGATTATTTTATACTAACCATACATTAAATAAAAGAAAACAATAGTACAAAATACAAACATAATGAACCAGAAGAAATGCCAAAAACAGCATACATTTCTTCAGCTCCTTTTTCAGGATTCTTACATTTTCTTTTCCATTTTCTTCCTTTTAGCCTGAAGAATATGTGAGAAGAATGGACAAGAGACGAGAGTAGATATATATGTGCAAAAACAAATCTTAAGACGAATGGTAAGAGCTTCTACTACAACAGCGGTGGTGCATAATTATTGAACTATGTTAAATGCATGGAAGGTCCATTTGGACTGATTATGATAATATACATATACATACGTTTGATGGTTGTCCCATATTCATCTTCTCTCCTACTAAATAACTTTTAATACTTGTTTCCATGATGACCCGCCGGATCCGTGCATGACTCGCTTGTTACTAAATAACTTTTGGTACTTGATTCCATGCGACAATACAATCCTCGCTATTAAATTTTACCGTCACCATTACGTCGCACAACCGAGATTTGTGATATGACCGTCGACTATTAAGTTGACCGGCGTCCATTGCATGCGCCGCATAGCCGAGAGTTAAAGTAGGACTGTCGGCCATTGCGACATGTAGCCTAGAGTTGCAATATGGAGGTCGGCTAGAAAAGCTAATCCCCGTCTGTGAAAGCAAAACCGTTGAATATTAGTACAAACCATCAGCCATTTGGTTGGATAACAGAGAGTTTGTTATTTCTGTCGCATAATTGACTGTACTGTCAGTTACTGGCAGTCATATACCCGAAAGTTTATCATAATAGTCGATGGACCATCGGCTAGATATTAATTAACGTCGTCAGAAATAAGGAGATCTCTAGTGATGAATTCCCTTACTTAATTACCAAGGTGGAGATAGCTAGTTGTATTTTCTACGTAGAATGTTGGTTAAATCGGATTGAAATGGAAAGGAGGGTGTATTTACGTGTAACTCCTAATAATTTAAGGTACATAGTATGACATACGTGAATGCATGTAATTTGCATTGATCTGAGGTTTACAACTGGGCGGTGTGGTGGCAGGAGGAGACATATTTGTGTGCCGACTGCTGTTCGCGGACACGTCCGGACGCGTCTGCGGATATATATAGAGCGACGACTTCTCCCAATCCAGTTGGAGATGCTCTAATCAAGGGAGTTTCAAGAACAGCAAAGTAATGTTATTGGAACATTCCCGATGCTTCCTATTCTCATACCCACACACTTCTCCAGTTGGGTTATCGTTGTCATGAGTAATTCCTAGACTCCATTCAAACATATGGATGATAACACTAGTTGCATGGATAAGCCAATGTAGACTGCACAAAGGAAAAATGCGAGAAGAATAGAACACAAGAGAGTAGATATATATGTGCAAGAAATAATTAAGACAAGAGGTAATATCTTAGCAATGGTTGGTGTGAGTCTACTGAACAATGTTGAAGTAGTTGAGTTAGTTGAGTTAATGCAATGTACATAATGATAACATGTATACACACATGTGTACTTCTGATACGTGTTCCATGCTCTCTCGCTAGAATGAAGATCCAAATCATCCATCTTCTCTCCGTCTACCAAATAACTTTTATTTTTTCAGATCATGTTATGATGATATCATGCATCTTCTATATTAATGCTAGAGAAAAAAGGAACTATAGTCCACGTTGTGATGATATGATGCATCTTATTTTCAATTGGGATGTGGTGTAAGTGTTTAATTCTTACAGGATACTTGGTTAGGAGATTTACCCCTATCCCAATAGTATCCGTCCCTATATAATATTGTTACCGGAAAGAAGTTTCTGTCCAAAGTATTTTATCTATATCTCCCCTGTAGGAGGTCTCTAACCTGTAAGAAATGTAATAGTTGGATGCACCTTGTTCAAAGGTTGATGATGGTACATTTAAGGGATGAATCGAAGGAAATTATGTGGAAGCTCACTATGACATGGTCCTTTACAGTTAAATCAATGTATGCCGATTTATGAAAGGATACCGAGTCTATTTTGGTAAATATATTTGCAAAACAAAGGTACCACTAGAAATCAAGATTTTATGAGTTTTCTTTACAAAAAATATTTCTCACAAAAGACAATCTTGCAAATGGTGTAAAAATTGTGTGTTTTGTGACCTTGAGGAGTCCAGTCACCATCCTTTCATTTCTTGTTCTTTTGCTCAGATGATTTGGAAAGTTGTGCAATTTACTTTTAATTTTACATCACCCACCAATCTAACAAATATGTTTGGAAATTGGTTAAACGGGATTGCTAAAGCAACCAAGGCTCATATCTGGATCGGGGTCTACGCCCTAATGTGGGCGTTATGGAATTGCCGAAACGACATAGTTTTTGACAAGACTCCAAATGCTCTTTTATTATTCATATAGCAATCCACTGGATCCAAACAGGGTCATGTCTCCTGCCGGGCGATATGGATTTCGGATGCTCTCATCTTCAGATCGTCGCTCGGTATATCTTCAAAGGCGGCTGACGGCTTACTAGGAGGATATATCATGCATAGGTGCTATATGTTTTTCTTCTTCCGCAGGTTAATTTTTATGAACACTTTATATGATCCATGAGCTGCAATCGATGAACTTATAAACTTTGAATAAATAAATAAGGTTGTGTGCATTGATTCATGTAGAGGCTGGGGCGCCACACCTGTTTCGACCAAAAAACTTGAATAGTAGAAGTATCATTATGACTTCTTCAAAATGGTCATATACAAAAGTCACCAGAAGGGAACTACACCACTGTCGAAATTTTCTTTGTCACTCGTTACTAAATAACTTTTGATATTTGTTTCCATGCGACAACACAACAATCTCTATTAAATTTGACCATCGGCTAATACATCGCACAACCGAGAGTTGTAATATGACTGTCCACTATTAATTTTGACTATCCAACGCGGCTCATATTCGAGAGTGCAACACGAATGTCGGCCGAGAGTTGCAATATGCCCGTCGGCTACAAAACCCAACCCACTGTAAAAGTAAAACCGTTAGATATTAGTACAATTAATAAGCCATTTGGTTGGATAGATGAGAGTTGGTTATTCCCGGATTTATTATACTGTCATCTATTGGTGGTCATACCCGAAAGTTTCCCGATAACCATCAGCCATTAAAGTGACGGACCGTCGACTATTAATTAACACCGTCAGAAGTAAGGGAATTTCTAGTATTGATTGTGCTTACTTAATTACCAAGGTGGAGATGGCTAGTATTATTTCCTATTGTAAAATATTGATTAATCGGAACAAAAATATCAAAATGGAATGGGGGACTATCTATTTGTGACTCTGAATAATTTTGGCGTATAGTATGATCTACATGCATGTAATTTTCATGGATTTAAGGTTTAGAACACGTGTTTTTGTGCGAGGGGACATATAAAGGTGTCAGGTACTGCTTGCGGACACGTCCGGACGCGTCCACGGACAAATAGAAGATGAAGTATGTGATGCAGTTAGAGATGCTCTAAGCAAGAGAGATGCAAGAAGAAGACCAAACTAACACAGCTGAAACATTCCCGGTGCTTCCTATTCACACACGCACACTTCTCCTGTTGGATTTATCGCTATCATCATAATTACTAGACTCTAATCAAACCTACGTATGACAACACTAGTTGCATGGATAAGCCAATGTAGCCAACACGAAAGAGAGAAACGATAAGCATAGAACACAAGTGAGTAGATATATATGTGAAGAAAAAAACTAAGACGGAAGGTAGAGCTTCTATAACAACAACGGTTGGTGCGGTTTATTAAAGGGTCTCTCTAAGCTAATTCTCAGTCGACTGAGAATTCTCTCTAGGGTTCATTCGACTGAGAATTAAGCTAATTCTCAGTCGAATGACATCATCCTTTCTTCCCCATCTCCGGCAGCCACCTTCGAACTCCGGCGACCACCTCCCCCGCAGCCACCGCCGGCCTAACTGCCGTCCACCCCGCCTGCGGCCGGCGCGCTGCCGTGACGCCTCGCCGCCCCGCCCTGCCCCGAGCTCCTCCTCCGCCGGTCCGCCGCCGCCCCTGCCATCCCTCTAAACCCCCCGCCCCCTTCTTCTCCGGTGCTGGCGAACCCCGCACCCCCCCAAGTTCTCCGCTGCCTACGCCGCGGCCAGCCGCGGCTGCGGCGGCTCCGGCTCCGGCTCGGCTTGCCGCCATGGACGCGAGGAAGAAGAAGGTTCAGGTTTGCACGAATCGTGATTCAATTTTTGACGGCAGATGATTCGACTAAGCCCTAAGCTAATTCTCAGTCGACTGAGAATTAGCAAAACCGTTTATTAAACCATGTTAAAGTAGTCGAGTTAATAACGCAACGTACATTGAGTCTGACTGTGATAACATGTACACACCCACGTGTAGTTTTGATACTTGTCCGATATTTGCTTGCTCGCGAGAGTAAAGACCCAAATTATATATCCATCTTCTCTGCTTCTACTCCAGTAAATAACTTTTGGTACTGTACTTGTTTCCGTGCTGGTCCATGGTATCCGGGCCTTCTACCGGAAAAGCACCGGCAAGGCACCCGGCCTCCCCTGCTCGTGCTCCCTTTTGGCTGCCTCGTCCGCGTCTCCGTCGGCCGGGGAGCTCGTGGTTTACTGCCGCCGGGGCCGGCCAGCCGGCCGGTCGCCCTTCGCCGGCCGTACACGAACCGGCCGGCCGGTGTCATTATTGAAGTTGCTGCTTCGCCTGCAAACTGGTGCTTGCGAGGTTAACAAAATACGGTGCGCGACACAGGTAGGTATAACTAGCACACTGACGCTAAATGTACGACCGTCGCTCTCGTGCAGATCAGCCGTCACCGTCGCCTTCCGCTGTATTCCATGCAACCATGTCCAATACATGATGATATATATACTCAGGGTGTGTTTGATCCCACGGACACCCAACCAGGTCCATGGATGCAAAATTCGGGTTGTTTACTTATTTGGCCAGCCCGTATGCCTGCATGCGAACGAACCTTAAACCATGTACGTTGAGTAGGCTGAATAGGAACGGCTGATTCATCCGTTTTCCTAGAGCTAGACTGAATAGAGCCCCTCGTGCCTCTCACTCGCACCAGCGATCCCACGTGGGAGGTGAAATAGTCTGATAATAACATTCCCCTCACCTTTCTTTTTCTTTGTACTACTTCGTATAATCCCCTCTAATATACGTAAATATACTTTGACTAGTTGAATGCCCGTGCGTTGCCACGGGCCATCAAGTTTCACCGTCGCACATTGAATCGTTGGTTGTATTGTACTCCCACCGTTCAGTAAAGGATGTCTTTAAAATAGATGTATCTTGCACTAAAATATGTCTAGATACATCCAATTTAGGACATATTTTTCCGAACGGAGGGAGTAGAACATGGTGTACATGTATGCCAATATTTTAGGATACCACCTCCAGAAGCAATACATGGATAAAAATGCAATTACTTCCTTCATTTAGAGAATTTCGAACATCACCAAGGATGATTTTTTTTTTTGTCGTACGACCATCTTTCATCGGCATTTCCTCCCTCAGAAATTTGACTTCAACCTCCATGGATAAAAATGTTAAAAAGAACCGACAACACTCGGAAGTTACCAGATGTTGCTGCTATAGTGCAAACTGACCAATATATTGAAAAGACGGGACCATGGGCGAGCCCAATTGTTGTAACAACGTCTGCTCGAAACGTGCCGCCCCATGACAGCAAGCATTTCATAAAAATTTATGGCTGTAACGAAACTCAATACATATCATTTAATAAATAACATATGATTAAACTTACATTGAAACGAAATTTGTATTAAAGCTAGCTAGTTAACTGCAATGAAGAAATTAAGCTAGCTAGTTAACTGCAAATAAATCACTATACAGATTGATGTCCATCATGCCAATTAACGTAAGTGTATTGCATTATTCAACAGATCAAAGCAGTACACTTACTCGAGAACATATGATTAAATTTATATTGAAAAGAACTCTCTATCAAAGCTAGTTAATTGGAATGAACGAAGGGGAACAGTGACGATACATTGATGTCCCCGTACATGCCAATAAACAGAAGTGTACCATGTTGCTTCAAACGGGCATGGTCGCTGGGCCTGGCTCCGGCCGGCACATCGTCGCCGCCCGTGTTCTCGGTGTCAAGCTAGGCGGGAGACACCTAGCGGTTGAGAACTGCATAAGTACTTTTTCTAACACAACAACACGAACAGAACTTCAGGTAAAATAATAAGGCCCACATAACCCCCTCTTTGCGCCATCATATTTCCAGCATCATCAACTTCAGAAGTGAAGCTCAAAATTCTAAATAAATTCATTGGGAAAATATATGTTAGCTCAAAGAAAAGCACACAAATGATTATTGCTCATATAACTATTTAGGTACGTTATATACGTGGGCTGCTGATCCTTAGTTTTCATGTTTGTTTCATAGATGTTTGTACGCTGATTACTTTACACATAGGTAAAACAATCCCCCTTTTGAAAGACTATATTGAGAAGTTTCATTAGCATCATTGTACTCAAAACTCATGGCCAATTTATCTTTGTTTAAACAATACTTTGAATGCTTAGCGAAAAGAGATTCGTTTATGGTCTAGGACAAGCAACGATCACTCTTTATTCTGAATATAAATACAAGACTGTCCAAGCTTGCACTACTAATTTTCAGAATGCTACCAATCCTTATTTGATGACAGTATGAGTAGCATATCAGTATTTGTCTGTACTTGGGATGCAAACGTACCAGGTCACAGAACCAATCATTCGAGATTAGAAAACCATCGGGGTAGCATTATCCTCCCTGTAGCCGTTAGATCCAAGCCATGGACTGAGCTCTAGATTATAGAGCAGCTGCAGTTGCAATCTGAATCGCGGTTTCTCCATGCTTCGGGGCAGAGGACATCCCAGGACGCCCAGCCCAGGCAGCGCTGCGGCTGCGCCCACCGCATGTGGTAGCAGGTGCTGCGCTGGATGACAGAGTGAACGCTGAAATTCTTGGCGATCCCTTGGTTGAAGTGTTGTATTTGTATCCCGGGCGGCTCGTTCCACTGCACGGCGTTGGTCCCGGGCGGCTCGTTCCCCTGCACGGCGTTGGTCCCAGCAGCTCCACCACGAGCTACGACGCCTCACCCTCGCTCCTCCGTAGCCGGGCCACTACCGTCACTCGCGACGCCACGGCCACCCCGTACGGCAGCTCCACCGCCACCGGGGTGCCGGAGTACCACTCGCGAGCCGATCTTTGGCACCCAGATGGTGGCCGGGCAGTACGTCGTAGTGTCGTACGCGGAGGCCAACAGGTAGGGGAAGGGGAAGAGGAGGAGTCGGGAGGGGAGGTATTTGAGGATCGCCCCGTGACGGTGAAGGCAGATGGCGTTGAGGATTCGATTGAGGAGTCGTAGGAGGAGATGCAGGGGCGGTGGAAGAGGATGGAGGAGAGGGCGATGCGGGGGGAGAGCTGGATGGTAAGGTACGCCAGTCGGGCCAGATCTTGGCGGCGATTGAGGGGGAGCGGCGCGAGGTCGGCGGGATCGGCCATCGGCGACGGTGGCGGGGTCGCCGCGAGCTAGGCCGGCTCCACATCAGGGGAAGAGGAGATGATCCGGTGTTTTTTTTTTAGGTTGTCCGTTTTTTTGGCGACGTACCAAGGAAGAGGTACGACCGGCATGTACGACGTACCACGGACGGACGAAATTTTTGGAGGAAGAAACTTTACTGATATTATATAGTAGAGATTCGAAATATTTTGAATACAAAATATGTGCGCGTCGACGAGTAAGTTCCATCCCGTGATCGGTTTCGAATTTCGTGAACATTAGCTTCTTAATTTAATTTGGACCGAAGTTTATACCATTTTTCGATGAATTTTATCAAATTCATCACACTCGGTCGACCGAGATTTCCTTTCACGAGTAGATCGATCTCGCTGTTTCGCATAACTTTCATGTTGTAAAATTTTCGTTTCGATGGACAAATATAGTAGATCTTGTAAACATATGTGTGAGGTAAGTTCACCATGTAGACTAGGATGTAAGAGTAGTTTGTGTCCAGATGCAATAACAATGCATGCAATCAAATACGAAAATGCAAAATATATAGGCAAAAAAGAAAAACGATATGCATGAAATCAAACTAAGTGCACGACATGGTCGTCGACATGTTTTTCCAGGATCAGACCCAGGTGAGCCACGAATATGAGAGGGCCAAAATTGATGTGAGTAACCAAACACGCCCTCGTATGCTACAGCATTGTATACGTACGTAGAGATATCTTCAACTCAGGAAAGGAATATCCAGCTCCGCATGCACCGCGGAATCATGCGGCGCGTCCTAGTCCCACGACGGGCCCTTCGTGCCCAGTCGTGTTCGGCTTAAAGAAATATCGCACAGGCTGTGTTGCTAAGACATGCGTCGCCACTAGCAGACACGAACGGTTTGCCCCATGCCGCTAAGGCTGAGATCGATCTTCATTTCCTCCGTGCAATTACATGTCACGCCGTACTGTACAAACTGATGATTATTCGAGCTCTGATATGTGGGGTAAATTCCAGTTTTTACTTCCTAGTTTGACTTCTTTGATGCTATGTACCCATTTAGCAAGTTTTCATCTTAATTACCCCATTTAGCAAAAGTTGTGCCAAGCTTTACCCCCTGTAAAATTTTGTGGGCGTTCATCAAACAGCAGCACCAGAGCTAACAAATAGCGACAACGCCCTAGCAGCTTCTTTCAACCATGAGTCCTTCACAACAAAAAGACCAAAACAAAAAATGTTAGCAGCTACCAGCAGCAATACATAGCAACAGCGTCAGCAGCTGTAATGATAAGCTGCACAAGATGCATGTCAATCTTCTTCTCCTTCAACTTGTTCAGCAATATCAGCAGCAACGCCTCCTTACACTACCATCCTCCTCGAAGCCCTAGAAGCGACCTGGCATACAGTATTTGTGTGAGGTAACAGACCAAGTAGTACTCTGCTTGGCACAATTTTACAGGGTGTAAAACTTGGCACAATTTTTGCTAAATGGGGTAATTAGGATGAAAATTTGCTAAATGGGGTTATTAGCGTAAAAAAGTTAAATTAGGGGTAAAAACTGAAATTTACATATGAGATACTGTTCGCCATCAGAGTTCGAGATGCGATCGCGAGCTGGCCGGCAGCTTGCACCTTCGACGAAACTGCACGTTTTTTTATACGTACAAAATGTGTATATATAGTCACCGGGAAGTTTATGTATAACGAAACTTATGATTAGTGGGTGCTTTCATTAATTAGCACGGGGGTGATCAGATATGGCATCGATATCAATAGGTCGAAAACATGCATGACCTGTCCCAGCACACGTTTCGCACTTAATTCCCGACATCGTTTCAATCATGAAAAGGAAATGCTTCAGGTACAAGCTAGACAAGTTTTGATTTGGACTTGCTTGCTAGGTACATTTGCAGTTAAAGGTTTCCTGAAGAATGATAACAATTGAGATGCTCATTCCGTTTCAAGATTTTTTTTAGATGCTCATGGTATAACTATTTCTTCAGAAGAACTCATGGAATATTGGTCGGTGGAGCCTTAATTATCTACTCTGATGCGTTGGCCAGTTACTTGTGGTGTTCTCTCAACGGTTGGCAAGGAGCATCAGCACCTTGCGTCCAATCGTGCATGGGTGTCTGAGCGAGATACGCATGTAGAAGTATGCTAGTGATTAGTTATCAACGACTTATAAAGAGTTGTGATTTCTAGTTTTACCATCATCCATTGCGGCTCATATTCAAGAGTGCAATACGAGTGTAGGCCGAGAGTTGCAATATGTCTATCGGCTAACAAACCCGATCCCCAACTGTAAAAGGAAAATTGTCAGATATTAGTACAAACCATCAACCGTTTGGTTGGATAGATGAGAGTTGGTTATTCCCGGGACTGATTGTACTGTCATTTATTGGTTGTCATACCCGAAATTTTCCAGGTAACAATCGGCCATTAAAGTGACGAATCATCGACTATTATGTAAAATTGCTGGAAGTAAGGGAATTTCTGGTAGTGAATATGCTTACTTAAGGTGGATATTCTTAGTGTTATTTCTTACTGTAAAATGTTAATTGACTGGAACCAAAAAGATTAAATAAAAATGTGGGAGTATTTATCACCCGCACTTCTCCTTTTGGATATTTATGATCATTCACAATTACTAGAATCTAATCAAACCTACCTATGATAACTCTAGTTCACTAGTTGCATGGATGAGCCAATGTAGACACCATGGAGGATAGAAGCGATAAGAATACAACACAAGTGAGTGGATATATATGTGCAAAGAAAAGAAATTAAGACAGAAGGGTAGAGCTTCTTAAGGTGCGGTCTATTAAACAATGTTAAAGTAGTTGAGTTCATAATGCAATGTACATTGAGACTGACTGTGATAACATGTACCAACCCACATATAGTTTTGATACTTGTCCCATGCCTGCTCGCGAGAATGAAGACCCAAATTATATATCCATCTTCCCTGCGGCCTGCTTCTAAGTCACTACAGGAAGCAGGCAGTACGCCGACGACATTTCCTACGCCGAGGGCCAGGTTGACGGGCTAGCCTCTTTGGGGTCTAAGCCAACGGCCCGTCGGCATAGGCTCTGGTCGTCGGCGCAGCGCGCCAATATTCTTGTAGTGAGTAATCAAATAACTTTTGATACTTGTCCATGGGATCCGGACCTTCGTGCTACCGGAAACAGCAACGGCAAGGCACCCGGCATCTCCTGCTCGTCGGGGCCGTCCGGTTGCCCTTCGCCGGCAGTACACAAACTTGTCCGTGTCACCATTGACGTAGGTATAACTAGCAAGCAAACTACTCGGTACCACCGTCGCTCTCACGCACAGCCAAATCCGGTGCCAACATGCATGCAGATCAGCCGTCGCCGTCGCCCGGCCGCTACATGACTGTAATTGGAGTCATGCAACCAGTACGTACGTACCACGTCCTATACATCATGCATGATACACTACGTAGAGATATCTAGATCGACACCTTCAATCCAGGAAAGGAATATCCAGCTCTGAAGCTCGGGATCATGCGGCGGGTCCTAGTCCCACGAAGGGGCGTTCGTGCCCAGTCGTGTTCGGCTTAAAAAATGGAGCGCACAGCCTGTGTCGCTGAGACATGCGCCGCCACGAGTAGACATGAACGGTTTGCCCCATGCCGCCCGCCGCTAAGGATGAGATCGATCCTCAGTCAGTCCCTCAGTGTTGTACTGTAAAACAAGCTGAAGATTATTCGAGCTCTTATGAGATACTGCTTGGTGTCAGAGTTCAAGATGCGGTTGCGAGCTGGCTGCTTGTACCTTCGACGAACCACATTTTTAGTTTTTTAGCATCGACTTAAGAAAAGTCTTTTCTTAGTTGCATGAATCAGTAAAATCGTAGGATTATAGGCACGATCACCGCGCTATCTCCCCGAAGCAAATAACAACGTTGATTTCCAATTTATCCCAATATTAAAAAAAATTCCTTTGTACATTTCCATTCAGCATGATTATTTTATACTAACCATACATTAAATAAAAGAAAACAATAGTACAAAATACAAACATAATGAACCAGAAGAAATGCCAAAAACAGCATACATTTCTTCAGCTCCTTTTTCAGGATTCTTACATTTTCTTTTCCATTTTCTTCCTTTTAGCCTGAAGAATATGTGAGAAGAATGGACAAGAGACGAGAGTAGATATATATGTGCAAAAACAAATCTTAAGACGAATGGTAAGAGCTTCTACTACAACAGCGGTGGTGCATAATTATTGAACTATGTTAAATGCATGGAAGGTCCATTTGGACTGATTATGATAATATACATATACATACGTTTGATGGTTGTCCCATATTCATCTTCTCTCCTACTAAATAACTTTTAATACTTGTTTCCATGATGACCCGCCGGATCCGTGCATGACTCGCTTGTTACTAAATAACTTTTGGTACTTGATTCCATGCGACAATACAATCCTCGCTATTAAATTTTACCGTCACCATTACGTCGCACAACCGAGATTTGTGATATGACCGTCGACTATTAAGTTGACCGGCGTCCATTGCATGCGCCGCATAGCCGAGAGTTAAAGTAGGACTGTCGGCCATTGCGACATGTAGCCTAGAGTTGCAATATGGAGGTCGGCTAGAAAAGCTAATCCCCGTCTGTGAAAGCAAAACCGTTGAATATTAGTACAAACCATCAGCCATTTGGTTGGATAACAGAGAGTTTGTTATTTCTGTCGCATAATTGACTGTACTGTCAGTTACTGGCAGTCATATACCCGAAAGTTTATCATAATAGTCGATGGACCATCGGCTAGATATTAATTAACGTCGTCAGAAATAAGGAGATCTCTAGTGATGAATTCCCTTACTTAATTACCAAGGTGGAGATAGCTAGTTGTATTTTCTACGTAGAATGTTGGTTAAATCGGATTGAAATGGAAAGGAGGGTGTATTTACGTGTAACTCCTAATAATTTAAGGTACATAGTATGACATACGTGAATGCATGTAATTTGCATTGATCTGAGGTTTACAACTGGGCGGTGTGGTGGCAGGAGGAGACATATTTGTGTGCCGACTGCTGTTCGCGGACACGTCCGGACGCGTCTGCGGATATATATAGAGCGACGACTTCTCCCAATCCAGTTGGAGATGCTCTAATCAAGGGAGTTTCAAGAACAGCAAAGTAATGTTATTGGAACATTCCCGATGCTTCCTATTCTCATACCCACACACTTCTCCAGTTGGGTTATCGTTGTCATGAGTAATTCCTAGACTCCATTCAAACATATGGATGATAACACTAGTTGCATGGATAAGCCAATGTAGACTGCACAAAGGAAAAATGCGAGAAGAATAGAACACAAGAGAGTAGATATATATGTGCAAGAAATAATTAAGACAAGAGGTAATATCTTAGCAATGGTTGGTGTGAGTCTACTGAACAATGTTGAAGTAGTTGAGTTAGTTGAGTTAATGCAATGTACATAATGATAACATGTATACACACATGTGTACTTCTGATACGTGTTCCATGCTCTCTCGCTAGAATGAAGATCCAAATCATCCATCTTCTCTCCGTCTACCAAATAACTTTTATTTTTTCAGATCATGTTATGATGATATCATGCATCTTCTATATTAATGCTAGAGAAAAAAGGAACTATAGTCCACGTTGTGATGATATGATGCATCTTATTTTCAATTGGGATGTGGTGTAAGTGTTTAATTCTTACAGGATACTTGGTTAGGAGATTTACCCCTATCCCAATAGTATCCGTCCCTATATAATATTGTTACCGGAAAGAAGTTTCTGTCCAAAGTATTTTATCTATATCTCCCCTGTAGGAGGTCTCTAACCTGTAAGAAATGTAATAGTTGGATGCACCTTGTTCAAAGGTTGATGATGGTACATTTAAGGGATGAATCGAAGGAAATTATGTGGAAGCTCACTATGACATGGTCCTTTACAGTTAAATCAATGTATGCCGATTTATGAAAGGATACCGAGTCTATTTTGGTAAATATATTTGCAAAACAAAGGTACCACTAGAAATCAAGATTTTATGAGTTTTCTTTACAAAAAATATTTCTCACAAAAGACAATCTTGCAAATGGTGTAAAAATTGTGTGTTTTGTGACCTTGAGGAGTCCAGTCACCATCCTTTCATTTCTTGTTCTTTTGCTCAGATGATTTGGAAAGTTGTGCAATTTACTTTTAATTTTACATCACCCACCAATCTAACAAATATGTTTGGAAATTGGTTAAACGGGATTGCTAAAGCAACCAAGGCTCATATCTGGATCGGGGTCTACGCCCTAATGTGGGCGTTATGGAATTGCCGAAACGACATAGTTTTTGACAAGACTCCAAATGCTCTTTTATTATTCATATAGCAATCCACTGGATCCAAACAGGGTCATGTCTCCTGCCGGGCGATATGGATTTCGGATGCTCTCATCTTCAGATCGTCGCTCGGTATATCTTCAAAGGCGGCTGACGGCTTACTAGGAGGATATATCATGCATAGGTGCTATATGTTTTTCTTCTTCCGCAGGTTAATTTTTATGAACACTTTATATGATCCATGAGCTGCAATCGATGAACTTATAAACTTTGAATAAATAAATAAGGTTGTGTGCATTGATTCATGTAGAGGCTGGGGCGCCACACCTGTTTCGACCAAAAAACTTGAATAGTAGAAGTATCATTATGACTTCTTCAAAATGGTCATATACAAAAGTCACCAGAAGGGAACTACACCACTGTCGAAATTTTCTTTGTCACTCGTTACTAAATAACTTTTGATATTTGTTTCCATGCGACAACACAACAATCTCTATTAAATTTGACCATCGGCTAATACATCGCACAACCGAGAGTTGTAATATGACTGTCCACTATTAATTTTGACTATCCAACGCGGCTCATATTCGAGAGTGCAACACGAATGTCGGCCGAGAGTTGCAATATGCCCGTCGGCTACAAAACCCAACCCACTGTAAAAGTAAAACCGTTAGATATTAGTACAATTAATAAGCCATTTGGTTGGATAGATGAGAGTTGGTTATTCCCGGATTTATTATACTGTCATCTATTGGTGGTCATACCCGAAAGTTTCCCGATAACCATCAGCCATTAAAGTGACGGACCGTCGACTATTAATTAACACCGTCAGAAGTAAGGGAATTTCTAGTATTGATTGTGCTTACTTAATTACCAAGGTGGAGATGGCTAGTATTATTTCCTATTGTAAAATATTGATTAATCGGAACAAAAATATCAAAATGGAATGGGGGACTATCTATTTGTGACTCTGAATAATTTTGGCGTATAGTATGATCTACATGCATGTAATTTTCATGGATTTAAGGTTTAGAACACGTGTTTTTGTGCGAGGGGACATATAAAGGTGTCAGGTACTGCTTGCGGACACGTCCGGACGCGTCCACGGACAAATAGAAGATGAAGTATGTGATGCAGTTAGAGATGCTCTAAGCAAGAGAGATGCAAGAAGAAGACCAAACTAACACAGCTGAAACATTCCCGGTGCTTCCTATTCACACACGCACACTTCTCCTGTTGGATTTATCGCTATCATCATAATTACTAGACTCTAATCAAACCTACGTATGACAACACTAGTTGCATGGATAAGCCAATGTAGCCAACACGAAAGAGAGAAACGATAAGCATAGAACACAAGTGAGTAGATATATATGTGAAGAAGAAAAACTAAGACGGAAGGTAGAGCTTCTATAACAACAACGGTTGGTGCGGTTTATTAAAGGGTCTCTCTAAGCTAATTCTCAGTCGACTGAGAATTCTCTCTAGGGTTCATTCGACTGAGAATTAAGCTAATTCTCAGTCGAATGACATCATCCTTTCTTCCCCATCTCCGGCAGCCACCTTCGAACTCCGGCGACCACCTCCCCCGCAGCCACCGCCGGCCTAACTGCCGTCCACCCCGCCTGCGGCCGGCGCGCTGCCGCGACGCCTCGCCGCCCCGCCCTGCCCCGAGCTCCTCCTCCGCCGGTCCGCCGCCGCCCCTGCCATCCCTCTAAACCCCCCCCCCCTTCTTCTCCGGTGCTGGCGAACCCCCGCACCCCCCCAAGTTCTCCGCTGCCTACGCCGCGGCCAGCCGCGGCTGCGGCGGCTCCGGCTCGGCTTGCCGCCATGGACGCGAGGAAGAAGAAGGTTCAGGTTTGCACGAATCGTGATTCAATTTTTGACGGCAGATGATTCGACTAAGCCCTAAGCTAATTCTCAGTCGACTGAGAATTAGCAAAACCGTTTATTAAACCATGTTAAAGTAGTCGAGTTAATAACGCAACGTACATTGAGTCTGACTGTGATAACACACCCACGTGTAGTTTTGATACTTGTCCGATATTTGCTTGCTCGCGAGAGTAAAGACCCAAATTATATATCCATCTTCTCTGCTTCTACTCCAGTAAATAACTTTTGGTACTGTACTTGTTTCCGTGCTGGTCCATGGTATCCGGGCCTTCTACCGGAAAAGCACCGGCAAGGCACCCGGCCTCCCCTGCTCGTGCTCCCTTTTGGCTGCCTCGTCCGCGTCTCCGTCGGCCGGGGAGCTCGTGGTTTACTGCCGCCGGGGCCGGCCAGCCGGCCGGTCGCCCTTCGCCGGCCGTACACGAACCGGCCGGCCGGTGTCATTATTGAAGTTGCTGCTTCGCCTGCAAACTGGTGCTTGCGAGGTTAACAAAATACGGTGCGCGACACAGGTAGGTATAACTAGCACACTGACGCTAAATGTACGACCGTCGCTCTCGTGCAGATCAGCCGTCACCGTCGCCTTCCGCTGTATTCCATGCAACCATGTCCAATACATGATGATATATATACTCAGGGTGTGTTTGATCCCACGGACACCCAACCAGGTCCATGGATGCAAAATTCGGGTTGTTTACTTATTTGGCCAGCCCGTATGCCTGCATGCGAACGAACCTTAAACCATGTACGTTGAGTAGGCTGAATAGGAACGGCTGATTCATCCGTTTTCCTAGAGCTAGACTGAATAGAGCCCCTCGTGCCTCTCACTCGCACCAGCGATCCCACGTGGGAGGTGAAATAGTCTGATAATAACATTCCCCTCACCTTTCTTTTTCTTTGTACTACTTCGTATAATCCCCTCTAATATACGTAAATATACTTTGACTAGTTGAATGCCCGTGCGTTGCCACGGGCCATCAAGTTTCACCGTCGCACATTGAATCGTTGGTTGTATTGTACTCCACCGTTCAGTAAAGGATGTCTTTAAAATAGATGTATCTTGCACTAAAATATGTCTAGATACATCCAATTTAGGACATATTTTTCCGAACGGAGGGAGTAGAACATGGTGTACATGTATGCCAATATTTTAGGATACCACCTCCAGAAGCAATACATGGATAAAAATGCAATTACTTCCTTCATTTAGAGAATTTCGAACATCACCAAGGATGATTTTTTTTTTTGTCGTACGACCATCTTTCATCGGCATTTCCTCCCTCAGAAATTTGACTTCAACCTCCATGGATAAAAATGTTAAAAAGAACCGACAACACTCGGAAGTTACCAGATGTTGCTGCTATAGTGCAAACTGACCAATATATTGAAAAGACGGGACCATGGGCGAGCCCAATTGTTGTAACAACGTCTGCTCGAAACGTGCCGCCCCATGACAGCAAGCATTTCATAAAAACTTATGGCTGTAACGAAACTCAATACATATCATTTAATAAATAACATATGATTAAACTTACATTGAAACGAAATTTGTATTAAAGCTAGCTAGTTAACTGCAATGAAGAAATTAAGCTAGCTAGTTAACTGCAAATAAATCACTATACAGATTGATGTCCATCATGCCAATTAACGTAAGTGTATTGCATTATTCAACAGATCAAAGCAGTACACTTACTCGAGAACATATGATTAAATTTATATTGAAAAGAACTCTCTATCAAAGCTAGTTAATTGGAATGAACGAAGGGGAACAGTGACGATACATTGATGTCCCCGTACATGCCAATAAACAGAAGTGTACCATGTTGCTTCAAACGGGCATGGTCGCTGGGCCTGGCTCCGGCCGGCACATCGTCGCCGCCCGTGTTCTCGGTGTCAAGCTAGGCGGGAGACACCTAGCGGTTGAGAACTGCATAAGTACTTTTTCTAACACAACAACACGAACAGAACTTCAGGTAAAATAATAAGGCCCACATAACCCCCTCTTTGCGCCATCATATTTCCAGCATCATCAACTTCAGAAGTGAAGCTCAAAATTCTAAATAAATTCATTGGGAAAATATATGTTAGCTCAAAGAAAAGCACACAAATGATTATTGCTCATATAACTATTTAGGTACGTTATATACGTGGGCTGCTGATCCTTAGTTTTCATGTTTGTTTCATAGATGTTTGTACGCTGATTACTTTACACATAGGTAAAACAATCCCCCTTTTGAAAGACTATATTGAGAAGTTTCATTAGCATCATTGTACTCAAAACTCATGGCCAATTTATCTTTGTTTAAACAATACTTTGAATGCTTAGCGAAAAGAGATTCGTTTATGGTCTAGGACAAGCAACGATCACTCTTTATTCTGAATATAAATACAAGACTGTCCAAGCTTGCACTACTAATTTTCAGAATGCTACCAATCCTTATTTGATGACAGTATGAGTAGCATATCAGTATTTGTCTGTACTTGGGATGCAAACGTACCAGGTCACAGAACCAATCATTCGAGATTAGAAAACCATCGGGGTAGCATTATCCTCCCTGTAGCCGTTAGATCCAAGCCATGGACTGAGCTCTAGATTATAGAGCAGCTGCAGTTGCAATCTGAATCGCGGTTTCTCCATGCTTCGGGGCAGAGGACATCCCAGGACGCCCAGCCCAGGCAGCGCTGCGGCTGCGCCCACCGCATGTGGTAGCAGGTGCTGCGCTGGATGACAGAGTGAACGCTGAAATTCTTGGCGATCCCTTGGTTGAAGTGTTGTATTTGTATCCCGGGCGGCTCGTTCCACTGCACGGCGTTGGTCCCGGGCGGCTCGTTCCCCTGCACGGCGTTGGTCCCAGCAGCTCCACCACGAGCTACGACGCCTCACCCTCGCTCCTCCGTAGCCGGGCCACTACCGTCACTCGCGACGCCACGGCCACCCCGTACGGCAGCTCCACCGCCACCGGGGTGCCGGAGTACCACTCGCGAGCCGATCTTTGGCACCCAGATGGTGGCCGGGCAGTACGTCGTAGTGTCGTACGCGGAGGCCAACAGGTAGGGGAAGGGGAAGAGGAGGAGTCGGGAGGGGAGGTATTTGAGGATCGCCCCGTGACGGTGAAGGCAGATGGCGTTGAGGATTCGATTGAGGAGTCGTAGGAGGAGATGCAGGGGCGGTGGAAGAGGATGGAGGAGAGGGCGATGCGGGGGGAGAGCTGGATGGTAAGGTACGCCAGTCGGGCCAGATCTTGGCGGCGATTGAGGGGGAGCGGCGCGAGGTCGGCGGGATCGGCCATCGGCGACGGTGGCGGGGTCGCCGCGAGCTAGGCCGGCTCCACATCAGGGGAAGAGGAGATGATCCGGTGTTTTTTTTTTAGGTTGTCCGTTTTTTCGGCGACGTACCAAGGAAGAGGTACGACCGGCATGTACGACGTACCACGGACGGACGAAATTTTTGGAGGAAGAAACTTTACTGATATTATATAGTAGAGATTCGAAATATTTTGAATACAAAATATGTGCGCGTCGACGAGTAAGTTCCATCCCGTGATCGGTTTCGAATTTCGTGAACATTAGCTTCTTAATTTAATTTGGACCGAAGTTTATACCATTTTTCGATGAATTTTATCAAATTCATCACACTCGGTCGACCGAGATTTCCTTTCACGAGTAGATCGATCTCGCTGTTTCGCATAACTTTCATGTTGTAAAATTTTCGTTTCGATGGACAAATATAGTAGATCTTGTAAACATATGTGTGAGGTAAGTTCACCATGTAGACTAGGATGTAAGAGTAGTTTGTGTCCAGATGCAATAACAATGCATGCAATCAAATACGAAAATGCAAAATATATAGGCAAAAAAGAAAAACGATATGCATGAAATCAAACTAAGTGCACGACATGGTCGTCGACATGTTTTTCCAGGATCAGACCCAGGTGAGCCACGAATATGAGAGGGCCAAAATTGATGTGAGTAACCAAACACGCCCTCGTATGCTACAGCATTGTATACGTACGTAGAGATATCTTCAACTCAGGAAAGGAATATCCAGCTCCGCATGCACCGCGGAATCATGCGGCGCGTCCTAGTCCCACGACGGGCCCTTCGTGCCCAGTCGTGTTCGGCTTAAAGAAATATCGCACAGGCTGTGTTGCTAAGACATGCGTCGCCACTAGCAGACACGAACGGTTTGCCCCATGCCGCTAAGGCTGAGATCGATCTTCATTTCCTCCGTGCAATTACATGTCACGCCGTACTGTACAAACTGATGATTATTCGAGCTCTGATATGTGGGGTAAATTCCAGTTTTTACTTCCTAGTTTGACTTCTTTGATGCTATGTACCCATTTAGCAAGTTTTCATCTTAATTACCCCATTTAGCAAAAGTTGTGCCAAGCTTTACCCCCTGTAAAATTTTGTGGGCGTTCATCAAACAGCAGCACCAGAGCTAACAAATAGCGACAACGCCCTAGCAGCTTCTTTCAACCATGAGTCCTTCACAACAAAAAGACCAAAACAAAAAATGTTAGCAGCTACCAGCAGCAATACATAGCAACAGCGTCAGCAGCTGTAATGATAAGCTGCACAAGATGCATGTCAATCTTCTTCTCCTTCAACTTGTTCAGCAATATCAGCAGCAACGCCTCCTTACACTACCATCCTCCTCGAAGCCCTAGAAGCGACCTGGCATACAGTATTTGTGAGGTAACAGACCAAGTAGTACTCTGCTTGGCACAATTTTACAGGGTGTAAAACTTGGCACAATTTTTGCTAAATGGGGTAATTAGGATGAAAATTTGCTAAATGGGGTTATTAGCGTAAAAAAAGTTAAATTAGGGGGTAAAAACTGAAATTTACATATGAGATACTGTTCGCCATCAGAGTTCGAGATGCGATCGCGAGCTGGCCGGCAGCTTGCACCTTCGACGAAACTGCACGTTTTTTTATACGTACAAAATGTGTATATATAGTCACCGGGAAGTTTATGTATAACGGAACTTATGATTAGTGGGTGCTTTCATTAATTAGCACGGGGGCGTGATCAGATATGGCATCGATATCAATAGGTCGAAAACATGCATGACCTGTCCCAGCACACGTTTCGCACTTAATTCCCGACATCGTTTCAATCATGAAAAGGAAATGCTTCAGGTACAAGCTAGACAAGTTTTGATTTGGACTTGCTTGCTAGGTACATTTGCAGTTAAAGGTTTCCTGAAGAATGATAACAATTGAGATGCTCATTCCGTTTCAAGATTTTTTTTAGATGCTCATGGTATAACTATTTCTTCAGAAGAACTCATGGAATATTGGTCGGTGGAGCCTTAATTATCTACTCTGATGCGTTGGCCAGTTACTTGTGGTGTTCTCTCAACGGTTGGCAAGGAGCATCAGCACCTTGCGTCCAATCGTGCATGGGTGTCTGAGCGAGATACGCATGTAGAAGTATGCTAGTGATTAGTTATCAACGACTTATAAAGAGTTGTGATTTCTAGTTTTACCATCATCCATTGCGGCTCATATTCAAGAGTGCAATACGAGTGTAGGCCGAGAGTTGCAATATGTCTATCGGCTAACAAACCCGATCCCCAACTGTAAAAGGAAAATTGTCAGATATTAGTACAAACCATCAACCGTTTGGTTGGATAGATGAGAGTTGGTTATTCCCGGGACTGATTGTATGTCATTTATTGGTTGTCATACCCGAAATTTTCCAGGTAACAATCGGCCATTAAAGTGACGAATCATCGACTATTATGTAAAATTGCTGGAAGTAAGGGAATTTCTGGTAGTGAATATGCTTACTTAAGGTGGATATTCTTAGTGTTATTTCTTACTGTAAAATGTTAATTGACTGGAACCAAAAAGATTAAATAAAAATGTGGGGAGTATTTATCACCCGCACTTCTCCTTTTGGATATTTATCATCATTCACAATTACTAGAATCTAATCAAACCTACCTATGATAACTCTAGTTCACTAGTTGCATGGATGAGCCAATGTAGACAACATGGAGGATAGAAGCGATAAGAATACAACACAAGTGAGTGGATATATATGTGCAAAGAAAAGAAATTAAGACAGAAGGGTAGAGCTTCTTAAGGTGCGGTCTATTAAACAATGTTAAAGTAGTTGAGTTCATAATGCAAGGTACATTGAGACTGACTGTGATAAGAGCATCCACTCGCGGCGCCAAATGGGCGCACAAAGCCGTCCGGACATGCCCATTGGGCGCCGTCCGGACTACCTTGCCCATTTGGGCGCCGTCGCTCCCCACTCGCGGCGCCCAAATATTATTCAAATATGAAATTTTGATATGAAAATGCATATATTTTATTGAAATTTCATTCAAACTAACATAATTCATTCAAATTTAAATCTAGACCTAAACTAGATCTAGTAAGTAGGGTGGCACGCCGGGCACCGGCAGTTGGGGCAGGCGCCGGCCCTTGCGGCGGTGAGCACAGGACCCCGGCGGCAGCTCGAGCAGAGGCAGTAGAGGTAGCCGGTGGTGGAGGTGGTGGCGGCGGAGCTGGAGGTGGTGGCGGCGGAGGCGGTGGCGGCGGCAGAGGCTATGTCGGCCTCGATGGCGAGCTGTATGTGGCCGGGATCCCACTCCGGCGTCGGCGGCCAGTCCTCCAAGCCGTCATCATCACCGTCAACTTCCTCCGCCTCTTGTTGAGGTTGCGGCGGAGGAGGTTGCACGCGGCAAACTTCCGATCTTGCGCGACGAGCCTGCTCCACCGCCTCGTAGCGAACCCTCTCCCATTCCATGCCCGCTGCGAAGTCCTCATCGGTGGTGTTGGTGAGGCCATCGTCGTCGGAGTCGTTGTCGGAGTCTTCGAGCCAGTCCGCAGGCGGTTTGGGGGCGAAGAGGAGTGGAGGCGGTAGGCGTGCTCGAGCTCGACCTGCTTGTCCCAGTACGCCGAGTTCGGCTCGAACCTAGGGTCGTCGTGCAGCTCCGGCGCCATCGTCCCCATGCACGAGGCGACGCAATCGAGCCGCGCCTGGCCGGCCAGCATGGGTGCAACGGGGACGTGCACTGGATTCGTGGCCCATCCCTCCGGGAGGACGCAGTTCGCCGGCACCGGCGTGTTAGTGCGGACGAGATCGCGCGCCTCGGCTTCCGTGAGTTGGTTCGCCGGTGCCGGAGGAGGCGGTGGAGCGTTGACGGCCGACGAGCCTGCCTCCTGCGATGGCCAGCCGCGGCGAGTCATGGCGCTCCGCCAAACCTGGCTGTCACGGCGGCGACGACGGGCCTCCCTCTGCGCTCGTCACTCTTCCTCCGCGGCGCGCCGGGGAGAGGCCATAGCTAGGTGTGGGATGGAGATGGCTGTGTGAGATGGTGGAGACGGCGAGGTACCCGCTCTATATAGCGGTCGGGGAGGCGAACGGATGAGGTCGCCTTAACTCCGGCCGTCCAACGGCTCGCCTGCCACACCATTAACGGCTCGCCTGCATTGACGCCGCCGTGGCACAGACGCTTCCTCGCCGCAGAGCGAAGCGACGCGTCGCTGCGCCCGGCTGGGAAACCGAGACGCCACCCGACATTAATGCAGCCACTTGTCTCACTGCCAGGCATGGCCCGCGCGTCGGGAGCCGACGTGGCGTCGCGTTTCCTTCCGTCCGGGGCCGCCCCAAGCCTCCCCAAGTTGAGGGTGTGGGCTGGGCATGCCGGACACAAAACTGGGCCGCCGGACCGAATTCACGTTTGGACGACGCGAGTGGACGCGAGTTTGGGCGCCCCGACTGGAGATGCTCTAACATGTACCAACCCACATATAGTTTTGATACTTGTCCCATGCCTGCTCGCGAGAATGAAGACCCAAATTATATATCCATCTTCCCTGCGGCCTGCTTCTAAGTCACTACAGGAAGCAGACGGTACGCCAACGACATTTCCTACGCCGAGGGCCAGGTTGACGGGCGGGCCTCTTTGGGGTCTAAGCCAACGGCCTGTCGGCATAGGCTCTGGTCGTCGGCGCAGCGCGCCATTCTTGTAGCGAGTAATCTAATAACTTTTGATACTTGTCCACGGGATCCGGACCTTCGTGCTACCGGAAACAGCAACGGCAAGGCACCCGGCATCTCCTGCTCGGCCTCCCTTTGGCTGCCCCGTCCGCGTATCTCGGCTGGGGAGGTCGTGGTTTATTGCCGTCGGGGCGCCGGCCGGTTGCCCTTCGCCGGCAGTACACAAACTTGTCCGTGTCACCATTGACGTAGGTATAACTAGCAAGCAAACTACTCGTTACCACCGTCGCTCTCACGCACAGCCACCCGGCCGGTCCAAATCCGGTGCCAACATGCATGCAGATCAGCCGTCGCCGTCGCCCGGCCGCTACATGTCTGTAATTGGAGTCATGCAACCAGTACGTACGTACCACGTCCTATACATCATGCATGATACACTACGTAGAGATATCTAGATCGACACCTTCAATCCAGGAAAGGAATATCCAGCTCTGAAGCTCGGGATCATGCGGCGGGTCCTAGTCCCACGAAGGGACGTTCGTGCCAGTCGTGTTCGGCTTAGAAAAATGGAGTGCACAGCCTGTGTTTCTGAGACATGCGTCGCCATGAGTAGACATGAACGGTTTGCCCCATGCCCCCCGCCGCTAAGGCTGAGATCGATCCTCAGTCCTCAGTCGGTCCATCAGTGTTGTACTGTAAAACAAGCTGAAGATTATGCGAGCTCTTATGAGATACTCCCTCCGTTCCATTTTAATTGACTCATATATATCCATATATGGATGCATCTAGACACGTATTAGTGTTAGGTACATTCATATCTAGATATATGTGAGTCAATTAAAATGGAACGGATGGAGTACTGGTTAGTGGTCAAAGTACAAGATGTGATGGCGAGCTGGCTGCATGCTTGCACCTTCGACGAAACTGCAAATGATTATACATACAAAATGTGTTGTGTATACATGATTTTGTATACTGAGGCTAATGATTAGTGGGTGCTTTCATTAATTAGCACAGGAGCGGACCGGGCCAAACGTTTTCGCTCGCGAAGCGCTCCTAGGCGATCGTGAGGCGACGCGAGTTCCTACCCTAGCCGCCGCCGCCACTGCGGGTCACCGGCGCCGCCGCCTCCGGAGGCCACCGGCGGAAGAGCTGGGCCCCTCTCCTTCCGCTTGCCGCTCCGGCGGCAGGAGGGAGGGGACCCCGTTTTTTGCATGCTAATTAGGGTTAGGAGTTTTCTGGCATGGTGCGCCGTTGGGGTGGTGGGAGCGGCGCCCGGGCAAATAATCTGGCTCAACTCTACTCCCACACCGGTGTTGTCCTTCATGGCGGCGTCTCGGAGTTGGTGGCACTGTGTGCTTGCCGATCTTTCAGATCGGTGGCTGTAGGGTTCATGGATGGTGTCGGTGAGGCGGCGACGGCGACTCCATCAGATGGGGTTTTCCTCCTGCTCTGTCCCCGTTGCTGCGGCGTTGTCTCCGGCACCATGGTAGAGCAGAGAGGATTCGTCCAGGAATACGTGCAGACGGTGGTCTCCACTGGTGACAGCTGGAAGATGGTACACCTTGTGGTGGGTTCGTGGTTGGAGGCTGACGGTTCTGGTTCCCTACTCCGACGTCGTCGTGCGGGGGTGCCAGTGCTGAAGTTCGATGGCGTGTCCGGGGTCGTGCTGCCCCGGTCTGATTCTTTCAACGGCAATGGTTTGTCCTATGGCAAACTACTTTGGAGTCCGAAAAGCTGATGATCAGCGATGGAGCCGCGTCGAGCTGGGGTGAAGAGGTGATCTGTCTATTTTTTCCTTGGTGGCTGCTACGATGGTGCCGAAGAAGATGTATATACGTTGGTTTGTCACATAGGTTTATGCTATCTTTCCATATCTGTAAGATCGGTGTATACGTACTTTATATCTTGTCTTTCATTTATCAATGAGAATCGTATTACCATGAAAAAAAATTAGCACAGGAGCGCGTGATCAGAATCAGACATGGCATCGATATCGGTTGAAAAGAAGCCCTGTCCCAGCACACGCTTCGCACTTAATTTCTCCGACATCGTTTCAATCATGAAAGGAAATGCTTCAGGTACAAGCTAGACATGTGCATTATGATCAATCCACATATTTGGACTAGCTTGCTATACATTTGCAGTAAAAAGGTTCGTGAGGAGAATGTTAGCAATTGAGATGCTCATGGAAGAATATATTGTTTTTCTTCAGAAGAACTCATGGAATATTGGTCGGTGGAACCTTATCTACTCTGATGCGTTGGCCAATTAGCTGGGGTTCTCACAGTTAACGCACGGTTGGTACAGAGCATCAGTACCTTGTCTCTGAATCGTGCATGGACTGACCTCATTTTGTTTGTGCGGTGAACAATCTATATAATTTGGCTGAACAAGATACACGTGTAGAAGTATATATGTGAGTGATTATTTATCAAAGGTGTAGAAAGAGTTATAATTTCTAGTTTTTTTTTTACCTTGGAGATCGCATAATCTTTTTTTTTATTTGCATGGTTCTCGAACTCAGTTCGGATAGATTTTTATCATCTACTTGGAAGTAGTAGTTTTTTCCAGTTGGCGTTAAACGGGCGTTTCAATAACTATTGCCGGGGAGTGGTGGCGCTGCTGCGGTGGCAGGTCAGTCGATCGCCACCAGCGCCGGGAATTATCAGCTTCCTCCCATACTGCGTTTCCGCCGTTCGCAGAGCTTCCAAAAGACATGAGTGGAGTGGCCCGCCGCTCTACGGCGACCCCTCACCGAGGCGAGGCCGGCCAGCTTGCCCGATTGTTTGTCTTGGCCTCACAAGTTACACAGGGCCCGACCTTGGCCGGTTGGCCTGATGAGAGTCGAGTCAGCCAGCCGAGCAGTCAATAATACGAGTGTTGGTTCAGACCGGCCTTTCATCGGGGCATCAGAACAGAACGTCCTCCACGAAATGCTTTGTTTATGTTCATGTTGCCATTTTGCCATCAAATTACCTTTCACACAATTACTTTCAGATTCACCTCCACCAAAGTGCTACTACTTCCCATTTTGCCATCATTGCTTCCACGTTTCCTTCCTTCTTTTTTTTAGAACGAAGACCCAGGAGGGCCCGGCTTTATTAGAAAGCTAACAAACTGGTCAAGCCAAACATACAGTCTTAGGGCCTGTTTGGTTACCCGCACCATTTTTGGGTCTCCCGTCTCCGTAACTCACTTGGGTCTGGCCCCAGAGAAACGCGGTCTGACCCATGTTGTACAACCCGTTTGGTTGCCTGCATATCGTTTTTCTTTTTTGCTTATTTTTTTTGCATTTTCGTGTTTGACTGTCTGTATATTTGACTGTGGGGTGTTTAGATGCAACACTCGGCTGTTTGGTTGCATGCAGGTTTAGTGTTGCGGTCACCACTTTCAAAAATGGTCATCTTAATTACCACCTCCTAACACAAGCACACAATCAGCAATCACAACAAGCAACAATGAGCCTAACACAAACACACAATCAGCAGCAGCAAGCAGCAATATCACAAGCACACAAGCATAATGACTACTACCACGGTGGATGATCAAGTGCACAAGTATCTACTTAAGTACATCATAGCAGGGGACAAAAACACCCTGATGAACAACAGGGGAAGCACACACATTGATCAAAATAAGTTCTGGACATTCTAAGCCTGGGTTAATAGCTGGCAGGGGCATCCCATGCCCCTTATCAACACTAACAGGGGCATCACATGCCCCTGATCAAAATGCACTTCCTAAGCACGCTAGAACTAGCCATGCTCAGGACAAGTGTACCCCTCGCCGTCGAGTCCATGTTCTTGTAAATGTCCATCTTGAAGCATGTAACGGTGAGCTTGAAGACTAGGCAGTCGTCCTCCTCCAGGCTGTACTTGTAGATGACATCTGGCCAGTTCCTCCCGATGACGATCTCGCCGGTGTTCTTGTAGTACTGGAGCTGCACATGCTCGTCGTAGAACTTGCAGGCGCCGATCGCAATGCAGCGAGGAAGGGGGATCATCATCCACTCCTTCAAGCTGGCATGGAAGGACCTTGGGATGAGAAGCATGTGCAGATCATCCCGGTCGAGCTGCACGTAGAAGCGCCTGGGCAGTCCTGCTCTTGAGAAGTGGCCGACCTTCAGCTTCTTCCCCTTCACCGGCTTGAGCAGCTCCATCCCTCCCAAGCAGCAATGGCTTCTGAAGCCTGCTGTTGAATTGGATGACGCCTGGCAATGGCACCAGCGGTGCAAAGCCAGGAGGAGGTCCATCTTGCTCGGCCTTAGGTACCTTGTCATTAAAGGTGACTTGGGTTAGCAATGCAGGATGAAGCTCTAGCACGAACACGCAAAGGATGATCAATGCACAAGCAATACTAGAACTCACATATCTGCATTGGGGGGGGGGGGGGGCAGGGGCGGAGCCAGCGGGTGTGCCGGGTGTGCCCTGGCACACCCACAGTTTTTTTTGTAAAAAACGAGGATCAACTCGTCAGTTACAGCATGGAGATGCCCCAAGTGCAGAGTAAAACACAAATGAATCGGCCCAGTAGTAACTACAGCCCATAATGCTCTAATCGTAGCATGGATCGTCCCTTTCCTCTAGTCCTGAGTCCCGATCGACACAACACAACTGCTCGCCTAGTCTCGATTCCTCTCTCCTCAAACGCTTATTTCCTCTCTTCAACTCGAATTAAAAACTCCCAGCAGTTGGCGTCGTCGAGCATTTGGTGAGCTTCTCAACTATTTTGTATTGCTATTTTTGCTAACTTAAAACACATTTGGTGAGTCATGATATTGTAAGACTTGATTTTGTTGTTTTCTTGCACTTTTCGGTAGGATTGTGTTATGTGATGGATTTTTTTAAAGAGTGGCACACCCTCCAAAAATTTCCTGGCTCCGCCACTGGGGGGGGGGGGGGGGGGATCCCCAAATCAAGCACTGCACAAGCACTAATGCTCAACAAAGCTATGCACAACCATTACCAAGTTATGCATGTGTGGATTTGGGACATCTAAACCCCAAATCAAGCACTACGCAAGACATGCACAATGAGGAAATGCTCAGAAAAACCCCATAGTGAAGAACATGTCGAGTTGGGGGAAAAAAACCCCAAATCGAGGCACGACGAAGCATGTACAACACTAGATCGGAGCAAGTACACACAATGTGACATGTACTACACTAATTAAGCATCTGCAAGCGCGGATTGAAGACCTAAATGTGACATGTACTATACTAATCAAACCCTAACAGACAAGGTTCTGTAGATTGGTACTTACCGTGGTGGTTGCCGGTGGTGCAGCCAGTGCAGACGGCGTAGGGGAAGCCGGCGGCGTAGGGGGAGCCATCGATGCAGGCGGTGCTAGAGGTGTAGACGCTGGAGGAGGCGGTGGCGGCGCCCGGGGTCCGGTCGAGACGCCTGGCATCAAGATAGACACCAGCGGTAGCGCCTTGCCCGCATCGTAGGGGCCGCAGGCCAGGCCGTGGATGGCCCTGCCATGGATGTGTCGGCCATTGCCGCGACCGATGATGGCCGCGGGCGACAAATGGGGAAGGGCGCGTGGAACTGGCGGAGGAGCTCCTCCGGCGACATCTGCTGCACCAAGACGTTATGCACCCACCGGGAGTGCGGGTCCTCGCCGGGGGGCAGTTCGGCGGCTGATGAGGTCCTGCCATTCCGATGGGCAGTGGGGGCGGTGAGGAAGCAGGCGGAGAAGTTGAGACGAGGGAGAGAGAGAGAGTGGGTGGCGACTGGAGTGGGGAGTGGGGAGTTAACGCGAAACGTCGCGTCTTCCGCCCTTTCCAACGCGTGCAACTGCGTGGCACGCGTGGCCCGGTGCTTGATGACGTGAAAGCACACGTTCGTAGGGAGATTCCAAGAGGAAGGTATGAAGCAGTGCAGCAGCAAGTTTTCCCTCAGTAAGATACCAAGGTTATCAATCCGGTAGGAGTAAGAAATCACTTCTGAAGGTTGTCAGTGGCGCGCTGACGTGGAACCTACACACAACACAATCAAACTACTTTGCCCCAACGAAACAGTGAGATTGTCAATCTCACCGGCTTGCTGAAAACAAAGGATTAAACGTATGGTGTGGAAAATAGTGTTTAATTGCAGAGAATGAAAAGGAACAATGATTGCAGTTGGTTGTATTATCAGTGTAAAAGAATGGACCGGGGTCTACAGTTCACTAGTGGTGTCTCTCCATAAAAGATAACTAACATGCTGGGTGAACAAATTACAGCTGGGCAATTGATAAAATATTGAGCGCATAACAATGCATATATATGACAAGATGACTACTATGATATTCAATTGGGCATTACAACATGATACATAGACCGTTATCCAACAGCATCTATGACTAATAATCCACCTTCAGGTTGACATCCGTGTTCCCCGTTGGTATTAAGTTGCAAGCAACAGATTATTGCATTAAGTAAAGTGCGTAATGTAAACAATACAATTATCCTTAGACAAAGCATTGCTGTTTTACCCCTAGTGGCAACAGCACATCCACAACCTTAGAAGTTGTTGTCACTCTCCCAGATTACTGGAGATGAACCCACTATCTAGCATAAATACTCCTCTTGGAGTTAAAAGCATCTACTTGGCCAAAGCATCTACTAGTAACGGAGAGCATGCAAGATCATAAATAACATATAAGATAGATTGATAATCAACTTGACATAGTATTCAATATTCATCGGATCCCAGCAAACACAACATGTAGCATTACAATAATATGATCTTGATCATGATAGGCAGCTCACAAGATCTAAACATGATAGCACAAGGAGGAGAGACAACCATCTAGCTACTGCTATGGACCCGTAGTCCAAGGATGAACTACTCACGCATCACTCCGGAGGCAGGCATGGATGTAGAGCCCTCCGGTGATGATTCCCCTCTCCGGCAGGGTGCCGGGAAGAGCTTCTGAACCCTCCCGAGCTAGGGTTGACGCGGCGGCGTCTCTGGAACTTTTCGTGGATAATGGCTCGGGTATTTAGGGTTTTCGCGTCGGGGATTATATAGGCGAAAGGGCGGCGGCTGGAGGCACCGAGGGGCCACCACCCACGGCGGCAGGAGGGGGCCCGCCGCCCCATGGTGTGGCTGCCTCCTAGGTCCCTCCGTCTCTCCTTTGGACTCCGTGTACGTGTTGGAAAAATAGGAGGTCCTGTCCAAGTTTCGTCCAATTCCGAGAATATTTCCAGACAGCTTTTCTGGAATACAAAAACAGCAGAAAACAGGAACTGGCACTGTGGCATCTTGTTAATAGGTTAGTCCCAGAAAATGCATAAAAATGCTATGAAGTGTATATAAAACATGTAACAATTGGTATAATATCAACATGGAACATCAGAAATTATAGATACGTTTGAGACGTATCAAGCATCCCCAAGCTTAGTTCTACTCGTCCTCGAGTAGGTAAAACGATAAAAACAAAATAATTTCTGAGGTGACATGCTACATCATAATCTTGATCAAATAGTATTGTAAAGCACATGTTATGAATGAAGTGATCCAGGTCAATGGTCTATAGTTTGCTAGCAAGTAGATAATGAGCAAACAACTGAATCATATAAGCAAAAACTTTTCATGAATAGTACTTTCGAGACAAGCATCAAAAGTTTTGCATAAGAGTTAACTCATAAAGCAATAGATTCTAAGTAAAAGGTATTTAACCAACACAAAGGAAGATTTAAGCTTCAGCAATTGCTTTCAACTTTCAACATTATATCTCATGGATATTTGTCAACACAAAGCAATATAATAAGTACAATATACTAGCATATAAAAATTGTTGCACCAAAGTTGACACTAGTGTTTGCTTCTGAGATAGAAAGAAGTAGGAAACTGACTCAACATAAAAGTAAAAGAAAGGCCCTTCGCAGAGGGAAGCAGGGATTAAATCATGTGCTAGAGCTTTTTAAGTTTTTGAAATCATATAGAGAGTAAAAATAAGTTTTGGAGGTGTTTGTTAATTGTCAACGAATCAGAAAATGGAAAGTACAATATGACCCCTGCCAACCAGACTTTTAAGAGCGGCTCCCATGAAGGACGTTATTTCTACCAGCAAGGCAGATCATCCCTCTTTCTCTTTTGTTTACACATGCAGATATTTCACTGTTTGTCATTGCTTGACTGATAAATCAGGGCAAAAATGTGAAGAGAATTAAGCGGTTAAAGTTGTAATTAATTGGGACTGGGCACCCCATTTGCCAGCTCTTTTTGCAAAATTAATGGATAAGCGGATGTATATGCCGCTAGTCCGGTGGTAAAGTCTGTTTGACAGTTGACATAAAGACATCCACCCCGTCCTCATGAGCTTGGTAAACATTGACACAAAAAGGAGTAATAAAGTTTTGAATAGTTTAAAGGTAGCACATGAAAAATTTACTTGGTGGCAAGGAAATACCACATATAGGTAGTTATGGTGGACACAGATGGCATGGATTTTGGCTCAAGGTTTTGGATGCACGAGAAGCATTCCCTCTCAGTACAGATTTAGGCTAGCAAGGTTATTTGAAGCAAACACAGGATATCAACCGACAACAAGACTTATATGAAAACATATTGCAAGCATTATAAGACTCTACACTGTCTTCCTTGTTAACCAAACCCTTTTACTAGAAAATATCTAGACCTTAGAGATACCAATCATGCAAACCAAATTTCAACGAGCTTTACGGTAGTTTCTCATTAATAGGTTTTAACTACATGATACAAAAGCTTAAACATGAACTACTTGATAACTCAAAACAATTGACAAGTATCAAATTATCCAAGACAGTGATCTACAAGAATATGTAAGCTTTTTCCATTATACCATCTACCACATGCACATTTTCTGTTCCAACCAAACACCAATCAATTTATTTCAACACAAACTCTCCAAACAATTATAAGTGAAGCAAGAGAGTACTTTTCTAAAAGAACTAACAGCTCTGAACAAGAGATGCATGAAAAACAGGAGCTAAAAGCATAGCAGTAGCTAGACAAGAATACTCAACAAGTATAAGTGAAGAATAGGAGTATTCATATGAAAAAGCGGAGCGTGTCTCTCTCCCAAACAAGAATGCTAGGTCCAATCAAGTTGACTCAGAAAATAAAATAACAATGAAAATAAAAGCACACAGACGCTCCAAGTAAAGCACATATGATGTGAAAGAATTAAAATATAGTTTCACTAGAGATGACCTGATAAGTTGCTGATGAAGAAGGGGATGCCTTGGGCATCCCCAAGCTTAGACGCTTGAGTCTTCTTGAAATATGCTGGGGTGATCCATGGGAGCATCCCCAAGCTTAAGCTCTTCACTCTTCTTGATCACATTATATCTCCTCTCTTGACCCTTGAAAACTTCCGCCACACCAAACTCAGAGTAATTCTCATTAGAGGGTTAGTGCACAATCAAAAACTCACATGTTCTATAAGGACACAAACATGATTACTTTTTAAACATTAGCTACTGCCACTGATGTTATGTGAAGCTCTTCCACCCAAAAAAGAATTCCACTCAACACTAGTAAAAGAGAGAATGCAAAATAAAAGACAGAATCTGTCTAAAACAGAACAGTCCGTAAAGACGAATTTTTTCGAGGCACTTACGTTGCTCAAATCGAAAAACTCAAAACTAATGAAAGATGCGTACATATCTGAGGATCACGCACAAAAATTTCAGATTTAAATAATTTTCTGTGATTTTACAGAAGCAATACGGTGAACAGCAGAAATCTGTTCCTGCGCAGAAATCCAAATCTAGCATCATCTTCCTATTAGAGGCCTTACTTGGCACAACAATGCAAGAAAATAAAGATACAAAGGCATTGCTACAGAAGTAAACACTCCTTGACTAAAAAAGAAAAATTGCAGAAATAAAATAATGGGTTGCCTCCCATAAGCGCTTTTCTTTAATGCCTTTTAGCTAGGCTTGATAGTTTTAATGATGCTCACATAAAAATAGAAAATGAAGCAAAAGGAGCATCAAGAAGCAAATTCGAAACACATTTAAGTCTAACCCACTTCCTATGCATAGGAATCTTGTACACAAATAAATTCATAAAGAACAAAGTGACAAGCATAGGAAGATAAAACAAAAATAACTTCAGAACTTTCAACATGAGAGGTGTTTTAGTACCATGAAAATTTCTACAACCATATTTTCCTCTCTCATAATAATTTTCAGTAGCATCATGAACAAACTCAACAATATAACTATCACATAAAGCATGATTTTCATGATCTACAAACACATAATTTTTATCAAGCTAAAAATAGTGGGATTAAAATTTTCAAACCCACTTTTAACTATTTTATAACAAGATGATGGATCATTCTCAAGAGGTATGGGACTCCATCTAGATAAAGTCAAGGCCTCTCCAATCCCATTTTCAGTAGTAGAATACATAATATTATCAAGCAATATAGGACCATCATCTAGAGCTTTATCATAAAAATCTTCCAAGCAAAACTCCTTAGTACCATGCATTTCGATATTAGGCAAAAATAAAGGATTATCATAAATAACAGTAGCATAATTATTCTCATAAGTTTTACTCATAGGGAATATTTCAAGAGAGTCCATAGGAACATAACATTCATCCTCCTTTGGTAAGCATGGAGGGAAATCACATAATGTAAGAGTTAAAGAGTTACTATCATTAGAAGGTAGATCCTCCTTTTGTTCTTCACTCTCCTGCTCTTTTTCATCCAATGAGATCACGGTTTCAGCAATTTTTTCTTCCATAGGTCCCTGAAAGGAAGCAAATTGTTCTGGAGAATAAGTTTTCTCAAGAAATTTAGTGATATAAGGATTATCATTGTAATATTCAAGGCAGTAACCAAGTATCTCGAAATTCTCAGACTTATAAGGAGCATCATCATTCTGAAGCAAACAAGCAATTTCATAAGCACCCTTAAAAGCAACAAATTCTTCAATTTTTTCAAGATTAACAAAGTCATAGTTTACTTTAGCATAAGAAGCCAAAGTCTCATCATCATTATAATCACATTGGAAAGGGAGGTGTTTATGCCTCCTACAGCAAAAACATTCATTAAAGCACCAGGATTCATTATAAGTAGAGCACAAGTTTCTAGCAAAACAATTCAATTTATATATTTGTACCCATAAGTGTTCCCCTTTTCGAGACAAGCGGTATTCCTTATAATAATTTTGTTGTTCCTCCGTGAACCCACTTAGCCAACAAGATTTTGTTTCCATTGATAGCAAGTAAACAACTAGACATAATAACAAACCGAAATAAACTAGATACAGGAAACAATTTTTTGTGTGTTTTTGATAATTAAAAGCAAACAAGATAATATAAAATAAACTAAGCAAGACAAAAACAAAGTAAAGAGATTGGAAGCGTGAGACTCCCCTTGCATAAATCCTCTTACTCCCCGGCAACGGCGCTAGAAAAATATTTGCTTGATGACGTGAAAGCACACGTTCGTTGGGAGACCCAAGAGGAAGGTATGAAGCAGTGCAGCAGCAAGTTTTCCCTCAGTAAGATACCAAGGTTATCAATCCAGTAGGAGCAAGAAATCACTTCTGAAGGTTGTCAGTGGCGCGCTGACATGAAACCTACACACAACACAATCAAACTATTTTGCCCCAACGAAACAGTAAGGTTGTCAATCTCACCGGCTTGCTGAAAACAAAGGATTAAACGTATGGTGTGGAAAATAGTGTTTAATTGCAGAGAATGAAAAGGAACAATGATTGCAGTTGGTTGTATTATCAGTGTAAAAGAATGGACCGGGGTCTATAGTTCACTAGTGGTGTCTCTCCATAAAAGATAACTAACATGCTGGGTGAACAAATTACAGCTGGGCAATTGATAAAATATTGAGCGCATAACAATGCATATATATGACAAGATGACTAATATGATATTCAATTGGGCATTACAACATGATACATAGACCGTTATCCAACAACATCTATGACTAATAATCCACCTTCAGGTTGACATCCGTGTTCCCCGTTGGTATTAAGTTGCAAGCAACAGATTATTGCATTAAGTAAAGTGCGTAATGTAAACAATACAATTATCCTTAGACAAAACATTGTTGTTTTACCCCTAGTGGCAACAGCACATCCACAACCTTAGAAGTTGCTGTCACTCTCCCAGAAAACTGGAGACTGAACCACTATCTAGCATAAATACTCCCTCTTGGAGTTAAAAGCATCTACTTGGCCAAAGCATCTACTAGTAACGGAGAGCATGCAAGATCATAAATAACATATAAGATAGATTGATAATCAACTTGACATAGTATTCAATATTCATCGGATCCCAGCAAACACAACATGTAGCATTACAATAATATGATCTTGATCATGATAGACAGTTCACAAGATCTAAACATGATAGCACAAGGAGGAGAGACAACTATCTAGCTACTGCTATGGACCCGTAGTCCATGGATGAACTACTCACGCATCACTCCGGAGGCAGACATGGCGGTGTAGAGCACTCCAGTGATGATTCCCCTCTCCGACAGGGTGCGGAAGAGCTTCTGAATCCTCCCGGCTAGGGTTGACGACGGCGTCGTCTCTTGAACTTTTCGTGGATAATGGCTTAGGTCTTTAGGGTTTTCGCGTCGGGGGATTATATAGGCGAAAGGGCGGCGGCTGGAGGCACCCGAGGTGGCCACACCACCCCACGACACGGCAGGAGGTGGGCCCACGCCGCCCCATGGTGTGGCTGCCTCCTAGGTCGCCTCCGTCTCTCCTTTGGACTCCGTGTACGTGTTGGAAAAATAGGAGGTCCTGTCCAGTTTCGTCCAATTCCAAGAATATTTCCAAATAAATAAAAAAGGAACAGTATACAAGTACGCCGACGGCATTGCCGTCGGCGTATCAACGCAGTTACACGTCCATCCCCGATCCGTCACGGTGGGCGTGCGTACGCCGACGGCCTCCTGTACGCCGACGGCGGCGTCGGGCCGCAGATGGCTACGCCGACGGCGGTTCGTACGCCGACGGCTTGTTGGTCGTATGCCCTAGCTCGTGCTGTACGCCGACGGCCCCGACATTTGGCCGTCGGCGTATAGGGAGGCCGTCGGCGTTTTGACGGTTTCCCGTAGTGATGACCGTCGACTATTAAGTTGACTGGCGTCCATTGCATGCGCCGCATAGCCGAGAGTTATAGTAGGAACTGTCGGCCATTGCGACATGTAGCCTAGAGTTGCAATATGGAGGTCGGCTAGAAAAGCTAATCCCCGTCTGTGAAAGCAAAACCGTTGAATATTAGTACAAACCATCAGCCATTTGGTTGGATAACAGAGTTTGTTATTTCTGTCGCATAATTGACTGTACTGTCAGTTACTGGCAGTCATATACCCGAAAGTTTATCATAATAGTCGATGGACCATCGGCTAGATATTAATTAACGTCGTCAGAAATAAGGGATCTCTAGTGATGAATTCCCTTACTTAATTACCAAGGTGGAGATAGCTAGTTGTATTTTCTACGTAGAATGTTGGTTAAATCGGATTGAAATGGAAAGGAGGGTGTATTTACGTGTAACTCCTAATAATTTAAGGTACATTGTATGATATACGTGAATGCATGTAATTTGCATTGATCTGATGTTTACAACTGGGCGGTGTGGTGGCAGGAGGAGACATATGTTATTTTGTGATGATCCAAATTCGTATATACTGATAAAGGCCAGTTTGTGACATAGGAGAGCGGAGCGCCCCGGAGTCAGAAGTTGGCTTATGACCGTGGTCCAATCCGTGGCGGCCGCACGGAGGGGGTGCGGGGCGGCAGCTCCCGCGGTTCGGTACGAGTTGTATACGAGTTATGTACGGTTCGAGTTGTACTCGACTTGGAGATCACGTTACCGACCTAGGTTAGGTCAAGGTTCCTATAAATACGTCTTGTAAGCCGCCGGTTTGGGATAAGCCACATATTGTAAATCCCGGCTTTGTAACCTCACCCGAAATAGTGAAGTATTGCTGGCTGGCGCCCGTGGTTTTTTTTCCTCCATTGTCGGAGGGGTTTTTCCACGTTAAAATCTCGTATCCCCGTTGGTTTGATCTTGCTTAACTTCATCGTTGATTTCCTATTGCGTGTAACAAGTGGTATCAGAGCCCAGGTTTTGCAGCTTAGGGTTTTGCGATGGGATCGATGAAGTTTGATCTGCCGTTGCTGGACTACAAAACGAGATTTTCGTTGTGGCAAGTGAAGATGCGAGCGATCCTCTCACAAGCATCGGATCTTGATGAGGCGCTAGATGTGTTCGGAGAGAAGGCCGAAAGAGACTGGACTCCGGATGAGAAACGCAAGGATCGTAAGGCTTGGTCATTAATTCAGCTTCATCTATCTAATGATATCTTGCAAGAGGTGCTGCAGGAGAAATCCGCCGCAGCTTTGTGGCTCAAGCTGGAATCGATCTGCATGTCAAAGGATCTAACCAGCAAGATGCACGTGAAGATGAAGTTGTTTACGCACAAGATGCAAGAAGGTGGTTCGGTGATGAATCACTTGTCGATCTTCAAGGAGATCGTGGCCGACCTAGCGTCGATGGAGGTAAAATATGAAGATAAAATTTAGCTCTTCTATTGCTATGTTCGCTGCCTAGTTCCTTTACAAATCTGCGAGATACTATACTCTTAAGCCGTGATACACTAACCCTGGCGGAAGTTTATGAGGTCCTGCAAACAAGGGAAAAGATGAAGAGTATGGTGCAGTCTGACTCATCGTCCTCCAAAGTGGCGATGCGTTGCAGGTTCGAGGCAGGACTGAACAGCGAGACAACAACTACAACAGAGACAAGAGCAAGGACAACAGAGGCCGTTCAAAGTCCAAGGGACGAGATAAGTTCTGCAGGTACTGTAAGAAAACTAATCATACTATTGAGAATTGTTGGAAAGTGCAGAACAAGGAGAGAAGGAACGGTACCTACCAACCGAAGAAAACTGACGGTAATGGTAAGGCTGATGTTGTTGCTGCTGAGGCTGATGTGGTTGCTGGTGAAAGTTCTGATGGTGATTGTCTAGCTGTGTTTTCTGCGTGTGTTACTCGTGCTGATGAATGGATCCTAGATACTGCATGTTCCTTTCATATTTGCTGTAACAAAGACTGGTTCAGTTCTTATGAGTCTGTGCAGGCAGGAGATTTCGTGCGTGTGGGCAACGATAACAAATGTTACATTGCTGGCGTCGGTTCTGTACAGATCAAGACGCATGATGGCATGACACGCACGTTGGATGGAGTAAAACACATACCAACCATGGCGAGAAACTTGGTTTCTCTCAGTACCCTTGACTGTGACGGGTACAAGTATACCGGAGGGGATAAACGCCTAAAGGTATCTAAAGGTTCACTTATTGTCATGATAGGTGATATGAATTCTGCCAAGTTATATGTTCTTAGAGGTAGCACTCTGCCTAGTACTTTTGCTGCTGCTGTTACTAAAGATGATCCAAGTAAAACTAACCTTTGGCACATGAGACTTGGACATATGAGTGAACTGGGGATGGCAGAATTGGTCAAGAGAGAACTTCTGAAGGACTGCAATATGAGTAAGTTGCCGTTCTGTGAGCACTGCGTTTTTGGTAAGCACAAACGAGTTAAATTCAATACTTCCGTTCATACCACGAAAGGTACACTTGATTATGTACATGCTGATTTATGGGGGCCGTCACGTAAGCCCTCTTATGGTGGTGCTCGGTATATGCTTACTATCATTGATGATTACTCTAGAAAGGTTTGGCCTTATTTCCTGAAAACTAAAGATGCTACTTTTGCTGCTTTTAAAGAGTGGAAAGTTATGATTGAAAGGCAAACTGAGAGGAAGGTGAAATTGCTTCGTACTGACAATGGTGGCGAATTTTGTTCACATGACTTTGATGATTATTGTGCGCAGGAAGGCATTGTCAGGCATCACACCATCCCGTACACGCCTCAGCAAAATGGTGTAGCTGAGCGGATGAACAGGACGATCATCTCCAAGGCTCGCTGCATGTTGTCCAACGCTCGCATGAACAAGCGTTTTTGGGCTGAGGCTGCCAACACCGCCTGCTACTTGATAAACAGGTCACCATCCATCCCTCTTGACAAGAAGACTCCTATTGAGGTATGGTCTGGTGAGACAGCTGATTATTCACAACTGAAAGTTTTCGGTTGCACTGCCTATGCTCATGTTGATAATGGAAAGTTAGAGCCTAGAGCTATTAAGTGTTTATTTCTTGGTTATGGTTCTGGCGTAAAAGGATATAAGTTGTGGAACCCTGAAACTAAGAAGGCATTCATGAGCAGGAGTGTTTTTTTAATGAATCTGTCATGTATTGGGATAGCTTGTCTACTGATATTGTGCCAGATTTTGCTGTTGAGGACGAACCACAGGTTCGTGTGCAGGTGGAGCACCTGAATAAGGAGCGAACTGAAATTAATGAGGAGGAACCTGAAATTGATGAGGAGGAAATTGTGCCACCCTCACCTCCTGTTATACAGCAACCATCCATTGTTGTTGATCGGCCAAGGAGAAATATTGTTCGACCTACCCGTTTAATTGAAGAGTGTAACATTGTTAATTATGCTCTGAGTTGTGCAGAACAGGTGGAGAACGAACATGAGCCTTCCACTTATACGGAGGCAATTGGCTCAGTGATCGCGTGAAGTGGATATCCGCAATACAAGAAGAGATGCAGTCACTTGAGAAAAATGGCACATGGGAAGTTGTGCGTCTGCCCAAGCAGAAAAAGGCCGTGCGTTGCAAGTGGATCTTCAAGAAAAAGGAAGGTCTCACGCCTACTGAACCCGCAAGATTCAAGGCAAGGTTAGTTGCGAAAGGATTTAGTCAGATACCTGGAATTGACTATAATGATGTGTTCTCCCCAGTTGTTAAGCATAGTTCCATTCGCACATTCTTTAGTATTGTTGCTATGCGTAATCTTGAGCTTGAGCAGTTAGATGTAAAGACTGCGTTTTTGCATGGAGAACTTGAGGAGGAGATATACATGGACCAGCCAGAAGGGTTCATAGTGCCTAGTAAGGAGGATTTCGTGTGCAAGCTAAAGAAGTCCCTTTACGGTTTGAAACAGTCCCCTCGACAATGGTATAAAAGGTTTGATTCTTTTATGATGTCACGTGGTTTTAAGAGGTCTGAATATGACAGCTGCGTGTACATTAAATTTGTTGATGAATCGCCTATATACTTGTTATTATATGTTGATGATATGTTGATTGCTGCCAAGAGCATGAAGGAAATCACTACCTTGAAGAAACAATTGAGTAGTGAATTTGAGATGAAGGATCTTGGAGCTGCTAAGAAGATTCTCGGTATGGAAATTACTAGAGACAGAAAATCTGGTGTGTTATTTCTTAGTCAGCAAAATTACATTAAGAAGTTCTTCATCATTTCAACATGCATGATTCTAAATCAGTTGGTACTCCAATTGCTCCGCACTTTAAGTTGTCATCTTCACAATGTCCTAGTTCAGTTGAAGATGTTGAGTACATGTCCAAAGTTCCATACTCTAGTGTTGTTGGTTCTTTAATGTATGCCATGGTTTGTTCTCGTCCAGATTTATCATATGCTATGAGTCTGGTTAGTAGATATATGGCAAATCCTGGTAAGGAGCATTGGAAAGCTGTTCAGTGGGTTTTCAGGTACCTACGTGGAAGTAGTGATGCATGTTTGAAGTTTGGCAAGACTGAGAAGGGAATGTTGGCTATGTGGATTCAGATTTTGCTGCCGATTTGGATAAGAGACGGTCCCTTACAGGTTATGTTTTTACAGTTGGTAGCTGTGCCGTGAGCTGGAAGGCAACATTGCAGGCTGTTGTTGCTCAATCAACCACTGAAGCAGAATACATGGCTATTGCAGAAGCTTGCAAAGAATCTGTTTGGTTGAAAGGTTTGTACGCTGAGCTTTGTGGAGATAATTCTTGCATTGATCTTTTCAGTGACAGTCAAAGTGCAATATACCTTACTAAGGATCAGATGTTCCATGAGAGAACAAAACACATTGACATCAAATACCATTACATCCGAGAGGTTGTTGCTCAAGGTAAATTAAAGGTATGCAAGATTAGTACTCATGATAATCCTGCTGATATGATGACAAAGCCGGTTCCTGTTGCTAAGTTTGAGCTTTGCTCGAGCTTAGTTGGTATAACTGTTTAGCCCAAGAGGCTAGTTGGCGCCGAAAGTATGTTTCTTTGTTGTTACAGGGTAAAGGTCCGTGTCATGCTACAAGATGGAATTTGTCTCAAGGTGGAGTGTTATTTTGTGATGATCCAAATTCATATATACTGATAAAGGCCAGTTTGTGACGAAGGAGAGCGGAGAGCCCCGGAGTCAGAAGTTGGCTTATGACCATGGTCCAATCCGTGTCGGCCGCACGGAGGGGGTGCGGGGGCGGCAGCTCCCGCGGTTCGGTACGAGTTGTATACGAGTTATGTACGGTTCGAGTTGTACTCGACTTGGAGATCACGTTACCGACCTAGATTAGGTCAGGGTTCCTATAAATACATCTTGTAAGCCGCCGGTTTGGGATAAGCCACATATTGTAAATCCCCGGCGTTGTAACCTCACCCGAAATAGTGAAGTATTGCTGGCTGGCGCCCGTGGTTTTTTTCCTCTCCATTGTCGGAGGGGTTTTTCCACGTTAAAATCTCATGTCCTCGTTGGTTTGATCTTGCTTAACTTCATCGTTGATTTCCTATTGCGTGTAACAACATATTTGTGTACCGACTGCTGTTCGCGGACACGTCCGGACGCGTCTGCGGATATATAGATCGACGACTTCTCCCAATCCAGTTGGAGATGCTCTAATCAAGGGAGTTTCAAGAACAGCAAAGTAATGTTATTGGAGGGAGTAGACAAATGACGCGAGAGTAGGCTTAAGTGTGGAGTGTGGTGTGTGATGTTCCTTGTTTCGACAAGTGACTTAGCTTCTTGTAATTGTTCTCTGTCTTCTATATAAATAAGGTGCGCAATTTGCGCACTCTCAAAAAAAAACATTCCCGGTGCTTCCTATTCACACACGCACACTTCTGTTGGATTTATCGCTATCATCATAATTACTAGACTCTAAATCAAACCTACGTATGACAACACTAGTTGCATGGATAAGCCAATGTAGCCAACACGAAAGAGAGAAACGATAAGCATAGAACACAAGTGAGTAGATATATATGTGAAGAAAAAAAACTAAGACGGAAGGTAGAGCTTCTATAACAACAACGGTTGGTGCGGTTTATTAAACCATGTTAAAGTAATAGAGTTAATAACGCAACGTACATTGAGTCTGACTGTGATAACATGTACACACCCACGTGTAGTTTTGATACTTGTCCGATATTTGCTTGCTCGCGAGAGTAAAGACCCAAATTATATATCCATCTTCTCTGCTTCTACTCCAGTAAATAATTTTTGATACTCCTCCGATCCATATTAGTGGGCACAACTTTGTCTAGATACACATGTATCTAGTCTAAATACTTAACTAGATATATATGAATTTAGACAAAGCTATGTCCACTAATATGGATCAGAGGGAGTACTTGTTTCCATGCTGGTCCATGGTATCCGGGCCTTCTACCGGAAAAGCACCGGCAAGGCACCCGGCCTCCCCTGCTCGTGCTCCCTTTTGGCTGCCTCGTCCGCGTCTCCGTCGGCCGGGAGCTCGTGGTTTACTGCCGCCGGGGCCTGCCAGCCGGCCTGTCGCCCTTCGCCGGCCGTACACGAACCGGCCGGCCGGTGTCATTATTGAAGTTGCTGCTTCAACTGCAAACTGGTGCTTGCGAGGTTAACAAAATACGTGCGCGACAAAGGTACGTATAACTAGCACACTGACGCTAAATGTACGACCGTCGCTCTCGTGCAGATCAGCCATCACCGTCGCCGCCCGCTACATGTCTGTACTTGGAGCCTTCCGCTGTATTCCATGCAACCATGTCCAATACATGATGATATATATACACTCAGGGTGTGTTTGATCCCACGGACACCCAACCAGGTCCATGGATGCAAAATTCGGGTTGTTTACTTATTTGGCCAGCCCGTATGCCTACATGCGAACGAACCTTAAACCATGTACGTTGAGTCAGGCTGAATAGGAACGGCTGATTCATCCGTTTTCCTAGAGCTAGACTGAATAGAGCCCCTCGTGCCTCTCCCTCGCACCAGCGATCCCACGTGGGAGGTGAAATAGTCTGATAATAACATTCCCCTCACCTTTTTTTTTCTTTGTACTACTTTGTATAATCCCCTCTAATATACGTAAATATACTTTGATTCGAAATATTTTGAACACAAAATATGTGCGCGTCGACGAGTAAGTTCCATCCCGTGATCGGTTTCGAATTTCGTGAACATTAGCTTCTTAATTTAATTTGGACCGAAGTTTATACCATTTTTCGATGAATTTTATCAAATCCGTCACACTCGGTCGACCAAGATTTCCTTTCACGAGTAGATCGATCTCGCTGTTTCGCATAACTTTCATGTTGTAAATTTTTCGTTTCGATGGACATATATAGTAGATCTTGTAAACATATGTGTGAGGTAAGTTCACCATGTAGACTAGGATGTAAGAGTAGTTTGTGTCCAGATGCAATAACAATGCATGCAATCAAATACGAAAATGCAAAATATATAGGCAAAAAAGAAAAACGATATGCATGAAACCAAACTAAGTGCACGACATGGCCGTCGACATGTTTTTCCAGGATCAGACCCAAGTGAGCCACGAATATGAGAGGGCCAAAATTGATGTGAGTAACCAAACACGCCCTCGTATGCTACAGCATTGTACACGTACGTAGAGATATCTTCAACTCAGGAAAGGAATATCCAGCTCCGCATGCACCGCGGAATCATGCGGCGCGTCCTAGTCCCACGACGGGCCCTTCGTGCCCAGTCGTGTTCGGCTTAAAAAAATATCGCACATGCTGTGTTGCTAAGACATGCGTCGCCACTAGCAGACACGAACGGTTTGCCCCATGCCGCCAAGGCTGAGATCGATCTTCATTTCCTCCGTGCAATTACTCCCTCCGTTCGGATTTAATTGACACACATTTTGTTACACATGGATGTATCTAGACATCAAACAAGTATAGATACATCCATATTTGGACAAAACCAAGTCAATTAATTTGAAACGGAGGGAGTACATGTCACGCCGTACTGTACAAACTGATGATTATTCGAGCTCTTATATGTGGGGTAAATTCCAGTTTTTACTTCCTAGTTTGACTTCGTTGATGCTATGTACCCATTTAGCAAGTTTTCATCTTAATTACCCCATTTAGCAAAAGTTGTGCCAAGCTTTACGCCCTGTAAAATTTTGTGGGCGTTCATCAAACAGCAGCACCAGAGCTAACAAATAGCGACAACGCCTTGGCAGCTTCTTTCAACCATGAGTCCTTCACAACCAAAAGACCAAAACAAAAAATGTTAGCAGCTACCAGCAGCAATACATAGCAACAGCGTCAGCAGCTGTAATGATAAGCTGCACAAGATGCATGTCAATCTTCTTCTCCTTCAACTTGTTCAGCAATATCAGCAGCAACGCCTCCTTACACTACCATCCTCCTCGAAGCCCTAGAAGCGACCTGGCATACAGTATTTGTGTGAGGTAACAAACCAAGTAGTACTCTGCTTGGCACAATTTTACAGGGTGTAAAACTTGGCACAATTTTTGCTAAATGGGGTAATTAGGATGAAAATTTGCTAAATGGGGTTATTAGAAGAAAATATGTGGCTCTTCAAACATCTATCGGAAGATGGACTTTGGCAAACCCTCCTTAGAAAAAAATATGTGGGGGATCAAGCTGTTTCTCAGGTTTTTTGGAAACCTGGCGATTCACACTTCTGGGCTAGCCTCATGGCTACAAAGAATTTTTTTCTAACATGGATCTTTCTTAATTAGGGATGGATCGAAAATTCGTTTCTGGGAGGATAAATGGCTAAGCCATTCTACTCTTAGTGAACAATATCCGGCTCTGTACACTATTGTACGAAACAAAAGCGACACGATCGCGAAGGTGTTGGGTACCTCCCCACCAGATGTTTCGTTCAGAAGAAGTTTACTTGGAACAAGACAAGCATCCTGGAATGCCTTGCTCATCCGATTGAATTCTGTCCAATTGTCGGAAGGTCCAGATAAATTTCAATGGAATCTTACGAAGAATGGTAAATTCTCAGTGAATTCTATATATAGAGCACTAATTCTACCCGAAGTGCCAGTCGATATTAAGGATAATAACAAAATTTGGAAGATGAGGATACCGCTTAAAACTAAAGTGTTTGCTTGGTATCTTCGTCGGGGTGTAATTCTTACAAAAGACAACCTTGCCAAACGTAATTGGCACGGAAGTAAAAAGTGTGTTTTCTGTCAACATGACGAGACCATTAAACACTTATTCTTCCAGTGCGAATTCGTCAGGTCTATATGGTCAGCCATCCAGATAGGTTCTACCTTACATCCACCACGTACTGTTGCAAACATTTTTGGCAACTGGTTAAATGGCGTGGATCCTAGGTTAAAACTCTTCTATAGGATGGGAGCGATTGCCATTATTTGGTCGCTGTGGCTATGTAGAAATGACAATGTTTTTAACAATAAAAATGGTTCTGTTATGCAGGTTATCTATCGGTGTACAGCTACGCTACGAGCGTGGTCGGCCTTGCAGCGTGTGGAGCACCGAGACTTATTTTTGGAGGTGGCGTCGAGGCTGGAGGCTGCGGCCAGGGAGTTATTCTCCCGGCATGGATGGCAACATAGACTCCGGATAGACCTACCAGCTTCTTAGGCGGATCTACAATTTCTCATTATGATATGTAATTCGCCTTTTTACTTTTTGTTCTGAATTGGTTACTGGTGAACTGGTGGCTGTGTGCATCTTAGCTATGCAGAGACCGGGTGTAATGGTTAAAACTCTTAAGTAATAAAATCCCTTTATCTAAAAAAATGAGGTTATTAGCATAAAAAAAAGTTAAATTAGGGGGTAAAAACTGAAATTTACATATGAGATACTGTTCGCCATCAGAGTTCGAGATGCGATCGCGAGCTGGCCGGCAGCTTGCACCTTCGACGAAACTGCACGTTTTTTTATACGTACAAAATGTGTATATAACTATATATAGTCACCGGGAAGTTTATGTATAACGGAACTTATGATTAGTGGGTGCTTTCATTCATTAGCACGGGGGCGTGATCAGATATGGCATCGATATCAATAGGTCGAAAACATGCATGACCTGTCCCAGCACACGTTTCGCACTTAATTCCCGACATCGTTTCAATCATGAAAAGGAAATGCTTCAGGTACAAGCTAGACAAGTTTTGATTTGGACTTGCTTGCTAGGTACATTTGCAGTTAAAGGTTTCCTGAAGAATGATAACAATTGAGATGCTCATTCCGTTTCAAGATTTTTTTTAGATGCTCATGGTATAACTATTTCTTCAGAAGAACTCATGGAATATTGGTCGGTGGAGCCTTAATTATCTACTCTGATGCGTTGGCCAGTTACTTGTGGTGTTCTCTCAACGGTTGGCAAGGAGCATCAGCACCTTGCGTCCAATCGTGCATGGGTGTCTGAGCGAGATACGCATGTAGAAGTATGCTAGTGATTAGTTATCAACGACTTATAAAGAGTTGTGATTTCTAGTTTTACCATCATCCATTGCGGCTCATATTCAAGAGTGCAATACGAGTGTAGGCCGAGAGTTGCAATATGTCTATCGGCTAACAAACCCGATCCCCAACTGTAAAAGGAAAATTGTCAGATATTAGTACAAACCATCAACCGTTTGGTTGGATAGATGAGAGTTGGTTATTCCCGGGATTGATTGTACTGTCATTTATTGGTTGTCATACCCGAAATTTTCCAGGTAACAATCGGCCATTAAAGTGACGAATCATCGACTATTATGTAAAATTGCTGGAAGTAAGGGAATTTCTGGTAGTGAATATGCTTACTTAAGGTGGATATTCTTAGTGTTATTTCTTACTGTAAAATGTTAATTGACTGGAACCAAAAAGATTAAATAAAAAATGTGGGAGTATTTATCACCCGCACTTCTCCTTTTGGATATTTATGATCATTCACAATTACTAGAATCTAATCAAACCTACCTATGATAACTCTAGTTCACTAGTTGCATGGATGAGCCAATGTAGACACCATGGAGGATAGAAGCGATAAGAATACAACACAAGTGAGTGGATATATATGTGCAAAGAAAAGAAATTAAGACAGAAGGGTAGAGCTTCTTAAGGTGCGGTCTATTAAACAATGTTAAAGTAGTTGAGTTCATAATGCAATGTACATTGAGACTGACTGTGATAACATGTACCAACCCACATATAGTTTTGATACTTGTCCCATGCCTGCTCGCGAGAATGAAGACCCAAATTATATATCCATCTTCCCTGCGGCCTGCTTCTAAGTCACTACAGGAAGCAGGCAGTACGCCGACGACATTTCCTACGCCGAGGGCCAGGTTGACGGGCTGGCCTCTTTGGGGTCTAAGCCAACGGCCCGTCGGCATAGGCTCTGGTCGTCGGCGCAGCGCGCCAATATTCTTGTAGTGAGTAATCAAATAACTTTTGATACTTGTCCATGGGATCCGGACCTTCGTGCTACCGGAAACAGCAACGGCAAGGCACCCGGCATCTCCTGCTCGTCGGGGCCGTCCGGTTGCCCTTCGCCGGCAGTACACAAACTTGTCCGTGTCACCATTGACGTAGGTATAACTAGCAAGCAAACTACTCGGTACCACCGTCGCTCTCACGCACAGCCAAATCCGGTGCCAACATGCATGCAGATCAGCCGTCGCCGTCGCCCGGCCGCTACATGTCTGTAATTGGAGTCATGCAACCAGTACGTACGTACCACGCGTCCTATACATCATGCATGATACACTACGTAGAGATATCTAGATCGACACCTTCAATCCAGGAAAGGAATATCCAGCTCTGAAGCTCGGGATCATGCGGCGGGTCCTAGTCCCACGAAGGGGCGTTCGTGCCCAGTCGTGTTCGGCTTAAAAAATGGAGCGCACAGCCTGTGTCGCTGAGACATGCGCCGCCACGAGTAGACATGAACGGTTTGCCCCATGCCGCCCGCCGCTAAGGATGAGATCGATCCTCAGTCAGTCCCTCAGTGTTGTACTGTAAAACAAGCTGAAGATTATTCGAGCTCTTATGAGATACTGCTTGGTGTCAGAGTTCAAGATGCGGTTGCGAGCTGGCTGCTTGTACCTTCGACGAACCACATTTTTAGTTTTTTAGCATCGACTTAAGAAAAGTCTTTTCTTAGTTGCATGAATCAGTAAAATCGTAGGATTATAGGCACGATCACCGCGCTATCTCCCCGAAGCAAATAACAACGTTGATTTCCAATTTATCCCAATATTAAAAAAAATTCCTTTGTACATTTCCATTCAGCATGATTATTTTATACTAACCATACATTAAATAAAAGAAAACAATAGTACAAAATACAAACATAATGAACCAGAAGAAATGCCAAAAACAGCATACATTTCTTCAGCTCCTTTTTCAGGATTCTTACATTTTCTTTTCCATTTTCTTCCTTTTAGCCTGAAGAATATGTGAGAAGAATGGACAAGAGACGAGAGTAGATATATATGTGCAAAAACAAATCTTAAGACGAATGGTAAGAGCTTCTACTACAACAGCGGTGGTGCATAATTATTGAACTATGTTAAATGCATGGAAGGTCCATTTGGACTGATTATGATAATATACATATACATACGTTTGATGGTTGTCCCATATTCATCTTCTCTCCTACTAAATAACTTTTAATACTTGTTTCCATGATGACCCGCCGGATCCGTGCATGACTCGCTTGTTACTAAATAACTTTTGGTACTTGATTCCATGCGACAATACAATCCTCGCTATTAAATTTTACCGTCACCATTACGTCGCACAACCGAGATTTGTGATATGACCGTCGACTATTAAGTTGACCGGCGTCCATTGCATGCGCCGCATAGCCGAGAGTTAAAGTAGGACTGTCGGCCATTGCGACATGTAGCCTAGAGTTGCAATATGGAGGTCGGCTAGAAAAGCTAATCCCCGTCTGTGAAAGCAAAACCGTTGAATATTAGTACAAACCATCAGCCATTTGGTTGGATAACAGAGAGTTTGTTATTTCTGTCGCATAATTGACTGTACTGTCAGTTACTGGCAGTCATATACCCGAAAGTTTATCATAATAGTCGATGGACCATCGGCTAGATATTAATTAACGTCGTCAGAAATAAGATCTCTAGTGATGAATTCCCTTACTTAATTACCAAGGTGGAGATAGCTAGTTGTATTTTCTACGTAGAATGTTGGTTAAATCGGATTGAAATGGAAAGGAGGGTGTATTTACGTGTAACTCCTAATAATTTAAGGTACATAGTATGACATACGTGAATGCATGTAATTTGCATTGATCTGAGGTTTACAACTGGGCGGTGTGGTGGCAGGAGGAGACATATTTGTGTGCCGACTGCTGTTCGCGGACACGTCCGGACGCGTCTGCGGATATATATAGAGCGACGACTTCTCCCAATCCAGTTGGAGATGCTCTAATCAAGGGAGTTTCAAGAACAGCAAAGTAATGTTATTGGAACATTCCCGATGCTTCCTATTCTCATACCCACACACTTCTCCAGTTGGGTTATCGTTGTCATGAGTAATTCCTAGACTCCATTCAAACATATGGATGATAACACTAGTTGCATGGATAAGCCAATGTAGACTGCACAAAGGAAAAATGCGAGAAGAATAGAACACAAGAGAGTAGATATATATGTGCAAGAAATAATTAAGACAAGAGGTAATATCTTAGCAATGGTTGGTGTGAGTCTACTGAACAATGTTGAAGTAGTTGAGTTAGTTGAGTTAATGCAATGTACATAATGATAACATGTATACACACATGTGTACTTCTGATACGTGTTCCATGCTCTCTCGCTAGAATGAAGATCCAAATCATCCATCTTCTCTCCGTCTACCAAATAACTTTTATTTTTTCAGATCATGTTATGATGATATCATGCATCTTCTATATTAATGCTAGAGAAAAAAGGAACTATAGTCCACGTTGTGATGATATGATGCATCTTATTTTCAATTGGGATGTGGTGTAAGTGTTTAATTCTTACAGGATACTTGGTTAGGAGATTTACCCCTATCCCAATAGTATCCGTCCCTATATAATATTGTTACCGGAAAGAAGTTTCTGTCCAAAGTATTTTATCTATATCTCCCCTGTAGGAGGTCTCTAACCTGTAAGAAATGTAATAGTTGGATGCACCTTGTTCAAAGGTTGATGATGGTACATTTAAGGGATGAATCGAAGGAAATTATGTGGAAGCTCACTATGACATGGTCCTTTACAGTTAAATCAATGTATGCCGATTTATGAAAGGATACCGAGTCTATTTTGGTAAATATATTTGCAAAACAAAGGTACCACTAGAAATCAAGATTTTATGAGTTTTCTTTACAAAAAATATTTCTCACAAAAGACAATCTTGCAAATGGTGTAAAAATTGTGTGTTTTGTGACCTTGAGGAGTCCAGTCACCATCCTTTCATTTCTTGTTCTTTTGCTCAGATGATTTGGAAAGTTGTGCAATTTACTTTTAATTTTACATCACCCACCAATCTAACAAATATGTTTGGAAATTGGTTAAACGGGATTGCTAAAGCAACCAAGGCTCATATCTGGATCGGGGTCTACGCCCTAATGTGGGCGTTATGGAATTGCCGAAACGACATAGTTTTTGACAAGACTCCAAATGCTCTTTTATTATTCATATAGCAATCCACTGGATCCAAACAGGGTCATGTCTCCTGCCGGGCGATATGGATTTCGGATGCTCTCATCTTCAGATCGTCGCTCGGTATATCTTCAAAGGCGGCTGACGGCTTACTAGGAGGATATATCATGCATAGGTGCTATATGTTTTTCTTCTTCCGCAGGTTAATTTTTATGAACACTTTATATGATCCATGAGCTGCAATCGATGAACTTATAAACTTTGAATAAATAAATAAGGTTGTGTGCATTGATTCATGTAGAGGCTGGGGCGCCACACCTGTTTCGACCAAAAAACTTGAATAGTAGAAGTATCATTATGACTTCTTCAAAATGGTCATATACAAAAGTCACCAGAAGGGAACTACACCACTGTCGAAATTTTCTTTGTCACTCGTTACTAAATAACTTTTGATATTTGTTTCCATGCGACAACACAACAATCTCTATTAAATTTGACCATCGGCTAATACATCGCACAACCGAGAGTTGTAATATGACTGTCCACTATTAATTTTGACTATCCAACGCGGCTCATATTCGAGAGTGCAACACGAATGTCGGCCGAGAGTTGCAATATGCCCGTCGGCTACAAAACCCAACCCACTGTAAAAGTAAAACCGTTAGATATTAGTACAATTAATAAGCCATTTGGTTGGATAGATGAGAGTTGGTTATTCCTGGATTTATTATACTGTCATCTATTGGTGGTCATACCCGAAAGTTTCCCGATAACCATCAGCCATTAAAGTGACGGACCGTCGACTATTAATTAACACCGTCAGAAGTAAGGGAATTTCTAGTATTGATTGTGCTTACTTAATTACCAAGGTGGAGATGGCTAGTATTATTTCCTATTGTAAAATATTGATTAATCGGAACAAAAATATCAAAATGGAATGGGGGACTATCTATTTGTGACTCTGAATAATTTTGGCGTATAGTATGATCTACATGCATGTAATTTTCATGGATTTAAGGTTTAGAACACGTGTTTTTGTGCGAGGGGACATATAAAGGTGTCAGGTACTGCTTGCGGACACGTCCGGACGCGTCCACGGACAAATAGAAGATGAAGTATGTGATGCAGTTAGAGATGCTCTAAGCAAGAGAGATGCAAGAAGAAGACCAAACTAACACAGCTGAAACATTCCCGGTGCTTCCTATTCACACACGCACACTTCTCCTGTTGGATTTATCGCTATCATCATAATTACTAGACTCTAATCAAACCTACGTATGACAACACTAGTTGCATGGATAAGCCAATGTAGCCAACACGAAAGAGAGAAACGATAAGCATAGAACACAAGTGAGTAGATATATATGTGAAGAAAAAAACTAAGACGGAAGGTAGAGCTTCTATAACAACAACGGTTGGTGCGGTTTATTAAAGGGTCTCTCTAAGCTAATTCTCAGTCGACTGAGAATTCTCTCTAGGGTTCATTCGACTGAGAATTAAGCCAATTCTCAGTCGAATGACATCATCCTTTCTTCCCCATCTCCGGCAGCCACCTTCGAACTCCGGCGACCACCTCCCCCGCAGCCACCGCCGGCCTAACTGCCGTCCACCCCGCCTGCGGCCGGCGCGCTGCCGCGACGCCTCGCCGCCCCGCCCTGCCCCGAGCTCCACCTCCGCCGGTCCGCCGCCGCCCCTGCCATCCCTCTAAACCCCCCGCCCCCTTCTTCTCCGGTGCCGGCGAACCCCCGCACCCCCCCAAGTTCTCCGCTGCCTACGCCGCGGCCAGCCGCGGCTGCGGCGGCTCCGGCTCGGCTTGCCGCCATGGACGCGAGGAAGAAGAAGGTTCAGGTTTGCACGAATCGTGATGCAATTTTTGACGGCAGATGATTCGACTAAGCCCTAAGCTAATTCTCAGTCGACTGAGAATTAGCAAAACCGTTTATTAAACCATGTTAAAGTAGTCGAGTTAATAACGCAACGTACATTGAGTCTGACTGTGATAACATGTACACACCCACGTGTAGTTTTGATACTTGTCCGATATTTGCTTGCTCGCGAGAGTAAAGACCCAAATTATATATCCATCTTCTCTGCTTCTACTCCAGTAAATAACTTTTGGTACTGTACTTGTTTCCGTGCTGGTCCATGGTATCCGGGCCTTCTACCGGAAAAGCACCGGCAAGGCACCTGGCCTCCCCTGCTCGTGCTCCCTTTTGGCTGCCTCGTCCGCGTCTCCGTCGGCCGGGGAGCTCGTGGTTTACTGCCGCCGGGGCCGGCCAGCCGGCCGGTCGCCCTTCGCCGGCCGTACACGAACCGGCCGGCCGGTGTCATTATTGAAGTTGCTGCTTCGCCTGCAAACTGGTGCTTGCGAGGTTAACAAAATACGGTGCGCGACACAGGTAGGTATAACTAGCACACTGACGCTAAATGTACGACCGTCGCTCTCGTGCAGATCAGCCGTCACCGTCGCCTTCCGCTGTATTCCATGCAACCATGTCCAATACATGATGATATATATACTCAGGGTGTGTTTGATCCCACGGACACCCAACCAGGTCCATGGATGCAAAATTCGGGTTGTTTACTTATTTGGCCAGCCCGTATGCCTGCATGCGAACGAACCTTAAACCATGTACGTTGAGTAGGCTGAATAGGAACGGCTGATTCATCCGTTTTCCTAGAGCTAGACTGAATAGAGCCCCTCGTGCCTCTCACTCGCACCAGCGATCCCACGTGGGAGGTGAAATAGTCTGATAATAACATTCCCCTCACCTTTCTTTTTCTTTGTACTACTTCGTATAATCCCCTCTAATATACGTAAATATACTTTGACTAGTTGAATGCCCGTGCGTTGCCACGGGCCATCAAGTTTCACCGTCGCACATTGAATCGTTGGTTGTATTGTACTCCCACCGTTCAGTAAAGGATGTCTTTAAAATAGATGTATCTTGCACTAAAATATGTCTAGATACATCCAATTTAGGACATATTTTTCCGAACGGAGGGAGTAGAACATGGTGTACATGTATGCCAATATTTTAGGATACCACCTCCAGAAGCAATACATGGATAAAAATGCAATTACTTCCTTCATTTAGAGAATTTCGAACATCACCAAGGATGATTTTTTTTTTTTGTCGTACGACCATCTTTCATCGGCATTTCCTCCCTCAGAAATTTGACTTCAACCTCCATGGATAAAAATGTTAAAAAGAACCGACAACACTCGGAAGTTACCAGATGTTGCTGCTATAGTGCAAACTGACCAATATATTGAAAAGACGGGACCATGGGCGAGCCCAATTGTTGTAACAACGTCTGCTCGAAACGTGCCGCCCCATGACAGCAAGCATTTCATAAAAACTTATGGCTGTAACGAAACTCAATACATATCATTTAATAAATAACATATGATTAAACTTACATTGAAACGAAATTTGTATTAAAGCTAGCTAGTTAACTGCAATGAAGAAATTAAGCTAGCTAGTTAACTGCAAATAAATCACTATACAGATTGATGTCCATCATGCCAATTAACGTAAGTGTATTGCATTATTCAACAGATCAAAGCAGTACACTTACTCGAGAACATATGATTAAATTTATATTGAAAAGAACTCTCTATCAAAGCTAGTTAATTGGAATGAACGAAGGGGAACAGTGACGATACATTGATGTCCCCGTACATGCCAATAAACAGAAGTGTACCATGTTGCTTCAAACGGGCATGGTCGCTGGGCCTGGCTCCGGCCGGCACATTGTCGCCGCCCGTGTTCTCGGTGTCAAGCTAGGCGGGAGACACCTAGCGGTTGAGAACTGCATAAGTACTTTTTCTAACACAACAACACGAACAGAACTTCAGGTAAAATAATAAGGCCCACATAACCCCCTCTTTGCGCCATCATATTTCCAGCATCATCAACTTCAGAAGTGAAGCTCAAAATTCTAAATAAAATTCATTGGGAAAATATATGTTAGCTCAAAGAAAAGCACACAAATGATTATTGCTCATATAACTATTTAGGTACGTTATATTCGTGGGCTGCTGATCCTTAGTTTTCATGTTTGTTTCATAGATGTTTGTACGCTGATTACTTTACACATAGGTAAAACAATCCCCCTTTTGAAAGACTATATTGAGAAGTTTCATTAGCATCATTGTACTCAAAACTCATGGCCAATTTATCTTTGTTTAAACAATACTTTGAATGCTTAGCGAAAAGAGATTCGTTTATGGTCTAGGACAAGCAACGATCACTCTTTATTCTGAATATAAATACAAGACTGTCCAAGCTTGCACTACTAATTTTCAGAATGCTACCAATCCTTATTTGATGACAGTATGAGTAGCATATCAGTATTTGTCTGTACTTGGGATGCAAACGTACCAGATCACAGAACCAATCATTCGAGATTAGAAAACCATCGGGGTAGCATTATCCTCCCTGTAGCCGTTAGATCCAAGCCATGGACTGAGCTCTAGATTATAGAGCAGCTGCAGTTGCAATCTGAATCGCGGTTTCTCCATGCTTCGGGGCAGAGGACATCCCAGGACGCCCAGCCCAGGCAGCGCTGCGGCTGCGCCCACCGCATGTGGTAGCAGGTGCTGCGCTGGATGACAGAGTGAACGCTGAAATTCTTGGCGATCCCTTGGTTGAAGTGTTGTATTTGTATCCCGGGCGGCTCGTTCCACTGCACGGCGTTGGTCCCGGGCGGCTCGTTCCCCTGCACGGCGTTGGTCCCAGCAGCTCCACCACGAGCTACGACGCCTCACCCTCGCTCCTCCGTAGCCGGGCCACTACCGTCACTCGCGACGCCACGGCCACCCCGTACGGCAGCTCCACCGCCACCGGGGTGCCGGAGTACCACTCGCGAGCCGATCTTTGGCACCCAGATGGTGGCCGGGCAGTACGTCGTAGTGTCGTACGCGGAGGCCAACAGGTAGGGGAAGGGGAAGAGGAGGAGTCGGGAGGGGAGGTATTTGAGGATCGCCCCGTGACGGTGAAGGCAGATGGCGTTGAGGATTCGATTGAGGAGTCGTAGGAGGAGATGCAGGGGCGGTGGAAGAGGATGGAGGAGAGGGCGATGCGGGGGGAGAGCTGGATGGTAAGGTACGCCAGTCGGGCCAGATCTTGGCGGCGATTGAGGGGGAGCGGCGCGAGGTCGGCGGGATCGGCCATCGGCGACGGTGGCGGGGTCGCCGCGAGCTAGGCCGGCTCCACATCAGGGGAAGAGGAGATGATCCGGTGTTTTTTTTTTAGGTTGTCCGTTTTTTTGGCGACGTACCAAGGAAGAGGTACGACCGGCATGTACGACGTACCACGGACGGACGAAATTTTTGGAGGAAGAAACTTTACTGATATTATATAGTAGAGATTCGAAATATTTTGAATACAAAATATGTGCGCGTCGACGAGTAAGTTCTATCCCGTGATCGGTTTCGAATTTCGTGAACATTAGCTTCTTAATTTAATTTGGACCGAAGTTTATACCATTTTTCGATGAATTTTATCAAATTCATCACACTCGGTCGACCGAGATTTCCTTTCACGAGTAGATCGATCTCGCTGTTTCGCATAACTTTCATGTTGTAAAATTTTCGTTTCGATGGACAAATATAGTAGATCTTGTAAACATATGTGTGAGGTAAGTTCACCATGTAGACTAGGATGTAAGAGTAGTTTGTGTCCAGATGCAATAACAATGCATGCAATCAAATACGAAAATGCAAAATATATAGGCAAAAAAGAAAAACGATATGCATGAAATCAAACTAAGTGCACGACATGGTCGTCGACATGTTTTTCCAGGATCAGACCCAGGTGAGCCACGAATATGAGAGGGCCAAAATTGATGTGAGTAACCAAACACGCCCTCGTATGCTACAGCATTGTATACGTACGTAGAGATATCTTCAACTCAGGAAAGGAATATCCAGCTCCGCATGCACCGCGGAATCATGCGGCGCGTCCTAGTCCCACGACGGGCCCTTCGTGCCCAGTCGTGTTCGGCTTAAAGAAATATCGCACAGGCTGTGTTGCTAAGACATGCGTCGCCACTAGCAGACACGAACGGTTTGCCCCATGCCGCTAAGGCTGAGATCGATCTTCATTTCCTCCGTGCAATTACATGTCACGCCGTACTGTACAAACTGATGATTATTCGAGCTCTGATATGTGGGGTAAATTCCAATTTTTACTTCCTAGTTTGACTTCTTTGATGCTATGTACCCATTTAGCAAGTTTTCATCTTAATTACCCCATTTAGCAAAAGTTGTGCCAAGCTTTACCCCCTGTAAAATTTTGTGGGCGTTCATCAAACAGCAGCACCAGAGCTAACAAATAGCGACAACGCCCTAGCAGCTTCTTTCAACCATGAGTCCTTCACAACAAAAAGACCAAAACAAAAAATGTTAGCAGCTACCAGCAGCAATACATAGCAACAGCGTCAGCAGCTGTAATGATAAGCTGCACAAGATGCATGTCAATCTTCTTCTCCTTCAACTTGTTCAGCAATATCAGCTGCAACGCCTCCTTACACTACCATCCTCCTCGAAGCCCTAGAAGCGACCTGGCATACAGTATTTGTATGAGGTAACAGACCAAGTAGTACTCTGCTTGGCACAATTTTACAGGGTGTAAAACTTGGCACAATTTTTGCTAAATGGGGTAATTAGGATGAAAATTTGCTAAATGGGGTTATTAGCGTAAAAAAAGTTAAATTAGGGGGTAAAAACTGAAATTTACATATGAGATACTGTTCGCCATCAGAGTTCGAGATGCGATCGCGAGCTGGCCGGCAGCTTGCACCTTCGACGAAACTGCACGTTTTTTTATACGTACAAAATGTGTATATATAGTCACCGGGAAGTTTATGTATAACGGAACTTATGATTAGTGGGTGCTTTCATTAATTAGCACGGGGGCGTGATCAGATATGGCATCGATATCAATAGGTCGAAAACATGCATGACCTGTCCCAGCACACGTTTCGCACTTAATTCCCGACATCGTTTCAATCATGAAAAGGAAATGCTTCAGGTACAAGCTAGACAAGTTTTGATTTGGACTTGCTTGCTAGGTACATTTGCAGTTAAAGGTTTCCTGAAGAATGATAACAATTGAGATGCTCATTCCGTTTCAAGATTTTTTTTAGATGCTCATGGTATAACTATTTCTTCAGAAGAACTCATGGAATATTGGTCGGTGGAGCCTTAATTATCTACTCTGATGCGTTGGCCAGTTACTTGTGGTGTTCTCTCAACGGTTGGCAAGGAGCATCAGCACCTTGCGTCCAATCGTGCATGGGTGTCTGAGCGAGATACGCATGTAGAAGTATGCTAGTGATTAGTTATCAACGACTTATAAAGAGTTGTGATTTCTAGTTTTACCATCATCCATTGCGGCTCATATTCAAGAGTGCAATACGAGTGTAGGCCGAGAGTTGCAATATGTCTATCGGCTAACAAACCCGATCCCCAACTGTAAAAGGAAAATTGTCAGATATTAGTACAAACCATCAACCGTTTGGTTGGATAGATGAGAGTTGGTTATTCCCGGGACTGATTGTACTGTCATTTATTGGTTGTCATACCCGAAATTTTCCAGGTAACAATCGGCCATTAAAGTGACGAATCATCGACTATTATGTAAAATTGCTGGAAGTAAGGGAATTTCTGGTAGTGAATATGCTTACTTAAGGTGGATATTCTTAGTGTTATTTCTTACTGTAAAATGTTAATTGACTGGAACCAAAAAGATTAAATAAAAATGTGGGAGTATTTATCACCCGCACTTCTCCTTTTGGATATTTATCATCATTCACAATTACTAGAATCTAATCAAACCTACCTATGATAACTCTAGTTCACTAGTTGCATGGATGAGCCAATGTAGACAACATGATAGAAGCGATAAGAATACAACACAAGTGAGTGGATATATATGTGCAAAGAAAAGAAATTAAGACAGAAGGGTAGAGCTTCTTAAGGTGCGGTCTATTAAACAATGTTAAAGTAGTTGAGTTCATAATGCAAGGTACATTGAGACTGACTGTGATAAGAGCATCTCCACTCGCGGCGTCCAAATGGGCGCCCAAAGGCCGTCCGGACATGCCCTTTGGGCGCCGTCCGGACTACCTTGCCCATTTGGGCGCCGTCGCTCCCCACTCGCGGCGCCCAAATATTATTTAAATATGAAATTTTGATACGAAAATGCATATATTTCATTGAAATTTCATTCAAACTAACATAATTCATTCAAATTTAAATCTAGACCTAAACTAGATCTAGTAAGTAGGGTGGCACGCCGGGCACCGGCAGTTGGGGCAGGCGCCGACCCTTGCGGCGGTGAGCACAGGACCCCGGCGGCAGCTCGAGCAGAGGCAGTAGAGGTAGCCGGTGGTGGAGGTGGTGGCGGCGGAGCTGGAGGTGGTGGCGGCGGAGGCGGTGGCGGCGGCAGAGGCTATGTCGGCCTCGATGGCGAGCTGCATGTGGCCGGGATCCCACTCCGGCGTCGGTGGCCAGTCCTCCAAGCCGTCATCATCACCGTCAACCTCCTCCGCCTCTTGTTGAGGTTGCGGCGGAGGAGGTTGCACGCGGCAAACTTCCGATCTTGCGCGACGAGCCTGCTCCACCGCCTCGTAGCGAACCCTCTCCCGTTCCATGCCCGCTGCGAAGTCCTCGTCGGTGGTGTTGGTGAGGCCGTCGTCGTCGGAGTCGTTGTCGGAGTCTTCGAGCCAGTCCGCAGGCGGCTTGGGGGCGAAGAGGAGTGGAGGCGGTAGGCGTGCTCGAGCTCGACCTGCTTGTCCCAGTACGCCGAGTTCGGCTCGAACCTAGGGTCGTCGTGCAGCTCCGACGCCATCGTCCCCATGCACGAGGCGACGCAATCGAGCCGCGCCTGGCCGGCCAGCATGGGTGCAACGGGGACGTGCACTGGATTCGTGGCCCATCCCTCGGGGAGGACGCAGTTCGCCGGCACCGGCGTGTTAGTGCGGACGAGATCGCGCGCCTCGGCTTCCGTGAGTTGGTTCGCCGGTGCCGGAGGAGGCGGTGGAGGAGGCGGCGGAGCGTTGACGGCCGACGAGCCTGCCTCCTGCGATGGCCAGCCGCGGCGAGTCATGGCGCTCCGCCAAACCTGGCTGTCACGGCGGCGACGACGGGCCTCCCTCTGCGCTCGTCTCTCTTCCTCCGCGGCGCGCCGGGGAGAGGCCATAGCTAGGTGTGGGATGGAGATGGCTGTGTGAGATGGTGGAGACGGCGAGGTACCCGCTCTATATAGCGGTCGGGGAGGCGAACGGATGAGGTCGTCTTAACTCCGGCCGTCCAACGGCTCGCCTGCCACACCATTAACGGCTCGCCTGCATTGACGCCGCCGTGGCACAGACGCTTCCTCGCCGCAGAGCGAAGCGACGCGTCGCTGCGCCCGGCTGGGAAACCGAGATGCCGCCCGACATTAATGCAGCCACTTGTCTCACTGCCAGGCGTGGCCCGCGCGTCGGGAGCCGACGTGGCGTCGCGTTTCCTTCCGTCCGGGGCCGCCCCAAGCCTCCCCAAGTTGAGGGTGTGGGCTGGGCGTGCCGGACACAAAACTGGGCCGCCGGACCGAATTCACGTTTGGACGACGCGAGTGGGGGCGATTTTGTGTCTGGCACGCCCCAAACAGCTTTGGGCAGCCGTTTGGGCGCCCCGACTGGAGATGCTCTAACATGTACCAACCCACATATAGTTTTGATACTTGTCCCATGCCTGCTCGCGAGAATGAAGACCCAAATTATATATCCATCTTCCCTGCGGCCTGCTTCTAAGTCACTACAGGAAGCAGACGGTACGCCAACGACATTTCCTACTCGTTACCACCGTCGCTCTCACGCACAGCCACCCGGCCGGTCCAAATCCGGTGCCAACATGCATGCAGATCAGCCGTCGCCGTCGCCCGGCCGCTACATGTCTGTAATTGGAGTCATGCAACCAGTACGTACGTACCACGTCCTATACATCATGCATGATACACTACGTAGAGATATCTAGATCGACACCTTCAATCCAGGAAAGGAATATCCAGCTCTGAAGCTCGGGATCATGCGGCGGGTCCTAGTCCCACGAAGGGGCGTTCGTGCCCAGTCGTGTTCGGCTTAAAAAATGGAGCGCACAGCCTGTGTCGCTGAGACATGCGCCGCCACGAGTAGACATGAACGGTTTGCCCATGCCCCCGCCGCTAAAGGCTGAGATCGATCCTCAGTCCTCAGTCGGTCCATCAGTGTTGTACTGTAAAACAAGCTGAAGATTATGCGAGCTCTTATGAGATACTGGTTAGTGGTCAGAGTACAAGATGTGATGGCGAGCTGGCTGCATGCTTGCACCTTCGACGAAACTGCAAATGATTATACATACAAAATGTGTTGTGTATACATGATTTTGTATACTGAGGCTAATGATTAGTGGGTGCTTTCATTAATTAGCACAGGAGCGGACCGGGCCAAACGTTTTCGCTCGCGAAGCGCTCCTAGGCAATCGTGAGGCGACGCGAGTTCCTACCCTAGCCGCCGCCGCCACAGCGGGTCACCGGCGCCGCCGCCGCCGGAGGCCACCGGCGGAAGAGCTGGGCCCCTCTCCTTCCGCTTGCCGCTCCGGCGGCAGGAGGGAGGGGACCCCGTTTTTTGCATGCTAATTAGGGTTAGGAGTTTTCTGGCATGGTGCGCCGTTGGGGTGGTGGGAGCGGCGCCCGGGCAAATAAATCTGCCTCAACTCTACTCCCACACCGGTGTTGTCCTTCATGGCGGCGTCTCGGAGTTGGTGGCACTGTGTGCTTGCCGATCTTTCAGATCGGTGGCTGTAGGGTTCATGGATGGTGTCGGTGAGGCGGCGACGGCGACTCCATCAGATGGGGTTTTCCTCCTGCTCTGTCCCCGTTGCTGCGGCGTTGTCTCCGGCACCATGGTAGAGCAGAGAGGATTCGTCCAGGAATACGTGCAGACGGTGGTCTCCACTGGTGACAGCTGGAAGATGGTACACCTTGTGGTGGGTTCGTGGTTGGAGGCTGACGGTTCTGGTTCCCTACTCCGACGTCGTCGTGCGGGGGTGCCAGTGCTGAAGTTCGATGGCGTGTCCGGGGTCGTGCTGCCCCGGTCTGATTCTTTCAACGGCAATGGTTTGTCCTATGGCAAACTACTTTGGAGGTCCGAAAAGCTGATGATCAGCGATGGAGCCGCGTCGAGCTGGGGTGAAGAGGTGATCTGTCTATTTTTTCCTTGGTGGCTGCTACGATGGTGCCGAAGAAGATGTATATACGTTGGTTTGTCACATAGGTTTATGATATCTTTCCAGATCTGTAAGATCGGTGTATACGTACTTTATATCTTGTCTTTCATTTATCAATGAGAATCGTATTACCATGAAAAAAAATTAGCACAGGAGCGCGTGATCAGAATCAGACATGGCATCGATATCGGTTGAAAAGAAGCCCTGTCCCAGCACACGCTTCGCACTTAATTTCTCCGACATCGTTTCAATCATGAAAAGGAAATGCTTCAGGTACAAGCTAGACATGTGCATTATGATCAATCCACATATTTGGACTAGCTTGCTATGTACATTTGCAGTAAAAAGGTTCGCGAGGAGAATGTTAGCAATTGAGATGCTCATGGAAGAATATATTGTTTTTCTTCAGAAGAACTCATGGAATATTGGTCGGTGGAACCTTATCTACTCTGATGCGTTGGCCAATTAGCTGGGGTTCTCACAGTTAACGCACGGTTGGTACAGAGCATCAGTACCTTGTCTCTGAATCGTGCATGGACTGACCTCATTTTGTTTGTGCGGTGAACAATCTATATAATTTGGCTGAACAAGATACACGTGTAGAAGTATATATGTGAGTGATTATTTATCAAAGGTGTAGAAAGAGTTATAATTTCTAGTTTTTTTTTTACCTTGGAGATCGCATAATCTTTTTTTTTTTGCATGGTTCTCGAACTCAGTTCGGATAGATTTTTATCATCTACTTGGAAGTAGTAGTTTTTTCCAGTTGGCGTTAAACGGGCGTTTCAATAACTATTGCCGGGGACTGGTGGCGCTGCTGCGGTGGCAGGTCAGTCGATCGCCACCAGCGCCGGGAATTATCAGCTTCCTCCCATACTGCGTTTCCGCCGTTCGCAGAGCTTCCAAAAGACATGAGTGGAGTGGCCCGCCGCTCTACGGCGACCCCTCACCGAGGCGAGGCCGGCCAGCTTGCCCGATTGTTTGTCTTGGCCTCACAAGTTACACAGGGCCCGACCTTGGCCGGTTGGCCTGATGAGAGTCGAGTCAGCCAGCCGAGCAGTCAATAATACGAGTGTTGGTTCAGACCGGCCTTTCATCGGGGCATCAGAACAGAACGTCCTCCACGAAATGCTTTGTTCATGTTCATGTTGCCATTTTGCCATCAAATTACCTTTCACACAATTACTTTCAGATTCACCTCCACCAAAGTGCTACTACTTCCCATTTTGCCATCATTGCTTCCACGTTTCCTTCCTTCTTTTTTTAGAACGAAGACCCAGGAGGGCCCGGCTTTATTAGAAAGCCAACAAACTGGTCAAGCCAAACATACAGAGTCTTAGGGCCTGTTTGGTTACCCGCACCATTTTTGGATCTCCCGTCTCCGTAACTCACTTGGGTCTGGCCCCAGAGAAACGCGGTCTGACCCATGTTGTACAACCCGTTTGGTTGCTTGCATATCGTTTTTCTTTTTTGCTTATTTTTTTTGCATTTTCGTGTTTGACTGTCTGTATATTTGGCTGTGGGGTGTTTAGATGCAACACTCGGCTGTTTGGTTGCATGCAGGTTTAGTGTTGCGGTCACCACTTTCAAAAATGGTCATCTTAATTACCACCTCCTAACACAAGCACACAATCAGCAATCACAACAAGCAACAATGAGCCTAACACAAACACACAATCAGCAGCAGCAAGCAGCAATATCACAAGCACACAAGCATAATGACTACTACCACGGTGGATGATCAAGTGCACAAGTATCTACTTAAGTACATCATAGCAGGGGACAAAAACACCCTGATGAACAACAGGGGAAGCACACACATTGATCAAAATAAGTTCTGGACATTCTAAGCCCGGGTTAATAGCTGGCAGGGGCATCCCATGCCCCTTATCAACACTAACAGGGGCATCACATGCCCCTGATCAAAATGCACTTCCTAAGCACGCTAGAACTAGCCATGCTCAGGACAAGTGTACCCCTCGCCGTCGAGTCCATGTTCTTGTAAATGTCCATCTTGAAGCATGTAACGGTGAGCTTGAAGACTAGGCAGTCGTCCTCCTCCAGGCTGTACTTGTAGATGACATCTGGCCAGTTCCTCCCGATGACGATCTCGCCGGTGTTCTTGTAGTACTGGAGCTGCACATGCTCGTCGTAGAACTTGCAGGTGCCGATCGCAATGCAGCGAGGAAGGGGGATCATCATCCACTCCTTCAAGCTGGCATGGAAGGACCTTGGGATGAGAAGCATGTGCAGATCATCCCGGTCGAGCTGCACATAGAAGCGCCTGGGCAGTCCTGCTCTTGAGAAGTGGCCGACCTTCAGCTTCTTCCCCTTCACCGGCTTGAGCAGCTCCAGAGCAACCTCTTCCCTCCCAAGCAGCAATGGCTTCTGTAGCCTGCTGTTGAATTGGATGACGCCTGGCAATGGCACCAGCGGTGCAAAGCCAGGAGGAGGTCCATCTTGCTCGGCCTTAGGTACCTTGTCATTAAAGGTGACTTGGGTTAGCAATGCAGGATGAAGCTCTAGTACGAACACGCAAAGGATGATCAATGCACAAGCAATACATAGAACTCACATATCTGCATTTGGGGGGGAGGGGGGCAGGGGCGGAGCCAGCGGGTGTGCCGGGTGTGCCCTGGCACACCCAGAGTTTTTTTTGTAAAAAACGAGGATCAACTCGTCAGTTACAGCATGGAGATGCCCCAAGTGCAGAGTAAAACACAAATGAATCGGCCCAGTAGTAACTACAGCCCATAATGCTCTAATCGTAGCATGGATCGTCCCTTTCCTCTAGTCCTGAGTCCCGATCGACACAACACAGCTGCTCGCCTAGTCTCGATTCCTCTCTCCTCAAACGCTTATTTCCTCTCTTCAACTCGAATTAAAAACTCCCAGCAGTTGGCGTCGTCGAGCATTTGGTGAGCTTCTCAACTATTTGTATTGCTATTTTTGCTAACTTAAAACACATTTGGTGAGTCATGATATTGTAAGACTTGATTTTGTTGTTTTCTTGCACTTTTCGGTAGGATTGTGTTATGTGATGGATTTTTTTAAAGAGTGGCACACCCTCCAAAAATTTCCTGACTCCGCCACTGGGGGGGGGATCCCCAAATCAAGCACTGCACAAGCACTAATGCTCAACAAAGCTATGCACAACCATTACCAAGTTATGCATGTGTGGATTTGGGACATCTAAACCCCAAATCAAGCACTACGCAAGACATGCACAATGAGGAAATGCTCAGAAAAACCCCATAGTGAAGAACATGTCGAGTTGGGGGAAAAAACCCCAAATCGAGGCACGACGAAGCATGTACAACACTAGATCGGAGCAAGTACAACACAATGTGACATGTACTACACTAATTAAGCATCTACAAGCGCGGATTGAAGACCTAAATGTGACATGTACTATACTAATCAAACCCTAACAGACAAGGTTCTGTAGATTGGTACTTACCGTGGTGGTTGCCGGTGGTGCAGCCAGTGCAGACGGCGTAGGGGAAGCCGGCGGCGTAGGGGGAGCCATCGATGCAGGCGGTGCTAGAGGTGTAGACGCTGGAGGAGGCGGTGGCGGCGCCCGGGGTCCGGTCGAGATGCCTGGCATCAAGATAGACACCAGCGGTAGCGCCTTCGCCCGCATCGTAGGGGCCGCAGGCCAGGCCGTGGATGGCCCTGCCATGGATGTGTCGGCCATTGCCGCGACCGATGATGGCCGCGGGCGACAAATGGGGAAGGGCGCGTGGAACTGGCGGCGGAGCTCCTCCGGCGACATCTGCTGCACCAAGACGTTATGCACCCACCGGGAGTGCGGGTCCTCGCCGGGGGCAGTTCGGCGGCTGATGAGGTCCTGCCATTCCGATGGGCAGTGGGGGCGGTGAGGAAGCAGGCGGAGAAGTTGAGACGAGGGAGAGAGAGAGAGTGGGTGGCGACTGGAGTGGGGAGTGGGGAGTAAACGCGAAACGCCGCGTCTTCCGCCCTTTCCAACGCGTGCAACTGCGTGGCACGCGTGGCCCGGTGCTTGATGACGTGAAAGCACACGTTCGTAGGGAGACCCCAAGAGGAAGGTATGAAGCAGTGCAGCAGCAAGTTTTCCCTCAGTAAGATACCAAGGTTATCAATCCGGTAGGAGTAAGAAATCACTTCTGAAGGTTGTCAGTGGCGCGCTGACGTGGAACCTACACACAACACAATCAAACTACTTTGCCCCAACGAAACAGTGAGGTTGTCAATCTCACCGGCTTGCTGAAAACAAAGGATTAAACGTATGGTGTGGAAAATAGTGTTTAATTGCAGAGAATGAAAAGGAACAATGATTGCAGTTGGTTGTATTATCAGTGTAAAAGAATGGACCGGGGTCCACAGTTCACTAGTGGTGTCTCTCCATAAAAGATAACTAACATGCTGGGTGAACAAATTACAGCTGGGCAATTGATAAAATATTGAGCGCATAACAATGCATATATATGACAAGATGACTACTATGATATTCAATTGGGCATTACAACATGATACATAGACCGTTATCCAACAGCATCTATGACTAATAATCCACCTTCAGGTTGACATCCGTGTTCCCCGTTGGTATTAAGTTGCAAGCAACAGATTATTGCATTAAGTAAAGTGCGTAATGTAAACAATACAATTATCCTTAGACAAAGCATTGATGTTTTACCCCTAGTGGCAACAGCACATCCACAACCTTAGAAGTTGTTGTCACTCTCCCAGATTACTGGAGACTGAACCCACTATCTAGCATAAATACTCCTCTTGGAGTTACAAGCATCTACTTGGCCAAAGCATCTACTAGTAACGGAAAGCATGCAAGATCATAAATAACATATAAGATAGATTGATAATCAACTTGACATAGTATTCAATATTCATCGGATCCCAGCAAACACAACATGTAGCATTACAATAAGATGATCTTGATCATGATAGGCAGCTCACAAGATCTAAACATGATAGCACAAGGAGGAGAGACAACCATCTAGCTACTGCTATGGACCCGTAGTCCAAGGATGAACTACTCACGCATCACTCCGGAGGCAGGCATGGTGATGTAGAGCCCTCCGGTGATGATTCCCCTCTCCGGCAGGGTGCCGGGAAGAGCTTCTGAACCCTCCCGAGCTAGGGTTGACGACGGCGGCGTCTCTGGAACTTTTCGTGGATAATGGCTCGGGTATTTAGGGTTTTCGCGTCGGGGAATATAGGCGAAAGGGCGGCGGCTGGAGCACCGAGGGGCCACCACCCACGGCGGCAGGAGGGGGCCCGCCGCCCCATGGTGTGGCTGCCTCCTGGTCCCTCCGTCTCTCCTTTGGACTCCGTGTACGTGTTGGAAAAATAGGAGGTCTGTCCAAGTTTCGTCCAATTCCGAGAATATTTCCAGACTAGCTTTTCTGAATACAAAAACAGCAGAAAACAGGAACTGGCACTGTGGCATCTTGTTAATAGGTTAGTCCCAGAAAATGCATAAAAATGCTATGAAGTGTATATAAAACATGTAACAATTGGTATAATATCAACATGGAACATCAGAAATTATAGATACGTTTGAGACGTATCAAGCATCCCCAAGCTTAGTTCTACTCGTCCTCGAGTAGGTAAAACGATAAAAACAAAATAATTTCTGAGGTGACATGCTACAATCATAATCTTGATCAAATAGTATTGTAAAGCACATGTTATGAATGAAGTGATCCAGGTCAATGGTCTATAGTTTGCTAGCAAGTAGATAATGAGCAAACAACTGAATCATATAAGCAAAAACTTTTCATGAATAGTACTTTCGAGACAAGCATCAAAAGTTTTGCATAAGAGTTAACTCATAAAGCAATAGATTCTAAGTAAAAGGTATTTAACCAACACAAAGGAAGATTTAAGCTTCAGCAATTGCTTTCAACTTTCAACATATATATCTCATGGATATTTGTCAACACAAAGCAATTAATAAGTGCAATATACAGCATATAAAAATTGTTGCACCAAAGTTGACACTAGTGTTTGCTTCTAGATAGAAAGAAGTAGGAAAACTGACTCAACATAAAAGTAAAAGAAAGGCCCTTCGCAGAGGGAAGCAGGGATTAAATCATGTGCTAGAGCTTTTTAAGTTTTTGAAATCATATAGAGAGTAAAAATAAGTTTTGGAGGTGTTTGTTAATTGTCAACGAATCAGAAAATGGAAAGTACAATATGACCCCTGCCAACCAGACTTTTAAGAGCGGCTCCCATGAAGGACGTTATTTCTACCAGCAAGGCAGATCATCCCTCTTTCTCTTTTGTTTACACATGCAGATATTTCACTGTTTGTCATTGCTTGACTGATAAATCAGGGCAAAAATGTGAAGAGAATTAAGCGGTTAAAGTTGTAATTAATTGGGACTGGGCACCCCATTTGCCAGCTCTTTTTGCAAAATTAATGGATAAGCGGATGTATATGCCGCTAGTCCGGTGGTAAAGTCTGTTTGACAGTTGACATAAAGACATCCACCCCGTCCTCATGAGCTTGGTAAACATTGACACAAAAAGGAGTAATAAAGTTTTGAATAGTTTAAAGGTAGCACATGAAAAATTTACTTGGAATGGCAAGGAAATACCACATATAGGTAGTTATGGTGGACACAATGGCATGGATTTTGGCTCAAGGTTTTGGATGCACGAGAAGCATTCCCTCTCAGTACAGAGTTTAGGCTAGCAAGGTTATTTGAAGCAAACACAGGATATCAACCGACAACAAGACTTATATGAAAACATATTGCAAGCATTATAAGACTCTACACTGTCTTCCTTGTTAACCAAACCCTTTTACTAGAAAATATCTAGACCTTAGAGATACCAATCATGCAAACCAAATTTCAACGAGCTTTACGGTAGTTCTTCATTAATAGGTTTTAACTACATGATACAAAAGCTTAAACATGAACTACTTGATAACTCAAAACAATTGACAAGTATCAAATTATCCAATACAGTGATCTACAAGAATATGTAAGCTTTTTCCATTATACCATCTACCACATGCAACATTTTCTGTTCCAACCAAACACCAATCAATTTATTTCAACACAAACTCTCCAAACAATTATAAGTGAAGCAAGAGAGTACTTTCTAAAAGAACTAACAGCTCTGAATAAGAGATGCATGAAAAACAGGAGCTAAAAGCATAGCAATAGCTAGACAAGAATACTCAACAAGTATAAGTGAAGAATAGGAGTATTCATATGAAAAAGCGGAGCGTGTCTCTCTCCCAATCAAGAATGCTAGGGTCCAATCAAGTTGACCAGAAAATAAAATAACAATGAAAATAAAAGCACACAGACGCTCCAAGTAAAGCACATATGATGTGAAAGAATTAAAATATAGTTTCACTAGAGATGACCTGATAAGTTGCTGATGAAGAAGGGGATGCCTTGGGCATCCCCAAGCTTAGACGCTTGAGTCTTCTTGAAATATGCTGGGGTGATCCATGGGAGCATCCCCAAGCTTAAGCTCTTCACTCTTCTTGATCACATTATATCATCCTCTCTCTTGACCCTTGAAAACTTCCGCCACACCAAACTCAGAATAATTCTCATTAGAGGGTTAGTGCACAATCAAAAACTCACATGTTCTATAAGGACACAAACATGATTACTTTTAACATTAGCTACTGCCACTGATGTTATGTGAAGCTCTTCCACCCAAAAAAGAATTCCACTCAACACTAGTAAAAGAGAGAATGCAAAATAAAAGACAGAATCTGTCTAAACAGAACAGTCCGTAAAGACGAATTTTTTCGAGGCACTTACGTTGCTCAAATCGAAAAACTCAAAACTAACGAAAGATGCGTACATATCTGAGGATCACGCACAAAAATTTCAGATTTAAATAATTTTCTGTGATTTTACAGAAGCAATACGGTGAACAGCAGAAATCTGTTCCTGCGCAGAAATCCAAATCTAGCATCATCTTCCTATTAGAGGCCTTACTTGGCACAACAATGCAAGAAAATAAAGATACAAAGGCATTGCTACAGAAGTAAACACTCCTTGACTCAAAAAAGAAAAATTGCAGAAATAAAATAATGGGTTGCCTCCCATAAGCGCTTTTCTTTAATGCCTTTTAGCTAGGCTTGATAGTTTTAATGATGCTCACATAAAAATAGAAAATGAAGCAAAAGGAGCATCAAGAAGCAAATTCGAAACACATTTAAGTCTAACCCACTTCCTATGCATAGGAATCTTGTACACAAATAAATTCATAAAGAACAAAGTGACAAGCATAGGAAGATAAAACAAAAATAACTTCAGAACTTTCAACATGAGAGGTGTTTTAGTACCATGAAAATTTCTACAACCATATTTTCCTCTCTCATAATAATTTTCAGTAGCATCATGAACAAACTCAACAATATAACTATCACATAAAGCATGATTTTCATGATCTACAAACACATAATTTTTATCAAGCTAAAAAATAGTGGGATTAAAATTTTCAAACCCACTTTTAACTATTTTATAACAAGATGATGGATCATTCTCAAGAGGTATGGGACTCCATCTAGATAAAGTCAAGGCCTCTCCAATCCCATTTTCAGTAGTAGAATACATAATATTATCAAGCAATATAGGACCATCATCTAGAGCTTTATCATAAAAATCTTCCAAGCAAAACTCCTTAGTACCATGCATTTCGATATTAGGCAAAAATAAAGGATTATCATAAATAACAGTAGCATAATTATTCTCATAAGTTTTACTCATAGGGAATATTTCAAGAGACTCATAGGAACATAACATTCATCCTCCTTTGGTAAGCATGGAGGGAAATCACATAATGTAAGAGTTAAAGAGTTACTATCATTAGAAGGTAGATCCTCCTTTTGTTCTTCACTCTCCTGCTCTTTTTCATCCAATGAGATCACGGTTTCAGCAATTTTTTCTTCCATAGGTCCTGAAAGGAAGCAAATTGTTCTGGAGAATAAGTTTTCTCAAGAAATTTAGTGATATAAGGATTATCATTGTAATATTCAAGGCAGTAACCAAGTATCTCGAAATTCTCAGACTTATAAGGAGCATCATCATTCTGAAGCAAACAAGCAATTTCATAAGCACCCTTAAAAGCAACAAATTCTTCAATTTTTTCAAGATTAACAAAGTCATAGTTTCCTTTAGCATAAGAAGCCAAAGTCTCATCATCATTATAATCACATTGGAAAGGGAGGTGTTTATGCCTCCTACAGCAAAAACATTCATTAAAGCACCAGGATTCATTATAAGTAGAGCACAAGTTTCTAGCAAAACAATTCAATTTATATATTTGTACCCATAAGTGTTCCCCTTTTCGAGACAAGCGGTATTCCTTATAATAATTTTGTTGTTCCTCCGTGAACCCACTTAGCCAACAAGATTTTGTTTCCATTGATAGCAAGTAAACAACTAGACATAATAACAAACCGAAATAAACTAGATACAGGAAACAATTTTTTTGTGTTTTTGATAATTAAAAGCAAACAAGATAATATAAAATAAACTAAGCAAGACAAAAACAAAGTAAAGAGATTGGAAGCGTGAGACTCCCCTTGCAGAAATCCTCTTACTCCCCGGCAACGGCGCTAGAAAAATATTTGCTTGATGACGTGAAAGCACACGTTCGTTGGGAGACCCCAAGAGGAAGGTATGAAGCAGTGCAGCAGCAAGTTTTCCCTCAGTAAGATACCAAGGTTATCAATCCAGTAGGAGTAAGAAATCACTTCTGAAGGTTGTCAGTGGCGCGCTGACGTGAAACCTACACACAACACAATCAAACTACTTTGCCCCAACGAAACAGTAAGGTTGTCAATCTCACCGGCTTGCTGAAAACAAAGGATTAAACGTATGGTGTGGAAAATAGTGTTTAATTGCAGAGAATGAAAAGGAACAATGATTGCAGTTGGTTGTATTATCAGTGTAAAAGAATGGACCGGGGTCTATAGTTCACTAGTGGTGTCTCTCCATAAAAGATAACTAACATGCTGTGTGAACAAATTACAGCTGGGCAATTGATAAAATATTGAGCACATAACAATGCATATATATGACAAGATGACTACTATGATATTCAATTTGGCATTACAATATGATACATAGACCGTTATCCAACAACATCTATGACTAATAATCCACCTTCAGGTTGACATCCGTGTTCCCCGTTGGTATTAAGTTGCAAGCAACAGATTATTGCATTAAGTAAAGTGCGTAATGTAAACAATACAATTATCTTTGGACAAAACATTGTTGTTTTACCCCTAGTGGCAACAGCACATCCACAACCTTAGAAGTTGCTGTCACTCTCCCAGAAAACTGGAGACTGAACTCACTATCTAGCATAAATACTCCCTCTTGGAGTTAAAAGCATCTACTTGGCCAAAGCATCTACTAGTAATGGAGAGCATGCAAGATCATAAATAACATATAAGATAGATCGATAATCAACTTGACATAGTATTCAATATTCATCGGATCCCAGCAAACACAACATGTAGCATTACAATAATATGATCTTGATCATGATAGACAGCTCACAAGATCTAAACATGATAGCACAAGGAGGAGAGACAACTATCTAGCTACTGCTATGGACCCGTAGTCCATGGATGAACTACTCACGCATCACTCCGGAGGCAGACATGGTGGTGTAGAGCCCTCCGTGATGATTCCCCTCTCCGGCAGGGTATCGAGAAGAGCTTCTGAATCCTCCCGAGCTAGGGTTGACGACGGCGGCGTCTCTTGAACTTTTCGTGGATAATGGCTCAGGTCTTTAGGGTTTTCGCGTCGGGGGGATTATATAGGCGAAAGGGCGGCGGCTGGAGGCACCCGAGGTGGCCACACCACCCCACGACGCGGCAGGAGGTGGGCCCACGCCGCCCCATGGTGTGGCTGCCTCCTAGGTCGCCTCCGTCTCTCCTTTGGACTCCGTGTACGTGTTGGAAAAATAGGAGGTCCTGTCCATGTTTCGTCCAATTCCAAGAATATTTCCAAATAAATAAAAAAGGAACAGTATACAAGTACGCCGACGGCATTGCCGTCGGCGTATCAACGCAGTTACACGTCCATCCCCGATCCGTCACGGTGGGCGTGCGTACGCCGACGGCCTCCTGTACGCCGACGGCGGCCGTCGGGCCGCAGATGGCTACGCCGATGGCGGTTCGTACGCCGACGGCTTGTTGGTCGTATGCCCTAGCTCGTGCTGTACGCCGACGGCCCCGACATTTGGCCGTCGGCGTATAGGGAGGCCGTCGGCGTTTTGACGGTTTCCCGTAGTGATGACCGTCGACTATTAAGTTGACTGGCGTCCATTGCATGCGCCGCATAGCCGAGAGTTATAGTAGGACTGTCGGCCATTGCGACATGTAGCCTAGAGTTGCAATATGGAGGTCGGCTAGAAAAGCTAATCCCCGTCTGTGAAAGCAAAACCGTTGAATATTAGTACAAACCATCAGCCATTTGGTTGGATAACAGAGTTTGTTATTTCTGTCGCATAATTGACTGTACTGTCAGTTACTGGCAGTCATATACCCGAAAGTTTATCATAATAGTCGATGGACCATCGGCTAGATATTAATTAACGTCGTCAGAAATAAGGAGATCTCTAGTGATGAATTCCCTTACTTAATTACCAAGGTGGAGATAGCTAGTTGTATTTTCTACGTAGAATGTTGGTTAAATCGGATTGAAATGGAAAGGAGGGTGTATTTACGTGTAACTCCTAATAATTTAAGGTACATAGTATGATATACGTGAATGCATGTAATTTGCATTGATCTGATGTTTACAACTGGGCGGTGTGGTGGGAGGAGGAGACATATGTTATTTTGTGATGATCCAAATTCGTATATACTGATAAAGGCCAGTTTGTGACATAGGAGAGCGGAGCGCCCCGGAGTCAGAAGTTGGCTTATGACCGTGGTCCAATCCGTGGCGGCCGCACGGAGGGGGTGCAGGGGCGGCAGCTCCCGTGGTTCGGTACGAGTTGTATACGAGTTATGTACGGTTCGAGTTGTACTCGACTTGGAGATCACGTTACCGACCTAGGTTAGGTCAAGGTTCCTATAAATACGTCTTGTAAGCCGCCGGTTTGGGATAAGCCACATATTGTAAATCCCCGGCTTTGTAACCTCACCCGAAATAGTGAAGTATTGCTGGCTGGCGCCCGTGGTTTTTTTTCCTCTCCATTGTCGGAGGGGTTTTTCCACGTTAAAATCTCGTGTCCCGTTGGTTTGATCTTGCTTAACTTCATCGTTGATTTCCTATTGCGTGTAACAAGTGGTATCAGAGCCCAGGTTTTCCAGCTTAGGGTTTTGCGATGGGATCGATGAAGTTTGATCTGCCGTTGCTGGACTACAAAACGAGATTTTCGTTGTGGCAAGTGAAGATGCGAGCGATCCTCTCACAAGCATCGGATCTTGATGAGGCGCTAGATGTGTTCGGAGAGAAGGCCGAAAGAGACTGGACTCCGGATGAGAAACGCAAGGATCGTAAGGCTTGGTCATTAATTCAGCTTCATCTATCTAATGATATCTTGCAAGAGGTGCTGCAGGAGAAATCCGCCGCAGCTTTGTGGCTCAAGCTGGAATCGATCTGCATGTCAAAGGATCTAACCAGCAAGATGCACGTGAAGATGAAGTTGTTTACGCACAAGATGCAAGAAGGTGGTTCGGTGATGAATCACTTGTCGATCTTCAAGGAGATCGTGGCCGACCTAGCGTCGATGGAGGTAAAATATGAAGATAAAGATTTAGCTCTTCTATTGCTATGTTCGCTGCCTAGTTCCTTTACAAATCTGCGAGACACTATACTCTTAAGCCGTGATACACTAACCCTGGCGGAAGTTTATGAGGTCCTGCAAACAAGGGAAAAGATGAAGAGTATGGTGCAGTCTGACTCATCGTCCTCCAAAGGTGGCGATGCGTTGCAGGTTCGAGGCAGGACTGAACAGCGAGACAACAACTACAACAGAGACAAGAGCAAGGACAACAGAGGCCGTTCAAAGTCCAAGGGACGAGATAAGTTCTGCAGGTACTGTAAGAAAACTAATCATACTATTGAGAATTGTTGGAAAGTGCAGAACAAGGAGAGAAGGAACGGTACCTAACAACCGAAGAAAACTGACGGTAATGGTAAGGCTGATGTTGTTGCTGCTGAGGCTGATGTGGTTGCTGGTGAAAGTTCTGATGGTGATTGTCTAGCTGTGTTTTCTGCGTGTGTTACTCATGCTGATGAATGGATCCTAGATACTGCATGTTCCTTTCATATTTGCTGTAACAAAGACTGGTTCAGTTCTTATGAGTCTGTGCAGGCAGGAGATTTCGTGCGTGTGGGCAACGATAACAAATGTTACATTGCTGGCGTCGGTTCTGTACAGATCAAGACGCATGATGGCATGACACGCACGTTGGATGGAGTAAAACACATACCAACCATGGCGAGAAACTTGGTTTCTCTCAGTACCCTTGACTGTGACGGGTACAAGTATACCGGAGGGGATAAACGCCTAAAGGTATCTAAAGGTTCACTTATTGTCATGATAGGTGATATGAATTCTGCCAAGTTATATGTTCTTAGAGGTAGCACTCTGCCTAGTACTTTTGCTGCTGCTGTTACTAAAGATGATCCAAGTAAAACTAACCTTTGGCACATGAGACTTGGACATATGAGTGAACTGGGGATGGCAGAATTGGTCAAGAGAGAACTTCTGAAGGACTGCAATATGAGTAAGTTGCCGTTCTGTGAGCACTGCGTTTTTGGTAAGCACAAACGAGTTAAATTCAATACTTCCGTTCATACCACGAAAGGTACACTTGATTATGTACATGCTGATTTATGGGGGCCGTCACGTAAGCCCTCTTATGGTGGTGCTCGGTATATGCTTACTATCATTGATGATTACTCTAGAAAGGTTTGGCCTTATTTCCTGAAAACTAAAGATGCTACTTTTGCTGCTTTTAAAGAGTGGAAAGTTATGATTGAAAGGCAAACTGAGAGGAAGGTGAAATTGCTTCGTACTGACAATGGTGGCGAATTTTGTTCACATGACTTTGATGATTATTGTGCGCAGGAAGGCATTGTCAGGCATCACACCATCCCGTACACGCCTCAGCAAAATGGTGTAGCTGAGCGGATGAACAGGACGATCATCTCCAAGGCTCGCTGCATGTTGTCCAACGCTCGCATGAACAAGCGTTTTTGGGCTGAGGCTGCCAACACCGCCTGCTACTTGATAAACAGGTCACCATCCATCCCTCTTGACAAGAAGACTCCTATTGAGGTATGGTCTGGTGAGACAGCTGATTATTCACAACTGAAAGTTTTCGGTTGCACTGCCTATGCTCATGTTGATAATGGAAAGTTAGAGCCTAGAGCTATTAAGTGTTTATTTCTTGGTTATGGTTCTGGTGTAAAAGGATATAAGTTGTGGAACCCTGAAACTAAGAAGGCATTCATGAGCAGGAGTGTTGTTTTTAATGAATCTGTCATGTATTGGGATAGCTTGTCTACTGATATTGTGCCAGATTTTGCTGTTGAGGACGAACCACAGGTTCGTGTGCAGGTGGAGCACCTGAATAAGGAGCGAACTGAAATTAATGAGGAGGAACCTGAAATTGATGAGGAGGAAATTGTGCCACCCTCACCTCCTGTTATACAGCAACCATCCATTGCTGTTGATCGGCCAAGGAGAAATATTGTTCGACCTACCCGTTTAATTGAAGAGTGTAACATTGTTAATTATGCTCTGAGTTGTGCAGAACAGGTGGAGAACGAACATGAGCCTTCCACTTATACGGAGGCAATTGGCTCAGGTGATCGCGTGAAGTGGATATCCGCAATACAAGAAGAGATGCAGTCACTTGAGAAAAATGGCACATGGGAAGTTGTGCGTCTGCCCAAGCAGAAAAAGGCCGTGCGTTGCAAGTGGATCTTCAAGAAAAAGGAAGGTCTCACGCCTACTGAACCCGCAAGATTCAAGGCAAGGTTAGTTGCGAAAGGATTTAGTCAGATACCTGGAATTGACTATAATGATGTGTTCTCCCCAGTTGTTAAGCATAGTTCCATTCGCACATTCTTTAGTATTGTTGCTATGCGTAATCTTGAGCTTGAGCAGTTAGATGTAAAGACTGCGTTTTTGCATGGAGAATTGAGGAGGAGATATACATGGACCAGCCAGAAGGGTTCATAGTGCCTAGTAAGGAGGATTTCGTGTGCAAGCTAAAGAAGTCCCTTTACGGTTTGAAACAGTCCCCTCGACAATGGTATAAAAGGTTTGATTCTTTTATGATGTCACGTGGTTTTAAGAGGTCTGAATATGACAGCTGCATGTACATTAAATTTGTTGATGAATCGCCTATATACTTGTTATTATATGTTGATGATATGTTGATTGCTGCCAAGAGCATGAAGGAAATCACTACCTTGAAGAAACAATTGAGTAGTGAATTTGAGATGAAGGATCTTGGAGCTGCTAAAAGATTCTCGGTATGGAAATTACTAGAGACAGAAAATCTGGTGTGTTATTTCTTAGTCAGCAAAATTACATTAAGAAGGTTCTTCATCGTTTCAACATGCATGATTCTAAATCAGTTGGTACTCCAATTGCTCCGCACTTTAAGTTGTCATCTTCACAATGTCCTAGTTCAGTTGAAGATGTTGAGTACATGTCCAAAGTTCCATACTCTAGTGCTGTTGGTTCTTTAATGTATGCCATGGTTTGTTCTCGTCCAGATTTATCATATGCTATGAGTCTGGTTAGTAGATATATGGCAAATCCTGGTAAGGAGCATTGGAAAGCTGTTCAGTGGGTTTTCAGGTACCTACGTGGAAGTAGTGATGCATGTTTGAAGTTTGGCAAGACTGAGAAGGGACTTGTTGGCTATGTGGATTCAGATTTTGCTGCCGATTTGGATAAGAGACGGTCCCTTACAGGTTATGTTTTTACAGTTGGTAGCTGTGCCGTGAGCTGGAAGGCAACATTGCAGGCTGTTGTTGCTCAATCAACCACTGAAGCAGAATACATGGCTATTGCAGAAGCTTGCAAAGAATCTGTTTGGTTGAAAGGTTTGTACGCTGAGCTTTGTGGAGATAATTCTTGCATTGATCTTTTCAGTGACAGTCAAAGTGCAATATACCTTACTAAGGATCAGATGTTCCATGAGAGAACAAAACACATTGACATCAAATACCATTACATCCGAGAGGTTGTTGCTCAAGGTAAATTAAAGGTATGCAAGATTAGTACTCATGATAATCCTGCTGATATGATGACAAAGCCGGTTCCTGTTGCTAAGTTTGAGCTTTGCTCGAGCTTAGTTGGTATAACTGTTTAGCCCAAGAGGCTAGTTGGCGCCGAAAGTATGTTTCTTTGTTGTTACAGGGTAAAGGTCCGTGTCATGCTACAAGATGGAATTTGTCTCAAGGTGGAGTGTTATTTTGTGATGATCCAAATTCGTATATACTGATAAAGGCCAGTTTGTGACGAAGGAGAGCGGAGCGCCCCGGAGTCAGAAGTTGGCTTATGACCATGGTCCAATCCGTGTCGGCCGCACGGAGGGGGTGCGGGGGCGGCAGCTCCCGCGGTTCGGTACGAGTTGTATACGAGTTATGTACGGTTCGAGTTGTACTCGACTTGGAGATCACGTTACCGACCTAGGTTAGGTCAGGGTTCCTATAAATACATCTTGTAAGCCGCCGGTTTGGGATAAGCCACATATTGTAAATCCCCGGCGTTGTAACCTCACCCGAAATAGTGAAGTATTGCTGGCTGGCGCCCGTGGTTTTTTTCCTCTCCATTGTCGGAGGGGTTTTTCCACGTTAAAATCTCGTGTCCCCGTTGTTTTGATCTTGCTTAACTTCATCGTTGATTTCCTATTGCGTGTAACAACATATTTGTGTACCGACTGCTGTTCGCGGACACGTCCGGACGCGTCTGCGGATATATAGATCGACGACTTCTCCCAATCCAGTTGGAGATGCTCTAATCAAGGGAGTTTCAAGAACAGCAAAGTAATGTCATTGGAACATTCCCGATGCTTCCTATTCTCATACCCACACACTTCTCCAGTTGGGTTATCGTTGTCATGAGTAATTCCTAGACTCCATTCAAACATATGGATGATAACACTAGTTGCATGGATAAGCCAATGTAGACTGCACAAAGGAAAAATGCGAGAAGAATAGAACACAAGAGAGTAGATATATATGTGCAAGAAATAATTAAGACAAGAGGTAATATCTTCTATAATAGCAATGGTTGGTGTGAGTCTACTGAACAATGTTGAAGTAGTTGAGTTAGTTGAGTTAATGCAATGAACATAATGATAACATGTATACACACATGTGTACTTCTGATACGTGTTCCATGCTCTCTCGCTAGAATGAAGATCCAAATCATCCATCTTCTCTCCGTCTACCAAATAACTTTTATTTTTTCAGATCATGTTATGATGATATCATGCATCTTCTATATTAATGCTAGAGAAAAAAGGAACTATAGTCCACGTTGTGATGATATGATGCATCTTATTTTCAATTGGGATGTGGTGTAAGTGTTTAATTCTTACAGGATACTTGGTTAGGAGATTTACCGCTATCCCAATAGTATCCGTCCCTATATAATATTGTTACCGAAAGAAGTTTCTGTCCAAAGTATTTTATCTATATCTCCCCTGTAGGAGGTCTCTAACCTGTAAGAAATGTAATAGTTGGATGCACCTTGTTCAAAGGTTGATGATGGTACATTTATGGGATGAATCGAAGGAAATTATGTGGAAGCTCACTATGACATGGTCCTTTACAGTTAAATCAATGTATGCCGATTTATGAAAGGAAACCGAGTCTATTTTGGTAAATATATTTGCAAAACAAAGGTACCACTAGAAATCAAGATTTTATGAGTTTTCTTTACATAAAATATTTCTCACAAAAGACAATCTTGCAAATGGTGTAAAAATTGTGTGTTTTGTGACCTTGAGGAGTCCAGTCACCATCCTTTCATTTCTTGTTCTTTTGCTCAGATGATTTGGAAAGTTGTGCAATTTACTTTTAATTTTACATCACCCACCAATCTAACAAATATGTTTGGAAATTGGTTAAACGGGATTGCTAAAGCAACCAAGGCTCATATCCGGATCGGGGTCTACGCCCTAATGTGGGCGTTATGGAATTGCCGAAACGACATAGTTTTTGACAAGACTCCAAATGCTCTTTTATTATTCATATAGCAATCCACTGGATCCAAACAGGGTCATGTCTCCTGCCGGGCGATATGGATTTTGGATGCTCTCATCTTCAGATCGTCGCTCGGTATATCTTCAAAGGCGGCTGACGGCTTACTAGGAGGATATATCATGCATAGGTGCTATATGTTTTTCTTCTTCCGACAGGTTAATTTTTATGAACACTTTATATGATCCATGAGCTGCAATCGATGAACTTATAAACTTTGAATAGATAAATAAGGTTGTGTGCATTGATTCATGTAGAGGCTGGGGCGCCACACCTGTTTCGACCAAAAAACTTGAATAGTAGAAGTATCATTATGACTTCTTCAAAATGATCATATACAAAAGTCACCAGAAGGGAACTACACCACTGTCGAAATTTTCTTTGTCACTCGTTACTAAATAACTTTTGATATTTGTTTCCATGCGACAACACAACAATCTCTATTAAATTTGACCATCGGCTAATACATCGCACAACCGAGAGTTGTAATATGACCGTCCACTATTAATTTTGACTATCCAACGCGGCTCATATTCGAGAGTGCAACACGAATGTCGGCCGAGAGTTGCAATATGCCCGTCGGCTACAAAACCCAACCCACTGTAAAAGTAAAACCGTTAGATATTAGTACAAATAATAAGCCATTTGGTTGGATAGATGAGAGTTGGTTATTCCCGGATTTATTATACTGTCATCTATTGGTGGTCATACCCGAAAGTTTCCCGATAACCATCGGCCATTAAAGTGACGGACCGTTGACTATTAATTAACACCGTCAGAAGTAAGGGAATTTCTAGTATTGATTGTGCTTACTTAATTACCAAGGTGGAGATGGCTAGTATTATTTCCTATTGTAAAATATTCATTAATCAGAACAAAAATATTAAAATGGAATGGGGACTATCTATTTGTGACTCCGAATAATTTTGGCGTATAGTATGATCTACATGCATGTAATTTTCATGGATTTAAGGTTTAGAACACGTGTGGTTGTGCGAGGGGACATATAAAGGTGTCAGGTACTGCTTGCGGACACGTCCGGACGCGTCCACGGACAAATAGAAGATGAAGTATGCGTGATGCAGTTAGAGATGCTCTAAGCAAGAGATGCAAGAAGAAGACCAAACTAACACAGCTGAAACATTCCCGGTGATTCTACGGCTGTTTGGCGGTGCCTCGGGTCTGTGTATCAACTATACGAAATCTGCAGCAACGATGATAAGAGGAGGAACAACAGATGAGGAGAAGGTGCAGCAAATCCTTGGCTGCAGGCTGGAGACCTTCCCAATTCAATACTTGGGCCTCCCTTTGGCGTTGAGGCCTCTGACTAGGGACGAGTGGCAGCCGGTGGTCGACAAGACGACGTGCGCGGCACCGGCATGGCTGAGAGATATGCTTGCTCGAGAGGGAAGAATGGTGCTGGTTAAGTCCGTGATTGCCGCAAGACCAATACACCATCTGATGGTCACGGAAGCGCCGGTTTGGATGCTCGAGGAGATCGAGAAGTGGATGCGGGCCTTCTTCTGGGCGGGCAAGGAAGAGGTCCACGGTGGCCAGTGCTTGGTGGCCTGGGGCAACATGTGTGTGCCTAAGCGCTATGGCGGGCTAGGGTTCAGGGACCTACGGATGCAGGGCACTGCGCTGCGGGTGCGCTGGGAGTGGCTGCGCAGAACGGACCCGTCGAGGCCATGGCAAGGCCTGCCGATGATCAGAGACAAAGACGCGGAAGCAGTGTTTCAGAACTTGGTGAAAATTACACTCGGCGATGGCCGTACCTGTCTGTTCTGGACCGATCGATGGATCCAGGGCACGACTGTGGGCCAAATCGCGCCGGACGTGCTAGCTCTGGTTTCTGACAGAGCCAGGAGATGGACAACGGTGGCGGACGTGCTGACGGAGAACAGGTGGATGGCGGACTTGGGGGAGCCGCCGGCTGGACAGGCGGCGCTCCAGCTAGTGCTGCTATGGAGCAGGGTGATGCAGATGCAATGCAGGGCCGGAGTGCCTGATGACTTTACCTGGCCATGGTCCACCTCGGGTTTGTACACTGCCAGTTCTACCTATGAGATGCTCTGTCATGGGAGAGAGAGATCGGCAACGGCGTGTTGTACCTGGGAGACGTTTGCGCCGATGAAATGCAGGATGTTCATGTGGCTCGCGCTGAAGCACAGGGTGTGGATGTCGGATAGGAGGTTCCGGCATGGTTTGCAGGACGCGACAGCATGTTGTTTCACCTGCCTTCAGGAGGAGGACACGATTGAACATGTCTTAGTGCAATGCGTGTATGCACGGGAGACATGGTACAGATGCTGCCAGCGATTGCATGTCGCCGTGACGATGCCGGTGGTGACAGACCAGCTGGAGCAATGGTGGTTGCGGGAGCGTGCTAGGTTCAGGAGTAAGGATCGCAAGAAATTCGATACGGCAGTTACCCTGGTATGCTGGTCCTTGTGGAAGCAAAGGAACGCGAGGGTTTTTAACAACCTCAACCAACAATACTCGGCCGAGGTGTTGTCGGGGAAGATCATAGAGGAGCTCAGACTTTGGCTCACGATCCGAGGTCGAGTTGGAGGGAGTAGACAAATGACGCGAGAGTAGGCTTAAGTGTGGAGTGTGGTGTGTGCTGTTCCTTGTTTCGACAAGTGACTTAGCTTCTTGTAATTGTTCTCTGTCTTCTATATAAATAAGGTGTGCAATTTGCGCACTCTCAAAAAAAAAACATTCCCGGTGCTTCCTATTCACACACGCACACTTCTCCTGTTGGATTTATCGCTATCATCATAATTACTAGACTCTAAATCAAACCTACGTATGACAACACTAGTTGCATGGATAAGCCAATGTAGCCAACACGAAAGAGAGAAACGATAAGCATAGAACACAAGTGAGTAGATATATATGTGAAGAAAAAAAACTAAGACGGAAGGTAGAGCTTCTATAACAACAACGGTTGGTGCGGTTTATTAAACCATGTTAAAGTAATCGAGTTAATAACGCAACGTACATTGAGTCTGACTGTGATAACATGTACACACCCACGTGTAGTTTTGATACTTGTCCGATATTTGCTTGCTCGCGAGAGTAAAGACCCAAATTATATATCCATCTTCTCTGCTTCTACTCCAGTAAATAACTTTTGATACTCCCTCCGATCCATATTAGTGGGCACAACTTTATCTAGATACACATGTATCTAGTCTAAATACTTAACTCATGGAATATTGGTCGGTGGAGCCTTAATTATCTACTCTGATGCGTTGGCCAGTTACTTGTGGTGTTCTCTCAACGGTTGGCAAGGAGCATCAGCACCTTGCGTCCAATCGTGCATGGGTGTCTGAGCGAGATACGCATGTAGAAGTATGCTAGTGATTAGTTATCAACGACTTATAAAGAGTTGTGATTTCTAGTTTTACCATCATCCATTGCGGCTCATATTCAAGAGTGCAATACGAGTGTAGGCCGAGAGTTGCAATATGTCTATCGGCTAACAAACCCGATCCCCAACTGTAAAAGAAAAATTGTCAGATATTAGTACAAACCATCAACCGTTTGGTTGGATAGATGAGAGTTGGTTATTCCCGGGACTGATTGTACTGTCATTTATTGGTTGTCATACCCGAAATTTTCCAGGTAACAATCGGCCATTAAAGTGACGAATCATCGACTATTATGTAAAATTGCTGGAAGTAAGGGAATTTCTGGTAGTGAATATGCTTACTTAAGGTGGATATTCTTAGTGTTATTTCTTACTGTAAAATGTTAATTGACTGGAACCAAAAAGATTAAATAAAAATGTGGGGAGTATTTATCACCCGCACTTCTCCTTTTGGATATTTATCATCATTCACAATTACTAGAATCTAATCAAACCTACCTATGATAACTCTAGTTCACTAGTTGCATGGATGAGCCAATGTAGACAACATGGAGGATAGAAGCAATAAGAATACAACACAAGTGAGTGGATATATATGTGCAAAGAAAAGAAATTAAGACAGAAGGGTAGAGCTTCTTAAGGTGCGGTCTATTAAACAATGTTAAAGTAGTTGAGTTCATAACGCAAGGTACATTGAGACTGACTGTGATAAGAGCATCTCCACTCGCGGCGCCCAAATGGGCGCCCAAAGGCCGTCCGGACAGGTCCTTTGGGCGCCGTCGCTCCCCACTCGCGGCGCCCAAATATTATTCAAATATGAAATTTTAATACGAAAATGCATATATTTCATTGAAATTTTATTCAAACTAACATAATTCATTCAAATTTAAATCTAGACCTAAACTAGATCTAGTAAGTAGGGTGGCACGCCGGGCACCGGCAGTTGGGGCAGGCGCCGGCCCTTGCGGCGGTGAGCACAGGACCCCGGCGGCAGCTCGAGCAGTGGCAGTAGAGGTAGCCGGTGGTGGAGGTGGTGGCGGCGGAGCTGGAGGTGGTGGCGGCGGAGGCGGTGGCGGCGGCAGAGGCTATGTCGGCCTCGATGGCGAGCTGCATGTGGCCGGGATCCCACTCCGGCGTCGGCGGCCAGTCCTCCAAGCCGTCATCATCACCGTCAACCTCCTCCGCCTCTTGTTGAGGTTGCGGCGGAGGAGGTTGCACGCGGCAAACTTCCGATCTTGCGCGACGAGCCTGCTCCACCGCCTCGTAGCGAACCCTCTCCCGTTCCATGCCCGCTGCGAAGTCCTCGTCGGTGGTGTTGGTGAGGCCGTCGTCGTCGGAGTCGTTGTCGGAGTCTTCGAGCCAGTCCGCAGGCGGCTTGGGGGCGAAGAGGAGTGGAGGCGGTAGGCGTGCTCGAGCTCGACCTGATTGTCCCAGTATGCCGAGTTCGCCTTAACTCCGGTCGTCCAACGGCTCGCCTGCCACACCATTAACGGCTCGCCTGCATTGACGTCACCGTGGCGCAGACGCTTCCTCGCCTCAGAGCGAAGCGACGCGTCGCTGCGCCCGGCTGGGAAACCGAGACGCCACCCGGCATTAATGCAGCCACTTGTCTCACTGCCAGGTGTGGCCCGCGCTTCGGGAGCCGACGTGGCGTCGCGTTTCCTTCCGTCCGGGGCCGCCCCAAGCCTCCCCAAGTTGAGGGCGTGGGCTGGGCGTGCCGGACACAAAATTGGGCCGCGCCGGACCGAATTCGCGTTTGGGCGACGCGAGTGGGGACGATTTTGTGTCCGGCACGCCCCAAACAGCTTTGGGCGGCCGTTTGGGCGCCACGACTGGAGATGCTCTAACATGTACCAACCCACATATAGTTTTGATACTTGTCCCATGCCTGCTCGCGAGAATGAAGACCCAAATTATATATCCATCTTCCCTGCGGCCTGCTTCTAAGTCACTACAGGAAGCAGACGGTACGCCAACGACATTTCCTACTCGTTACCACCGTCGCTCTCACGCACAGCCACCCGGCCGGTCCAAATCCGGTGCCAACATGCATGCAGATCAGCCGTCGCCGTCGCCCGGCCGCTACATGTCTGTAATTGGAGTCATGCAACCAGTACGTACGTACCACGTCCTATACATCATGCATGATACACTACGTAGAGATATCTAGATCGACACCTTCAATCCAGGAAAGGAATATCCAGCTCTGAAGCTCGGGATCATGCGGCGGGTCCTAGTCCCACGAAGGGACGTTCGTGCCCAGTCGTGTTCGGCTTAGAAAAATGGAGTGCACATGTAATACCCCAGCGTTTAGGAACCAACGAAGGGTAGAAATAGGAATTTGTGCATCTGCATGCATGCATCTGAAAATCTGAATAAATTTTTCGCAAACCAAAAACCCTGGTGTGATTGAAAGTTGATCACTATTATGATTTAAGCTTTTGATCATTTCAGGTGAATTCGATAATTTTCGACATGACTTATAGAAATTTGCGTGTAGAGGGAATTTGAATTCAAATAATTGAATTTGTAAAGTAAATTCAAATTCAAACATTAAAGTAACTAAAACAATAATTATGTAAATGATTTAATAGAGATTTGAATAATTCAAATCCTTACTATAAGTATTACAAATTATGAATTCTTTGAAGACAAACAAATCATTTTATTAATAAAATACAACAATACAATATCCTTACAATTGTTGTTACAACAAAATTGAATTACAAGAAAGGAAAATTACAATTATTTCCTAAACTAAATGCCTTGTATTCATTTCTTCTTTTTGATCTTTAATCCATCTTCATCATGTACCTGCAAAACAAAAAGAAAAGAAGAACAATAGAAAATGCAGAGAAGGGGTTAGGGTTAGATTATCCTCAGTTAGGCAGTGTGATGCACTGCTAAACACATCACAGGATCTTGTTTAGGGACTAAGTGTAGCATCTGTTCGACACTAGAAAAATTTAGCCTCAGTACAACATCATGGGCTAAAATAGCAACAAAATCCACTTGGCAAGTGAAAATAATGCACCATATAGGGATAAGATCAACCAGCCGAAGCACCAGATTGCCTGAACATGGAGGCACACAAGCAAGCAGGCAGCACAGTCACAAAGGTAGTCACCCTGCTGCTTACAGCGCAGCAACCCCACTGCAGAGGGATAAGAGCAAGGAAACAGCCGTAGGAGCTAGCCAAATAGCACCACTTCTCTCACACTAGCTCCAGTTCGTGTTCATCCACCTCAGCCACAGCTTATCACTCAAATTTCACATCCATCCAAATATTCACCACTGAATCCTTGCCAAAAGCAAGAGCAGGATGGGATAGAAGAAGCAAGGAGCATAGGAGCAAGGAGGGGAGGCCAGAAGCTCAAGTGAAGCATCTGGAGCTGGAGGAGCAGGCCAGCAAGGAGATCCGGGAAGAAGTCCACAAGATCTGTTGATCAAGAAAGCCACAAGATCCACAAGCACACCACACAGCCATCACCACACCTGAGCACAGGTTGCTACTTTATTTCTAGCAAAATTACCTGCTAGATACACAGGGGTGGGTGTAGTGAATTTTCCCTCAGTCTAGCATAGTGATGCTATGCTAAGATCATCACAGGGGAGTAAAGAATCAAGCACATCATCTGTTCTTAATTAAATCATGGAGCCTCAGCCTATGCATCATGGGCAAGGGACAAATCCACTAAATTTAGCAAAGGCATGCAAGTGTTTCTTGCATAAAAATCAAGCTATGGGATCACAAAGCCAGCACTGGTGTTGGGCACAAAACCCACATAGGGGAGGAGCACCTCAACACATAAATGCACTAATAACACCACTGGTAGTATAAATGATTTGCCTAAGCTAAAATCATCAGAATGCTTCTGTGTAACTCGAAGGAGGCATCACAGCAAGCAAAGCTAAATTATTTAGCTCAAGCAAATGCATTACACTAACACAGAGCACTATTAGAACATCAGAACACATCTTGTGATCATCACAGTACCAACAGAGCACCATCAGATCAATGCAACCATTGCACCTACAGGGGTAGAACCCTAGAATCACTGCATGCTACACATCACAGAGCAGGACCATAGGCCAGGAGAGGGAAGGAGAAGAAGAGAGGAGAGGAGAGAGAGCTTACCAGCGTCCCCGGCCGTAACGCCATGACGACGGGGCAGTGCCCGTGTGGTCAATGGAGGAGGGCCAGGGGTGAAGCAAGCAACATCACCACCACCACGGCGGCACAGGGGTGAACCCTGCACCGAGCCATGGCAGGACACCGGAGCACCCGAGCACGGCAAGAACACCGAAACCCTAGTTTGGGATGGGGTTGTGCACGGCCGCGTCAGGCAAGGAGAAGTAAATCGCCGGGGTAGGATTGAAGAGGGCGGTGAGGCGCGTCGTTTGCATCATGACTCGGCGGCGGAGGTGGCCGGACCTCGCCGGAATCGAGAGGCGACGGCGTCGGCGACGGGAATCGCCAGAGCGAGCTCGAGTCAAGAGAGAGGGAGAGAGAGGGCAAAGATTGATCTGGCTCGGTCGGTTGACCGGGTCGAGTCCGACCCTGGATTTGGGTTGGGTTCAACCCACTCGAGCCAGGGGTAAAATGGTAATTTACCAAATAAAGATAGATAAAAAATTAAAATAACACACTAATTCAAAACTAAATACAAATTTAAATTACAAATTAGATAATCTATCTAAAATATATTTTAATGTTACAACAAATTAAACTTAAATTAAAAATTCATTAAAAATATTGTATTTTCAAAATTGGTTAATATTTTGAAATATAACCTTTACAAATTTGTAAATTTTGAATAACATCAAACAAAAAGTAAAAATTTACTTATTTGTGTTTATCACCTATTAACACAAATTCTTCTATTTTTAAAAACAAATAATGGACTATTATTTAGTAAGTAAAGAATTCTTTTAATGTTTTATTTAATTCAAAAAGGCAAATATTACTAAAAAACCTCCAAATTCCATAATTTACAAAGAGTGATATAACACACTAAAGAAACTCAATGCATAGCATTCTTATGCATAATAGCATCATTTGCTTCTTTAAACATTGTCCTTACCAGACAATGATGGTATTTTGTAGAGCAAGGAAGTCAAGAGCCACGCCCGACATCAGACTCCACTACCTTTCAGTCTCAAGGCAAGTTCATTACTTGCTCATTTCCGTTGAAGTATCTGTTAAGAAACTATTTGCGAAATCCTTATATACTATCAGCTCTACTCGAAGGAAAAATCATAAAACCCTATCTTCACAATAATATGACTTTTTGGTTGTCTACTTAAGTGTGGATATCCTATTATGGTTGGCAGATGGAACCATGGAATGATGTGGTTGGTGGAGGTTCCATTTGCACGGGAAAGTATTATCTAGGATTTAATAACCAATGCCGTCAGCGTTCTTGCGCCGTATATTACGCGTTAACCATAAGACTTGGAATGGGACGGGAAAATCATCTGTGACCTTCTTCCGTTCACATGTCAACGGGCAGCCAGAGCCGTACGCTGTAGATCTAGTGCGACTACATGCACATGGGTGGGACCCCTTAATGCCCACGGACTCTGGTGTCTATGATGGTCTGCAAGAGGATGCCTAGGTACCTATCGTGAGGGGTAGTGTATCAGGGGTGATTCTGCTATGCATGAATTGGGTGGGCATGTGGGGTGGTGGAGAAGCACGGTGAATGGTTTGGATCAACAGCCGGGCCCCACACCAAAGAGAGTGTGGACAGGAACATATGCCTGGTTGTGCAACAAGGTCTTGATCTCTTATGGGTAAAGCAACGCACCTCTGCAGAGTGTATAAATGTGACATGTTACTCCCCGTTCCAGGAAGGAACGACGAACGCTGCAGGAAAGGAGGCTCCTCAAGGCCCTAGCACCTGTGAATCGATGACGGGCATAGTTTTCAGAATAAAAGAAACCTCTTAAAGAAATGTTTTCAAAACACTTTGCATTAGCTTGAGACTCTTTAGAGTCTAAAGCTGTAGATAGTGCATAAAACTTTCCACCATATACAGTGAACTTGTTGAGTAACGCTGGTTACTCATTCCTTCCCTTTTGACCTCCTGCTTAGACTGTGAAGAACTGGAAGACACAACGCTGAATCTCATAGGAGGCCAGGAGGACATCTACTATGAAGAACCAGATCTTTCAGACGGAATAGAAGGAGTGGATTATATTATCCGCTATGGAGCCGGCAACGAGGAGGAGTCCGAGTAGAGTAGCTTGGACTAGTAACCATTACATAAGCACGGTTGAATCGAGCAGCTGAAACTTATACTATAAGCTGTTGAGTTCCCGTGTATGCACTAATTTGCTTTTTGTTCGTTGTTGTAAAACTTTAAGTATGGGGTGACCTCATGTTGGGATCATCTCCACGTTTGGACCACTTTGTTTTGTAATAAATGGTTGTATGATATTTGGACCCGCAATGTTTCTGTTGTACCACTCTGAGGGATGTAATATTTGCGGAACGGTGTTCTGTAAGTGTTATGTCAACGACTTGCGTACTACAACATGCAGTGGTATGCTGGGTCACCGCAGCTGGTATCAGAGCCATTGCTTTGACCTTAGGTTGGAAACCTAGTAAAGGGATAGAACCTGTTGGTATATGGGGCAACGGTAAAGAGTTCGCTGGAAGTATGATGAATATTCACTTGAGAATAACATTGTCATATCTTTAGTGTTGTAATTCTTTATTATGATGCAATATTAACGTATATATTTATTATGAACAGTTGCGATGGCGCACGGGGATCCTGAAAGGACGGTTTGGGCGGAGCATGAGAGACTGGATAACTATGTTGGGACGTTGACTGAGCAGTTGCGAGGGCTACTTCGAGCTTTTGACCGTGATACAAATATTCCAGTCCATACCTATACTTACAAGGATGGAGAGGTTGTAGCGAAGTATCGGGTGCTTATCCTGATACCGAGGGACTTGACGCCACATTTAACGATGCCTCGGGGTGAGGGTCGTAGCCAGACAGCCGCATACCATGAGGCCTTGGTGGAAGCTATCGCTACCATCAGAGAGTACAAGGCAGACCAGCTGTCAGGTACCAGCTTTATTGCTATTCCTCATGATAGCTTGACTTCGGAGTTGCCATTAGATTACCCAGTCTTAGTCAAGAATAAGCCCGGATTGGCTTCTAGGTTGTTGGATCGTTACCGCAAGTTGGTAGGAGCACTGTACACCACACACAGAGTCATCCTAGAGGATAAGGATGAGATGCTTGAGGAACTCACGGATCCTCATAGGGCCAAGAAGCTAGGAAAGAAGGTAGTTCAGGAGGCAGGTGGAGTACCTAGGTCACCAGGAGAGGGCACTTCTAGGCAGCCACAGAATTCTAGACCATCTAGATACTCACCGACTCCAGAGCCTATACACTATCCTATCATAGAGCCTAGCGAGCCTGAGTCACACCCTTCACATGGATTCTCGGATTCGGAGATGCCGATAGAGAACTCTGATGGATGGAGATATGACTGGAATCCTAGTACTAGACAGTATGCGATTCCATGTTATGACACAGCTGATGATGAGTCTGAGTCCAATCCAATTGGAGTAGCAGGATTCGCATCTGACGGTATGGACCATGAGGTCTTTAACATATCTTCAGATGAGGAGGAGCCGATGGAGGCACAGGATGATGGGTTCCCTAACATATTGTCCGATGAGGAGGAGCCGATGGAGGAGGAACCGATTGAGGCACCGCCAGCACAGGAGGTACATTTTGATCACTCTCAGTGTACCACCACTACTTGTTTCGGAGAGGATGGGTCTTCACAGCATATGAATGCTGAGGAGATGAGAGCTTACTTGGCGAATTACGTCAACCTGGAGGGACTTTTCCTAGGTGACACTCCAGTCACAGAGACTTCAGACTCGGACTACCTCCCATCCGGGAGGCCCTATATTCCAGAGGCAGTACGCAGGACGACACGCCAGCACGGGTGGACTCCTGGCAGGTACCGCGAGTAGTGTTGCAGCGAAGTGACGGAGGACTGGACGGGAGGACTGTACTAGTATGATAGTTTGGTAGTGTACCATGTATAAGTTTGGGATTTTGTAACATAAATAAGGGTCGGAGAGCTTGTAAGACCCAGGAGTACTTTTATATGACATATGTGTGTAACTCACCTCGAGTGAGGGTACTGTGACAGATGATATAGTTATGTATGTATAATATGCTTGATACTTCTGGTTTTTATTTGGATTTGGATTTTGACTTCCATTGTTTGACTAGTGTTGCACGTGAAGTGAGGCTCAGAAAGCATGGGCATGGTGTAATATGAGTTTGTTCGCTTCATGTGCAGGACTAGGGGGTAATGGACACGGGTAGAAATGACGAGTCTGAGGAGGAGCGCAGGGAGCGCGAGGCAAAAGAAAAAGCAGACCAAGAGGCTAATGGAGGATTACCACCACTACCACCTAGACTGTTGTCAGAACAGAACTTCATGCAGTATATGCAGTTTATGCAAGAAACGCAGAACAAGTTCATGCAAGAACTGCTGGGAACAGCGAGGGGTCCCGAGACCAGAGCGGCAAGTTTATCTGACTTTCTGAATACCAAGCCTTTACCTTTTGCTACTGCACTTGAACCCATGGATGCAGAAGATTGGTTAACAGACACCGAGAGGAAACTGAAGGCAATTGGTGCTAATGCTGAGGAAAGTGTACGTTATGCAACACATCTTCTGACTGGACCGGCGGCGTTCTGGTGGGACAATGAGGTGGTTCTGCAGCCACCGGAAAAGGAATTCACTTGGGAGGAATTCAAAGAGAAGTTCAGGGATTTCCATGTACCTGAAAGTATCATGGAGATGAAACGGAGAGAATTTGAAGATCTCCAACAAAATAATTATCCGATGAGGAAGTATATTGCAGAATTCAGCAGACTCTCTCGTTATGCGACTGACGAGGTGAGCACGGATGCTAAAAGAGTAAAAAGGTTCCTGAGGGGATTGGATCCATATGCGGCAATGCAACTGAAGATGACCAAGCCCAAGAATTTTCAGGAATTGATGAACACTGCAATCACTTGGGAGAATGATTATAAGTTGGTTCAGTTGAACAGGCAAAAAAGGGCAAAAATTGAGGTTAAGAAGTTTCAACCAAGTAAGTCTATACCAAACCGGAGTTTCAAGCCCAGAGTGCAGTCGGGAGGAGCCCCGACTAATCGTGGATCATTTAACCCAAGGAGTAGAATAATATGTCACAATTGTGGACTTCCGGGGCATTTTATGAATGAATGCAAGAAGCCCAAGATTATTTGCTTTGGGTGTGGACAGGAAGGACATATCAAGCCTGATTGTCCTAACAAGCAAGCCGGAGACGGGTTTAATAAAGGAGGAGGTAGACCAGGTGGAGGCGGCAGATTCTTAGCCAGAGCGGGAAACAGTGGGAAGAACAATAATGGCAAGAGAGGAAGGACTTTTGGAAGGCTCAACTGCACCTCTTTGGAGGAGGCCGACAACTCTGAAACGGCGGTGCTAGGTACGCTCAGTATTCTTACCCACTATGGCAAAGTTCTATTTGATACCGGTGCCACAACTTCATTCATTTCTAGTCATTTTGTGGAGAAATATGGGATAAGGTGTGCGCCGTTAGAACGCCCTATCCACGTTGCTACGGCTGGGGGTACGTTATTAGTAACCCAAGTGAAGCAAGAACAGATCATTACGATCTGTAATTGCCCATACTACGCAGATCTTTTTGTGATTCCATTAAAGAATATAGAAGTTGTTCTGGGAATGGATTGGATGTCAGAACACGGAGCTCAAATTGACTGTGAAGAGAAAACAGTGTCTATCAAGAAACCAGGAGGTGGTAGAATCACATATCAAGCAGATAAGCATACCCATGTAGAGGCCGGAATACAACTCAACTCATTAAAGGAAGCCAAGTTGGAAGACATACCAGTAGTAAAGGAGTTTCCAGATGTATTTCCTCAAGAATTACCTGGAATGCCACCAGATCGGGAGATTGAGTTCACCATCGATCTCATACCAGGTACTTCACCTATTGCACAAGCACCCTATAAAATGGGTCCTAAAGAATTAAAGGAACTCAAAGAGCAGCTTGATGAGCTGGAAAGCAAAGGATTCATTAGGGAAAGTGTATCACCGTGGGGATCACCAGTTATTTTTGTGGACAAGCGAGATGGTGGGAGAAGAATGTGTGGGGATTTCAGAAATCTGAACAATGTTACTATCAAGAATAAGTATCCATTGCCAAGAATTCAGGATTTATTTGATCAAGTTCAAGGGGCAGGAGTATTCTCCAAAATTGATCTAAGGTCAGGTTATCACCAGATTAAAATCAAGCCTGAAGATATTCCTAAGACAGCATTTGTATCAAGGTATGGACATCATGAATATTTGGTTGTTCCATTTGGATTGACCAATGCACCAGCTATTTTCATGAATTTGATGAACAAGATCTTCATGCCATATTTGGACAAGTTCGTGATAGTGTTCATAGATGATATTTTGATTTACTCCAAGAACAAAGAGGAACATGCTAAGCATTTGAGGACAGCATTGCAAGTTCTGAGGGAACAACAACTTTATGCCAAGTTTAGTAAGTGCGAGTTTTGGCTGGATCAAGTGGAATTTCTGGGGCATGTCATCAGTAAGGATGGTATTGCAGTAAATCCGGACAAAGTACAGTCAGTTTTGGAGTGGAAATCACCAACAAATGTCAAGGAAATCAGAGGTTTCTTAGGAATGGCCGGATACTACCGAAGATTCATTGAGGGATTCTCTAGGATCGCAGGACCCATGACCAAGTTATTAAGGAAAAATACACCTTTTGAGTGGTCAGACAAGTGCGAAGCAAGTTTTCAGGAGTTGAAGACTCGGTTAACAACCGCACCAATTCTAGCAGTGCCAGAACCTGGCAAGGATTACATAGTATATTGTGATGCATCCAAGAATGGATTAGGTTGTGTACTCATGCAAGACCGGAAAGTGATAGCTTATGGTTCAAGACAGCTCAAACCTCATGAAGTTAACTACCCAACACATGATTTAGAGTTGGCAGCGGTAGTGTTTGCTTTGAAGAAATGGAGGCAATTTCTTTATGGATCCAAGTGTGAGCTTTACACAGACCATAAAAGTCTCAAATACTTCTTCACTCAGAAAGAGTTGAACATGAGGCAAAGAAGGTGGTTGGAGTTGATCAAGGACTATGATCTTGCAATCAACTATACTCCGGGAAAAGCCAATGTTGTAGCAGATGCTTTAAGCCGAAAGAGTACAGACAATCAACCAATACACCATGATTTGCCAAAGGAGTTAAAAAGAGATCTTGAAAGATTAGGAATTCAACTACTGGAAGTTTACCCTTCGGAGTCATTGAATACCGTGAGGGTAATGGAAGAAAGACAAAGTGACCTTCGGAATGAAATCATCCGTCGGCAAGAAGAAGATCCTTTCATAGCAGAAGAAATTCGTAGAATTGAGGAAGGAAGACCGTCAGTATTCCATTTGGGTGAGTACAACTCACTATGGTTCAATCAAAGAATCTGTGTACCCGATATATCTGAAATCAAAGGATTGATACTTCGGGAGGCACATGAAACACCATACTCTATTCATCCTGGAGGTACCAAGATGTACATGGACCTCAAAGAGTTATTCTGGTGGAACAACATGAAAAGAGATATTGCTAAGTTTGTGTCTGAATGTCATACATGTCAGAGGGTGAAGGCAGAACACCAGAGTCCAACAGGACCATTGCGACCTTTAGAGATTCCAGAGTGGAAATGGGAAGAAATTGGTATGGATTTCATTACTGGTTTACCAATGACCAAGAAGCATAAGGATATGATCTGGGTAGTCGTGGACCGATTTACCAAGAGTGCACATTTCTTAGCAGTGAACCAGAAAGACAATGCTGAGAAACTGGTTGATATCTATGTGAAGGAAATTGTCAGTAAACATGGAGTACCTAAAAGAATAGTTTCAGATCGAGGATCTGTATTCACATCAGTATTCTGGAAGAAACTTCATGAAGCACTGGGATCACAATTGGATTTCAGTACGGCATATCATCCACAAACAGGCGGGCAAACAGAAAGGACTAATCAGATCTTAGAAGACATGCTTCGGGCATGTGCTCTAGATTTTGGAGGATCATGGGATGAACATCTACCACTGGCAGAGTTCTCTTATAACAACAGTTACCAAAGCAGCCTGAAGGCAGCACCATTTGAAGTACTTTATGGACGCAAGTGTAGATCACCGATATGTTGGTACGAAGCTGGAAGCAGTACAGAGTTTGAACCAGATTATGTCAAGGAGAAGCAAAATATTATTGATATAATTCGAGACCGTCTGAAAATAGCCCAAAGTCGTCAGAAAAGCTATGCTGACCAGAAGCGACGGACATGGGAACCTGAAGTAGGAGATATGGTATATCTTAAGGTTAGTCCGATGAAAGGGGTTAAGAGATTCGGAGTGAAGGGAAAATTAAGCCCCCGATACATTGGACCTTTCAAGATTCTTGAACAGAACAGAAATGTAGCTTTTACACTAGAGCTACCAGAGAAGTTGAAACAAGTCCATAATGTTTTTCATGTGTCACAACTCCGGAAGTGTTTAAAGGCGCCAGAAGATGCAGTCACTCATGAAGAACTAGAACTACAGGCGGACTTAACTTATGTTGAAGAACCAGCTCGGATCTTAGAGGAAAACTGGAAAAGACTCAGAAACAGAGCAATTAAGTACTGTAAAGTCCAATGGAAGCACCATCCTGAACGAGAAGCTACCTGGGAGAAAGAGGAGGATCTAAGACAAGCATATCCTGGACTCTTCAGGTACACAAACCTTAACTTCGGGACGAAGTTCTTGTTAAGGAGGGAAGACTGTAATACCCCAGCGTTTAGGAACCAACGAAGGGTAGAAATAGGAATTTGTGCATCTGCATGCATGCATCTGAAAATCTGAATAAATTTTTCGCAAACCAAAAACCCTGGTGTGATTGAAAGTTGATCACTATTATGATTTAAGCTTTTGATCATTTCAGGTGAATTCGATAATTTTCGACATGACTTATAGAAATTTGCGTGTAGAGGGAATTTGAATTCAAATAATTGAATTTGTAAAGTAAATTCAAATTCAAACATTAAAGTAACTAAAACAATAATTATGTAAATGATTTAATAGAGATTTGAATAATTCAAATCCTTACTATAAGTATTACAAATTATGAATTCTTTGAAGACAAACAAATCATTTTATTAATAAAATACAACAATACAATATCCTTACAATTGTTGTTACAACAAAATTGAATTACAAGAAAGGAAAATTACAATTATTTCCTAAACTAAATGCCTTGTATTCATTTCTTCTTTTTGATCTTTAATCCATCTTCATCATGTACCTGCAAAACAAAAAGAAAAGAAGAACAATAGAAAATGCAGAGAAGGGGTTAGGGTTAGATTATCCTCAGTTAGGCAGTGTGATGCACTGCTAAACACATCACAGGATCTTGTTTAGGGACTAAGTGTAGCATCTGTTCGACACTAGAAAAATTTAGCCTCAGTACAACATCATGGGCTAAAATAGCAACAAAATCCACTTGGCAAGTGAAAATAATGCACCATATAGGGATAAGATCAACCAGCCGAAGCACCAGATTGCCTGAACATGGAGGCACACAAGCAAGCAGGCAGCACAGTCACAAAGGTAGTCACCCTGCTGCTTACAGCGCAGCAACCCCACTGCAGAGGGATAAGAGCAAGGAAACAGCCGTAGGAGCTAGCCAAATAGCACCACTTCTCTCACACTAGCTCCAGTTCGTGTTCATCCACCTCAGCCACAGCTTATCACTCAAATTTCACATCCATCCAAATATTCACCACTGAATCCTTGCCAAAAGCAAGAGCAGGATGGGATAGAAGAAGCAAGGAGCATAGGAGCAAGGAGGGGAGGCCAGAAGCTCAAGTGAAGCATCTGGAGCTGGAGGAGCAGGCCAGCAAGGAGATCCGGGAAGAAGTCCACAAGATCTGTTGATCAAGAAAGCCACAAGATCCACAAGCACACCACACAGCCATCACCACACCTGAGCACAGGTTGCTACTTTATTTCTAGCAAAATTACCTGCTAGATACACAGGGGTGGGTGTAGTGAATTTTCCCTCAGTCTAGCATAGTGATGCTATGCTAAGATCATCACAGGGGAGTAAAGAATCAAGCACATCATCTGTTCTTAATTAAATCATGGAGCCTCAGCCTATGCATCATGGGCAAGGGACAAATCCACTAAATTTAGCAAAGGCATGCAAGTGTTTCTTGCATAAAAATCAAGCTATGGGATCACAAAGCCAGCACTGGTGTTGGGCACAAAACCCACATAGGGGAGGAGCACCTCAACACATAAATGCACTAATAACACCACTGGTAGTATAAATGATTTGCCTAAGCTAAAATCATCAGAATGCTTCTGTGTAACTCGAAGGAGGCATCACAGCAAGCAAAGCTAAATTATTTAGCTCAAGCAAATGCATTACACTAACACAGAGCACTATTAGAACATCAGAACACATCTTGTGATCATCACAGTACCAACAGAGCACCATCAGATCAATGCAACCATTGCACCTACAGGGGTAGAACCCTAGAATCACTGCATGCTACACATCACAGAGCAGGACCATAGGCCAGGAGAGGGAAGGAGAAGAAGAGAGGAGAGGAGAGAGAGCTTACCAGCGTCCCCGGCCGTAACGCCATGACGACGGGGCAGTGCCCGTGTGGTCAATGGAGGAGGGCCAGGGGTGAAGCAAGCAACATCACCACCACCACGGCGGCACAGGGGTGAACCCTGCACCGAGCCATGGCAGGACACCGGAGCACCCGAGCACGGCAAGAACACCGAAACCCTAGTTTGGGATGGGGTTGTGCACGGCCGCGTCAGGCAAGGAGAAGTAAATCGCCGGGGTAGGATTGAAGAGGGCGGTGAGGCGCGTCGTTTGCATCATGACTCGGCGGCGGAGGTGGCCGGACCTCGCCGGAATCGAGAGGCGACGGCGTCGGCGACGGGAATCGCCAGAGCGAGCTCGAGTCAAGAGAGAGGGAGAGAGAGGGCAAAGATTGATCTGGCTCGGTCGGTTGACCGGGTCGAGTCCGACCCTGGATTTGGGTTGGGTTCAACCCACTCGAGCCAGGGGTAAAATGGTAATTTACCAAATAAAGATAGATAAAAAATTAAAATAACACACTAATTCAAAACTAAATACAAATTTAAATTACAAATTAGATAATCTATCTAAAATATATTTTAATGTTACAACAAATTAAACTTAAATTAAAAATTCATTAAAAATATTGTATTTTCAAAATTGGTTAATATTTTGAAATATAACCTTTACAAATTTGTAAATTTTGAATAACATCAAACAAAAAGTAAAAATTTACTTATTTGTGTTTATCACCTATTAACACAAATTCTTCTATTTTTAAAAACAAATAATGGACTATTATTTAGTAAGTAAAGAATTCTTTTAATGTTTTATTTAATTCAAAAAGGCAAATATTACTAAAAAACCTCCAAATTCCATAATTTACAAAGAGTGATATAACACACTAAAGAAACTCAATGCATAGCATTCTTATGCATAATAGCATCATTTGCTTCTTTAAACATTGTCCTTACCAGACAATGATGGTATTTTGTAGAGCAAGGAAGTCAAGAGCCACGCCCGACATCAGACTCCACTACCTTTCAGTCTCAAGGCAAGTTCATTACTTGCTCATTTCCGTTGAAGTATCTGTTAAGAAACTATTTGCGAAATCCTTATATACTATCAGCTCTACTCGAAGGAAAAATCATAAAACCCTATCTTCACAATAATATGACTTTTTGGTTGTCTACTTAAGTGTGGATATCCTATTATGGTTGGCAGATGGAACCATGGAATGATGTGGTTGGTGGAGGTTCCATTTGCACGGGAAAGTATTATCTAGGATTTAATAACCAATGCCGTCAGCGTTCTTGCGCCGTATATTACGCGTTAACCATAAGACTTGGAATGGGACGGGAAAATCATCTGTGACCTTCTTCCGTTCACATGTCAACGGGCAGCCAGAGCCGTACGCTGTAGATCTAGTGCGACTACATGCACATGGGTGGGACCCCTTAATGCCCACGGACTCTGGTGTCTATGATGGTCTGCAAGAGGATGCCTAGGTACCTATCGTGAGGGGTAGTGTATCAGGGGTGATTCTGCTATGCATGAATTGGGTGGGCATGTGGGGTGGTGGAGAAGCACGGTGAATGGTTTGGATCAACAGCCGGGCCCCACACCAAAGAGAGTGTGGACAGGAACATATGCCTGGTTGTGCAACAAGGTCTTGATCTCTTATGGGTAAAGCAACGCACCTCTGCAGAGTGTATAAATGTGACATGTTACTCCCCGTTCCAGGAAGGAACGACGAACGCTGCAGGAAAGGAGGCTCCTCAAGGCCCTAGCACCTGTGAATCGATGACGGGCATAGTTTTCAGAATAAAAGAAACCTCTTAAAGAAATGTTTTCAAAACACTTTGCATTAGCTTGAGACTCTTTAGAGTCTAAAGCTGTAGATAGTGCATAAAACTTTCCACCATATACAGTGAACTTGTTGAGTAACGCTGGTTACTCATTCCTTCCCTTTTGACCTCCTGCTTAGACTGTGAAGAACTGGAAGACACAACGCTGAATCTCATAGGAGGCCAGGAGGACATCTACTATGAAGAACCAGATCTTTCAGACGGAATAGAAGGAGTGGATTATATTATCCGCTATGGAGCCGGCAACGAGGAGGAGTCCGAGTAGAGTAGCTTGGACTAGTAACCATTACATAAGCACGGTTGAATCGAGCAGCTGAAACTTATACTATAAGCTGTTGAGTTCCCGTGTATGCACTAATTTGCTTTTTGTTCGTTGTTGTAAAACTTTAAGTATGGGGTGACCTCATGTTGGGATCATCTCCACGTTTGGACCACTTTGTTTTGTAATAAATGGTTGTATGATATTTGGACCCGCAATGTTTCTGTTGTACCACTCTGAGGGATGTAATATTTGCGGAACGGTGTTCTGTAAGTGTTATGTCAACGACTTGCGTACTACAACATGCAGTGGTATGCTGGGTCACCGCAGCACAGCCTGTGTTTCTAAGACAGGCGTCGCCATGAGTAGACATGAACGGTTTGCCCCATGCCCCCCGCCGCTAAGGCTGAGATCGAACCTCAGTCCTCAGTCGGTCCATCAGTGTTGTACTGTAAAACAAGCTGAAGATTATGCGAGCTCTTATGAGATACTGGTTAGTGGTCAGAGTACAAGATGTGATGGCGAGCTGGCTGCATGCTTGCACCTTCGACGAAACTGCAAATGATTATACATACAAAATGTGTTGTGTATACATGATTTTGTATAATGAGGCTTATGATTAGTGGGTGCTTTCATTAAGCGGTTATTCTATTTAGGAGACGTGACCCACGGACTCATTCCGTCCGGCGCATCAAGATTGTCACTATCTCCATCGTGCGGCATGTCTTTCTCTTTCGCCTTCCTTTCTTCTTCGCTAATCAGTTCAGTCTTTATCCTCTCTCGCCTGCAACCACGCACGACCGAGACCCTCTCTTTCCCCTTCCCTTCTTCTTCGCTTTCTCCACATCTGAGACGTAATGGGCTTCAGAAATCCAATGATTTCGAGCGGCGCAGCAGCCGACGGAGCTGCTGGCAGCGGCACGTGGGCGGAGCAGCTGCCGAAGGCGTCGGTGGCTTGGTCAGCGGAGCATGCGCCGCCATCACCGTCGTGGCACACGTCTCTGCTCGATGCGTCAGACGGTAGAGGAGGAGGGGCCGGGAGCAGGTCCCTTCGGCACGGCGACGGGCCCCAGCGCCCATGGCGGCAACGAAGCAGCCATTGAAGGTCGCGGAGGAGGTGGCAGCAGGGCACGGACCGCACGGCGACGGGCACCCGCACGCCCATGCCGGCAGCATGCACGACGACAGGGCGGCCGCGCGCCTATGGTGCAGCATGCACGGCGGCGCCGTCGACGGCGCGCTCATGGTGACTGGGCAGCGCGCGTCCTTCGTGGAGCAGGCACGGCGACGGGGGCGGCCGCGTGCCCATGATGGAGCAGGCACAACGACGGGGCAGCGTGCGTCCTTGGCTAAGCAGCCAAGCAGGCACGGTGAAGGGGCGGCCGTGTGCCCATGGCGGAGCAGGCACGGTGGCGGGTCTGCCGCATGCCCATGGCGGAGTAGACGGCAATGCGCTGCTACCTGGTAATGACATGTAAGTAATCTGGCAATCATGTGTAATCAGTCTGGTAATGGTGTATAAAGAATCCGGTAATCGTGTGTAACCAATCTGTTGTGTTGTGTAAGCATTTTGGTAATCCCGTAGAATTAATCCGGCAATCGTTTGTAAAGAATATGGTAATCGTGTGTAAGTAATCAGGCATTGGTGTGTAAGTAATCTGGTAATTGCGTGTAAATTATCTGGTAATAGAGTGTGTAATTAATCTGGTAATTGCATAAAAGTAGTTGGTGATGATTGTATGCTCTGTTAACATTAGGCAAAGAACCCGGTAACTGGGTGATAAAAATCTGGCAACTATGTGATGTATACAGAAACAGTTTTGGGCATTGCCTAGTGCCTACTAATAATGTGATTACAGTCCTGATGGGGTGACTATCACCACGATTTTTCTGAGATAAGTGCAGCGTAGTGGGACTGTGCGTAGCGTGTGGGCATGAAAAAAATTGACGAATTTTGGTCACATGGGGCGATGGTGCTAACTAGAACAATAAAGTAGACCAACCAGGTCACGTGGGGTGGTGGCGTCCAATTCGCTCACGTTGGGACGTACACGCGGGACGATTAGCCCGCAAGGTGATTAGCGGATTATGGGGGCGCCGGATGGAGAGTCTGTCCTGGGGCACGTTTGCTTAGTAGCACAGTCCTTCATTAATTAGCACAGGAGCGGACTGGGCCAAACGTTTTCGCTCGCAAGGCACTCCTAGGCGATCGTGAGGCGACGCGAGTTCCTACCCTAGCCGCCGCCGCCACTGCGGGTCACCGGCGCCGCCGCCGGAGGCCACCGGCGGAAGAGCAGGGCCCCTCTCCTTCCGCTTGCCGCTCCGGCGGTTGGAGGGAGGGGGACCCCGTTTTTTGCATGCTAATTAGGGTTAGGAGTTTTCTGGCATGGTGCGCCGTTGGGGTGGTGGGAGCGGCGCCCGGGCAAATAAATCTGTCTCAACTCTACTCCCACACCGGCGTTGTCCTTCATGGCGGCGTCACGGAGTTGGTGGCACTATGTGCTTGCCGATCTTTCAGATCGGTGGCTGTAGGGTTCATGGATGGTGTCGGCGAGGCGGCGGCGGCGACTCCATCAGATGGGTTTTTCCTCCTGCTATGTCCCCGTTGCTGCGGCGTTGTCTCCGGCGCCATGGTAGAGCAGAGAGGATTCGTCCAGGAGTACGTGCAGACGGTGGTCTGCACTGGTGACATCTGAAAGATGGTGCACCTTGTGGTGGGTTCGTGGTTGGATGCTGACAGTTCTGGTTCCCTACTTCGACGTCGTCGTGCGGGGGTGCCAGTGCTGAAGTTCGATGGCGTGTCCGGGGTCGTGCTGCCCCGGTCTGATTTTTTCAACGACAATGGTTTGTCCTATGGCAAACTAGTTTGGAGGTCCGAAAAGCTGATGATCAGCGATGGAGCCGCGTCGAGCTCGGGTGAAGAGGTGATCTGTCTATTTTTTTCCTTGGTGGCTGCTACGGTGGTGCCGAAGAAGATGAATAGGCGTTGGTTTGTCACATAGATTTATCCTATCTTTCCAGATCTGTAAGATCGGTGTATACGTACTTTGTATCTTGTCCTTTCATTTATCAATAAGAATCGTATTATCATGAAAAAAATTAGCACAGGAGCGCGTGATCAGAATCAGACATGGCATCGATATCGTCCTTTCATTTATCAATAAGAATCGTATTATCATGAAAAAAAATTAGCACAGGAGCGCGTGATCAGAATCAGACATGGCATCGATATCGGTTGAAAAGAAGCCCTGCCCCAGCACACGCTTCGCACTTAATTTCTCCGACATCGTTTCAATCATGAAAAGGAAATGCTTCAGGTACAAGCTAGACATGTGCAATATGATCAATCCACATATTTGGACTAGCTTGGTATGTACATTGCAGTTAAAAGGTTCGCGAGGAGAATGTTAGCAATTGAGATGCTCATGGAAGAATATATTGTTTTTCTTCAGAAGAACTCATGGAATATTGGTCGGTGGAACCTTATCTACTCTGATGCGTTGGCCAATTAGCTGGGGTTCTCACAGTGAACGCACGGTTGGTACAGAGCATCAGTACCTTGTCTCTGAATCGTCCATGGACTGACCTCATTTTGTTTGTGCGGTGAACAATCTATATAATTTGGCTGAACAAGATACACATTTAGAAGTATATATGTGAGTGATTATTTATCAAAGGTGTAGAAAGAGTTATAATTTCTGTTTTGGAAAAGAAGCGACCGACACTTTCCCCTCTCTCTACAGTACCCGAGAGAGGCGACCAGGGCGAAGCGGTTTTCTCCCCTTCCTTCCGCCGGAGCCGGAGCAGATCCTCGCCGCCTCTCGTCGCTGCGGCGGCGGGGGGTGGTGGGGGTCGCGTTCCTGGTCTCCCGGCGTGTAGTTAGGGTAGTTGTAGGTCTCCTCGGTGCCGTTTTTGGGAGGGATTCGGCACCGATAGGAGTTTGGTTTCTGGTTCCCCTCCTCTTCCTCGTCGGCGACGGCGAGTGGGGGCCGTGTTTCGTCCCACCGGTCCTCGGTTCGCGTGGCTCCGTTTTCTCCGGCGGCTGCGGTGGGGATTTTGGTGGGTTTTGGTGCCTTGGGCGAGGTCGTGGCGGCGGTGGTGACGACCTTGGCTCGGCTTTTGTCCCCTGTCTCATGCTCCGCGGCGGTGTGGTGCGCTCCGGCCTCACCGTGGAGTTCTGGGGGTGGTTCTGGAGCAGGTACTGCAGGTGTGTGCCTCGGGCTCCCCTGGCCGGCCGTGGAGGCGGGGGGGGGGGGGGGGGGGGGGGGGGGGGAGCGGCGGGGGCGGCGTGCTTGCTTCTATTGGCTCTGGCGACCGTTTCTTCGTGGCTTCTCCGGCCGGCCGTGGAGGCGAGGGGAGGAGTCGCCTGGAGGTGGTGCTCCGGAGTGGTGGGGTTTGGTGCTCGGCTCTGGCGCTGGAAAGGTTGGCGCGGTGGTGGTGGTTCTTCCGGCACGGCTTCGTCGCCCCGGCGGCGGGTGGTGTTGGAGCTGGTCGTGGGGGCGGCTTGGCCGTGCTTGTTCTTCGTCAAGATCTCGCTGCTTGCGGCGAGTGGATGTTGCGGTCTTCTTCAACGTTGAAGGTCCTCCCTCTTCCAGGCGGCAGGTGGTCCGGTCTCTTCTTCTCCGGCGTTCTCCGGCGACGACGAGCTCTGGTGGTTCAGTAGGTTCTTCGCTGCTGTGTGCTTGCAGTTGAGCACTGTATGTGCGGGTTTGCGTATGTATTTCCTTTCTGTATCCTTTGATTGTACGCAGGTCTGTACTCCCCTTCTTCTTCAAAAAAAAAGTTATAATTTCTAGTTTTTTTTTACCTTGGAGATCGCATAATCTTTTTTTTATTTGCATGGTTCTCGAACTCAGTTCGGATAGATTTTTATCATCTACTTGGAAGTATTAGCTTTTTCCAGTTGGCGTTAAACGGGCGTTTCAATAACTATTGCACGTTTGCACCATGCAAATCTACTACCTCCATTTCAAAATATAAAATGTTTTGGTATGCTATTTTAGTCCACGAAATGTCTTATATTTTGAAAGAGAGCTAATAGTATTTAACAACTACTAGTAGTAAGCATTTACCTCAAGATCGGTCCTTCAAACAGTAGCAAAACTACAGAAATATTGGCACGATTGATGCTCTATGTCGCGAAAGGAAAATGACCACGTTGTGCTCCAAACTTATCCCAATATATTAATTTTTTATTCCTTTGTACATTTTCATTCAGCCTGCTAAATTTAAAACTCATTTTCGGCCATATATTAAATAAAAGACAATAATAGTGCAAAATACACACATAATGAACCAGAAGAAATGCAAACAACAACATAACATTTCTCAGCCCCGTTTTCGGGATTCTTACAGTTTGTTCCATTATTTTTTGGAATGAAAGGAACTAGAAAACCCCGTGCGCGATGGCGCGATTGGCCACGAGGCTGGTGGTGCCGTACACGGGCAGCTCGTCGCCGTTCGCTCCGGCAAGACTCTCCAGCTCGAACAGATCGGAGCTCGAGTCTCTCCCCTCATCGTCCTCCTCCAGCTCCCCGAGGCTCCGCACCAGCTCTTCGACCCTGCGCCGCACCACCGAGTCCGAGCAGAACCTCACACACCTCCTTTCCACCGTGTTCGCATCTGTCGTCACCGACGTGCAAGATGGCTGCGGTAGCTCCGGCAGTATGTGCGAAGGTGGGACGCGTGTCTTGGGCTTCCTTGGGAGGCGGCCTGAGGTGAACAGAGCCTTGAGGGCGCACGCGAACGTGGCCGGTGACGGCGGCATCGCCGGTCCGGGTGGCGACGGCGCGGCATCTCTTGTCCGGAGCCTGGCTACAGGGAAACACGGCCTGCCCTTCTTCTTCGCCTTGTCGCTGGGTGGGAGCACCGCGGCATCCGCGGCGACGAATTCCTCTGGGTGGCGCCGCGGCGGAGGCGGGCTGCGACGGCGGCGCGTGCACTCGGTATCGGTGGTCGACGCGGAGGAGCAGGAGAAGCTGTAGCTGGAGGTGGACTCCGATGACGAGGTCGCTGACGACGCGTACCCCGAGTGCTTGGGGCGAGCCGCCGGTCCCGTGTCGCGCCGGCGCCTGTCCGCCTGCTTCGGCTTGCCCGCCCACCAGAACTGCGGCGGGGCCGGCACCAGCGCCTTCTCCTCCGAGCGACGCGTCGTGGCGTCGGCGTCGATGCCCTCGTCGAGAGAGTGGTAGATTGCGTCCAGGAGCGAAGCAGAGAAGGACGCGCCGGACGCGCGCTCGCGGTCACCGCGCGCCCGGCGCGGCGGTGAGAGCGGCGGCAGGAGCGGATGCTTGCCGTGGCTGCGGCCCTTCTCCATGCCAAAGAAAGCGATACCGATCACTGATCGAACCACCGCGCTAGGTGAAGGGAAATGTGCGGCGGGAGTGGTGAGGACGGAGTGGAAGGTGGGAGTGGGATCGATGACGGCGAGACGTGCGTGGTAAGGATTTATATAAGGTTGGTGCGTGCGTGCGTGCCGGGGAGTGGTGGCGCTGCTGCGGTGGCAGGTCACTCGATCGCCACCAGCGCCGGGAATTATCAGCTTCGTCCCATACTGCGTTTCCGCCGTTCGCAGAGCTTCCAAAAGACATGAGTGGAGTGGCCCGCCGCTCTACGGCGACCCCTCACCGAGGCGAGGCCGGCCAGCATGCCCGATTGTTTGTCTTGGCCTCACAAGTTGCACAGGGCCCGACCTTGGCCGGTTGGCCTGATGAGAGTCGAGTCAGCCAGCCGAGCAGTCAATAATACGAGTGTTGGTTCAGGCCGGCCTTTGATCGGGGCATCAGAACAGAACGTCCTCCACGAAATGCTTTGTTCATGTTCATGTTGCCATTTTGCCATCAAATTACCTTTCACACAATTACTTTCAGATTCACCTTCACCAAAGTGCTACTACTTCCCATTTTGCCATCATTGCTTCCACATTTCCTTCCTTCTTTTATTTAGAACGAAGACCCAGGAGGGCCCGGCTTTATTAGAAGGCCAACAAACTGGTCAAGCCAAACATACAGAGTCTTAGGGCCTGTTTGGTTACCCGCACTGTTTTTGGGTCTCCCGTCTCTGTGACTCACTTGGGTCTGGCCCGGGAAAAACGCGGCATGAGCCATGTTGTGCAACCCGTTTGGTTGCCTGCATATCGTTTTTCTTTTTTGCTTATTTTTTTTTGCATTTTCGTGTTTGACTGTCTGTATACTTGGCTGTGGGGTGTTTAGATGCAACACTCGGCTGTTTGGTTGCATGCAGGTTTAGTGTTGCGGTCACCGCTTTCAAAAATGGTCATCTTAATTACCACCTCCTACACAAGCACACAATCAGCAATCACAACAAGCAACAATGAGCCTAACACAAACACACAATCAGCAGCAGCAAGTAGCAATATCACAAGCACACAAGCATAATGACTACTACCACGGTGGATGATCAAGTGCACAAGTATCTACTTAAGTTACATCATAGCAGGGGACAAAAACACCCTGATGAACAACAGGGGAAGCACACACCTTGATCAAAATAAGTTCTGGACATTTTAAGCCCGGGTTAATAGCTGGCAGGGGCATCCCATGCCCCTTATCAACACTAACAGGGGCATCACATGCCCCTGATCAAAATGCACTTCCTAAGCACGCTACAACTAGCCATGCTCAGGACAAGTGTACCCCTCGCTGTCGAGTCCATGTTCTTGTAAATGTCCATCTTGAAACATGTAGCGGTGAGCTTGAAGACTAGGCAGACGTCCTTCAACAGGCTGTACTTGTAGACGACATCTGGCCAGTTCCCCGCGATGACGATCTCGCCGGTGTTCTTGTAGTACTGAAGCTACACATGCTCATCGCAGAACTTGCAGGCGCCGATCGCAATGCAGCGAGGAAGGGGGATCATCATCCACTCCTTCAAGCTGGCATGGAAGGACCTTGGGATGAGAAGCATGTGCAGATCATCCCGGTCGAGCTGCACATAGAAGCGCCTGGGCAGTCCTGCTCTTGGGAAGTGGCCGACCTTCAGCTTCTTCCCCTTCACCGGCTTGAGCAGCTCCAGAGCCTCCTCTTCCCTCCCAAGCAGCAATGGCTTCTGAAGCCTGCTGTTGAAGGGGATGACGCCTGGCAATGGCACCAGCGGTGCAAAGCCAGCAGGAGGTCCATCTTGCTCGGCCTTAGGTACCTTGTCATTAAAGGTGACTTGGGTTAGCAATGCAGGATGAAGCTCTAGCACGAACACGCAAAGGATGATCAATGCACAAGCAATACATAGAACTCACAGATCTGCATTTGGGGGGGAAATCCCCAAATCAAGCACTGCACAAGCACTAATGCTCAACAAAGCTATGCACAACCATTACCAAGTTATGCATGTGTGGATTTGGGACATCTAAACCCCAAATCAAGCACTACGCAAGACATGCACAATGAGGAAATGCTCAGAAAAACCCCATAGTAAAGAACATGTCGAGTTGGGGGAAAAACCCCAAATCGAGCCACGATGAAGCATCTACAACACTAGATCGGAGCAAGTACAACACAATGTGACATGTACTACACTAATTAAGCATCTACAAGCGCGGATTGAAGACCTAAATGTGACATGTACTACACTAATCAAACCCTAACAGACAAGGTTGTGTAGATTGGTACTTACCGTGGTGGTTGCCGGCGGTGCAGCCAGTGCAGACGGCGTAGGGGAAGCCGGCGGCGCAGGGGGAGTGATACCCACAAGTATAGGGGATCGTTGAAATCTTCAATGTGTAAGTATAGTATCGATCCCACGAGGAGTAGAAGGTATAAGTATTTATCCTCTCAAATAAGAGTGTCACTTCTCTTATTATCTATGCACTAGACAAACTAAAATGATTAAATGATGCAAGTGTTTTTTGGTTTTTGGCGTAGAGTTTGCAATAAAGTAAAAAGCTGAAAATAAAATATGACAAGTGAAAGCTCTCAAAGAGAGAAAGTCCAATCCTCTATGCAGCGAGAGGACAAGCTCAAGTGTGTGTTTCTTATAAGTGGAGAACGTTTCCAAGGGCTACCTAGACTTCATGGCATAAATATTTCTAGAACAACAAGGTAAGCATTTTGTCAAGTTTTAATCTTCTTTTGGACGGAGCCATAATTAGGGAAAGCTAAATAAATAAACTAAACCCCCTTATGATGGTTCTTATGGCCAAGTAAATGACTGCACAAGAGTTATTAAGACATAGAGTCCCACCATAGCCTTAAACTCTAAGGTCCCCGATACTAATACCCTCATAATGCAACTTCATGACTCGGTCTCAGGTTTACATGTCCTCCCAAGTCTCCCTCACTCCATTACACTACGGTGTTCTCCTATGAGCCCATATAGGTGAAGTGATGTGCAGTCGACGTTCGCACAACACCATCATAGAATTACATAAAAAGATAAACACTAGACAAAATACCAACACATGTCATAAATAAATCATTGCCAATCCATCCTATGCCCCCAGGAACATGAGAGAACTACTCACAACGCGAAGACATGATATGATTCAATGGCATAAGTGATACAACACAATCTGAGAATATAATCTCCCCACAAAACAATGACAAGTAGCAATTCACAAACATGTAGAATAGTACTTAGACAATAGCTAGGGTTCAACAATCTCAAACTATGAGGGGGATGAAGTGGATCACGAAGATGGTGATGGAGATGGTGCTGGTCTTGACGGTGGTGTTGATGGAGACTCCGAAGGGGGATGGAGGAGCCTTCCGGAGGTGATTCCGGCGGCGTTTCCCCCCTCCGATCTCTCCGGCGGCAGCCTTCTGTCTCCTGTTTCGTGGTTTTTGTGTTTCTCCCCCCTCCTTCCGAAAGCCGTCGGGGGACTATTTTTATAGTCGTTTTTAGGTCAAGACGAAGGCACGGGGACGAAGATCGACGGCATCGGAGGCTCGAGGCCCAGAATAGGGGGTCCCACGCGGTCAAGGAATCTGACCACGTGGGCCCACCTCTTTTGGCCCTCGGGTTTCTGTTTGTTCGTTTCCTTCGCTCCTACGCTTCGTTCCTTCCAAAAATTGACGCCCGTGAAATATTAGGTCATTTGGACGTCGTTTGGGTCCCTGAAAGTCAAAAAATGGAAAAAAGGGGTTTTCTGGTCTGCAGGGTTAATTCCAAATAAATGGGGAAACTGTGAATTATCTCCTAAAATCATTATAAAACATAAATATAACCCATATATGATGCAAATAAGTTGGAATATCAAGTAATAAAATGTAAAGTTCATGTATGCATTTTACATGCATCAACATCCCCAAGCTTAACCAATGCTCGTCCTCGAGTATGAAGGTGATAAAACTAACATGGACTTTGCATTTTAATACTATCAATGGATATCAAAGATGATTACTATTGCTACATAAAGTCAAATGATTCATTCTCAAAGGAGTAGCAATATACAAGATAGATTATAAAGTGATATCAAATATTCAATGAAAGGATGTTCAATGATAATTCACAAAGTGTAACATAGAAGAAAGTACTATGGAACAAATGTACGCATAATGAAAAGTAAAAACATCCTATAATGGTCATAGAGTAATCTTGTAAAATCTGAATATAAAAGTGGACACTTTGGAAAGATAGATAAATAAGTAGAGGTAAAACATGCAAAAGTTTCATATAGCTTCCAAATGCTTTATCTTAAGTTTATGTTTGCAATGTGGTATTCATTGGTGTGGAGCTCCCATTACCCCTATCATAGCATCTTGAATGATTAGAGTTTAAAGTGAAAGCAAATATGTGTAATGTGCTTGACAAAGTATGGGTTGAATGCCTCATGCCCCGTGAATACGAGTACCTACACCACGGTGTTACTCAACTCGGGCCACAAAGCAAGTTCAAGTTAAAGTCATTGTAAGTAATATAATAGCGTCATCAAGAGCGTCAACTGGGGTACCTCTTGCCTCAGGACATGGAAACTAGCCCATGTCAAAATGACAAGACAAACAGACAATGAACAATCTCAGCACTCTTTTATTTACTATTTGTATAGCTTTTTATTATGAAGTGCATCACTGAATGTTCACTTTGGTACGCTGTAAATTTCCACCATGAATGATGCATGGCTTAGGTTAGCGGCCCAGGCGTCTCTCTAGCCATTTATACAAATTCCTCAAACTTACTAAGTTTCCGCATTTATTTGGCACCATGATAAGCATCCATAACAAAAGTACATGATATCAACTGAATATAAATAAGTGCAATGTTGAAAGCTTGCCCCATGTCTGCATAGATGAGCTAACTCCCAACCAAGACTCTTGTCAAGCACACAACTTCATAATTTTAGTCACAATGGTTCAGTTTATTAAGTGCAATAAAAGTAAAGTGTGCATCAAGTTCGTGGTAGCTTTTTAACCAACTTTTCTCATAACAAACAAAAACATAAGCATTATTAATTTCAAGCATATATAGAACAATATATCATGAAAAACATACTTGGAATAGCATAAAGCTAATAGGTAGTTATGGTGGACTCACTGGAATAACTTTGGTTTGAGGGTGTTGGAAAACAAGTTTTTACTTGTTGGAACTTTTGAGCTAGCAAGAGGGAGAAAGTTGACCGTCTAAATGCATGCATAAGTGTCCATAGAACTAATCAATCCATGTTAAACAAAGTAAAGTAAAGCATCGAAACTTGCGAATTAATACTCATTAAAAAGCACATGAATCATGCAACTATATGTATCTTTTTGAATCAACTCAAACATCCCTATCCCAATATTTTTAATAGCATCCAACTTAATTCAACCCAAATTCCAGTAGCTCTCTCATAACATATATGATAGTGGTGGTCTCAAGAAAATAAACATGAAACCGAAATAAAAAGAACAATAAAGACGCTCCAAGTTTATACGATAAAGTGTTTCAATCGAAAAACAGAAGTTAGACGTGTGCAAACCGAGAGTGTGTTGGTCCAGTGGGGTTGTCTTCACATCCCCAAGCTTATGGTCTTCACCATCCTTGGATAGCTCTTGGTGCATCTCTCTAATCCTGTGAAAAAACTTCAAAACACTGTTTCTCCCATTTCTTTTCTGTGGGGTGACATTAGTAATGATAGACAAATGAATTGCTTGCTGCATAAAATCCTCAAACAAAAATAATGTCCAGAAAGTGTATAATGTTGTATGCTTACTTATAAACTCAATTGATCAAAAAGATTCAACTTAAAAGTTCAAAGAATGCATCAAACAAAATGGGACAGAATCTGTCCAGAAAAACAGCAGCAGCAAAACGTATTTTTCTACCCTACTTAACATGTCGAAAAATCTGAAAAATTCATGCATACAGAGGATGAAAAGTTGCAACTACAGTTCAAATTTCAGCTCATTCGGAGTTACAGAATAGGAATTAAAAATCATACCGTGCACAGATTTGTGCTGAAATAAAATCTCCGAATACAATAAGCAACTTTTTCAATCCAAAATGGGTAAAACTTGGCACTTTATTAAAAATTCAGAAACAAAACTAAAAACTAAGTCTCTTGTTACAGCAAGAGGACACAAAGAAAATCAAAAATAAAACAACCGGGTTGCCTCCCGTAAAGCGCTTTCTTTATAGCCATATAGCTAGGCTTACTTACTTGGTATCAAGATGGTTGGAGTGAGGTGGCTTGGCATCCCCAAGCTTGAATTCTTGTACTTATTCGAAATATGTAGGGTGAGCCCAGGGGTAACATCCCCAAGCTTGAGTGTTTGTCCCTCTTGATCTTTGTTCATCACCATCAACTCTTCCACTTGAAAATTCTCTTTACACAAAACTCATCATAAAACTTGATTAGAGGGTTAGTGTCTCCATAAATTAAATCCACATAGGTATAGCAAAGACATATCATGAGTTGATTCTAAACATTAACTACTGTTACTATGGTTGTGTATTGTTCATTGATCAAAAGAACCACACAAAACACAAGTAATGAGGCTAATGCAAAATAAAGACAGAATCTGTCAAAAACTGAACAGCCCGCAAAGAGTGAATTTTCAGAGGCACTTACGTTGCTCAAATCAGAAAACTTTTAACTAATGAAATGTGTAATAATACCTGAATATTGCTGTCGTAAAATTTCAGGTCAAAATTCCTCTTCTGTGATTTTTAACATTTTTCGCAGTGAAGCTTAGGAATCTGTTTTCTGGACAGCAAATCACTATTGTCTGATCCCACCTCTCAAAAGAGGTTATTCTTGCCATAAAGATGAAAAATAAGATACAAAGGTGATGTTACAGTAGTAAACAAGCACCTTGACTCAAAAACCAAAACTTAAACTGAAGATAAAAATAAAAAAGAAACAAAATGAACCAAGAAAGAATCAAGAGAAACAAACAAAGAAGAAAGAAAATATTTTTGTTGTTTTTGATTTAGTAAAAAGGCAAAAGAAGAAGCAAATATATACAACATAAACACTCTTTTTATTTGGTTTTAGCTTTGGGAAAAGTTTTAATGATAGAGACTTTGCAATGGTTCCATTGGCATGAACAACACATGTTCAAGGTCGACCCCAACATCTCCATTACTCATCCTTCTCATTTACTTTCCCAAATTTTATAAAGTGAAAATCTTAAACTAGCAATCAGAAAAAAGTAGGTAAAGTTATTTCACATGTTTTCAAGATATGAAGGTGTGCCTAAACAGAATAGGAAATAAAAGCATAAAGAGCACACCATAAAACATTAAACCATTAACTTTTAAGTCTAACTCCTTTCCTATGCATTGGCATTTTATATATGAATAAATAGCAGCAATTTTGTGGTAACCAATGCATGTAATGATCAGTAGGTTGCATTTTAAATAACATAGAAGCATAAAGATAAGTCTTTCTTCCTCTCTCATAATAGTTACAAGTAGTGGAAACAAATTTGACAAAAGAACTATTAGATTGGTGCAACTTTGCAAACTTAGGAACATATAGAGGATTATTAAAACTATCATGTGAGCTATTAGTGTGTTTTCCTCTCTCAAAATAATTGCAAGAAGCACCATAAACATGATGGTTATGGGTGAAATGGTTATTAGTGTAAGATAATTTCAGCCCACATAAGTACTTTTCAACATATAAAAGCTTCTCCTCCATGGTGTGAATAGGAGAGTTCAAAAATAAAGTAGGACTCTCATAAGTAAGAGTATTTTCACACACAGCAAGTATATCATTTTTATCCTCACATAAAGTAGTAACAAGTTCTAAACATGGAGGATCATCAAGCAAAATAGGATCATCATCTAGAGTACTATCATAAAACATGTCTAAACCATACTCCTCATCATTTTTAAAATTATTATCAATAATGTTCTCATTAGGCATAGGTTGATAGTCCTCCTCATCATCAGAATCAAAAAAACAAAGTTTATCATCAACAAAATCTTGAGTGTTACCCTCATCCATAGGTGGTGAAGGTGGAAGTTTCCTCTCTTTGTTCTCTAGTTGTTCATCATTTTCAACATCTTCTTGGGGTTGCACGGGCATCCCCAAGCTTAGGTTTTTATCCTCCTCTTCCTGCAAAACATCAGTGCTCTCTTGGGGAGCCTCATTATATTCAACAACATAAATATTTTGAGAGAAGTTGTCTATGCAATATTCAAGAATAAAATCTATCTCTCTTCCAAATTTATTAGCTATAGGGCAAGTTTTATTTTCATGAATGAAGGTTTGCAATTCAAAAGATGCCTTGAAAGTAACAAATTCCTCTACTTGTTCCATTCCTAAATAAGCATAATCACCAGTATGGTAAGATGCAATAACACATTCTTCATGGAACCTACATTGAAATTCAAAATGTTTATCTTTTTGTTCAGAGCAAAAAATACAAGTTGCATCATGGTGTAAAAGCAACTCCTCAGCAATATAATTTAATTCCATCATGAAACCTTTTAGTATTTTCCCTTCCTTTGATTCTCTATATTCCTTGGCAATCTTAGCAGCATTCAAGTGTCTAAACAAAGCATCATTTATATCCATACTTATGCCCATAACACGAGTTTTTTTTTGGTATTTTTCATTTTCTATATTTTGTTTTTGTTTTTTGATATATATAACTGAAAGTAAAACTAAATGCAAAACTGAAAGTAAACTAGAGTATATGCAAAACTGAAAATAAATATCTAGTGCAAACAAGAATAAAAACTTAAGCGCTACACTCCCCGGCAACGGCGCCAGAAAATGTCTTGATACCCACAAGTATAGGGGATCGTTGAAATCTTCAATGTGTAAGTATAGTATCGATCCCACGAGGAGTAGAAGGTATAAGTATTTATCCTCTCAAATAAGAGTGTCACTTCTCTTATTATCTATGCACTAGACAAACTAAAATGATTAAATGATGCAAGTGTTTTTTGGGTTTTTGGCGTAGAGTTTGCAATAAAGTAAAAAGCTGAAAATAAAATATGACAAGTGAAAGCTCTCAAAGAGAGAAAGCCCAATCCTCTATGCAGCAAGAGGACAAGCTCAAGTGTGTGTTTCTTATAAGTGGAGAACGTTCCCAAGGGCTACCTAGACAGACGCTCCAAGTAAAGCACATATGATGTGAAAGAATTAAAATATAGTTTCACTAGAGATGACCTGATAAGTTGCTGATGAAGAAGGGGATGCCTTGGGAGCATCCCCAAGCTTAAGCTCTTCACTCTTCTTAATCACATTATATCATCCTTCTCTCTTGACCCTTGAAAACTTCCGCCACACCAAACTCAAAGTAATTCTCATTAGAGGGTTAGTGCACAATCAAAAACTCACATGTTCTATAAGGACACAAATATGACCGTTACTTTTAACATTAACTACTGCCACTGATGTTATGTGAAGCTCTTCACCCTAAAAAAGAATTCCACTCAACACTAGTAAAAGAGAGAATGCAAAAAATAAAAGACAAAATCTGTCTAAACAGAACAGTCCGCAAAGACGATTTTTTTCGAGGCACTTACGTTGCTCAGATCAAAAAACTTTAAACTAACGAAAGATGTGTACATATCTGAGGATCACGCACAAAAATTTGCAGATTTAAATTATTTTTCTGTGATTTTACAGAATTAAAACGGTGAACAGAAGAAATCTGTTCCTGCGCAGAAATCCAAATCTAGCATCATCTTCCTATTAGAGGCAATACTTGGCACAACAATGCGATAAAATAAAGATACAAAGGAATTGTTACAGAAGTAAACAACTCCTTGACTCAAAAAGAAAAGCAAAATTGCAGAAATAAAATAATGGGTTGTCTCCCATAAGCGCTTTTCTTTAATGCCTTTCAGCTAGGCGCAGAAAGTAAGAATCAAGTGTTTCTAAGTGATGAAGCATCAACAGAATAATTTGCTCTAACAATAGAATCAAAAGGTAACTTCATCTTCTTTCTAGGGAAGTGTTCCATACATTTCTTGAGTGGGAATTGATATTTAATATTCCTCTCTCATATCAATAATAGCACCAACAGTTCTAAGAAAATGTCTTCCCAAAACAATAGGACAAGAAGCATTGCATTCAATATCCAAAACAACAAAATCAACGAGGACAAGGTTATTGTTAACCATTATAAAAACATCATCAACTCTCCCCAAAGGTTTCTTTATAGTATTATCAGCAAGGTGAACATCCAAATAACAGTGTTCCAAAGGTGCTAAATCAAGCATATCATAGAGTTTCTTAGGCATAACAAAAATACTAGCAACAAGATCACATAAAGCATTGCAATCAAAATCATTCACCTTCATTTTAATGATGGGCTCCAAACTATCTTCTAACTTCCTAGGGATAGAAACTTCATGTTTTAATTTCTCTTCCCTAACTTGCATGAGAGCACTAGTAATATGTTTAGTAAAAGCCATGTTTATAGCACTAGCATTAGGAATTTTAGCTAGCTTTTGCAAGAACTTAATTACTTCAGAAATATTGCAACCATCAAAATCAAAGTCATTATTATGAAAAGTAATGGGACCATTGTCTCCCACATCTCGAAAAATTTCAGCACTTTTATCAGGAACAGTTTCAGTGTTTTCAGGCAATTTTAAACATTTTGCAACAGAAGTAGAGACATTGCCAACACCAATTACTTTACCATTGATAGTAGGAGGTTTGTTAACACTTGAGTTTATAGCATTTTCAGTAGTAGTAATAGTATAAACTCTAGCAATACTATTCTTTTTAGCAATTTCATCCTCTCTTGCCCACCTAGCATATAAATCAGCTAACATCCTCACATTATTATCAATTTTAACTTGTATAGCATTGAGAGTTTTGCTCTCTTTAACATCATGAGGCATAGTTTTAATTTTTAACAAATCAACATCAAGAGCAAGACTATCAACTTTAGAGGCAAGAACATCAATTTTCCCAAACTTTTCCTCAACAGATTTATTGAAAGCAGTTTGTGTACTAATAAAATCCTTAAGCATGACTTCAAGATCAGAGGGTACACTCTTATTATTGTTGTAGGAATTGACATAAGAATTAACATAACCATTGCCACTATTAAAAGGATAGGGCTTATAATTGCTATTACCAAAATTATTCCTATAAGCATTGTTGTTGAAGTTATTATTTTTAGTGAAGTTCACATCAACATGCTCTTCTTGAGCAACCAAAGAAGCTAAAGGAACATTATTTGGATCAACATGCATTTTTCCATTTGTAAGTATAGACATAATAGTATCAATCTTATCACTCAAGGAAGAGATTTCTTCAACAGAATTTACCTTCTTACCTTGTGGAGCTCTTTCGGTGTGCCATTCAGAATAATTTATCATCATATCATCAAGAAGCTTTGTTGCAGCACCCAAAGTGATGGACATAAAGGTACCTCCAGAGGCCGAATCCAATAGGTTTCTTGAAGAAAAATTTAGTCCTGCATAAAAGGTTTGGATGATCATCCAAGCAGTCAGTACATGGGTGGGACAATTCTTTACCAATGATTTCATTCTCTCCCAAGCTTGAGCAACATGCTCATTATCAAATTGTTTGAAATTCATAATGCTACTTCTCAAAGATATAATCTTAGCAGGAGGATAATATTTTCCTATGAAAGCATCTTTGCATTTAGTCCATGAATCAATACTATTTCTAGTCAAAGATAGCAACCATTCTTTAGCACGTCCTCTCAAAGAGAAAGGAAAAAGTTTCAGTTTAATAATATCACCATCTACATCCTTATACTTTTGCATCTCACAAAGTTCAACCAAATTATTAAGGTGAGCAGCATCATCATCAGTACTAACACCAGAGAATTGCTCTTTCATAACAAGATTTAAAAGTGCATGTTTAATTTCATAGAATTCTGCATTAGAAGCAGGTGGTGCAATAGGTGTACTAATGAAATCATTGTTGTTCGTGCTAGTGAAATCACACAACTTAGTGTTCTCAGGGGTACTCATTTTAGCAAAATTAAAACAAAACAGAAAGATAACAACTTGAAAATAAAAGTAACTAATTTTTGTGTGTTTTTGATAAATAAAGCAAACGAGACTAAATAAAAATAAACTAAGCAAGACAATAACAAAGTAAAGAGATTGGAAGCGTGAAACTCCCCTTGCAGAAATCCTCTTGCTCCCCGGTAACGGCGCCAGAAAATATGCTTGATTGCGTGGATCACACGTTCGTTGGGAGACCCCAAGAGGAAGGTATGATGCAGTGTAGCAGCAGTTTCCCTCAGTATAAAACTAAGGTTTAATCGACCAGTAGGAGCAAGAAATCACTCCTGAAGGTTGTTGGTGGCGCCGTTACTCGATCACCAACATGGAATCTGCATACAACACAATCAAACTATTTGCCCCAACAAAACAGTGAGGTTGTCAATCTCACCGGCTTGGTGAAAACAAAGGATTAAACGCATGGTGTAGAAAACAGTAGTAAATTGCAGAGAATGAAAAGGAACAATGTTTGAAGTTGGTTGTATTATCAGTGTAAAACAATGGACTGGGGTCCACAGTTCACTAGTGGTGTCTCTCCATAAAAGATAACTAACATTCTGTGTGAACAAATTACAGCTGGGCAATTGACAAAATGGGCATTACGACAAAATACATAGACCGTTATTCAACAGCGTCTATGACTAATAATCCACCGCCAGGTTGTCATCCGAGTTCCCCGTTGGTATTAAGTTGCAAGCAACGGATAATTGCATTAAGTAATGTTCGTAAAGTAAACAAATGCATTAGACCTAACGGCGCACCCTTAAGCTAAGCATCGGTTATTTTATCCCTAGTGCCAACAACACATCCACAATCTTAGAAGTTATTGTCACTCTCCCAGATTACCGGAGGCATGAACCCACTATCTAGCATAAATACTCACTCTTGGAGTTACAAGCATCTACTTGGCCAAAGCATCTACTAGTAACGGAAAGTATGCAAGATCATAAATAACATATAAGATAGATTGATAATCAACTTGACATAGTATTCAATATTCATCAGATCCCAGCAAACACAACATGCAGCATTACAATAAGATGATCTTGATCATGATAGGCAGCTCACAAGATCTAAACATGATAGCATAAAGTGGAGAGACAACCATCTATCTACTGCCATGGACCCGTAGTCCAAGGATGAACTACTCACGCATCAATCCGGAGGCATGCATGGTGATGTAGAGCCCTCCGGTGATGATTCCCCTCTCCGGCAGGGTACCGGGAAGAGTTTCTGAACCCTCCCGAGCTAGGGTTGACGGCGGCGACGTCTCTGGAACTTTTCGTGGATAATGGCTCGGGTATATAGGGTTTTCGCGTCGGGAGGAATAAATAGGCGAAAGGGCGGCGGCTGGAGACCCACGTGGGCCCCACACCACCCCACGGCGCGGTAGGGGGGCCCGCGCGGCCCCATGGTGTGGGTGCCACGTGGCTCTCCTCTGTCTCTCCTTTGGACTCCGTGTTCGTGTTGGATAAATAGAAGGTTCTGTCCAAGTTTCGTCCAATTCTGAGAATATTTCTGTAACACCCCGGCCCACCCCGGGCCGGGCCTGTCACCCCTGGCAGCTCTCTAGGAAATCTAGACTGGCCCCACAGATCTACACAGGTCTTTTCTACGCACTTTGTCCTCACTCGTGCGCACCCGGGAACAAGTTCCCGGTCGGTCACCCATCCTTGGAGTGCTCCGGGCCAAGCACGTTTAACCTCGGAGTTCCTTCCAGATGAGCTTCCGGAGAAGAAGTTGCAACTTGTTGATATGCGTATTCTATCAATCCTATTAAGCCCTGAGCCAGGATCTCACATCCTTCCCCCCTTAGAAGACCGACGCCCTCGTCGGTCAACCCCCAGTCCAGGAACTTCCCCTCTTGGCACCCGTCTGTGCGCCCAGTGCCGGCACATGTCCCACATGTCCGCGCCACTGACCCGCACACGCCCGAGTTACCGCAAGGGTCGGCTCTGATACCAAATGTAACACCCCGGCCCACCCCGGGCCTGTCACCCCTGGCAGTTCTCTAGGAAATCTAGACTGGCCCCACAGATCAACACAGGTCTTTTCTGCGCACTTTGTCCTCACTCGTGCGTACCCGGGAACAAGTTCCCGGTCGGTCACCCATCCTTGGAGTGCTCCGGGCCAAGCACGCTTAACCTCGGAGTTCCTTCCAGATGAGCTTCTGGAGAAGAAGTTGCAACCTGTTGATATGAGTATTCTATCAATCCTATTAAGCCCTGAGCCAGGATCTCACAATTTCCAGACTAGCTTTTCTGGATAGGTTTGTCCCAAAAATGCATAAAAATGCTATGAAGTGTATATAAAACATGTAACAATTGGTATAATATGAACATGGAACATCAGAAATTATAGATACGTTTGAGACGTATCACGCCTCTTTTCGAAACCACCAACAAAAATGCGAGACAGGACAACCAAAGAAAAGGTGTCTTTTACACCAGGGTCCATAATAAATTGTACAAAGATTTCGCCGAATATTTCCACGAATCCGATAAATCCCAGAAACCAACATCCACTTCGCTAGAAAGCGAAACACCTTGCATTTTTCCTCTCAAGCCCGCCCACTCCTCTACTTCTCTCGGCCCAAAAGACATGACAAAATTGAGATCAACACTACCCTACCCCAACACATCCCTAACCTTGATCCCTTTATTATCACAGTGAGCGTAAAGCATCGGGAAACAAATTTTTAAAGGTATTTTGTCACACCACACATCCACCCAAAAACTTGCCTTACAGCCGTTTCCCACTCGGTACTCCATTCCTCTCTTGACCCAGCTTTGAATCTTATGAAGTCCTTTCTAGAACTGCGAGGCCCCAGCCGGAGAAGAATCAAAGAAACTGCCTTCTCCCAAGTACTTCTTCCGTAGGATCTGACAACTCAGATCATTATCTCCCCTTTCCAGCTTAATGATCCACTTTGCCAAAAAGGAAATATTCCTATTCTTGCTATCGGTGAAGCCCATGCATCCCCCAAATTCTTTAGGTTTAGCCAGCAAATCCCATCTCACCATGTGGTACTTGTGTTGATAACTATTACCTTCCCAATAATAATTCGCTCTCCCCATATCCGCACCATGATGGATCCCATCAGGTAACATATAGGCCCACTAGTACAGAAACGTACATTAGAGCCAGCCCCAGAGAGTCATCTTAGCCGGTTAAATGGTCCGTCTCTGCGCGGGAGTCTCTAATGTACGCTCCATTAGAGCCGGTCCCAGAGTAATGAGCTCGTCCCTGAGATGGCCGGGAGAATCAGCCGTCTCCAGTATAGATACGTCCAACAGAAACACCCGTCGGTGATCGTGACTAATCAGCGACGTATATAATGGCTGGCCGTCGCATGGTACCCGTGAGGTCCAACATAGCCCTCCGGCCGTAATATACGTTGCCTCTGGGTATAAATCTGGGGGTCCAACTTTGTGAAACAAAACAGAATAATTGACAGATCATCACCACTAGGTGAATCAGCCCCATGTTCCATTCATAGAAAGCAATTCACATAAAGAAACTTCAACCCAAGGTAGCTACAACAAGATAATTAATATTTCAATTTCACCAAACCCACATGCATATAACTAAACAAGTACTACTACTAGATGATCTGCATCTCAATGATAACTTCCAAGCTGAGGTCATTGGGTTTTCTAAGAATGATCAGCACAGGTTGATCAACCTTAAAGTTCTTGCCTTCGAGGAAATTCTTCCACCCCGGCTTGCCAAAGACAATGCGGTTGTCAGTTTTCATTGTGTACGTTATGGTGGTGACAAACCCTCTGTTCCAAGTCGTAGTCCAGCATTGCCTTTAGTCGGTAGGCCAGCCTCTTCTGCTATCGTCTTAGATACTTTCTGCGCATGTAAAGAGACAACATAACTATATATGTAGACATATGTACATTGCAGAGGTAAAGAGGCATGATAGTGTTGGTTCAGATTTGTGCTCGTCAAACGAGTGACAAAAGGAACCCCAACATATTTAGCTCTTTGGGGTAGAAGCGGAAGGAGGCGGTACTTCTCATGGTTCTTGAGATGGACTCTTTGGGCAACGATGTAACTATCCTCTTCTTCACTCTCCGAATCCTCATCAGAATTATTGTCAGAAGAATTCTCGTCAGTGTCCTCTGCGTTTTTGCCAAAGTCCATAATGATAACAGAGATCTTTGGGTTTGGTCCGGTCATGCTAAAAACTAGCATGTCTCCTACCCTGAGATTGTTCAGTTTGATCAACTCTTCCCATCCTTTGTCGTACAAGCGAGTCTTGCTATGTTTGTGTTTCACATGAATTTTGTATGTGTCCCGAAGACAACGAAAATAAAAAATTTTGCGTACTAACTCGAAGTCTTGCCTGGCATAGCATGGTACAATCTGTGCAGCAGAAAAAACAAAACATAAATTAGGTATATCCTGATATGAACACAAAGACATTACAAATATTTGATGTGGAACAAGACTTTCTCTCTTACCACTGACTTCCGGTGGCACTCTTGCAGATAAACACTGAAGGATCCAGTGTAGTTCATGCCTGCGCAATCATTTTTGCATATTTGGCATGCCATATGTATCCTGCTATTGATTAGTTAAAATAAACAGGAATCACAACATGTGCATACAAATTCAAAAATGCATATTACTGCATATTCAAACAACATGGTTCATACTGAAATATTATATTCGGTTAGTTGATGTTCAGCCCGAGCGGCTAGAATTTAACATTTCAGATAACGAAACTAAACATAATCAAAACAGATCCTTGGCGGCAACTCGTCGTAGTTCATGTAGCTAGTACTCTTCACGCCAGCTTAATTGTTGTCGTCCAGAGCAGCGCCGCTGGTCTCCACACCTTGCTCGGCTTTAAGCATAGTCTTGTCAGCCCAAGCGGCGAGGACATCAGCTCGGGCGACCGCGGCATCAACCCGATCTGGCGCGACATCTGCCCGAGCGAACGCGCCAGCCGCGGCTTCAGACCTTCGGTCACCTGCTGCGACATCAGCCCGAGCGGCCGCGATATCATTCCGAGCGGCATGGATATCAGCCCGAGCGGACGCAACATCAAGCCGAGCGGCCGCGATATCAGCCCAAGCGGACGCGACGCCAAGAGCAGCCTTGGCATCAGTAGCCCGAATCTCCGATGCATCGGCCCGAGCGACCGCGACGACATGAGCAGCCTTGGCCCTCAGCAGCACGAACCTCCGCGACATCGGCCCGAGCGGACGAGACGACATAAGCAGCCCTAGCTTCAGAAGCCCGAAGCTCCGCGGCATCGGCCCGAGCGGAGAGGACATCAGCCCGAGCATCCACTGCATCCACCCGTGCCGCAACTCTGCCCGCCTGGGAGCCGCGCCGGCCACCTCTGCCGCGCATGTGGCCGACCATCGATTTGAAATAAAAGGGAAGGTCTAAGCTAGAGGAGGCGGCTCGATCGGAGAAGATCTAAGCTACCAGAGCGGCAGAGCAGAGCTATCAATAATATCTAAGCAACTAGAGAGCAGCGGAGCGGAGAGGGTCAGAAGAAGAACGCACCTGAGCAGGGGATTGAGAGCAACGAGGGACGACTGCCGGCGGTGAGCAGAAGATCACCGATAGGGAACTGTGAGGGGGCGGGGAAATGGGGAATAGGGCGGCGGCGGGAGGTTCAGGGTTGAGATAGGGTTTAACTAACTAAGTTGCGTGGCGGCAATGCGAAAATATCCCCTGCCCCCTCCCCCTTAATTTTGAGCCAAAAAAATTGATCTTTGCCGCCAATATTCCCTCTTCGGACCTTACGTATATGTTCGGCCACTCCGGATTTTGCTCTAATCATATAAATGATCAAACAAATAAGAAAAAATGTTATAAATTTGAAAGAAGGTTTACATACACTTTGTACTGTTCATTTAAGTTGATACACAATAAATTTAGAATATAATGAAGAGATTATATGATGTAGTATACAAGCATTGGAGTTTATACTCAAAGGTGTGATGAACCGGCATGGACATTGTACTCGTCACAGTATAACTTCGGTTCATTTTTTTTTGGAATGGCGTAACACAATTACCACGGCCTGTAGGTATCATGTGATAAACACATAGGGAGTTTCATGATTTTATGACATGTTTTATCGTATTATATAAAAAATACATTAAAATGCCAAAAATCACTTAAATGCAAAACAATAGATATTCAATTTTACAAAATCCCCAAAAATTCACAGTACCAACATTTTGTGGTGAGTAGAATTATAAAATTCAATAATAATATTTTAAATAACTACTAATACACGAACATTGTTTTGGAGCAAACTCGGAGTGTGTCCGGACCCTCCGGATATTGGTCTATCAAAATATGACCGAGTTAGATACAAATATTTTATAATTACGTACTTACTACATGTGTACAATACATGTACTGATATAATTTAGTGAAAATATGGAGATTTTCATACATATTTTTTTAGGTAAAAAAAATGGCATATGATTTAATTCAAAATTTCGCCTATATGTAAATGGAAAAAATATTGATTCCAATGCAGCATTTCAATGGATGGGACAACTCATTATTATCGATTAATCGATAATAATAAGTTGCCAGACCCACAAGACTACTGGATCAGAACCAACAATTATATATATGCAACACCTAAATTGCAAGCATGGGGACTTGAACTTGGGTGGGCAAGGAAGACATCAACATCTCCTTGCCACTAGGCTAAGCCTATGTTTGTGACAAAACTCCAACCGGTAGATATGTATACTAAAGTTAAAATGCACATAGCCATACATTTTTTTTGAAACTTCATAATACAATTACCACAGCCTGTAGCGTATCATATGATAAACACATAGCAAGTTTCAAGATTTTCAGTAATAACATTTTAAAAAACTATTAATACACGAACATCGTTTTCGGGCAAACTCGGAGTGTGTCCGAAGTCCGGACCCTCCAGATATTTGTCTATCAAATATGAGCTATAGCTAGCTACAAATATTTTATATCTAAGTTCTTACTACAACACATTAATATAGGTAAAAAATGGCATGTAAATTGAAAATAATTAATAATTAAAAAGGTACAATTTTGTGTATATATATCTGGAAAACAAAAAAAATTGGTTGCAATGCAACTGTTCGATGGATGCGACAACCCGCTATCATCGACTACTAATTAGTCGATAATAGTGAATTGCCGGAGCCACATCACTGCAGGATAACAACCTTTTTATATGCAACACTCAAATTGGGTGCGTGGGGACTCGAACTTGGGTGGGCAAGGAAGGCATCAACATCCCCTTGCCACTAGGCTAAGCCTATGTTTGCGACAAAAGTCTCACCGTTAGATATATATTATATTAGAATGCACGCGAGCCATGAATGCCATTAGCAGGGCTAGAACGGCAGGCGCGCAGCTTAGGGCTAGCTAGCTCTGCATCGATGCCGGCCGGTTCACGCGCGCCACTCCCGTGTATGCAGGCTGTGCAGCGTGCGCATGCCTGACGCGCCGGTGTGCTCTGCATCGATGTCGGCCGGTACACGCGCGCCACTCCCGTGTATGCAGACTGTGTGCAGTGTGCGCATGTCGGCCTGGCGCGCCGGTGTACTCGCCACGCGCGGGCACTCGGCTGCCCATTGGGTCGAAGCGTGGCGCCCTGCCGTTCATGTCCGGTCAAGCTGCGCGTGCTACCGTGCGCAGTCTCAGGTCGTCGGAGAGCGAGCTTAATTAATGGCCGGCTCATTCACGGCGCTCGCCAGAGGAAAGGTAATTCTGATTGCACGCCGCGCCGCCGCGTACGTCTCCCCTCCCCCCTCGGGCGCCGCTATAAATTTCGATCCCACGGCCGGCAGCGCGCTCAACACTCTTATCCGCACGTCTCCTCTGCTTTCGGTCGATCTCTCTCCCACATCCAAAAAGAGATCTAGAGATCGAGCTCGACGCCGCCAACAATGGCCTAGACCACCATCGAGATTGTCGGTGAGACTCCTCTGCAGGCCGCGGGATACGCCAACGCATGGCGCGCGGCTCACATGATCATGCAACCGGTGTACATCGATCATCGCATGTACAAGGTCGACCCTGGCGCAGATGGCAGCGGGGTCTACGTCCGTCTCTACGATTCACCCATGGCGGCGAAGATGCACGACGACGTCTTCTGGGTGAGGGACACCCTCGTCTGCTGCGTCCAGGTCAACCCGGAGCTCCTCCCTGACGCGAGACTCCGACCGGTGTACCCGATTGTCCGTGTCCTACATCGTGGCGCCTAGAGCTAGATCGATCTTTGGCCGGCCGGCATGATCTCTCTGCTTTAATTTATTCTGTTTCTTCCTATCTATCTGAACTGATGTGTGTAGCGCTTTGCTGTCAACATCGCTTGTTTGTACTGCGCCGTGTAGGCCCTCGATCGATCTGTAGCTGCTTCTATGACTTTGTTCCTGCTATATATAATGGTGTCGATCGAAACTGAACTCTTCTAAATTCAGCCACAAAGTGTTTACTAGCGACGGATGCCCATCACGACCACCTAAGAATTACTCTGCGCCGGTCAGATATCCAAGCCGTCGCAAATGGAAATACATTGGCGACAGTCAGAAATATTAACCGACGCAGGTGTTATCAGAGATGAATAGAAAATTACAGCCGTCTGAGGTGTTTTATCGCAAACGGCCATTTTTCTTTTTGCTTTGACCGCTCTAGGTCCCGTCTTCCATTCGAGGTTTTGTACTAGTGGCCCCCGTCATATACGTGGTCACATTCCTAAGGCAAGAGTCGATCAACGTTTTTCTACCACCCGAGGACGCCGGCTGCCAAGCCCCAACTTCTTCAAAAAAAAATGTCAACACAAAATCTAGATCAGAAGATAAAAGTTTTTTTGAAAGAGACTGGAACACCCCAATATTTCAACGGGAATAGACCCACCTCACAATTAAACAAATTCGCAACTCGACTTTGCTCATTTTCATCCCCTCCAATCACAAAGACCTCGCTCTTCTCATAGTTTATTTTTAACCCAGACATCGCCTCAAAACAATACAAAATGAATTTCATCACAGCTATCGAATGATCATCATTCTCCAAAACCACCACTGTATCGTCAGCATACAAAGATGGGTAAGCCCTCCCTCAATCAAGTGAGGCACTAACCCTTTAATATGATTCTTATCTTTAGCAGCCGAAATCATCGCTCCCAACGCATCACCAACCACATTTTACGGAATGGGTGACAGAGGGTCACCCTGTCTCAGACCTCTAAACGTTCTAAAAAAAACTCCCCATTTTCCCCATTTATATTAACACACACCTTTCCCGACCGCACTGCCAAAATTATCCAACTGATCCACTGCTCACAAAACCCTTTCTTCCTCAGCACCTCTCTTAAAAAAGCCCATTGTACCTTATCGTACACCTTCTCGAAATCGAGCTTCAACACATTGCCTTGCGTATTAGTACTGTGGAACTCATGAAGCACCTCAGAAAGCACTACCACTCCCTCCAAAATATGCCTACCCGAAATAAAAGCCGTTTGAATAACACTAATAATCTTGTCTGCCACTTTGGTAATTCTGCTCATCAACACCCTGGTGATAATCTTGAAGATTACATTCAGCAGACTGATCGATCTGTACTATTTAATCCTATCCTTCCATCTTTCACCACACATCCCGTGAAAACCTAATCTATGGATTGGTAAACAAGCTCGATTTCGTCATATAAACATCGATGATTATCCCCTGAAAAATAATGTTTTCATCGTGTGCCAAAAGGGGCAAATACTCACGATTGCAAACAGTATCTATGTTCCAAGATCATTGCTTCGTTCAACAAAGCTAAATCAATCCCCCAAGCACGTTTCCTTTTTTCCGCTATCATTTGTGAGGTTGGGGCGGTTGTGCGATGCACTGACGGCACCCTGTGCGTGGGCTTGGCGGCGGCGACACCGACCAAATTTGGGTCCGATCTGGGCTGTACGGGCTGCGGCCGATGCGTGCGGGCACAACTCATATATGTGTGCATTGTTGGTTCTGGTTGACATACGTTGGTGCTGCTTGCCGGTTGCGGAAGTGAATAAGAGTTCGGTGGGCTCGCAGCCGTGTGGGTTGGAGGAAGATACGCTGAGGGCTGGCCGGGGCCGGGGTGGTGCTGGATGTGGTCTTCGCCACCTCTCTCATTGTTCATAATTGTTGTCCTTTGTTTAGTGGTGTGTCCAACGGGTGTTCTGGCTTGCCCTTTTGTCTGCAGTCGACACTAGGGCTGGAAAAATCCCCACAGATGTCACCTCTCTGGAGGCGTCATTGAGACCCTATTCATTTTGCTCCCTCTTGAGCACCGGGGGAAATCCTAGATCTAGTTTGTTAGACCATGCACTTGTGGGGCCATGTCGTCATATCCTTCTTGGAGGCGTCGTCTAGGGTGCATGTGGAATTCCAAGACGACAACTAGAGTAAGTGTTGGTCACTGCTTAGAGCTTGGGCATCCAGGGCACAATGTGCACCGGTCGTTCGTATCCCAGACTTTGCCTCCCTCAGGTTTGTCCAAGTCCTGCCGTCCATTCGCCGACTTCCTCTAGGCGCTCTTGGTGGGCGGCATGTCAACATGCGCCTTCTTGGAGTTTGGGTTGTGCTTTCGAGATGTTCTGTACCGGTTATGACGCGGTCTTAAGGTTGTATGTCCTAACTCATCGCCATTCATGGGTGGAGGTTGTCCAATGTGATTACTTGTCATGTGCTTGGGTGAGTGTGCATTGCGAAAAAGATATTTACAATGCCATAGGGCGCCCTTGGGAAATCTAGGCCGTCCGTTTCGGACATCCGATGGCCCAGATTCGCCGTTGACCACAGACAAATCAACGGCGAATCTGGGTGCATTGTAAGTAGTAAGACATCGCTTGAGTATCTGGATGGATTTGGTGGAGGAGGAGCAGAGATCTCCAGCAATTTGGCAATGCAGTGCAAAGAGAAGCACAACAAATTCCAATATAGTAAGTATTGGAAATATAATTGTGTAATTTCTCTGCTTTGCATAAAAATAAATCACAATCTAATACAACCTTTGGTTGACATAAAAGTAAATATAACACGAGATTTTAATTATAGACTTATTAATGGAAATGATCTCGTCAGACTTGTGCCAAAAAATGTTGAGATAATGTAGAAGATTATATAGAACAAATTATTGGTCTAGCTGAGCCTTTGACTCTGCATCCGGTTCTTTATCTACATATCAGAATATCCAATCTGATGCTTCACTTTCTTGACATGGGGAGGATTTGATGATGTTGTAACGTATTTTTCTTAGTCACATCAAAGATTCATTTGACCAAGTGGCATAATTAGAACTGGCAAGACTTACTTTCGCATCAAGACCTTATCTCAACCTTTGTGAATCTTGTGAGACTTCTAAAGAGAGATACTACAAATTAAACAAAACTTATCCTCGAACCTTCTCTCTATGCGATTATGAATATGATCATGTATGTTTTGCAGAAAGGCACATCCTCATGGTCATACTAACATTATTTGCTATGTTATTTGTAAATATTTTAGATTGCCTACCCAAGTTAGTGCATTGACTTGCAGTAACGACAATTTTAACTGTTGGGTCCTATAGACTTTGTTTATCTTTTAAAGATAATACCTTAGTGCAACGACTGCAGCTTTGGTAATCACACCCCAGCTAACTAGTGCAACTATTTATACTAAACGTGTTTACTTCATCATAACTAAACTTGACTCTAAATGTAATTATGCTCTACATCCAACTTATATGTGAGTTTTGGATTAATTTATAGCACAATAAGGATAATTATATTAATCTGGCCTATATATATTAACATACATATTTTTTACCATTACTAATATTTTGTGTGCTAAATGGATATTATATTTTGTGAAGAAAAATATTTATCTTAGTTCTTTAAAATAGACGTGTAACAATTAACATACACTAGATTTAAGCTAACAAAAGTATTTCATTAATTAAAATTTAATTTGTACTCCATGTCCATAATATCTCTTTTATAGAACTTGATAGACTGTTATAGAGTACATGAATCTAGAAAATAACTAGTTGAAGGTATTGAAGTACAAGAGAATCAAGTTTAACTTTAAACTAATAGACAGTTCTAGAGTTTATGACATGTCAACAAATTAGTTTGTCCTCGAACGATCAACCTCACTCATTGGAGGTGTTGATTTGTTGCTCTAATTTGCCTTCTTATTCTTGGAGAAATCAGTAGTTAGCTACTTGCATATGCATGTTGATATACACATCTACTCCCTCCGTTTCTAAGTAAAAGATGTTTTAGCCTCTTTCACATTCACATGTACCCATATGTATTCACTCATTTTAGTACGCATCTAATCAACATGTGAAATACCTAGAACATCCTATATTTAGAAATAGAGGGAGTAGTAAAGTTGATTTTACAATGGGTTGCCTTATCATCTCCATGGTAAAAAATAATCAATTAGTACTGAAATTACCAATTCTCAAGCAGTAGTTTGCATAAACTACAACAAAAGGTGACTAATATATGCAACATCGTGACGGAAATACACAGATACATACCGGGCTCTATGGTTCCCGATTAAAACAATCTATTATATGTAAAATTGTAGCAGTATCTCACTAGAGGAAAATAACAACATTGTGCTTCAAGTTTATCCCAACATTATTATTTAATTTTCTTTGTACATTTTCATTCAGCGTGATAATTTAAAACTCATTTTTTCCTTAAATTAAATAAAATAGAATATTTTAAAATACACATATAATGAAACCAAAGACATGCAAATAACAACATAACATTTCTTCGGCCCTTTTTCTGGATTTGTTGCAACTTTTTGAGTGGAGAATGTTTTGCTCCCGAGCTCCAGACCCTCTAGTTTAAAAAATCAAAATCATATTTATGAGTTTTAAATTTTTCTGAAGAAAATTCTGGGTGTAGCTAATGGTATATCCTAGGAACTTTGGTCTCCGAAGCTGACCGGCTTCATATTCAACGGCTCCGATATGCCGCTTATTCTTTTGAAATAATCCCTTAAAAATCGAAACAATCCATCCTGCAGGCCTTAAAAATCGATGTAATCTATCATGCAGGCCTTGTGTGGCCCACATGCCATGTCATTCATGCTTGCACTACGAAAACTCCAAAACTCATGTACACTAGGTGAATGCCCGTGCGTTTCTATGGATATGAGCAACTTTCGTAATGTTTTGTCTATAGATTATATGCAAAAATTATTGTGTAAGAATAAAACATCCACTCGATATTAAAAAAAGAGAAGAAGATTCCAATCAAATTGAAATGTATATCGAGAAAAGGTATAATTTGACATCCTTCGAACATTAAATAGAATTCTACTCATTCTCATTGATGCTAGCTAGATACTGCCGTATAATCTCAGGAATGTTGTCTTCCGCTTCATTTTCTTGGTATTTGAGGAGGTGTAATAGAAATTACTTCCCCAACTTAAAAGCATACTACACAAACAGTACATGTCATTAGCTTGAATAATTTATGTGGAAATAATAAAAATTTGTAGTGGTAAAACGCACCGTGCATACTGGATGAACCAAGACTTTACCATTCCACGAGGGAATTATGTAAAAACAATATAACCAGATAAATTTCTGTAGATGGATGCAGAATCATTATGTTGAATAGAAATGGACAAAATAAAACACTCTTAGTTTATTTCGTAAGATAGTCACCTTGATGAGATTGTTGGAATACTAACTGATGTTCTACGTGCCTAGAAAAAGATATCAGAATCCCAACCGGATTGTGCTATTGCAAGCGCATCGTTGAAGTAGAAAGAAATTCTTTGTAATTTCAATTGCATGCAATGAGTTCGTATCATTTTATCCTCCAGCGATGATGATACAGAAAGAGGATCCAAAACGTATACACCAGAGTCTTGTTTGTCGATACAAAACAAGACGAAGTGGTCAATGGATGCATAAGGAAGAAAAACCTGCATATGGACAATCATTAAAAAGAAATAAAACATGACAACAATGTATAAGTAAATTATCTTTACCATTTTGCGAGTTGAGATTTTGTAATCTATCCCTGGCCAACTATGGAACAACGTTGCCAAAAACTGAACATTTGGCTTCACGCGCCACTTGCCGCCTCTTGTGGAATCAACCATTGCCGTCTAACGAAACAATATACTTAGAAACATAGTGATACAAATTATATGGACTGCACGAAGACTAATGACAGTATACTCTTTGTGTCCCATTTTCTCTCCAGGAGCAATATCTACAAAGTGTGGGACTAATTTATTCTTATTGACCACGCATATGAAATGCACCTTCCAACCTGCTGCACGTATCTACGTTCTGAACCTGATAGCAGCATAAAACTGAATATGAAACCCGTGCAATCAGCATGCTTTACATCGTGCGTGCCCTTAAAACAATGATGGTTCTGAGTTACACATACAAAATAAGATGCTTCCGCTAACTGGATTCTTCACACATTTGCCTTTCTCTTCCTGTTCCTTTGCTCGGATCCGTTTTTCATGATTAATCATCTGCACTTTTATCCTGTAAGTACCTGCTAAGGCGATTCCAAACCATGTACCACCAGGCTTTTCCTGTAAGCCGCAATCCAATAATAGATCACTCAGAAATCAAGTCTCGACGAATTTAGACCAAAAACTGAAGTACTTGATGGAGAAGAATGATAACGTACTTGGAAACTGAATTCTAAATCCCAAAACACCGGCGACATGAATCCACAGCCATCGTTGTAAGTTATACGTTGCAAATCAGAAGACATGAACAAAGCTATAATCCCTGACTCCCTGCAGTAAGCCTAAAATTATACGATGGCGGCTTGTCTCAAAATGTAATTAAAGGTGGAACAGTTTAGGTACCTACCCTGGCACTGACGATAGTGCCGCGAGCGCTAGGCCACCGCCGCTGCCGCCGCTACAGATGGCTCGTTTGAGGTCGTCGCTGAACTCGTGGAAGGCATGTGCTGCGGTTCCCTCCTTGGCCGTATCGTGGATCCGCCACCATCGGTGGCGGCCATCATCATGCATGCCCACCTCCCCTCTCCTCTCATGTTCCTTCACCCTCGAGCTGCCTGCATCGGTAGCTCTGCTCCTCGGCTAGATCCTGCATGACGGCGCCGAGATGGATGCCCGACAGTGGCGAGAAGAGTCGGCGATCGACTTCGGCCATGGGGATTGGCGGCACATGGAGAGATGGGTTTGCGGGGAGGATGTAAAGAGAGAAGGCCCGATTGATCATGTTTATTGCTGATTGGAACGGATTGATCCATGCAATTACAGCTAATTGATCATGTAGGTAATTTAGCGTTGCCTTCCAAAAAACCAGCAATCAGGTCCCCCAACTGTGGCTTGGCGTCATGGCCTGCTCGTCGGCGGCTCTCGTTGGCTGTGGCTTGAGGAGCAGCTCGTCGGCCCAACGCGTTGCTTGGGGAGTCTCTGGGCAGCGGTGCTCGTCGGCCGCACACCACCCTGGACGGCGGCGGGTGTTGTGCTGCTCTCCACGCCGCGCTGGGCGACGAAGGTGGCAGCCCCTCCTTTCTCTCCCCATTTCTCTATCTAGATCCCGACATCTGCTTTCCTTCGGGGAGCTCACGGTGGAGACGGCGAGGCCTCGACACTACCCACCAACGCGTACGCGTCGCTGCCGTCCGCCTCCGCGTTCGTCAGATCAGCCGCCGCCACCTGAGTTTGATCGTCCTCTGCAGCACGCGGTGGGCGGCGGCGGGTCTCCAGCACTTGTGGCGGCGCGGGACGTGGAGAGCAGCCGGACGCGGGGGGAAAATGAGTGGGTTGGGTTGGCCGCTCGCGAGGCGTCATGGGTGTGGGCCCACTCAACGTCTAGTGGAATTTGGAGGTGGAAAAAGTAGAATTTGGAGGTGGAAAAATGAGAGGACTACCGACGTACGTTGAACTCCCATTTAATAGTAAAGATTGCATAGGATGAATCGCGACACCTTGTCGCCACTCCCCTCGATTTTCGACCTCATGTTCTCCATTCAGTACCGAGGGAGAACCGCACCAACGGTTTGAATCGAATCCTCCGCCGGCCATGGAGAGCACGCCGACGGGTAACATGCACCGCACGCGGCACGAGCGCCGCGGGATCCGCGGCCGTCTTGCCGGCATCTTCTCCTCGCCCACGCCCCAACAGCAGTGCTCCGAACAGGTACACATCCTACGACATGTCAACGCTAAGTACAATTCGTAGAAATGATCTGAGGTTTGTGTCTATTGTAAAGGTCGCGACGCTCAAGGAGCAGCTGCAGAAGCAGAGCGATCTCAAGGAGTCGTACAAGGCAAGGCTGGAGAACGCGCAGGAGTATCTGAGGTTCTGCCTCGAGGTCGCCCAGCAGCACGGCTTCTTGCACCTCATGTCCGCCTCCGATGACGACAAGCACTCGCCTCGCCGCGACGACGAAGCGGAAGCCACAACGGCGTCAGACGACGATGACGAAGGCGAACGAGAGTTAAAAGAAGCGCCGCCATGCGACCCGTACCTGGCCGCAACGAGAGACCTCGCTGTGCAGCACGGCTGGTCCGTTGCACGCGACGAGGTAACAAAATATTCTCGATCAGTGCCACAGTAAAACTCGTACATATGCACTCGGCTTTCTGAATTCTGACTGGTATTCCGGGAGCATGACACAGATCGAGCTGCACGAGGTGATCGGCCGAGGGACGACGGCGGACATACACCGGGCGACGTGGAGGGGGCTCGACGTGGCAGTGAAGTGGATGAGGCCGGAGCTGTTCCTTTCCAAGCCGAGCGCCGAGGCCTTCTTCGCGCAGGAGCTGGACGTCCTGTCGCGGCAGCGGCACCAGCACGTGCTGCGGCTGATGGGCGCGTGCCTGCGCCCGCCGGAGAGCTGCTTCCTCGTGACGGAGCTCCTGAGCGGTGCCACTCTAGGGGAGTGGCTGCACGGCGGCAAGGAGCGACGGAGGGAGCGGCCGCCGGGGTCGTCGCCGCAGCCGCCGCTGGCAGAGCGAGTGAGCAGGGCGCTGGAGATCGCGCTGGCGATGCGGTACCTCCACGAGCAGACGCCGCGGGTGCTGCACCGGGACCTGAAGCCGAGCAACGTGATGCTGGACGGCGATTCGCGCGCGCGGGTCGCCGACTTCGGCCACGCGGCCCACGCCAGGTTCTTGCCGGACGGCACCGAGGCGCTCACCGGCGAAACCGGTAAGAGACGATCCATTGTCCATGTAAACGAGGCAGCTTATGTTTATCCCTTCTAGAGTAATTCTTATCATGTTCCGATTGTTTTCGCTTTAGGGACCTACGTTTACATGGCTCCTGAAGTTATCCGGTGTGAGCCGTACACCGAGAAATGCGACGTCTACAGCTTCGGCGTCATACTGAATGAGTTTGTGACCGGCGAGCATCCGTACATAGATACAAGCTATGGGCCAAGCAAGGTTAGGTTAACAGTAACCTTGATTTTATCGAGCTGCTAACCGGTGTGAGTTCTTCGTTGATCTCAGCTGTTGTTTTTGACAGATTGCGTTGGAGGTAGCGGATGGAAGATTAAGGCCAAGACTCCCTGAAAACGACGCACATTGTAGCGGCATGGTGGATCTCATCTGCACAACATGGGACGCGGAGCCCTCGAGGCGGCCATCGTTTGCCACTATCGCTTCGTCACTTCGAGAAATGAAACAACTACTCATGTGATACAAAGGACAAAAGCAGCATTTTAATTGTAGGGCATACGTACTTTAAACTTTTTTCTCTTCCTTTGATTGTTTGCAAGGTTGTATCTACTATTGAATATGGGTAGTTGAGACCATCTTTACCATTAGGCCATGAAATGTGTCCGACACCCCTGAATAAATGTCCACTATTGGAGTGCCAGACACATGTCCGGCCCAACGGGGGAAGCTGCCCCAACGGTACTCCATTATGGGGTGCAAGACACATGTCCGTCTCAACGGGAAGCTTCCCGATGGTACCCCGAAACAGCCAGCTGTGTCTTTTTGGCCACACAATGCTAACAACAAGTCCAGTCACCAATGCATACACTTAAAGTCCGACCACACCGTAATAGACACCAATTTAAATTCTCGAGCAACAACAATTCGGCCACCAAAATGCCACCAAGTACTACACTCATGCATCATTCAAAATGCAAAAATATCTTCTTTTTCACCTTTGATTTTCTCTCCTGATGCGCTCGACTTCATTGGCAAACAAAATCCAATTCGGGCTCATGTTTGTCATGTCGACAGATATATTCTTACGTTTCTGGGTCTTTTTTTCTTAAGTTTCCTATGGTTGTCCACTCTCGCAACATTACCCTGCCAACCCACAAAATGGTTGTGGATCACTTATACTGGTAGTTATTATCTGGTACACTTCAACATCACTATGACATCAATAATACAGGTGGTCATCTCCCTTACTCCCTATATAGTTATGTTTATATAGCAAGCATACGCGAACATGTTTAACATCTAAATATGCCAAAAGTGCAGTCAGGGAGTAAATTAATTCGTTGTAAAAGGGAAGGTTTTATGGAAAGCACACATGATGATTGAATAGGAAGAGGAGGCATCAGGAATTGACAGCCTTATCGTTGGCCGAATTTTAGTGAATTATATACCTCAAAAGTGCATTGGTGTCTAAAAGAAGGCACATTTTCGGCATCTCTGCTAGTGCATGTTTTTCTACTTATCATGGACTCAGTCTTCTACTTGTTTCTTGACTTTGCTTGCCGGTCTTAGTTAAAAGAGATAATTTGTTTGTGAGGAGGACTGGTGTTTTTTTGGTGGTGTTGCTTCCATGACCACTTGCATGCGGTTGTTATTTATACATTTTATCCATTTTACAAAATGTTTCTTCGGTATGCTGAAACTTACGAACACATAAAATTCGTTCATGGTATCCAAAATGCTACAACAAGAATGAAACTGGCAAGAGGTTGATTGTCTATGTACCAAAATACTTTTTATCTTATAACTTATACGTTTTGAATGTTTACCGACTTAGGTTTTTTTTTTGACAGTAGGTTTTTTCCCCTCCTCCCTCGTACCCCTCTCGCGTCGCCCCGCGTGGCGACCGGGAGGGCGAACCACCGCCGCCGCCAGCGCCTCCAACTCCCTCCCCCTCCTCCCTCGCCGCCGCCACAGGGCACGGCCGGGCAAAGCCTTGCCGGCGCCGGCGGCGGCGGGGATCTCTCCGTCCCCTGCTCTCAGGAACCCGGCGCGGTGTGGCGTCTTGATTCCGGGCATGGCGCGGCCGCCGGCGGCGGTGCGACGGTGGCGTCATGGCTTCTCCAGGCAGATCGGCAACGATGGTGTGGTGGCCTTCATCTTCAGATCCCGACCCTTGTGGCTCAGATCTTGGAGGTGAGGAGGTCGGCCGGTGCAAGCCGGGCTTAGGCCGACGACTGCGGCATCCGTGGGTGTCGTTCCCTTGCTGAAGGAGTCGTCGCCGCGAATCACTCGCATGTTCCAGGGGAAACCCTAGATCTGGATCTCCAGATCCAGATCGGGCGATGATAGCACCCTATGGTGTGCCCTCTTGGGGGGTCGTTTTGGAACTTGGGATGCCCGAGGGGTCTACTGGTGAAGCGGCGTGCCATTTTCCGCGTCGACAATGGTGACTCGGAAACATGGTGCAGCAAGGTCTCGGCGTGGATGCGTGCGGATGGACGAGGGCAGGGCGGTGGTGCTGTTTGGCATCATGGCGACGTCGCAGGCTGGACTTGCAAGGTCATGGCGTTGATCTTTTGCCTGAAGATGGGTTCGAGAAGGCGGCGGAAGCGACTTCTGTAACGCGCGCATGCGGCGCGTTGAGAGTATGCTGGACCGGTACTCCGGTTGTAGATGATGCGTGTAGGTGTGAGGTCAAGGCATGCGGCTCTGATCATGTTCACCCCCATCATAGTTGTAGCGACTTTTTGTTGCCGACTGGCTGACTTCGGTTTAATCAATGTTATAACTTGTAAGTTTTGATGAATAATTGCGGATGGCTGTGTGCATCACTTTGATGCAGAGGCCGGGGATCCGCACCCCCTTATCTAAAAAAAAATGTTTACCGACTTAGGGACTTACCTACTTAATTGGCACCTCACGTTATTCGTCGTGAGCTTTACACTGAGAAATGTGGTGTGTAATACTTTGATATCATACTGAGTGAACAAATTACTATGGAGAATCCTTACATAGACAAGAGCTATGGGCCTAACAAGGTTAGGTTGCATTGCCATAGCTTTTTTCACTAACCATTGGTTCTTTGTATATCTTAGTAGTTGTCGATCTATATTCGTGTGCTTCATTTATCGATTGTGCTAGAAGTAGCAAGTGAAAAACATCGGCGAAACAACCTGTAAAACAACCCACATTGTAATGGGCGCTCCGGAATCGATAACTTGAGTCGGCATGAATAGGTACCACTGAGATTGCTCATTTTTAGCCACCAGATCATAAACTGATGATCCAGATCGGATGCTACAAGAGACGTAAACAATGTTTTGGGCAGTGTTTTGAACAGTTCTGAGTTGGATCTTGTCATTTGATTTACGATCTGGCGATCTTGAGTGGCTAAGTCGCCATTGACTTAGGCATAGCAAGTTAGCCATGCTAAGGGGGGTGCGAGGCCCTCGAGAAGGCCTTCATTTTCCACTACCGCTTCGACACTTCAGAAATAATGACCAGCTCATGTGATACAGAGAACAAAACTAGCATTCTGATTGCAATTTCAAGACAAAAGGAAGGAGTTCCCCCGAACTTCATTTTTATCCCTTCACATTCCATTCCCTAGTATATAAAAGTTGGATGAAACCGACCTCAATTCCGGCCTCCACGTCGCCTCCTTTCCGCGCGCCGTCCGATCGAGCCGATCAACGGTCAAGAAGACGTCAAAATTCGCGTTGCTACAGTAACACTGTAGCAACCGAGTTTCTTCCAATGGCGTCGCGCCACGTCGCCCTCCAGTGGATCTTTTGCAAAAAAAACGCCCGCAAAGGTCTGAAACGCAATTTCGCGAAAAGGCAGGGACCTCCACGAAAAAATACCACCACAACTCCATCCCCTCCTTCCTCTCCCGCGACGGCTGCGGTCGCCGCCGCCAGCCGCCGTCTCACGCTGCCGCCTCACGCGTCCCCGGCCAAATCGCGGCCCACCGGAGGACCCGCCGTCGTTGCCTCTCTCTCTCCTCCTCGAGCGCCGCTTGCCGGGACGCTGCGGCCGGGCCGCAATCGTCGCCGCCGCCGCGCGGGCCTCCGCCACGTTCCGCGCGTCCCCGGCGGTCCTCCGGCGACCATCGAGGGGCGGCGCCGCCACCTCCTGCCTCCCCGCGCCGGGGCGCGTCGGACGCGACCAGCGGCGCGTCCTGGAACGAGCCGGAGCGCCGCCGGCGAGGTCGACGCCGCCGTGGGCGGGGCGGCCAGATCCGCCACCCCCTGACGTCAGCATGACGTCACGGGGCCCACCCTGTCAGAATTTTTTTATTTTTTTGCAAAAAGATTTTTTTTTGTAAAAAGATTTTAAACAAAATAATCTAAATAAATTACACTTCCAACAATATATCAACAACTACAAAAAAATGTTAAAACTTACATATTCCAAACTACAATTCAAAATACAATGCTGACATGTGGGTCCTGCCTGCCAGATATTTCTGAATTTTAGGGAAAAATATCTTCTAAACTATAATAATTCAAAATAGTTTAAATATTGTGTACAAATAGTACAAATAATTTGTCAAAAAAAAACATACCAATTTTAGGGAAAAAAATCTTCTAAACTACAATAATTTAAAATAGTGCAAATATTGTGCCAATTTTTTTTTAAATTACCAAAATTCCTAATTTTCAAAATAGTGCAACTATTGTGTCAATTTCAATAATTCAAAATAGTGCAAATATTGTATCATTTTTTAAAAAAATACCAAAATTCCTAATTTTCCATAAATTATAAATAATACAAATAATTTGTCAAAAAAAGAAAACATACCAACTTTTAAAATTTCCGCAAAAAAAAAACACCAACATTACATTATGCACAAAAATACAAATATTGTGTCAAAAAAATTTTTATCAAAATTCCAACTTCTCCATAAATGAAAATAATGCACATAATCTATCAAAAAAAATCTTCTAAATTACAATAATTCAAAATAGTGCAAATATGGTGCCAATTTTTTTTTTTACCAAAAATCCTAATTTTCCATAATTTAGAATAATACAAATAATTTGTCAAAAAAAATACCAAATTTTAAAATTTTCACAGAAAAAAAAACACCAAAAAATACATTATGCACAAAAATACAAATATTGTGTCAAATTTTTTTTAATCAAAATTCCAGCTTCCCCATAAATCAAAATTGTGCAAATAATTCATCAAAAAAGGAAAAATACCAAAATTTCCACAAAAAAAACCAAAATTACATTATGTACAAAAAAATTGCAAACAATCAAAATTTCCCAAAATTTACAAATTGCCAAGTAATTTGTCAAAAAAAAATTTACAATTTCCACCAAAAAAAATTACCAAAAATCCTAATTTTCCATAATTTAGAATAATACAAATAATTTGTCAAAAAAATACCAAATTTTAAAATTTTCACAGAAAAAAAAACACCAAAAAATACATTATGCACAAAAATACAAATATTGTGTCAAATTTTTTTTAATCAAAATTCCAGCTTCCCCATAAATCAAAATTATGCAAATAATTCATCAAAAAAGGAAAAATACCAAAATTTCCACAAAAAAAACCAAAATTACATTATGTACAAAAAATTTGCAAACAATCAAAATTTCCCAAAATTTACAAATTGCCAAGTAATTTGTCAAAAAAAACAAATTTTACAATTTTCACAAAAAAAAAATACATTATGCACAAAAAATACATTGTGTCAAAAAAATAAAAAAAACCTCTAATTATGACTTGAACTTAAATTGAATTTAGTAAATACTCAAAAAATGTATTTCCCCCCGATTATAAAGTTAAATTAATTCCAAGAGATTTCAGTAAATTCCAACGACATACTTCTTTCAAATTCACTACTTCTCATAATTACACAAATTTAAAATATGCACGTTACCAAATCTAAAATTTATTTGCTCTACACGCGCGGCATTGCCGCGCCCATTTCCCTAGTAGTTGTTTATAAATGAACATGATTAGTTGACCGAGGAGTTTGCTTCTGTTTTGGTGATGTGGTTGTTGCATGTGATAAATAGTCAATAGGTTGATGCGACGAAATAATTGTTCAAATCATGAGGTGATTACACACACGCACACACTACACATGTATGCACGTTCAGTGGTAGACATGTACACTACATGAACGGGGAGATACGCCGATGGCTTTTGGCCATCGGCATAGCCTAGATTGCCGTCGGCATAGGCTATACCGATGGCAGCCGTCGGCGTAGCTCCCTCGGCGTATCCGGGCCTCGGCGTAGCCTCCAATGCCGTTGGCGTAGGAAAGCCGTCGGCGTACCAAGCTTGTGCTACGCCGACGGCCCGGAAAAGGCTTACGCCGAGGGTGGCCGTCAGCGTAGCCTGGCTACGCCGACGGCTTTTTCTACACCGAGGGTTAAGTCGAGGGGCCGGCCTCGCCGGGTCCTACGCCGATGGCCCCGACAAAAAGCCGTCGGTGTAGCGCGCCGTTCCTGTAGTGGTAGTTTGATGCATCTGCGTGAGTGTGTGATATCATAAGTATGGAGCGGGCATGCACGAGGGCGCTTGTTTGTCAGAGAGTGACCCGAGTCTATATTGAAACATTAATTGGATAATGAGTAAGGGTAACTTAGGTCACTATGTGTGTCCGTGGTTTAGCAGGTTAGGTACATCCATGTGCAGCCATTCACAACAAAAAAAAGAAGGTTAGACATGCCTAAGGTTATGTATCTGCCTTACTTGCAGATTTACACCCACAACCCACGGTTGGTGAATTGATTATCTTTACTATTAAATGGGAATTGGGAATTGGTGACGGTGTAACCGGCAGAATTTTCTGCCTCTGCCTCGATCGGCAAACGATTCCTCACCGCCCGCTCGTCTCTTCCCCCATTTCCGCTCAATTCTACACCGTTCGATCTTCACGGATGAGAATATTACGCTGGACTGCCACCGCTTAGTGGCTCGACCGCTCGAAGCGGTACCCATCGCCTCTCCCGACCCAAAAAAAAAATCTCGCCACGAACCCTAGTTGTGCTCGACTCCACCCGCGCCGACGCGCCGCCGTCCGATTCACGCCGGCCGCCGGCGAATTGAGGCCTCCGGAAAAAACCAGGCTGGAATGTCGTTGGGCTGAACGGTTTGTTCCACGTCTAGGGTTCGTCCTTCCCCGCCGCCACCCGCTTGGTCTCCACTGCCGCCACCTCCATCCCCTGGTAGGAGGAACGGAAATACGGAATACAGGTTGCCGAATCCCCAGTTCAAAGCTGCGGCCCTGCGTAGACAAGCCTCGCGGCGGCACCGTGTAGATGGGCCTCGGCGGCGGGCACCGCGTAGGCAGGCCTCGGTGGAGGGCGGCACTGAGATGGCAACGCCCTCGTCGAGAGCCAGCAGCTGTGCGGGTGGCCTCGGTGTCAGGCGCCGCGGAGACAAGCCTTGGCGGCGAGTGCAAGCGGTTCTCCTTGGAGTTTCCGGTGTTCTACACCGGAAAAGAAGAGGACTCTCTCGGTCTGCATCCCCTCAAGACCTGCATCCATCATCAAAGCCTCCATCCCCACAAAAACTGCATCCACCTCCACAGATACAAGAGTAGCCTCTTGGTCGCACTCCACCCTGAATAGTCAACAAGCCTTGCTGGTAAGGAATTGTAGCAGTAATCTAATTTCCCAGCACATCTTCACCTGTATATTTGTTCAAACCATATGTATTCTTCGGTACCAATTCCAAATCACTGCTCACTCCAGATGCAATACATCTCATAGTAATTTTAGTTTTGGATCTGTACTTTTGAGTTATTTTATTTCAACCACAATGAGGTGGACGAGTACTGATCCTCACCCAGCCTGTCAGTCTCGCTTAATTTCGGTTTAACCTTCCCTCAACCAGGAGTAATCTTGTACAATATGATTTTTTTGTTCATTTACGCTATGCTTATTAGCTTTATGTAGCATAAATGAGATGGAATATGCTATTTTGGTGACTAATGATGCAATTCGAGCTATGCTTATGGGAGTGCTTTTCTGTAATATAATTGTCTCCGGTGTTTGTTTTAATACATGAGATAACATTTCGGATTACCTTTGAAACCCATGCTCGGAAGGGGATAAATGTTTTGAATTTGCATCTGACAGGTCCTTTGATGAAGGCTGTGCCGTTCTAATTTCACTGTTGTCCATAGGTTCTCGCGACGAGTCTGTTGGTGAGTTAGCCAATGTTCTTCACACTTCCATGTTCTCCAAACCCCAGGCGCCGGCAGGCACAAGCGCCAGCGCCAAAACAACACGCCTCCACCCACCCGGCCAACCTCGCTGCATCTCCGAACCCGGTCGTGGCACCCGCAAGAGACGGCGCCACTGCCGCACTACAACGTCGGATCGTCGGCAGTGCCAGCTCTCCACCCACCCAGCCTCCACCTCTGCTCTCGCCGCCTTCAACGATGTTTACTCAAAGCACCGGCGTACTGCCGCGCCAGCTCGACCAGCAGTCGCCGTGATGAGCTGCATAAAAGCAATGTGCTAGGAACTCTTCATATGAAAGGTACAATATGACTGCTGCGTAGGCAGCGGAAGTCTGGAACGACGATTTATGAATACCATTTTCTTTTTCAGTTAACTCATCTCAAATATTAATCAAAGAATAATATGCTAGGTTGCAGGTACTGAAGCTTATCATTTGCTTTGACATCTTTGTTCTTCGGTCTATACCAGGTTGCAGGTAATGAATCTTGTAACTTGGAGACCAGAAATGTTGAATTCTCTGTGATTTGTTCGTCAGTCATTTGACTCAAACATTTAAGCAGTTCTGCAAGTGTTACTTCTCTACATTCAGATTTTTTTGAAAGAAAATGTACAACACAAAATAACAAACTGTGTGTACAGTTTTCACCTTTCTCAATTTAGTCTATTCTATTTTATATATCTCACATTATTGGTTCAGATCTTAATGAAGTTACAGATGCTTGATGCAAAGAGGAATATTAAGCAGTGTATGTATAAATGATTCTATAGCTGTTATTTCTAATGCATGATACTATATAAATTTAGATTTACACATTTTGCATTCCTGTATTTCAATTTAATGTGCATCTTTATAGCAGCTTGACTATTTAGAATATGGTGGGGTAGAGGTCCAGCTCAAAATATAGGAATGGATTCTTCTATGTTTCCAGAATCTCAAAATTGTTAGCTATTTTAATTGATTGTCAATCACAAGTGGGAAACTAGAACCGATAGTGCAGGAAAACGGTTATGACTCCTTTATGAATTTCTCATGAAATATTATATGTGTTCTTTGATATTCTATTTTTTAACCCAGAGGATTTTGCCTCTATGTATTTTCTGATATTCCAAGAGGATTTTGATGACAGTGCACCACTGATATAAGGGTTGTGCTCAAGAGGCTTATAGTTCATTTTCACAGGCAAATGATAGTTGTAAGGACACGGGGAGAGAAAAGAGTCGAAGAGAAGATACTTGAAGGGCCTCGAGAACACCATCTACCTCAGTACGTACGCTTCCCTTCCCCCACTTCGTATTCTGCTGCATTTTTCCCGTTTTCTGGTATCTTTGTTCGTCGGTGACAGCTGGACGAGCCGAACTCGAGAGAATTGTGGCACTGTTTGCGTTTTTTTTTTTTTGCTGCTGTTGAAAGACATGATTGATTCTCTTTGACGAGTTCTGAAACTGCAAATCGTCTCCTGCAGGCAACATGGATCTGTGCACGGTTGTGAGATGCACCTCGCAGGAGCAGAGAATCACCGTTGCGTCATGTAATTATCCTTGATTGATTAGGTTTCGTTGAGTAATACTAATCACTGAGTTTATTTTTCTGCTCTATGCTTGTGCTTGAATGATTCCTTTACTCCACATAATGACATTTCAATGCTATACTCCTCTGAACATCTCATTTGACTGAATCATGCATTTCTTATTTGTAAATGGCAAATGTTTGACCCGGTACACCATATTGCCCGTCTGGTGCAGAGACCTAGATACTGTTGTATGGATTTTGGGCACCTCAGGTAACTTCTCAATTAGATTTGTATGGAGCTTTGATATTTTGAGGGGTTGTTTATATAGGATCTGAGCTTTTACTACCAATGTAAGGTTTGTTTGATTGAGAAGCTAATGGTGACCAGTTGGGAACATCATAACTGTATTATTTTCATTGCCAAAATGAACTATGTAACATCTGTCAGTACTCACCGCCTGGTGCTCAGTCCGACTCGCTTTCCTCCGCCCTGTCATGTTTTTGTTACATACCAATTTTAGGGTCGTACTATATATAACTTGATGTTGCGTACCCATTCCGATGTAAGTCCGTCTCACTATTTTTTCAACATATCGTAAGTCTAGAGCCGTACTATATTTGTTGTTCCATAACCATACCAAGTTCTTTTCACTGTTTTTTTGCAAATGCTTATAGTTATATATTTCAATAACATGTTATTTTCTGCTAATTTAATAAGAACCCATGTGGTTAATCAATTAAAATATTCTGGGATGAGCATTTGTGCTTTGTTTTAACTCATGAACAAAACAATGTTGCCTTTGTGCTACCTTCAGAGATGGCGTGATCTGTTACAGCAAGATGAACTCAGCCTTGGGGAGCTCCAAATTCAGCACAAACCATACCAGATTGATGTTAAATCAAAGAATATTCGAATGCATTGATGTTAAATTGAAGAGCTGATATCTAAATTGTGCATGTAAAGCACATTTACCTCAGTTGTAAGGAATTGCAGAGCTCATCTCTGAACTGAAACAACACTGTAGCTTACTTACTTTGGTTGATGGATGAGATTGTAATGAAGAAATGATGATTTAGTGTTTGCTAGTGTTTGTTATCTTCATATCCATAGTCAGATGATCAACTTATTTTCATTAACTGAAAAGGGTGATTATTTTTAATTATTGTTTGCCAATGTTTGTTTTATTATAATATAGCCTCTCAATGGATCAATTTGTTTCGTTAATAGTACCATGTGAATTTTTTATCTTATTTTACAGAAAATAATTTATGGGGGAGGTGATAATCTTCGATTTGTTGCCATTTCAAGGGCAAGAAGCTATTATTGAATTTGACTTAGCTTTTTATATGGGGTTTAAGATGCACCTTTTTTATCAAAAAGTTTGTAGTACATTGGTATTTAGTTTTCCTAGGAAAACTGATGGCAGAAAATGGTATGGTCGGAACTCGGAAGGAATTCTTATCGCAGTTGTTTAGGCATGACCTATGCGTCATTGGAATGTCACCGGAACATCGCAAGAACAAAAATGTTGCTACGTGCTCAGAGAGGGGTGCAAAAGTTCCAAATATTCGCGTATATGGTGTGTTGCTTGTGGATTTGGGGAGGGGAAGTGAATATATAATTTTTTGGATGTTTCTCCGTAGCAACGCACATGTATTTAGCTATTTATTAAAAAATTAATTAGTCCGTAGCAACGCACGGGCATTCAACTAGTATATAGTTACAATTTCGGTACATCTTAGTATCATCATAGTACCAATCATAGTCATGCTATATAGCAAGTCCACATGACCGCGTTCGTCCAACTATATATGTCAAAAATGTAGTTCGAAAGTAGAGGATGCTCAATGTAAAGTGGGAGATTTCTCACATCATTCCGCATGATGAATGAATAGGAAGAGGACGCATCTGGAATCAATAGTCTCCAACTAAGTTAGAGTGAAGAGAATTGCATGCCATTAAATTGCAAGTATATCTAAAAGTACACACAGTTGCTTTTTGGATGTTTTCACCGTGGTCAGTTGCATGTGGTTGCTACTCATGAGACTGGGTACTCCCTCTATTTGGGTTTATTGGACGCCTAAGTGAAAGTTCTAATACCAAGGCGTCGGATGAGAGGGGAGCCAACCAACTACTTGCAAAAGTGATCATAATTTCCCGTGGTTAATGTGTTTAGTGTCCATATACATTGCATAGGAAGAATCGCAACATCTTGCCTGTGCTACGGCCACTCACCTGGATTTCTGACCTCATCCGTCACACTAGGGATTTAAATCGAAAACTCCGTCGTCCATGAAAAGCATGCCGACATCGGCAACGGGCGACACAAGCGGCGGGAGCACAGCGGGATCCACGGCCGTCTTGTCGGCATCTTTTCATCGCCTACACTCATAACATGAGTGCACTGAACATGTCCACATCCTACCACAGATTATTCGAAGAAATGAACCAAGTTTGTGTATATTGTCACATTTCCTCTCCATGGGCCTACCGGGTTATGATCCCCCAACAGTAGCCCCCAGATTAATTTAGATACGGATTTGGCTTGCTCTTATTTGTGACCTTGATCTTGTGCATCATGTTTCAAGTGGAGCCGCCAGCTCGATCATCCGGGTTAACCTCCTGAAAAAACAAAAAATAGTAAAGGGATGATAACCCGGGTTAGATTTGCACTTGGCTAGGCCAGCTCATATTGGCGGTCCCTTTTATAACCCGGCTTTTCTATCCTGGGTTCTTGCGCCTCCAGGTTATCTTTCAACACTTGATCAAAACATTCTCCAATCTTCCAGAGAATATTATTCGTAGCTTATCTTTTGTCGTTGACTCTTAGTCAACAAACGTTATCCAATCATGAGGAGTCTTATTGGGTTTTCGGTGGTGTTGGTTGGTGCTTCTTGAGTTCCGAGTTGTATGCAGATCTTCAAAATGCTATTTATTTATTTATTTATTCTAAAAGTGTTAGCACAAGATGGTGAAGCTTCCTCGAACCGACAAAATACCTTTTAGAATAATAAGAAGTGTTGCATTCTGGAGCATAAACTTGCGTACATGAAATGCCAGGATATTTATGTAGATCTTGTACATTCATACTGTTATCTTTGGAACATGTCATTCAATAGACTGAAATCCAAAATGTCGATATTTGGAGAATTTGCATGCACATAGGGAGTATGAAGTTTTACATAAATTTGTACATTCTTAGACTTTTTAATTACAAGGAAGAAATTTGTACATGAATTTACCATTCCGTATTCTTTTTTATTTTAAGGAAAATAGCACAAAAAAAAACTTTAGAAGCGGAGTGGTAGATGGAAATTTGAGGTTTTAACTCTCGAGCACATTGTAGCGTCCTAGTACATGTTGATCTCAACCTCCGGGAAGGCCTTCATTTTCCAAATTAAGGACCATTAGTGTGGTACGGAGGACAAGCCCATTTTAGTTGTGGTTTAACCTGCTTCCGATTGCACGCATAAAGTTCAAAATTGAACATGATTTGGTAATTGCACACGGTAAATTATCTACTTTGCGGGATGTGTGAACAAATGTTATAAAACATAGGTTGTTAAAGAAAAAAACATGTCTAAGTCCTGAGAATTGACAACGAACACCACCAGAAGATATAGCCACCGTAAAAACTCTTGATAATGATATTATGTATGGTAAAACAATTAGGTCTATCATATAACTAAAAAAGAAACATATTTAAGGCATTAAAATAGCCCCTTTGCCCATAGGATTTACATCATGAAGTACGTATGCAATTGGGTAAATTGCATAAGTAAACGGTGACCGAGAATTAAATTGATTATTAGCCAGACGAGAGTTAGGCGCTTGCCATATAATGGACACGGATAACAAAAATGTCCGATAAAATCAAGATACCTCAAAGAAGTCGACGCAACGTTAGCTTTACATTTTGCATTTAAAATAGTACTCCCGCCGATTAAAAATAATTGTCGCGGTTTTGAACTGGGGTTAACTACGGCATTTCAAAACTGCAGACACTTTTTTTTTAGAACTCAAAACGGCGACACTTATGCATCGAAGGCAGTATAAAGGTCTATTTTTTTTTTAGAACTGTACTAGCTAAATGCCCGTGCGTTGCAACGGGAGCATAAACATTGTAAGAGGTTTCAACAATCATCATCCCACTTTCAATAACAGTAGTCGTGGTGTACTTTCCACTCTGGCTCGAATTGTAAAATATGTAGCAAATTTTTTTGTAAAAAATTGAAAGATTCAGAAGTCAGGGCCGGCCCTGGGGCAGGGCTGGAGGGGTGGCCACCCCGGGCCCCCAAAACCGAGGGGCCCCCAATTCTGACCTATATGCTTAGGCCTGGTTACATTGTTAGCACACAGCGCACATGGAAATGGGCAACGACGAGAGACACGATCGCTAGCCCAACTCGGAATCAAAGAAAAAAAGGATCCCAATTCCCCCGATGGCCCGATCCCATCTCATGTGTGATTAACATGCGGCGCTTCGTTTCTGTAAACGAACTTAGCGATGCTTGATACCCTAAAAAACCGAGCACTGGATCCTCAGATCTCCATCTCTTAGGTGCAGCTTGTGCGGCTCCGATCGGTCGATCCCTGGACAGAACACGGGATTCGTTTCATCGCTGGCCGCCTCGCGGCCATGCTGAGAGACCAAAGCCCAAGTCGCCGTCTCGCCGAAAGGAGACCGCACCATGCTAGGAGCTCTGCTTCTGGCGAGGAAGATGGATGTCTCCTGGAGTTCATACTACTACGAAGCTGCCAGGTAGGACTAGCCTGTTAGAAAATAGTAATGCGTGCTACAGTTTTGTTGTCATGCTAGTTGCCTTTGTCTTTCGAGTGACACTTCTTTTGAAGATGAAAATAGCTGGAGGTTCTCCTAGTACTTGTCCTGAATACTAACCATGTTTTAGTCTACCGTGTCAATTAATTGACAAACATTAGGTCCCCCGAATTTTTTATCGGTAAAAGGGATTCATAACCAGCACTCTGAAATTGTTGGACGATTTATACGAGAGTTTGATCGGACACAAGGTAATTTTTAGATGCACAAGCCGCGGGCACATTAAAATTATATTTGTTAATTTCATCTAGTGTTCTACATGAAAAAAAGGTATAACCCAATGGGATTATTCATTTTACCAAGCATATCCTATAGCCAAATTTAATTTATTATTCCCCTAGGAAAGGTTCATTTTAAGCGCTGCCGGGAGTGTGAGAAGAAAGTTTAAAGCCAATGCGTATAAATTAATTTATACGAACAGTGATTTTGGTTGTACTTTAACTGTTTGTTTGTACCATTTATACACATATATAATGACTTCTATTTTAATATTTATCTATTTCTATTTCTTTTTCTTTTTTAAATATTTATTTAAGGGCCCTCATTTTAGTTTCGCCCCGGGCCCCTGAAATCTCAGGACCGGCCCTGTCAGAAGTCTAAATATTAATGTGATAACAAGATTAAGTTGATAACAAGAATAATAGAAAGCGACATTCAATAAATATTTCATATCGTTGCACATGTCACGCTTGTAAAAATAATGAACGTGAAAAGCAACATAGATACTGTCGTGTTCATATGCTCCCTTTATCGAAAATATATTTCGAGATGTCAAATTTTTTTGAAAAAAAATTCGCTCATACATCTCGTCATTGTATACGCGCTCGTAAAATTTCGCTGAAAAGCCTAATTTTTTTCTCTTAAAAGCCTTATTTTAATATTTTTGTCTTTCTACACTGGTCCCCAAAAATGGGTTTTTGGTGGAACTACTTTTGGGACACATAGGATGTGAAGATGTACATGTGAATATTTTTTAGTTTTTAATATTTCGAAATATGTTTGAAATGTATTTTAAATAAAGGGTGCATATAATACATAGTACTCACCAAAAATAACTTATCGAATGTATCTCGATAATGGGAAGAACCTTGGTTTAAAATAAGGCCTTTCATCCTCTCGTCTCTGATGACCACGCAGTACCTTGATTTTCGCTCTATATATCTATATCTTTATTGGGTCATTCATTTTTAACACCATAACAGGTAATTTAGGCCATAAGCTTTTCAAACCAGACAACTTTTATTCATGTCCCAACTTGAAGCACCTTATTTGATGAGTAGACATCATTTTTGACCTGATAGCAAACTAAGTTGGCAGCCACCTCTCCCAAACGGCACTAATTTTGACATAATTCAGATATATACACTGTTTGATGGAATCACAAAGAAGAAAAAGGATATATGAGTAAGAAAAGAAAACTTTGACACCACAAAGCCTAATTATTGGTGTATTCTTTTGCAACTGTAAGCAATCTCATACAATTATCCGATTGATGTAAACATTTTTTTCAAGAAACACTACATCATTCCATTACGATAACAGGCTAGCAATGTCACCTACAACATCTTTTACAAGCCAAGTTTCAGAATGGACATCTTACATAAGTACAGACCAACAAACAAATGATCCAGCCTCTAGAACATATGACTCATATTACGACTACAAATGACCAGAATTAGTAGTTCATTACACATGATAAGTGTTCAGCAGTAAAAGAAGACACGTGAAACATTGATGCATCTAGAGGCAAATCAGCTTAAGCCCTCTCACCACGGATGCTCCTAGCCAGCTGAATGTCCTTGGTCATGATGGTCCCCTCTTGGCATGGATGTCACACCAGGTACACCTCTGCATGCTCATGAAGAGCAAGCAGTGCGTTGCTCTGGAAACGCAAATTAGTCAGCACAAACAAAACAGGACGACAAAATAAGCTTATTTTACTTGATAAGAGTTGACATAACAGGAGCACATTGATAGAGTGCACAATTGTCACCTTGACATCCTGGTTAATCTCCTTACGAAGCCTCTGGAATGGAAGCTTCCTTATGAGCAGCTCAGTGATCTTCCGGTACTTGCGGGTCCTCACTGTAAAGTCGCATGTGAGACTTAGATCTTCTCATTTGAAAAATAGTATACTCTGTAAAATAGTATCATGTGAGCAGCTCAGTGATCTTCTGATAGATGGCATGAAGGTTGAGGTTTATAGTATACTCTGTAAGTAACAACACGGCAATGTCATAAAAATCTGTCAATATTACATCAACAAACCTTGGTAGCTAGCTGCTTCCTTGGAGCCTTTCCTCCAGTGCACTTACGAGCAGTCTGCTTACTACGAGCTATGAGCAAAAACTTTGGTTACCTGAAGAAACCGAAGGATATCAGTTCCCTGAATATTGCCATGCCACATGAAATATAGTAGTCTAACAACTGTACATAAATGGCAGAAGTAAAATGTGCATCGATAGTAATGAATCTGTTTGGTAACCATCCAGAGCTCCAACAACGACAATGATATATGAATACCTAGATGAAACACACAATACTGATAACTAAGATTATTAATCCAGAAGATCATTAACTACAGGGAGATAGAATTTCCTACTTCAAAAGAAAGGACCAGTTTACTTTTAACTAAGATTGTTCATTCAGAAGATACCCGAAATACAACACGCATACCACTAAGAATAGTCAAGCTACCAAAACCAAGTCATTTTTGGCAAGAAATTTTGCAAATGGAAAGCAAGAGAATTATATGACCCGTACTTTCTAGTTACCAGTTTATATAGTAGAACATCTTTTCCCAAAGTCAACTGCATATGCCTTTAATATATCCAAAGTATGAGCTTTGGAAAACTAACAACAATCAGCCAAGATTACGTACTTAAAGACTGAACATCATACACAGGCCGGAAACATTTACAGCAACAATACTTTCTACTCCTTCAGATTCAGATGAAACACACGGCACACTTGTACCTAAAATTTGTAGTCCCCAACCAAAAGTTCAACCTTCAGTCAGTCTAGATGATGCTGCGATATCCACACAGTTACTTCCTATATGGTTGGTTCAGAAGATGCATATAATGATCGTAGTGTCTCTGTATGCCATCTACAATAGTGTCTCTTCATGCCATATAATGATCATAATGTCTGAATTTCACTAAATAGTTACCTTTGGGGAAGCAGCGAGGACGCACCGCAGCGTGGAAACTCACCTGGACGGAACGCAAACCCGGAGGATCTCGAGGTAGATAGGGCCAGAACCTGTACTCGAAGAAGGCCGGCACTTGTGCGGCGGAGAAGCTCATTCAGGGACGACGAATCTCGAGGTGGAGACTCACATACCCATACCGGTCATTCTTTGACTCCCGTGGCAAAGTGGGGGTGGCTGCAGGTAGCCGTGCCGACAGTGGTGGAGCTCGGGGGTGCGGCGTGGAGGGCTGAGGCCGCTGGAATCGTCCATGGCGGCGCGGAACATGGGATGGCGACGGGATCTCGTCGATGGTGGATCGTCGGGAAGGAGCACGGGAGGCACGCGGGGAGAAGCAGGGCGGTTCGCCGGAGGAGCACGGGCGGCGCACCATGGAGGAGCAGCGTGGATCTCCGTGAAGGAGCACGGGCGGCGCACAGGGTAGGGTAGGGCAGGAGCACGGCGGCTGGTCAGGGAAGCAAGAGTCAGGCGTTGTAGGAGGCAGGACGCACGGGAGCGGCGATTGGTAGTTTTACGAAGCGTTTCGTTTTACGAAATCGGACGAAGCGCTCTGCCAGACGTACGAAAGAACCAAATTTTCTTTTTAGGTGGTATATATATATACTATTATTAAAAGAGCAAACTTGTGTTGATACATTAAATCTGAATCCTTCAATATTTGACCAACGATCCAGATTGCTCCAATGTTTGACAACTCAACACATCTTTTCGTTTCATCATAATTACGGAATTTGCCACTGCTAAAAGAAAATTCAACACTTTCCGCTTCCTGAAGAAGCCGCGCACCGGCGACAACGAGCATGCGGCCGACGCATGTGGGCTCCAGGCTCGGGCTGTCCGAGCCGAACGGGCTCACCAGCGGGTGGTCCCTGGTCGCTCCGGCCGACATCCCGAGGGAAAGAACCGATCGAACATCTCCCGCGTAAGGACCAGCGCGTCAAGCTCCGACTGCATCGGCTCGGCCGACAACAGCTCTGACATAACCGCATAAGCAGGATGTATCCGACGACGTTTGCCCCCGGTACGAGCGCTGTCGTGCCGAACCGGACAGCCATGTGGTGCGCCAGGCTACCGCCAGCGGACACGCCGGAGACAAACACCCGGCGGGAGTCGGCGAACTCGGCGAGCCACAGGTTATCGGAGGAGGCGATCAGCTGGTCGCGGAGCCAGAGGAGTGCCGCTGCAGCGTCCTCGTGGGCCGCGGCGAGGCGGTGCTCTGGCGCCAGCGGTAGTCAAAGGAGAGCACGACCGCGGGGAGCTCGGCAGCGAGGCGGAGGCAGTTGGCGTGTGCCATGGGCCAGGAGCAGGAGCCGACGCAGAAGCCGCCCCCGTGTAAGTACACGAGCACAGGCAGCTTCTCATCCGTCCTTCACGTCGCGGCGACGCGACCTGTACATGTGTAGGCCGAGGCCGCGCCCGGCGTCGTACACAGCGTTATTCCACTCCACGCGGCCGTCGTCGGCAGTGACCGTGGCGGGATCGTATTGTATTGGACTCCTCGACTCAATTTTCCAACAGCTATGCTTATTAGAGTTGTACAACATGCTAATTCTTTGATCAGTTTTGGGACACTAGGTTATCTGAATGTAGATTGACTTTTTCATCGTACCTGGCAAGTGTATGAACTAGCAATTGTTAATCTGTGAGTGCCTGGAGTAAGCTGCAAAGTTTATTCTCTGGTTGTTACATAAGGCTGAAGTTGGTCATTGTTTCTACAAGAGCAGATCTTTATTTTTCGCTGTTAATAGTTGACTTCTGAAACTTGTAGTATCTCTGTCTGTTCACCAAAATAAGAGCACTTCTCTGTCGATTATAGAGACCAATACAAATTTTTTTTGCGAGGATACAACTGGTGATTACAGCAAGTAGGCAGAAAAGACCACCACAAAGATAGAAAATACAAACAAGTCCTTCTGCATCGATGTCGCCGGCGAAGAGGACGTGCCGATGACGCGCCGCCGCCGCAACTTCCCAGAAACCTTGGATCGGAAGAAGCCCCCTAGCGGACGGGAAGTCGTCGAACCTCGAACCCCGAAGAGCCTCCACCCTACTCCATCAGCAGCACCGCTTGCATCACCACCATCTGCATCCAAAAGGTCAACCGGATCCGCCGCAAGAAGATCCGGAGGGGGGAGCCCCGCACACGGCGATCCCGGAGGACCGCGAGCGCGAGGAAGGGGGCGGCGCTCCGCCGTGGAGCTCCAAGAAGCTACACCGCCAGAGGGGACGAGCACCACCTGCAAAGACAACACCGGCCAAGTCGCCACATACAAGACGTCGCCGGCTGGGTCCCTACTACTTCCTACACTAAGTACACGCCGGGATCCGGCGATTCCCCAGCCTCCCGCCGCCGGAGCGGCCGCCGGAGGGCGAGGAATCACGCGGATCGCCGACGGCGAGGTGGGAGCAGAAGGGGATCTCAGAAAATCGCCTCTCTCTCTACTGTGCGGGAGGAGGAGACCGGTCCAAGGTCGGTCTTGTGGATTTTGCAAGATATAGAGACCAATACAGTTAACAGAGGATTATCACCAGGTGTGTGCTTCAGTCAGATCACCAAAATAAGAGCACTTATCTGCCGATTATAGAGATCAATACAGTTAACAGAGGATTATCACCAGGTGTGTGCTTCAGAAAGATCACTTACCACTTATATTTTGCAAAGAGAACATCTACAGATTTTGGGAAGACCTGAATGCCACATATTACTTCGAACATATTATATACGCGGCCGTGCGCGCTGCTCTCCGCCGCGTCCGCGGCCCGCCGGCGACGCTCCGGCGACCTGCAGCCAGCGGCGCCACCGCTCACGGGTGCTCCGCGTCGACCGGCGGCGGCGGCGAGCACGGCGGCGTCGCGGGAGGAGGAGGGGAAAGGGGGATCTGTGGCCTTTTTGCAAAAAGGGTCCTGCCATTTCGCGTAATTGCATTTTGGCCCGTTCGCGCGTAAAGCTGAGGGCCGAGGCGAAAAATCTCACCCGCGAGGGGCCTTTTCGCACATCCGCTGCGTGCGGATGGTGTGGGCCGTTGGATCGTCGTTGGACGGCCGCGATTGAGGTAATGTAGCGTACTGTTCATTTTGAACAGTAGCTACAGTAACCGGGCTGCTGAGGGAGCGGCGTTTTGTGCTGCCTTAATATAGTTAGTAATACCACCTCTCTTCCTAACTATAAAACGTCTTATAATTAGGAACAAAGGGGTGTAGTATATATCATTCCAGCTACATATAGTGGACCAAATCTCGACACACCAATAACTTAACAGACAACACTTACAACTTCACCGATGACGAAATAAGAAATTGAAACCGAAATATATATATCGACAATCTTATACAACAATTCATTCAACGGGACTCGCCAACAGACTCAGCTCCGTTTGCATAGTCAGAACTTTGCAAGCCGGTCTCTCGTCACCAGGAGAAGCACATATAGTGTAGTCAGGACAACACTCAGCCTTGCAGTTATCCCCTTCATCATCGGTGAGCAAAGATCGATGCCATGGCCAGCGCATAAACGCGGGGGCACTGTCTATGAGACACATTTAAGTGGCCTGGTAAAAAAACTCGGTGAAACAAAATAATCTTCAAAACACATGTCTATATAATATAAATTATGAGTCGTGTGTTGCAGTCTTCTCTGCAGCAATGCTTTCAGCCGGCACCGGCACAAGCCCATGGCTGAAGTATGTGACATGTGCCACGTATGAGATTAGATGCACAACAAAGTTGACGTGATTAGATGCAATTTTTATAGAACAAATATTTGTACATGTCTCTCTATTTTTATTTGTTCATATGATGTGTATGGAATTTTGAGTCTTAATGCTCACATTTTCTTTTGTTGCTGAATTGCATAGGTTCTTATGAAATCTGATTTCGTAATATGCTACAGATAATTTAATGACCGATGCTACCATCAAAATACTTATGTAGTTACCGAACTTTGAATAATCATTATCACGCTAATGTCGATGGAGCTGACCAATTTAATATATACCAAATTTGGATCATTTTGATTAGTAACTATTATTGTTTCGTTGAAACTTTTTATTTAGCAAAAATGGTAAATTAAAACCACCCAATGTCGAAACTATCAAATAGATCAACATGTCGATCTGCACGAGTTAAGAGCGTCGTCATGGTAGAATAAATACGATGATGTTTCTTTATCTTTTTTTGCATTAGTCGACACGTGCACATGCAATCTGGACAAGAATTTTCAAGAAAATGTTGTGACATGTATGGCATCGAGAGGATCATCCATAGGGACAACATGCAGTTCTGATTCTCTTGCTTTTGTATACTTTAAATCTCACATAAAGTTGAATGAGCAGATGATATATTTCAATTCAGTTTTGAGTGATATTTTGTTGACACGCGCGTGCGCGTGCATAGCCACTAGTATATATAATGGTAAATTAACAGATGCTCCCTGGTGTCCGGGCACCAAGATGGAATATGAAAAGTTTGGAGTATGTAGACAACCCGTATACCTCGGGTATACACATGCTGGGTATATGTGAGGTACACATACCCTTGGGTATGCATATTTAAGGTATCTACATGATATATACCTTGGGTATGTGTGTCCAACAGCGCGCGCACAAATCAGGTATATATAAATAACTTAGGTATGTGTACAATATTAGGTATGTATACCCTGTTATGTGCATACCCAAAGTTATATGTACCTCCTACATACCTAAGGTATACATACCCAAGGTATATGTATCGTTTACATACCCAAAACTTTTCGTATTCCATCCTGGTGCCCATGCTCCATGGTGCCCCATCTGAGCTTTCTATAATTAATATAATAATAATACTCCAGCTATTCTACAACCACTTGTAGAATAGCTATTCTACAACCCTTTCTGAACTTCGTCCGTCACATAAGTTAACTTCGGCTTTTTTTAAAGTGAACTTCGGTTTTTTTTTCACAGGAGCAGAACGTAACTTCGTCCGTCACATAAGTTAACTTCGGCTTTATTTTTCACAGGAGCAGAACGTAACTTCGCCCGTCACATAAGTTAACTTCGGCTTTATTTTTCACAGGAGTCTTCACAGGAGCAAAACGTAACTTCGCCCGTCACATAAGTTAACTTCGGCTTTTTTAAGTGAACTTCGTTTTTTTTTTCATAAATGGATTGCACGTCACATAAGTTAACTTCACGTTGTCACAATAGTAGCGAACTCCACAAAAGTATTGCAAATGAAACTCGCGGCTAACCATTTTTTTTCCGAAGTTCGTTCATCACATAGGTTAACTTCAGAATTTTTCATTAATGAACCTCTCGTTGGACCATCTTATTTTTCTTAACTTCTCCAGATATGCAGATGAACTTAAGAGAATTTCGCAAATGAACTAATTTTGAAGTTAACTTCACAAGAAAAGTAACCAAACTTCACATCGTTTGAGAAAAAAACTTCGCCGCAGGCCTCCGATTGGAGGGCAGCACTGATTCAACGCTGGCGAACTCTCCACCGGCGAACGGCAGCGCCCGGCGATGCACACGTGGATGTCCGGCGAGGTGGACTCCCGTGGAGGCGAGCGATCGGACTACTGCGGTTGTCGATTGAAGAGGAGGCGCGTCTTCTTCCGCCAGTGGGGAGCACCGAGGTTTGTCGGGGGACCATGTGGCGGCCGGGGTGCGGGGCGGCCAGCCATGGGGGCGCGCGAAGGTGGCTGCAGGCGCCGGCGGGGAAGGAGGTTGCAGGCGCTGCACCCGGCGCCGGTGGGGAAGGAGCTAAGGGGGCACCGCTTGCCGCCGGTGGGGAGGAGTTCGGGGCAAGGCGGATCCCGCCGATGGGGAACGAGGTTGGCAGCGGAGGTTGCAGGGGATGGTCGCTCGCGTTGGAGGAGGCCGTGTGGCGGCAGCAGCCGAAGTCGAGCAGGGCGCTCGCCGGAGAGGAGCTGGGGAGCCGAGCCGGAGAGGAGGAGGGCTCGCGCGGGGACGGGATGGGGGCTGCCCGCCGGAGAGAAGCAGGGCGCGTGCCCAGGGAGATGCGAGGGCGGCGCCCCGGAGGAACTGGTAGGGCGGCGGGGAAGCGGGCCGGCGGGCCGGCGGTCGGCTGCTTCCTGGACGGGAGGTGCGGGGGAGGAAGAAGGTGTTTTATGTCGGGTGCGGGTTGGGGTTCAGAAGGTCTTTATTTTAGGTAGGGTTGTAGAATAATTATTCTACAAACTCTAAAGGGGATTGTAGAATAGTCCCACCCATAATAATAATATAATAATATAATATAATAATAATATAATATAAATACTCTAGCTATTCTACAACCACTTGTAGAATAGTTATTCTACAATCATTTCTGAACTTCGCCCGTCACATAAGTTAACTTCGGCTTTTTTTAAAGTGAACTTCGTTTTTTTTTCATAAATGGACTGTACGTCTTCACAGGAGCAGAACGTAACTCCGAGTCAGTTAATAAGTGAACTTCACGCAGGTCAGTAGATAGCTGACCGGTCCTTGTAACTTCACGGGACCATCTTTTTCTGAATTTGAGCGTCATATGTAAGTGAACTTCACATTATATTTTCTTGATTACTTACAGAGAAAAACTTCGGAAATGGAATGAACATTGGCAAACTATAAAACAGAACTTCAGAAGGTGAAGTTCACGACCTTAACTTGCAGACAAATAAAGGTGAACTTCGCGACCACACCACACATCATGTAATTTTTTCCAACTCCACTCAGTCTTATTTCTTTGTTTTTTCCCATTAAACAGGAACCAGCACACACATAGCCATGCATGCACTTCAGAAGCGGTAAAATATGAGCAGTAGTTCAGGGACCATCGGCAGCTCAACAACAGAGCAACAATATCAGCTAATAAAAATAAACTTCGAAACAACAATAGTGAATTTCAGCCTAAAAGTATATTTTCTCACGGATGAAGTTAACTCTTGCAAAAACAATATGAACTTTATCGGGCAATAAAAGTTAACTTCACCTATAAGCAGAATTTTACATGAAGTAAATAAAAGTGCACTGTTTTTCCAGCTGAAAAAACTGCACTGTTTTTGACACATAACGAGTGAACTCACGGAAAAGAAATAGGTGCACTGCGGACATATTCTCTCCTTTTTTTTACAGTAATCTGAACTCATTCTTTGAGTCTAATTGAACTGCTATAATTTACAAGATGAAACCGCTTGATGCTGTACAAAAAAATGAGAGAAAACACACCGCTTCCTGTGCTAGCTGTGCTCGACAACAACTATCTTCAGAGGAGGCAGCAAGACGTTGTCGACGACCCAGCCCGAACGGAATTCCGAAACGGCCCGGTTTGAAGTGAACAAGTTAACTTCCTAGCATAGGAATAAGAATTGCATCTACTGAAGATCTGAACTGCAAAAAAACAGCTGCAGGAGCAGCCACGTCCTCACAGCGCCTCGGAGGGGAACCTGGACGGCGTTGCAGTGCCTCCATCTCCTTCTCCGGCGAGCAGGGTACGTGTCGGGGTGTCGGGGAGGAGCACACCAGCCTGGGTGAGTTCATGTTATTGTTCTTGATTATTTACAGAGAAAACCTTCAGAAACGGAATGAACATTGGCAAACTATAAAACAGAACTTCACGCTTGTCGCTTGACGAACTGGCCTTGCCGACAAATAAAGGTGAACTTCACGACCACACCACACTCCATGTTATTTTTTTACCAACTCCACTCAGTTGTTTTTTTTTTTATATTAAACAGGAACCAACACACGGACCAAACGAACTTCTCAAAAGAAATTTTTAACTTCGCTACCAGATCAAAGTGAATTTCAAGACTATAACCAGATCCCAAACAAAAAGGAAACTTTGTAAACTCTAGTCTATAAATTTAAACTGGACCTATCATACTATTTAATGAACCTTTGAGCTACACCAAAGTGAACTTTATGTAAGAAAACAAATGAACTTTCACAACCAAAAAAATTCCTCTAACATGTAGAAATCATTCCCAAAATGGCTCGAATTCTCTTTTCACAGCAGAAATGATTTCAACGGCAGAAACATATGTACTGCAGTTCAGAGCCTAACCTGACTTCAGTTTAGTGTCTAGCCCGACTTCGGTTCAAAACTTCATGTAAGCCATCGCTCCATGTAACCTCCGAGGGATTGAGCTCGCAGCGGCGGAGCTCCAGCACTGGGAGCGTAAAAGCAGAAATTCATGGTGTATCCTGATGTGAGGGGTTGTCGCCGGGGATCGATTCTGATTGACAGCAACAGAAAGCAGTTCATGTAAAAAAGGTTGCAAGGAACGACAAGGGTACTACTTGCATAAGCCTCAAAATTCAGGGGGAAAAACGAGTAACTTCTTGGATGCAGAGAACGAACTACTCAGAAACAAAGAGTAAACTTCCAAAGTAATACCCACCAACAAGAATGTTTCTGAATCCAAACAAGCAGCAAATGCGTTGACAAGGAAAAATAGCAGGTGCGAACTACCCACCATCCTGGAATCAGACTCCCTTGCAGCGGCCGGCGAACTCCTGCGACAGTGGCTTGGACTCCCACAGCCGGCCAAGAGATTGTGAGGTAAGGGCTTTTTCTCCTTCTCCGGTGCGGCTTTTACATGATCCAGCAAAATATAAAAATTAGGGATAAGGGTCAAATCTAGAACCGATCTCACACACCTTCACTACCAGCAGTTCGTGGCAATCGTGTGAACCGCCTCTGGCCACCGTGTGAACTGCCACGCACCCGCGCTGTGAACTGCAAGGAATCAATCCATGGGCGTTGGTTCAGAAAGAGATTTTTTGTTTAAATGCAGTTTTTTGCCGAAAAAATGAACTCCGAATAATAACGAATTGATCTTCCCTGCGAACTACAGAGAACTTCATAACCACAATTTAAATTGGCAATTTTTTGCTGCAAACTAAAGTGGACGAAGCCAACTTCCAAACTGAATAAAATAACCTTCGTACATTGATGAGGTGAATTTCTATTCTTGAAGCCACGGAATTAAATTGAGACAAAGAGTAGCTGGCTAAGGATAGACAATTTTTTCCAACGATTGTAAACTGAGAAGCAAAGCTAGCAACCAAAATTGGTTGTAGGATCAACGCATCACCTATCAATCATCAAAAGTAAATCTGCAGCAGGACCTGCGCCACGGAGACCGCAGCATGTGACGATCTCCAATGCATCGAGGTGAGCAAGGGAATCAAAGCAGCAGTAGTAGGTGGAGGCGCGGCGAGCTGTGGTCTCTGTGAGAAAGGGAACTATGAACTGTTGCACGAGCTAGAGGACCTGCAGTAGATTACCAAATTTGGCACCGAGGAGAAGGATTGGGATCGTACAAGAGGTCAGGGTCGGTGAGCACCAGGCGCAGGGTGGAATTTCTGGCCAAGCACGGTTGACTTTCACGGCGCGCACGGTGGACTCCCATCGGTGGTGATGCGGGGATCAGGTTAGGAACAGGGCCGCCGCGCGTCCGCGACGAAGAGGAGCAGCCGGCAGCCAGCCGGTGGAGGAGCAGTCGGCAGCGCGTTAGTGGAGAGCAGGGCCGCCGCGCGGAGGCGCCGGAGAGGAGGAGCCGGCAGCGCGCCGGTGGAGAGCAGGGCCGCCGCTCCCCGGAGGTGCGGGAGACCGCGCCGGGCGCCGGATCGGAGGAGGTGGCGGTGGCTGGCTGTCGGCGGTGGTGAGGGCAGGGTGCGTCGGTGGTGTTGCGGGCAATTTGGATCGAGGGGAGCAGGTGGGTCGGGTGAATGCGGGGAAGGTGTTTAGGTTGGGTCGGGTTCGGGTTTAGAAGGTCTTTATCGTAGGTAGGGTTGTAGAATAATTATTCTATAAACACTTGAGAGGGATTGTACAATAGTCCCACCCATAATATAAATATATATATAATATATATATATAAGAACTCCTATAATATACTCACAAGATACAACTAGCTAAGGATAAAAAAATTGACTAACAACCCGCTAGAAAAAAAACTAACCGATGCATGCAACTAATTTGTATAGCCGTGTGCATGCATGCCGATCCTAAACTTATGGCCTGAATCGGCTCATCCCCATGGGAGTATCACTAGTAGAAACAGGGGCTTCGGTGCGGCCCCATTTGCACCGGTTTGACAGGAACCGGTACTAAAGGGTCCTTTAGTACTGGTTCCAGAGGGCGAGGCGGCCGGCAGGCTTTTGTACCGGTTTGTGCGGACCTTTTGCACCGGTTGGTTACCAACCGGTGCAAAAGGGTTGGGTCAGGCAGCTGCAGTGGGGGGCCCAACGGCCAGACCCTTTAGCACCGGTTTGTAACACAAACCGGTACTAAAGGCCCATCTTTAGTACCGGTTTGTGTTACAAACCGGTGCTAAAGATTTCCCTATATATTTCTTCCACCCCCCGAGCCAGCTCCATTTTTGCTGCTCGAGCTCACCTCCATTTTTTGCTCTCTCTTTCCTCTCCCAATTTTGAGTTCATCACATTTTTCTCCAACATTTGTCAAGATTGGTGGCACCTACCTATACAAGGGTTAGCAACTTCATCCTCTCTTCCGGCATTTCAAGTTTAGCTCATTTTCTTACTAGTTTAGCTCATTTGATTTTTGTAGTGCTAGCTAGGTGTTTGATGAAATGCGTAAGTTAGGGATTTCATTTGTTTTATATGCATTTTGAGCTCAAATTAAAGTATGATTTGTGGTTTTTTATAGTGTCGTCCCGTCCCCTTTCTCACCGCCGTCGATCGCCCGCGTCGCCCAGTCACCGACACCACCTCGGTGAGCCTCTTGTTTTTATCTTTTATTTTAAAAAATCTTAGTTTGTATGATTTAGATGCACAATTATTACTTGTATAATTTCCTTATTTGTATAATTGTTTGTTATATATAGTGTCATAGTTTCAATTAATGAATGTTTATGAGAACTATGTATTAGATTTGGTCGCTACTCTACTTTTGTTTAAATGTGGTGAACTGTTGTATTAATGAATTTGGTCACATATCTCTATTTGATATATTTGTATAATGCAAATGAGCCGGGAATGGATGTACGGTGACCGACGCTGTCCCGAGTTCATTGATGGCATGCATAATTTTCTCCGTGTGGCTGAGTTAAACAAGCAGAATGGTTTTATATTTTGTCCATGCGATGACTGTAAGAATAAGAGGAATTACACTTCCTCAAGAACCCTCCACTCCCACCTGTTGCGAGAAGGCTTCATGCCCAATTATTTTTGTTGGACCAAGCACGGAGAAAGAGAGGTTATAATGGAAGACAATGAAGAAAAGGATGATGACAACTATCCTGTGTTCTCTGAACACGGTGGTACTACAATGGAGGAAGACGAAGCCTAACATGAGATCATTGTTGATGATCAGTCCGATGATGATCTTCGTCGGGTCATTATTGATGAACAGATAAACTGCGGAAGTGAGAACGAGTGGTCGAAGTTGGAGCGCATGTTAGAGGATCACAAAAAATTGTTGTACCCAAATTGTGAAGATGGCCAGAAAAAGCTGGGTACCACCCTGGAATTGCTGCAATGGAAGACACAGAATGGACTATCTGACAAGGGATTTGAAAACTTGCTGAAAATATTAAAGATGATGCTTCCAAGAGATAACGTATTGCCCCATAGTATGTACGAAGCAAAGAAGATTGTCTGCCCTCTAGGATTAGAGGTGCAGAAGATACATGCACTACTACAGAAATTCCTATTAGTGGCGCACCAAATTTGATTTATGTGGCGCACCCGCCAAATTGCTGGGTGCGCCACAGAATTCTCGCCACAAAAATTTATTCTGTGGCGCACCTGGCTTGGTGCGCCACAGAAATCTCACATTTCTGTGGCGCACCTGGCCTGGTGCGCCACAGAATTCTCAAAAAATTCAAAAACTTCAAAAAATGATAAAAAAAAGTTTCAAAAAAATCTAGAAAAATCAGAATATGAAATAATATGAAAAATCCTAATTATTGGAATTATTTTCATATTTTTTGAATTTTTTAAACTGATACCTTCCCGCTAGGTCACCCATCCTCAAATTGCTCCAACCCTAACACGCTTAACTTCTAAGTTCACCCAGTTCACCTACCCTTGTGCTACTCAAGTTCTTATTGATATATATCATTTGAACCCTCTTAAGTCTTGTATGTGTATATGTGTGGTATGTGTTATAAATGTGTGTTTTTAAATTTCAGATTTTTCAAAAACTTCTAAAGTTTCAAAAGGAGATTCAAAAGTTTCAAAAGATCCAAAAAATTCAAAAAACTTAAAAAATTTCAAAAAATCCAAAAAATCCAAAAAATCCAAAAAAAATCAAAAAAGTCAAAACACTTCAAAAAATCCAAAAAATTCGACAATCTTCTTTGTTATACATTTCTGTGTCTTTTTTGGACTTTTTGAATTTTTTTTCTTTTTTTCTTTTTTTTCTTTCTTTTTGATTTTGCTGCGAAAAATCGTCTGTTTGAAATAACTTTTTTTTCTTTTGGAATTTGAGGAATCTGTGAATTGCTGACCGGAATTTGAGGATTTTTCTCACGATTTTTTTGACATATTATTTGCGTTATTTCGCCGTCGTATGCAAAAGTTATGGCCGTTACAAGTTTTTTCTGTTTGTTGCAGAAAAGGTCAAAATTCATATTTCAAAATTTCTATACCTACTAGACACTCAAACCTAACTACATGTCAAAGGATTTTATTTATTGAAATTTTTATCATTTTCTTTTACTTCCTGCAAGACTAAAAAGGCGATCCACGGGGGGGAGGGGGTGGGTGGGATTTGAAGAAAAAAAATTCTGTGACGCACGAAGCTTGGTGCGCCACAGAATGTCACCTTTCTGTGGCGCACCTGGCAGGTGCGCCACAGAATGTCAACTTTCTGCGCCACAGAATTGATTTTTTCAAATTTTAACCCGCCCCCAGATAACTTTATGTGGCGCACCTGGCCATGTGCGCCACAGAAATGTGACTTTCTGTGGCGCACCAGGGTTTGTGCGCCATAGAAATGTGACTTTCTGTGGCGCACCAGGCTTGGTGCGCCACAGAATGTCTAATTTCTGTGGCGCATGAGGTTTAGTGCGCCACAGAAATGTGACTTTCTGTGGCGCACCAATTAAGGGTGTGCCACAAAAAATAATTCTGTGGCGCACCAATTAAGGATGCGCCACAGAATGCCAACCTCACTATATGGGTTTTCCTAGTAGTGATGCATGCATCAATGACTGCATCCTCTACCGCGGTGAGCACGAGAATTTGAATGCATGCCCGATATGCGATGCATTGCGGTATAAGATCAGGCGAGATGACCCAGGTGATGTTGAGGGCGAGCCGAGCCCCAGGAAGAGGGTTCCTGCCAAGGTGATGTGGTATGCTCCTATAATACCACGGTTGAAACGTTTGTTCCGAAACAAAGAGCATGCCAAGTTGTTGCGATGGCACAAAGAAGACCGTAAGAAAGACGAGATGCTGAGACACCCCGCTGATGGGTCGCAGTGGAGAAACATCGACAGTGAGTTCAAAGATTTTGTAGCTGACGCAAGGAACTTAAGTTTTGGTCTAAGTACAGATGGATTGAATCCGTTTGGTGAGCATAGCAGCAGTCATAGCACCTGGTCCGTGACTCTATGTATCTATAACCTTCCTCCTTGGTTGTGCATGAAGCAAAAGTTTATTATGATGACAGTGCTTATCCAAGGCCCGAAGCAACCTGGCAATGACATTGATGTGTATCTGAGGCCATTAGTTGACAAATTTTTACAGTTGTGGCGTGAAGAAGGTGTACGTGTGTGGGATGAGTACAAACAGGAGGAATTTGACCTACGAGCGTTGTTGTTTGTAACCATCAATGATTGGTCTGCTCTTAGTAACATTTCGGGACAGTCAAACAAGGGATACAATGCATGCACGCACTGTTTAGGTAGACTGACAGTATATATTTAGGTAACAAGAATGTGTACCTGGGGCATCGTCGATTTCTTACAAGACAGCATCCCGTAAGAAAGAAAGGCAAGCATTTCAAAGGTGAGGCAGACAACCGAACGAAGCCTACCGTACCTACTGGTGATGTTATATATGACATGGTCAAGGATTTAAAAGTAATCTTTGGAAAGGGTCCTGGCGGACAATCTGTTCCGAATGATGCTGACAAACGCGTACCCATGTGGAAAAGAAATCTATATTTTGGGACCTACCCTATTAGAAATTGCTAGAGGTTCGCTCTGCAATCGACATGATGCACGTGACGAAAAATCTTTGCGTAAACCTGCTAAACTTCTTAGTCGTGTATGAGAAGACGAAAGATACAGCGGATGCACGGCAGGACCAGCAACGTATACACGAAGGAGACAACGTGAATCCAGAGAAGTATCAAGGTACTGCCAGCTACGCTCTTACCAAAAAGAGAAGGAGATCTTTTTTTCAAGTCCTGAGCAGTATTAAGGTCCCGTCTGGCTACTCGTCGAATATAAAGGGAATAATAAACATGGCAGAGAAAAAGTTCCAAAACCTAAAGTCTCATGACTGCCACGTGATTATGACACAATTACTTCCGGTTGCATTGAGGGGGCTTCTACCGGAAAACGTTCGAGTACCCATTGTGAAGCTATGTGTATTCCTCAATGCAATTTCTCAGAAGGTAATCGATCCAACAACTCTACCAAGTTTACGGAAGGATATGGTCCAATGTCTTGTCAGTTTCGACTTGGTGTTTCCACCATCCTTCTTCAATATTATGACGCACCTCATAGTTCACCTAGTCCAAGAGATTTCCATTCTCGGTCCTGTATTTCTATACAACATGTTCCCCTTTGAGAGGTTCATGGTAGTCTTAAAGAAATACGTCTGTAACCGTGCTAGGCCATAAGGAAGCATGTCCAAGGGCTATGGAACAGAGGAGGTCATTGAGTTTTGTGTTGACTTTATTCCTGATCTTAAGCCGATCGGTGTTACTCAATCGCGCCATGAGGGGAGACTGCGTGGAAAAGGCACGCTAGGAAAGAAAGCAACAAGTATGGACGGGTATTCTTTCACTCGAGCACACTACACAGTTCTACAAAATTCCAGATTGGTGGCTCCGTATATCGTGAAACACATGGATATTTTATGCTCTAAATACCCGGAGCAGACCGATTTCTGGATTAAAGGAAAACACGAAGACACTTTCGGCAGCTGGTTGCGTACACATCTCATTAATAGCACCACTGTTGTAGAAGAGCTATACTTGTTGGCCAAGTCACCATCTTCGACTATATTGACTTTCCAAGGGTACGAGATAAATGGGAATACATTTTACACGGACACCCAAGACAAAAAGAGCACTAACCAAAACAGTGGTGTCCGCTTTGATGCAACAAACGACAATGGGACAAAGGACACATATTATGGTTGCATACAGCAGATATGAGAACTTGACTATGGACCTTATTTTAAGATCCCTTTGTTTCAGTACAAATGGGTCAACCTGTCAGGCGGGGTAGAGATAGACCCGCAGTACGGAATGACTACAGTGGATCTCAAAAATCTTGGGTACCACACCGAGCCATTCGTCCTAGTCAATGATGTGGCTCAGGTTTTCTATGTGAAGGACATGTCTTCCAGACAGAAAAAAAGAAAAGATAAGCAAGCTGATACATCATACGATGAGCCAAAGCGCCATATAGTTCTTTCAGGGAAAAGAAACATCGTGGGAGTGGAGGAGAAGACAGACATGTCAGAAGATTACAATAAGTTTCATGAAATTCCGCCCTTCAAAGTGAAAGCAGACCCAAGCATCCCGTTAAATGATGAGGATTCTCCATGGTTACGGCGCAATCAGAAGAAATGATCGACATACGCGAAGAAAACAAAATTTATACCCCAAAAATAGATAGGGGGATGTTGTTGTTGATGTGTAATAATATATTAAACCTTTTAGGTAACTGTTGTTGGTGATGTGTGTTAGTTTGCTCTGAGATTTTCAAAAAAGTCATTCTAAGGTACACAAGTATTAAACAAAAAGAAACTAGAGCAAAAAAATAGAAAATGAAATACATATAAAAGATATGATTTTTACAAATATATAGATATGATTTTTACAAATATAGACAATTAAATTAAATAGATATAAAAGAAAAAGAAACTAGAGCAAAAAAATAGATATAAAGAGCAAAAAAAAATAGAGCAAAAAAATAGATATAAAGAAAAACAGAAAACAAAAGAAACATAAAACAGGAAAAATCAAAAAGAAAAAGAATGAGAAAAGACCATTAGTACCGGTTGGTGATACCAACCGGTACTAAAGGGGTGGGATTCGCGCGCGAAATTGTGCCGTGGCCCAAAAGACCTTTAGCACCGGTTGGTAACACCAACCGGTACTAAAGACCCCCTTTAGTACCGGTTGGTGTTACCAACCGGTGCTAAAGTCCTTTTTTTTAGCAGTTTTGACAGGGAACCGCCCCCAAATCGGCCACACTTGCAAATTTTCCCCGACGACGCCGTGCTGCCACTCCGCCGCCCCGACGCCACGCCGTCGTCGCTGACGCCACGCGCGCCCCTCCGACGCCACGCCGTCGTCGCCTCCTCCCCGTCCGGCCGCCTCTCGAGCTCCACGCCGCGTACGCCTCCGCACCGACGCTTCCGCCTCCGACGCCTCCGCCACCGACGCCGCCGCCACCGCGCCACCGACGCCTCCGCCACCGTCGCGTCCGCCTCCGCGCCACCAACGCCTCTGGCCGCCACCGCCACCGTCCGGCCGGGTCTCCTCCGCCACCACCGCCGCCGGCCCAAGCAAGGTGAGAATTTTTTTGTCTTCTTATTTTTCTCCATTTGTTGCATTAGCTATAAAAATTAGATTGCAAATTAGCTATAAAAATTAGATTAGCTATAAATTGGTTGCTATATTAGCTATAAAATTAAGTTAGCAAATTAGCTATAAAAATTGTTAGCAAATTAGCTATAAAAATTAAGTTAGCAAATTAGATATTAGCTATAAATTTAAGTTAGCAAATTAGCTATATTAGCTATAAAAATTGAGATAAGTTAGAAATTGAGATAAGTTAGCAAATTTTAGGAAATGTAGAAAATTGAGATAAGTTATTTAAATTTTCTTGCTACTTAAAATTGCTATTAGCTATTAGCTATGAATTTTGAAATTGCTATTAGCTATGAATTTTAAATTGCTATTAGCTATTATTTTAGACATTGCTATATTGGAAATTGTAGGATATTGTTCATTGCATTGTATCAATTTTTGTGTAAGAAATTTAAATTTGCTAAGTACTTTGTAAATTGCAGTGACATTGAGCTATGGAGGACGACGCCCCCTTCATCCGAGACGAGGAGAAGGAAGAGCGAATGGCAGCAATTATTTTTGAGAAGACCCTTGGAGTAAATACCGATGGAGAAGATTCCGATGAAGATTCCGATGGAGAAGATTTCAGCGCAAAATGTTTGAACGACTCCGGTGAGGGACTTGAGCTAGAAGAAATAAGAGACGACGACGAAGTGCCCTTAGCAAACTCCGGCGAGGTATATATATATTAAGTCTTGTTGATCACTGGATGCATTAATTGATTTATATTGCACTTATTAACGAATCATTTCTCTTTTAGCCCTCCGGATCTAAGCCTCCAAGTTCGCCAAAGACGCAACGAGGCCCGAACCAAAGGATAAAGCTTCCAGATGGTGCAAAGTTGTCGATCGACGAAGTTGCTGCTGATGGCAAACCGACGAAACCCGAAGACACCTCCCGTAGATATGTAGTTCAATGCGGAGTTCTTGTTAGGGACATGATCCCGATCACCATTGCAGAATGGAATAAGCCGGTTAAAGCCAACATTGGAGCAAGTTATGTCGACAAAAGAGCTAAAGATTTGCTTTGGGACACGCTCTTGGAATCTTTCAGCCTACCGGTAGGTCTCGAAGAGAAGAAGAAGGACAAAGTCAAGCAGTGGACTCTTAAGAAGATGGCCACACAATTCAACAACTGGAAGAAAACATTGTGGAGAAAATATGGGAAGAAAACTCCAGAATTCACTGGACATCTTGAGAAGATAAAAGATGTGTGGACCGAATTTGTGGCGTATAAGAAATCGGACGTCGCTGTGGCCCGATCGGCCAAAAATAAGTTGAATGCTAAGAAGAAGAAATATTTCCATACTTTGGGGTCAGGTGGCTACAAGACTGCCGTGCCTAAGTGGGAATCCTTTGAAAACGACCTGCGTAAAAAAGGGATCACTCCACAGACAGATGACTGGCCCGAGAGGTCCAAGTTATGGTTGTTCGCGCATGGGGCAGGGTTGGACCCAGACACAGGGCTGATTGTTGCAAAGGGGAAATGGAAGAAAAGAATTACAAGGGTCGTAAAAAAACTAGAGGACGCAATAGAGAAAGTCAAAAAGGGAGAATTTGTTCCCGATAGAGAGGACGACGAGCTGACACTCGCCCTCGGGAATCCTGAACACGACGGACGATGTCGAGGCAGAGGAGCCGACGTTAATAAGTATCAAGGATTTCCGGCGGACGTTGCAACTTATAGAAAGCGTTTCAGAAATAAGAAGAAGGAGTTGGACCGGTTCACGGCATTAGAACAGCAGGTGAAGGGGTTCCAGGAGCAACTGAACGCACTTACCCAGACAAGGGAATCTCAGCAGCTGGTGGTACAAGATCCTGCAGTCGATGCCGCCCCATCTCAGCGGAAAAGCAGCGTGGGTTCCACGCAGCTAGAAGATCCTGCAGTCGAACCGCCGGCGGCTCACTACCCCGTGGATGATATCACGGAGAAGACAAATTGTGTGCTACACATGCCGATGAAGAACATTAGTTTTCCGGTGGCGGATGGGTATGCTTTACCAAATCAACCTGGAGCAATCTTCCATTTTGCTCCGATTCCAGCTGGCTATGCTCGTGTCGGGGTGAAAACAGTTATGCCCGGATTCCATTCAATGGATCTTGACATTCCTGGATGTGACGACGAGAAGACACTGGGAGAAGTCGAGTTTGGTATCGTTCTATGGAATAAGAAATACATCATGTTTCCAGACGCGGCGCCAAGGCCACCGACTCCTCCGAGTAGAAATCCACCACCTCAAAGTCCACCCGACCTCCCCGACGATTGGGAGCCCGCCGCGAGTCCATCGCCCGTGCCGTCCCGTCAGCCGACTGATGCGCCCAGTAGTAATTTGCCAAAGCGGAAGCTGTTCACGTCGACTAGTACTATGCTCAGGAAAGACAGGTCCCCTGTCAAGAAACGTGCACGTGCAAACATACCCGAGAAAGTCAAGAGTCCTGAGAAGAAGTTAGCTTGCGAGATGACTTTAGAGGAAATAACTACTAGCTTGCAAGAAGAGTCAAGAGCCTTTTTTGAACAGAAAAAACAGGAAAAACTGCAGGCACAACTGCACCCCGTAAAGGAATTTCTGAAGACTATACCAATGGACAAAAAAGATTACACCGTTGACTGCTTATATGACCCTCCACCGAAGCCCCTTTCAGACTATGAGCGCATTATTAACAAGCAACATAGCGCACAGATGAGCGCACAGACGGAGGAAGAAAAGAAATGCGGGAAACAAGTTGCTCAGCTCGGAGAACAAGAAGTACAATCGATCGCCCCGCTCATCGTGCCTTCTGATAAGGCGGCTCAGCAAATGCACGAGGAGACAAGTTACGACGTTGCTCCGCTAGCATATAAATATGTTCATGGGCAGCCTCTGGTCATGGATCCGAAAGCTCTAACAACACAGTTATGGAATTTGCATAACTGGTACATGGCCGCTGCAAAAGAAGGGAAAATCTATTTCCTGGCGAGAGTTCAGGAACAACACTACTTCCGAGAATATGCTGTGCAGGTTGAGTTCGAAGAACTTTTTCAGATGTACAATCAACGTGCCCTCGACAAAGCTATCATCAGCTGCTATTGTCTGTAAGTAATTTATTTGTGTAATTTAATTCTTTAGTTAAGCTCTCGTTCATTGCCTGTAATTATCCTCACGACATTCTTTTGTATGCTATTAATTATGCAGAATGAAGATTCGTGAATGCAGAGTGGGAGGAATCTGGGACATTGGGTTCATTGACCCGGATAAAATTCATGAAGTCACCGTAGAACAATGTGCCGAGGCCACAGAGGATGTTTTGCTAACGTTTTTAAAGCGACAAAGTACCAAAAAAGAAATACTTTTTCCTTACAACTTCAAGTGAGTGTTACTGTCTTGTACACATTCTATATTTTGCTTTTCCGATATTAAGTGTAATTGATGAGTTATGAATAACCGCGTATATAAACGTGTCCAGGTTCCACTTCATTCTGATGATCATTAAAATCGAGTTGGAGAAGTTGAAGTCTGGGACTCATTAAGGAGAGAATCTGAGGACTACAAAAGCGTGCGTGTAATGCTCAAGAGGTAATTTCAATCGCACTATATCGGCCTCTTTCGTTCATTTCCTGATATATCGGTCAAATAACTCCTCAATTCATTTTCTTTGCGGGCAGGGGTTGGAGAAAGTTCAGAGAGGAAGAACCCGGTGAGTGGAAAGAAAAGCTGGAGTTTAAGGCTAACTTGGTAAGTAGTACTTCACGTTTCAATACCATTATCAATCTCTTGATTATTATTTGATTGAATTCTATTCTCGTATAGTGGTGCCTAAAACAACCATCTGGGACGAATTTATGTGGATACTACGTTTGCGAGTACATTCGCATGATGGTCAACGAGAGAGATAATACTCGAAAAACTAGAGAGGTACGTAAACATCATTCACAACTTTATTTTGCTACCATCAATTGTGTTAGTTTCCTTCATATAATTGATTTGATCTCCTTCTTTCAAATTAAGATGGCAAAAAAGCGGAACCAGCTCCTACCAGAAAACCGCGTAAAAGCAATTGCGGAGGAATTGGCGGGATTTTTCCTTACGGAGGTCATACCTGAATCCGGAGAATTCCACTTTATCGACAAGTAGCCTCCCTCCATGTACTAGGAGTGATCTCCATATGTAATTAATTATGAGTACTTTATATGTGTACATATATATACCAAGTTGTATGTGTGCTATGTGATCTTCACGTGTGCGAAAAACTTTTTTTTGTGCATCGACGTGATCTCCTCCGAAACCCTAAACCCTGAAAAATAAACGAAAATAAAAAAAACAGAAACCCTAAACCCTGAAAAATAAACGAAAAGAAAAAAGCAGAAACCTTTAGTACCGGTTCGTAATACGAACCGGTACTAAAGGTCCTCCATCTGCGCGCTCTGCTCTATCCACGTGGAGGCCTTTAGCACCGGTTTGTAAGCAACCGGTACTAAAGGGGGTACCCTTTAGTGCCGATTTATTAGCACCGGTTGCTCAACCGGTGCTAAAGGCCCTACAGAACCGGTTTTGTTGCCCCTTTTTCTACTAGTGTATATATCCTCAGCTTTAACAGTAGTGTATGTATTCACGTGTTGGGTATTTTCAAGTTTGCATGTATTAACTTTTTGGGTATACAATATTTTACGTAGTAGATATAGAGCAATTTTTGTGACAGACTATATACCACGTTTTTTTTTTGTAGTATACCACATCTTTGTGACGGAGCATATACGACATTTTTTGGGACGGAGTATATGCGACATATTTTGGTGTATACCACATTTTACACGATGGAGTATATACCATATTTCCGTGAAGGAATATATACAAAAAAAGGATATGTACACCAAGTTCAGCGAGGGAGTATATACCATACTTTCTTTAGGGTGACGACAGGGGTATATACCACTTTTTCATGAGGGTATACACCACTTTTTTCTGGTGGGTATATACCACATTTTATACGATGGAGTATATACCATATTTTCGTGAAGGAGTATATACAAAAAATAATAATGGGATATGTACACCAAGTTCATCGAGGGAGTATATACCATACTTTCTTTAGGGTGACGACAGGGGTATATACCACTTTTTCATGAGGGTATACACCACTTTTTTCTGGTGGGTATATACCACTTTTTCATGAGGGTGACAACAGGGGTATATACCACTTTTTTGTGAGTATATACCTTATAGTTTAAAGTAGTATATATCTTTTTTCTCAAGGGGAATATACCTTACTTTCAAACTAGTATTTTTTTCCTTCTCAAATTGTGGTATATACATACCTATGTCCCGATGAGGTATGTTATTCTAAAGCAGAAGTACTAGAAGATACCCCGCGCGTTGCAGCGGGTATCACTTTAAAAACTATATCGTGTAAATAAGATGATATAAAAGGTATGGCATATTAAATGAATATACGAAAATCAATTGGTCATAGTCGATATACTAAATTTATCATAGACATGAATTGCGTGTGTATTTTATATTGTTAATGTGAACTATTAGATGGTTGGAGAAATGTATGATGTGTATATTAATAAATATTAGTGGAAATGACATGGACAATTAATTGGCTAATAGCATGGATGATGTGGATAGCTTGCATGTTGAGATAGAAAAATAATAAATACACTTAGTGGGGTTTTACTTTATAAGAGGTATAGATACGTACTACATGACAAACATGGAGTATATCCATCTGAAATATGAGTATGCACAGAGAACAAAATGAGGAGTATATGCATCTATTCAGCTAGGTATATGCACCCTCGTTCCTCGATGTACATGCACGTCCTTCCCCCTGACAGCACGTTGTAGTAGATCGGAAGTACAGGAGCATGTTCATGCACGCCCTTCACCTTTTTTTTTTGCGAAGTGAGAATACAACAGCCGAGCATCTTACAGATAAACCCAGAAACAAAGGAAAATTACAAAGAGGTCCTTCTGAGCTCCGGCGTCTTCCTCGTCGGAACCTGCGGCCTTCTCCTCCATCTGACCTTGGACTGGGAGGAGCCCTCCGGCGAGCAGGAAGTCGACAGCACTCAGCACCCACAGAGCGCCTCCATCCCGCACCACGACCGACGCCAACTCGGCCACCATCATCCTCACGGAGATCTTCAAGATCCAGAGCCGCCATCACGAGCTCCGGCATGAGGGGAAGCGCGCCACAGCTCCGACGAGCGGCGAACGCGCAGCAGGCGGCGGATCTGCAAGGAAGCTCCACCGGAGCCCGAAAAACAGAGGGGTGGACCGCCGCCAACAAAACACCAACACCCGACCACGCCGCCACCACCACAGCGCCGCCGACACACCACCCACGCACACCTAGGCTATGTACAGCCGGGATCCGTCGATTCCCCGGCCTCCCGCCGCCGGAGCGGCGGCCGGAGGCGGGGAATCGGTCGAATCGCCGGCGGCGAGCTTGGTTGCACGGGTTCGTGTGAAGACCCGAGAGGAACCTCACAATCGTCGATCGAAAAGCTGGGGAATCAGAGAACTCGAACCAGAGAAAGGGGATGAGAAGCAGAGACATGATGAGAGGTTCAGAGTAATTCTATTTCAATCATAATCAGTTCCACGGATACAGCTGGTTATATACCCAGCACACACGCACACAGCATGGTCACCCACCGACAGGTGGGGCCGGTACAACTCACGCCAACTCACCCAACTGACCTAGTCCACGATTACCTCAGCCTGGATCCACCGTGTCGGTCACCTCTGTTAGAGTAGCAGACGGGGACACGACACTTTCCCCCCCACGAGACTGAGCTTCACCCCAAATTGCAGCCCCAGGAAAACGTTGTCGCAGCACATAGTAGTCTTCCCATGTTGCACACTCAGGACCCAGCGATGACCAACGAACCCTGATCTGAGGTATAGCAGAATTCCCTTTCTTTACCATACGGCGCTCCAGAATATTTTCAGGAACAAATTCCCCCGAGGACAAATCAATAGTAACTGGAAGATCAGAGAAAACTGGAGCATAACTAGCAGTAAAAGGCTTCAGCTGAGAAATGTGAAAAACATTATGGATTTTACTCTCTGGTGGTAGCTTCAACCGATATGCAGCAATGCCAACTCGAGTCAATACTTCATAAGGTCCATAGAATTTCAGCGCCATTTTTGCCGATGGTCGTTGCACAACAGATGACTGAACATGTGGTTGCAGTTTGAGAAGAACCTGATCTCCCACTTGAAACTGACGATACACCCGATGCTTGTCTGCTTGATTTTTCATACGGGTTTGAGCTCTTAGCAAATGATCACGGAGAAGGTCAAAATGAGCCTGCCTTTCCTCAGCCATAGCTGCGACATCCATGCCCTCAGCTTCACCCACATTCGGTAGTGCCCCAAAATTTGGTTCCACTCCATATAAAGCCTTGAAGGGAGAACAACCCAAGGATGTATGAAAGGAGGAGTTATACCAGAATTCTGCCATGGATAACCACTTACGCCAAAGCTTGGGACTGTCATGAGTCGAGCATCTCAAGTACTGCTCCAAACACTGGTTCACTCGCTCCGATTGCCCATCAGTCTGAGGGTGGTAAGCAGTGGAGTAACATAATTTAGTACCAATTGCTTTGAACAACTGTCGCCAGAATTTACTAGTGAACACTCGATCACGATCCGAAACAATGGTTGCAGGTACACCATGCAACTTCACCACATTATCCAGAAAAGCATTTGCAACCTGAAGAGCTGTATAAGGATGACGAAGAGGAATAAAGTGATTGTATTTAGTCAGGCGATCCACCACTACCAAGATGACCTCATAACCCTCAGATTTTGGGAGACCATCAATGAAATCCATGGTAACATCTGACCAAGGACGAGTAGGAATGGGTAATGGTTGAAGAAGACCAGCTGGAGAAGTATTTTCATGTTTAGCCTGTTGGCACACTAAACATTGTTTCACCCATTCATCCACTTGTTGTTTCATACCAGACCAGGAGTACTGTTGTTTCACACGCTGGTATGTAGCGCGAAAGCCCGAGTGACCACCCACCGCACTAGAATGCATTGCACTAATCAACTTGGTTTGTAGGGCAGAGTTGTTACCTATCCACAAACGTCCCTTGTATTTTATCAAACCATGCTCCAGGGAATAACCTTTCTCATCAGGACTTGCAATAGCTAACTGAGCCAGTAAGGTTTGAGCATGAGCATCAGTGGTGTAAGAATTTTGTACTTCCTGAACCCAAGCCGGTTGACAAGAAGACAACGAGACTGTCATGAGATGAGCTACTCGAGACAGAGCATCCGCAGCACCATTTTCAGATCCCTTTTTGTATTTGATCTGGAACTGGAGTCCCACCATTTTAGCCATTGCTTTACGCTGCAAATCAGTGGTCAAATATTGTTCCTGCAGATTCACTAGACTCTTGTGATCTGTCAGAATAGTGAAAGGTCCTCGTTGCAAGTACTGACACCATTTATCCACGGCCATCATGACAGCAATGAATTCCTTTTCGTATGTCGATAACCTCTTGTTATTCACACCCAGTGCTTTGCTCAGGAATGCAATAGGGTGTCCATTCTGAGATAGAACAGCTCCCACACCCGTGTCACAGGCATCTGTTTCCACCGTGAAGGGCTTGGTGTAATCGGGCAGAGCCAAAACTGGGGTTGATATCATAGCCTGTTTGAGTTTGGCCAAAGCATCATCAGCCTCCTTAGTCCAACAGAATCCTTTCTTGGTAAGCAAGGATGTGAGTGGTTTGGCTATCAACCCATAGTTGGCCACAAATTTCCGATAGTACCCCGTGTACCCCAGGATGCCACGCAACTCAGTGACATTAGTTGGTGTAGGCCATTTCACCATAGCTTGAATTTTTTCCTCATCTGTGGCCACTCCGTTACTAGAAATGATGTGGCCCAAATATGATATACTTTCCTGAGCAAAAGAACACTTGGACATTTTAGCAAATAACTGATGCTGTCGTAGTGTATGCAACACTAGACGTAGATGCTTCAGATGATCTTCCCAATTCTTGCTATAGATCAAAATGTCATCGAGGAACACAATCACGAATTTGCGAATCTGTTCAGTGAAGATAGAGTTCATTAGACACTGAAAGGTAGCCGGGGCGTTGGTCAAGCCAAAAGGCATCACACGAAACTGAAAATGACCAAAGTGTGTTTTGAACGCCGTTTTTTCCTCATCCTCTTCACGCATGCGTATCTGATGATACCCGGCTCGCAGATCAAGTTTGGAGAAAAATTTAGCGCCAGCTAGTTCATCCAGTAACTCATCCACCACAGGCAGGGGAAATTTGTTTTTGATTGTGTTGGTGTTGAGACGGCGGTAATCAACACAAAACCGCCATTCGCCATCTTTCTTCTTGACCAACAGTACTGGTGAGGCATAAGGACTCATGCTAGGAGTTACCACACCTGACTTGATCATTTCAGCAACTTGACGCTCGATTTCATCCTTCTGAAAAGGTGAATAGCGGTATGGCCTACAGTTAATTGGTGGAGCATCTTTCTCCAGTGTAATTGCATGATCATACACACGATGGGGAGGCAGTGTGCTTGGTACAGCGAATACATCTTGGAATTCAGTCAACAAGTCAGTTAACTCCCCTGGCAACACTGTATCGGAACCAGTTTTTGTATCAACAACAGAGAAATCCAGGACAGCTAGGGCCCAAATATCATTTCCAGCATAAGCTTTGCGAAGCTGCTCAACACTGATAGCCTGCAAAACAGCAGTAGTTGCCGGACCAGACTGAATTCCCTTCAATAATGCTGCAGCTCCCTTATGAGGTATGCTCATTGTTTTGTTAATCCAATCAACCGTCATTGGACTGTGTTGCTGTAACCAATCCATGCCCAACACTGCGTCATAGCCACCCAACTCCAGTACTCGCATATCTGACACAAACGTATAGCCTTGTGACAGCCATTCCAGCTGAGACACTTGTGTATCACAAATCATCATGCTACCATCAGCTAGTTTCACTTGAGCTGCTGGAGCAGGTATGACAGTACATTTAGTCAGCCTTGCAAACTCCTTGTTAATGAAACTATGGCTACTACCAGAATCAATCAACATCACCATGTTCTGGTTTCCCACCTTAGCCTGAATACGAATAGTTTCAGGTGCTTCTCCTCCCGAGACGGCTTGCAAGGATAAATGACAACACTGCACATCCGCAGGGCCTGGTGGAGGTTCAGCTAGCAACTCGAGTGCTTGAACTGTATCCTCTGTGAAAATTTCCCCACATTCACCTAATTGAATAGTGAGCAGTTGCAATGGTTTCTTACACTGATGTTCCTTGCTGAATTTATCCCCGCAACGGAAACACAAGCCGTTTGCTCGACGGAAATCGCGAAGTTGACGTTCCCGTGCATAATCATCAGTGCCAGTCCTTTTGTTAGCCGTGACTGTTGCAGCCACTACCCCATTGCCCCCAGCAGTACTAGTGACAGGTCTCACAGAGCCAAATGTTCTCTGTTTAGGTCGATGCAACTCCAATTCCTCTTCCTGAATTCTTGCTAAGGACACTGCTCTAGTCACACTACTGGGTGATTGCAATCGAACTGCCGTACGCAATTCATCCTTGAGACCCAACACGAACTGGGATACAAAAAATTTGGTGTTCAGTGTTGGATCCAGAGATAACAACTGATACATTGTGGCCTCAAAAAGCACCCTATACTCAGCAACAGTTCCATTCTGCTTCAACTGCAATAATTTGGACATCTGCATGTCATATTCATCCTGCCCAAACTCTGAAGCTATTGCGGTGCATAACTGTGCCCAATTCGTTACCACATGTGTGCGCTTGTATGCTTGCCACCAGAGTGCAGCATGCCCAGTCAAGTATAGTGACGCCACAGATAACCACTGGGAGGAATGAACTGAATACATCTCGAAGTATGGCAGAGATCGAACCACATGTGTGGGTTTGAGCCATCGAACCTGGGAAAATCATGCTTCGGAGGTTTGTTGAAAAATTCCCTCGGTGACGACGGAGCCGTGTGAAACTCCCGTCGATTCTCGCCGAGATGCGCCCGATCCAAGTGCTCCACCCCACGATTCGGCGCACCCACCACTGGAGTATTCATGAGTGGCGCGCCGTTGTTCGTCAGACGAGCCGGTTCGGTGATGGAGGAGCCCCCTCCGTGCTGCTCCCCATCCGGTTCAAGTGGTATCGCGGCCCGCTGCTTCTCTGAACGCGTGAGTTCCACCTGCTTCAAGCGGACCTCATCCACGCTCTCCTGCGTCATCACTAACTGCTTCCCGATGTTTGCGACGTCCGCCGCCATGGACTCGAAACGAGTGAGCAACTCTGTGAGACGGGTCTGGATCTGCTCGGTGTTCTCGCCCATCGCACCGAGGATTTGACGGGTAGCGGCCGAAGGTTTAGACGGCGCCGTTGCAGCTCTCTCTAATCCGATCTAACCCTGCGCAGGATTTTGCGCCGCTCAACCGAGGTCGAACAACACCTTTCCTATATTATAATATATATATATAGATATAGATATAGATATAGATAGATAAAGGTCTATTGTCGCAGCCAGGAAGAAAAAGTTAAGAGCCCAACTCAATAGGTTTCTTTCAGAAGTTTCAGCCCATATACATAGCGCACGTGTAACGAGGAATCTCTTCCCACTGTCTTGCCAAGCCCGGCGGCCCGCACCCCAGTAACCCGCCGCCGCCGCCCCTCCTCGCCGTCGTTCGATCGACTCGCCGCCATGGCCCCCGCAAAGTGGTACAGTACCCTCGCCTCTCTCTTCCCCTCAGTTCCCACGGCGCCAGCTCACCCCACGTTTCCGCTGCGCAGGCTGATGCACTGGCACCCGAACCCTGGAGCGACGCTCAACAGCCAGATCCTGGCGGAGGCTTGCGGCTGCGCGGAGTCCCTTGGCGGCACCAAGGACGGCCGCTGGAAGACCGCCATCTTCTTCTACCGCCCGATAGCGAGGGAGACATCCGCGAGCGGGGCGCAGCAGCAGCAGCAGGCCCCCGACGTGCCCCGCGACCTCCTCGGCGTCGCCCTCCACGAGCGGCCCGGCCTCTACTTCTCCATCCTCCGGGCACAGCACCTCGTCCTGCAGGCTGATGCCGCATTCCCCCAGGTCATGGAGAAGCTCCAGTCCTACAAGGCCCACGTCACCCTCAACTTCGAGGTGATTTCCCGACCCTTCCACTTTCGACTAAATTCTTGAATTTCACGTAGCAAGTTTCATCTCCTATTTTATTTATATTGTGCTTATGCTATTATACTGTGCTTGTTGCATTTCATCATATTGAAAGTTCAGTCTATTCACACGCTAATTATTTATCGGTTCCCATCTATAGGGATTTCAGTATCAACTGGGTGATTTTTGCTTGAGGATAGGAAAATGTGTTCCTAACAATTCTGAAACACTCAGAGGAATCATGATGGAGGTACTCTTATTGATCTTTTTTCCCCGTTTTCTTTTCTACTCATACCCTGCTGGCCTTAATCGTATGATTGACTAGTTGATTATCTGACTTCTCTTGGTAAAAAATGAGAGTCAGACCAAATGGAGTGAAACTATTGTGTATTTTAGGTTCATGTACTATTAGTGGAAGTTTGGGAGTTTTGATGCTTAGATTTTCAAATGATTTCTAGATTTATATAGGTCCAAGTAGTCTGGAATTTCCTCTATTGATAAGTAAAAATATATGACCTGCTTCTTTTTAGTACTTTATTGCGAGTCAAATACAATTTAACTATGTTGAGCTTGTTGAACTTTAGCAGATGCAGATGGTTTTCTTTGATCACCTGCATGATTTAATTTTAGAACACCTTCTGAGTTTGAATTTTTTCAGGCTGTTGACATCCTTTTTGTCAATAGCTTAAATGCCATCTCGTTATCTGGACATATGTAAATATGTGTTATGGTCTACACCTTTGTTTGTGTAATTAGCTGAAATTCTTAATTGGAGGAAGTAAAAACTAGATGAAATCTAATATGTATGTTGTATTGACCTGTCTGTAACTGTTCCGTTTGTGAACCATCAGTGCTTTCCGTTTGCCACTGTTACTCAAGTTAGCGGGGAAAAGAATAGCGGTAATAAAATTTTGTGATCTCTCCAATATTTCTGGGAACAAGGAATTTTGGCATATTCGAAATTTTCTAATCTGATACTTTGACCAGGAAAAAAATGCTTTGCCTTTTTTTGTGCACCATAACGTGCAAATTTCCCACCAAAGCACAAAGAAATCCAGTATATTGTGGGTACTTCTAATATCCTCTAATTTTAGTTTCAAAATGTTCTACTGGTTCATACAAATTTGAGAACCCACAAAGAAATCTAGTTTTGAGGTTTTTTTGTCTGAGATCATTCCCATGCCTGCGATGCTGACATTAACTTTATTGTTGCTTTTGATGCAGGTAGAGTATTATCCCCTATCTTCCGTTGAGAAGTCCAGGGCAATCATGATGGACTTCTTTGACATATGGCAGGAAACACTCGCAAAGAAGTCGCTCCCTGGTCGTTTCATCCATGTAGAGTCTAATTTTGCAGAGTGGGGTCTTTCGGATCACTATTCTTGCCAGCACACCGCAGCTCAGTATGCTATCTGCTTGCAACAACTTAGGTCAGCTGTGAGGGGTTAAGTTCTGTAGGTGAAAGTTTCAGAATATCATGATGTTTAACCTGTTGACATGATCCTGATAACATCAGCATATGGCAGTAGGTGTATCTTACGTGATGGAATTTAATCGATCTGTACGTCTAAGTTACCCCTTCCCCTACCAGATTTGTGATGTTGACCTTATTTGCTTGCAAGGAATGTCAAGTGGTAATGGTCATTTGAGCAACTGAGTGGTTGTGACCTGTGTTCTCATGAACTCTGTGTATGAATTGTAATATGAACATATATGGATAGCTTGCCTATTTTAGATCAGGTCAAGATATCAGCCTACTTGAAGGGAAGTCTATGGCCCATATACACCCTTTCGTGATTATGTATTACAAAGATTCTCAAAAAAATCATGCTTCTACAAATTGTTAATTTAGGTTTACTAGCTAAGTGTCCGCTCGTTGCTGTGGATCTATCTCCCTGCCCGAGCACTGTGTTGCAATGGAATAAACAGCTATGCATAGAAATATTTATTGTAAGGGGCAATCTATTTCATATATCATGTGTCGTGCATCACATAAGTTGGTTCTCACGATGTTGTCTTGGTGTTTTTCACTCAAACGAGAACACGGAATTCAGTTGATGTGCTGCAACCTTGCATAGACAGCTTATGTATGCAGATTACACACATCAATTAAACACCCATTTCTTTTAGTGAAGCTAATTCTTGCGTGTACGTACTCATGATCAAAGGTTAGTTTCAACAGTGCTAATAACAATTAGAAGATTTAAAGATCAATGATAAAAACTCTAGGTTAACATAGTACCTACTACCTCGAAATGTAACATGTTTTGGTAGCCAGTTTAGCCTGCCAAACGAACAGATATAGTAATAGATACTAGTTGTGTGCCCGTGCGTTGGCGGCAAGGTTCCTTGCTCGGCTGGTTGCGCTGCTACTATCCGGGCCTGAGCCTCCATGTGTGACCTGACGGCAGTGACGTACTCCAAGCGAAAGCTTTGCATCGAATGGTTCGGTGCCGATTACGGCGGTGCCTTAAGCATCGTGGTCCTTCTTGAAGGCGTCATTGTGGAGCTACGTCCCTCCTGTCGCAAGTTTCAAGTGATTCCGGGTGAAAAACCAAGCTCTTTGAGCGGGCGATGGTGACATCTATGTCGCTACCTTCTTAAAGGTGCTCTTTGGAATCTTTGACCCTTGTGGTGGCAGGTTTGCGACAGCTGTGCGGTTGCTTTGCGGTCCAGGGCGGCGGATGCTGGAGTGGCGGCTCCGGACGGTGGATGTGCGGGCGGCGGCCTCGGATGGCCTTGCGGCGATGGCTCTATGGGGTTTGGTCGTGGCATAGCAAGGCATGGGTGGCGCCCTGGAGCTACGAGGGTACCGAGTTCGTCTGCCCGGCCCGGTCGACGCTATCAGAAGGTTGGTTGGGCTCCATGTCAGGGCGGTGGCCCCGGATCTTCTTGGTGCGGCGTCCTTTGTCTGCCGGTGATCTTCTTGTGTAGCATGGGCTACAAGGCGTGTAATCTGCGCGGCGTTGCGGCTCTTCCGAGCGGGGGACGCCGGATCGGCGGCTCTGGATTACGAATGCGTGTGTTTTGTGCGACAGTTGTCTGGCGTCGTGTGGATGGCGAGATCCCGTTGTTTGTACGGTTTTTCTGACCCGGTTCCCCCATAAACTCGGTCCCCTTGTATGGTTTCTGGGTCAGATTTTCTTTAAACTGGGTCATCGGTCATCTTGACCTGCTTCTTCTATTAATGATCATGACAGCTCTCCTGCATTTATTCGAAAAATAATGTGGCTCCCATTTTTTCTAATTGAGTCACGTCTAGCGATTTTATTAAAATGAGACCGGCAAGACAACAGAGGTCACGCCGAAAAACGACAACAAAACTGAAAACGACCTTTCGAACATCACCTAGTTTCCAGAACCTATCGTCTTACTCAAGCGCTCGCAGATCTCCAGATATCATAAATGTCATCGACAGAAGGCACGTTCACGGAGGCCTAAAATACACATACAACATATCCTCCAATACATATTCCAGATCTCAACTATCTTTCTTCATTTACACCTCGTCCTGATTTCGACTCAATTATGCTTCGCAATCGAAACTTCATCGTCTATCGTCCATTCCTCTCTCCGAACGCTGCCACCTTGCTCCGCTCCACCAGGTCTTCGAGAGAACGGAAAATATCGTTCTTCCTGTACCCATGTATATGGAGTTGAGGAATATTTTGGCGGTGCCAAGAATATAAAACAGGGATTGAAAGAACATCAATTAACAGTAAAAGGCTCCGTATAAGCTAGTGGTCGGACTCTGTCCAAATGCCAAGTAAAATAAGAAAAACATTTAGAGAATGTTGCTTAGTCCAAATACATCAGAGAAGCTAACCTCATAGATGGAGCTTCTTAAAGAGAGAGTATCCATATAGATAAAGGTAGCACATACACATGATTGTTCATTGTCGTATATATAATAAACAACCAAACCTCAAAATCAGGTCCATTATATACAAAATGCTTGATGACGAGCAAATTTGTTCATAGAACCTAACAAGCCATAGCACGAAATTTTCACTATGTGCACAACTAAATTCTTTGCCTGTAGCGTATAATAGAACCATTGCAGGCTCCATACATCCATCCATCTAGCATTAGTATGCCCAACAGGTTACATTTCAGTTATACTAGAAGAACGACACACCTCATGCAGATAATTTGACGGTTTCAAATAAAAAAAATGAAGATAATGTGCACATGAACCTGCCTATCTCCATGTCATGTGAAATTTGCAGTCCTGAGTGAACAAAGTCCATGCAGTTTCTTCTGCTTTATTTCTAGAGAAATATAGCCATGTTCTCTTTAGTTTCTGAGCGATGACGCTCGCTAGGCTAGCTCCCGCTCCCTTCCGCTCCCCCGCCGCTGGTGGCCACCTCGGCCACGGGCGCAGCCGACGCCCATCCGCAGACCATGACTGTCGCCCGCCGCACTCCGCCGCGGGGCCACACCGGCCTTGGCTCGCCTGCTGCACCCTCTCCGGCCACAAACGAGCGGCTCCACTTCTCAGCTCCACCCACCCCAGCCTCCAGCTTCAATGCTTCCCCTAGCTTTGCAGAGATGGCAGCTCGCCCACCTGCCTCGCCTTCAATGCCTGCACCGGCCTCGGCTAGCCCCGCCTCGGCGGCACACCAGCGCCCTATGGTCCGCAGCTTGATCGTGGTCCCTGACAAGCAGCGCCATGTTGAGGAGCAAGATCCGCTGGGATGGCAAGATGTGCTGCGCAAGCGTGGCCGCCGCCCATCCTCCCTACCGCCTTGGGAAGTAGCACTCAATGCCGGCCAGCGACCGCGGCAGAGCTCCCATGCTGCTGAGGCCTTCAAACGGGACCTCCGCGGCCGGTGCTATCGCTGCTTCAGCTCAGAGCATACAGTTCGCCACTGCACCAACGAAGCTCGTTGCATCCACTGCCTCGACCCAGGACACGCCGCTCGTGGTTGCCCCACCCGCCACCTGCCCCCAGTTCCACTCCCACCCCTGCCGGCTCGGTCATGCGCTCCTGCCAAGGCGCCGGTGCGCTCTCGCCTGATCTACCCACGAGGTCACCCCGACGCCACACGCCGCCCAGTCCACTCGCGCCTCCACTTCCCTGCTGCCGCCCCACCGCCGGCTGCCGCAGCCACTGCACCGACATCGTCGCCGCCACCGCCGCCCTCTCCGCACCAGGACCCCTTCCCCACCATGGCAGGCGAGCTTGGCTTCGTCCGGAGGTCCCTGCGCACCAGGGTGATCATGGAGCACACCGCGGAGATGGTGGAGGAGGAGATCAAGCTGCGCAGCTCCGCCCTCGTCTTCACGGTCTCCGGGAACCAGCCGCGCCTCGCGCCATGCCACATCCTCGAAGGCCTGCTGACAGACTTCCCCGACATCCCCTCCGACGCTGTTCAGATCTCCCTCAGACATCCGGGTACCTTCTTCGCGCGTTTCAGTGACAGCCGTTGGTTCGAGATGGTGGCCTCGCGTTCGGTGTTCCATTTTCGTGGGACTCCCATCCTCATCCGCAGGTGGTCGCGTCTCACCTTCGCCGTGTTCCGGAAGTACCGCTTCAACGTCCGCCTCTTCATCGAGCAGCTCGCACCCCAGGCCTGGTCCCTCGCGACCGTGGCGCGCGCGCTCCCTGGCTGCCTCATCCACACGGTGGCCGCCGAGACGCTGAACAAGGACGACCTATCCTACTTCGTCGTCGAGGCATGGGTGGACCGCCTGGAGGACGTGCCGACGGAGGCCACAATGGACGTCCACGAGCCCAAGCCCTGCGTCGGCCCGCTCTGCCACACCGACCGACCGCCGTGCTTCATCGCCACCGACACGCTGCCGCCGGGCGCGGGCTCGCCGACGGAATGATGCCACCTTGAGCACCTGCGCACTTGCCCGCCGAGGACTTTGAGCACTACGGTGCTTGTGCATCTCGACACCTCCACCTACATCAGGCCAGCTCCGGCAACACGCAACATCTGGGTCAGCCATGACGATGATCAGTTCGAAGACGGCGACGACGACACCACGTTCACGGAGGAGCAGGTGCACCCATGGGCGCACGGCATACCTGATGATGTCTGGCACCAGCGCCTAGAAGCGGCTTCGTCGGGTTCTGCAGTGGGCCAGCACTGCCGCCCGCGTCGCCGTTCGGACGGCACCGCCCGCGCGCTCACGCCGGCCAACTTCCACTTGGCTCCCTTGGCCGCGCCGACGCGCCCTGCTGCTACACCGAGGCCTAACGCCGTCGCAAACCCTAACGGGGTGACGCCCTCTGTGACGACGGACACGCCTTTGGCCGCGCCGACACGCCTGCTTCTGCATCGACCCCTGACACCGTCGCAAGCCCTAACGGAGGGGAGCTCTCCGTGACGGAGGACACACATGCTGCCGTGATCCTGGACCACGGGACAGTGGTCAACAACGCTGCGCCCACACCACAGCCCGTGCTCTTCCCCGCCCCGTTTGGGCAACTGACTGTGCTCTCAGCCCCTGTTGCAGATTTTGTGGAAGCACTGCAGGTTTCCATTCCGGGATCGGAGACGCAGGCCTCCCTGTCGCCGCCTGGCACGCCGACAACGCCCCACTCCCTGCTGTTGTCCCCGTCTGGTACTGCTGCCGCTGCGGCTGTCGCCCCACAGGAGCACGTCATCACCACTCCTTCTACTGACGAGCACGGCTCGCCCCTACACCACCGCACACATGCTTCGCCAGAGGCCGATGATGGGCCAACTTCAGATGGGCCAGATGTTAATGAGCGGGCCACGCCTGCACCGCCAACTGCACCGCGCATGGGCCGCGGTCCATCCCACGAGGCTACAGAGAAGCTGATTGCTGATGTGATACAGCCCATCACACCAGGGTTGACCAGCATCCCCGACTCCACCAGCACACCGCCGGGTCCGCCGCGCCGCAAGAGAAACAAGGCCGCCACTACCACCGCCACTCGCCGCAGCCACCGCGTGATGAACCGCAAGACGGCGGTTACTGGTAGCGCAGGAGGGAACACCATGAAGCTAGCCCGCAAGCTGATCATCTCCAAGCGGGGCTTGGCGATTGCTGAGAAAGGGGAGGAGTCCGACGATGACACTCTGTGCAAGTACAACTCCGCGTTCGATTCGCCGCTCGCCAAGCCACAGATGGCGGTGCTCACCATCCTCGCCAAAAGGGCACGCCGGAAGGGGGCGGCGGCACCAGCAGCCTCGCCGCTGGTCCAGCCAGAGCAGTAAGCGCACCGGATCTGCAGTGTGTCGTTTTTAGTTTCAATATGAATTGCAACTTCCTAGTGTGGAATGTAAGGGGGCTCAATGACCTGGCCCGTAGAGGAGTAGTGCTTGCTGTCGTTAGAAATCACAATGTATCGGTGGTTTGCTTGCAAGAGACAAAGCTGCAATGGATTGATCTTGCTATTGTCCGTCAGTGTTGTGGCCCGTTGTTCACGGAGTTTTGTTTCGCACCTGCTGATGGCACCAGAGGGGGAATACTCATTGCTTGGAAGCCAGATGAGATGTTGATAACCACCGCGCTGACTTCCCCGTGGTCGGTTGCGCTGCACGGCACCATGCTCAAGGCAGATACCAACATCAATTTGATTGCAGTTTATGGCCCCCAAGCAGATTCAGACAAGCCACTGTTCCTGCAGTCCATCAGAGATAGACTTGCAGCTGATCTACCGCCGGCGACAGCGACAATCATAGCCGGAGACTTTAACCTAACCGTCAGGGCCAGTGATAAAAACAACCAGAACTCCAACCGCAGAAACATGGCAGCGTTCAGAGGATTCATCAATGACCTACAACTGAAAGATCTTTACCTCCACGGCCGGCGATACACCTGGAGCAATGAGCAGCGTGCTGCAACGATGGTCAAGTTAGACCGCGTGCTTTTTGATCAAGAATGGGATGACGCCTTCCCTAATTGCATGTTACAGGCAATCTCATCTGAAATGTCAGACCACTGCCCAATATTGCTGAGTACCGACGCTGGTTTCAAGCCTGTACGGCGCTTCAGGTTTGAAAACGCCTGGGTTACTAGAGATGATTTCAGGAGTGTGGTGCAGACCTCTTGGAACTCAGTGCAATGGCACAATGACCCATTTGTCAATCTTCATTCAAGGCTCAATGCTACTGCCCGAGCACTCACTAGTTGGAACTCCAAGTTCTTCTCGGACCTGGACCTGCGGGCTGCGATATCAAGTGAGCTGATATACAAACTTGATCAAGCAATGGACAACCGGCAGTTAACTGATGATGAACGACAGTTCCGAGCAATGCTGAAAATGAACCGGCTAGGTATAGCGGCCATCCAACGAACAAAGTGGAGGCAAAGATCAAGAATCCAATGGTTAAAAGAAGGTGATGCAAGCACAAGATTTTTCCACTCCAAGGCCACAGCAAGAAGAAGAAAAAGCTTCATACACAGGGTCGAATACAATGGCGCAGTCCATACTGATCAGGAAGCAAAAGAGAACGCCTTTTGGGATTATTTCCAGAAACTTCTTGGCGAAAGGAAACAGAGGCAACACTCGCTAAAGCTACCATTGTTGGGCATCATGCCACTTGACCTTACCGATCAAGAAGGGCCCATCACTATGGAAGAGGTCAAAGCTGCTAATGGATCTCCCTTCTGACAAGGCTCCTGGCACTGATGGCTTCAACGCCCTGTTCTTCAAAACTTGCTGGGATGTGGTATGCATTGACCTCATGCGCGCCATGGAGGCTATTGAGGCCCACAGAACTAGAAACCTACAACTGTTAAACTCTGCAACCATGGTGCTGTTGCCAAAATCACCAGATGCCATACACCCTAAAGACTACAGGCCAATCAGTCTTGTTCACTTCTTTGGCAAGCTCTTCACAAAAATCCTAGCACTTCGTCTGCGGCCAAGGATGTCCGAACTTGTTAGCCCTTGCCAAAGTGCCTTCATTAAGCAACGAGCAATTCATGACAACTTTGTGTTCGTCAGAGCTCAGGCTAGGCTGCTGCGTCAGAAAAAGGTGCCGGCGCTCCTGCTCAAACTCGACCTCCAAAAGGCTTTCGACTCCCTCTCTTGGGAATTCTTGATGGAAATACTTGCAGCTAAGGGCTTTGGCCAATGCTGGCGAGACTGGATTGCCTGTATATTGCTAACCACAACTACAAAGGTCCTGGTCAACGGAGAGCTAACTGAAAGCATTGTGCACCGGCGTGGCCTGCGCCAAGGCGACCCACTCTCGCCCTTGCTCTTCGACATCGCTGCTGACGTCCTAGTTGAGTTGCTAACGTTTGCTGACAATGCTGGCACGCTGCACACCAACCGCTATCTGCAGCCCAAGAACAGAATTGCCATGTACGCTGACGATGTCATGATCTTTACTGAACCTAAAGAAGATGATCTAAATTCAATCAAGCTGATTCTCCAGTGCTTCGGGGAGGCATCTGGGCTGCTGACCAATTTCTCCAAGTGCTCGATAATCCCAATCCACTGTTCAAACCTGAATATTGATACACTGGCTGCCTGCTTGCAATGCCCTGTACAACAATTTCCATGCCAGTACCTCGGATTGCCGCTATCTGATCGCCGGCTTAAGAAAGCTGACCTGCAACCCACCATTGACAAGCTGGCCGGGAAAGTGAAAGGTTGGAACAAAGGTAACTTCTCCATCGATGCCAGGCTATTGCTCGTCAAGCACGTTCTTTCCGCCATGCACATCTACCAGCTGCTGGTCATCGATCCGCCCGTCTGGTTGATCAAGGCAGTGGACAAACTGCGCCGCGGTTTCTTATGGAACAATGACGAGCTTGCACCGGGAGGGCACTGCCTTGTCTCTTGGGCAGCCTTGTGCCGGCCTCTTGACTACGGTGGGCTGGGGATCACTGACCTTGGCCGAAAGGCTATTGCTTTGCGTGTGCGCTGGCTCTGGCTGGCATGGACAGAGCCTAGCAAGCCGTGGTCAGATATGCCGATCTCCATCGACGCCCGAGCTCACAGCCTGTTCAACACGGCCGCCAAATTCAACCTAGGGAACGGGCAGAGGCTCCTGTTCTGGAAGGATCCGTGGCTAGACGGACGAGCCTTCGAGGAGTTGATGCCTGAACTTTTTGGCTTCTGCACCATGAGAAACCTGACGGTGGCACAAGCTCTGCATGAAGGAAAGTGGATGCGCCACTTCAAGAGGGGCATCTCAGCTCACGCTTTACACCAATTCATTCTTCTACATGACCTAGTCGAGAACATAAGGTTAGCTGAGGACGTACCGGACAGTGTCACTTGGCGCTGCACAACAAATGGACAGTACTCTGCTGCCTCTGCGTATGAACTGCAGTTTGAGGGCTCCACGAGATTCAACTTCCGAGAGCTCATCTGGAACAGCGAGGCACCGCTAAAATGCCGGATCTTCAGCTGGCTGGCTATCCGTGGAAAATGCAATACTGCTGACTGCCTAGCCAAAAAGCGCTGGCCACACAATGCGGCTTGCGTGCTCTGTCTGAGCGAGCCGGAGACCGCGCTGCACCTGCTTGCCACCTGCCCCGTTGCCATCAGGCTTTGGAAGAAGCTGCTTGCAACGGCAGCCATGCCAGTAACATTTGCTCCAGCCGCCTCAACTACCAGCTTACAGGTCTGGATCAACTCGACCAGAAAGTCGCAGCCTCAGGTGCTGAAGAAAGCCTGGGTATCACTAGTGCAGCTCACCTGGTGGACACTATGGAAAGAACGCAATTCCAGGATCTTCAATAACACAGCCGCATCTCTTGATCGGATGCACTCTTGCATTCTTGATGACGCCACGCTCTGGAAAGACGCAGGCAAACCAAGAGTGGCGGATTTGCTACACAGACCACGCGAGCCAGACTAAGCTGGTCGCCTTTTAGTTCCAGTTTTGTTTTCTTTTCCTTTTTACTGGTTCGTGTACATCTTGTACTACTCTTCTGATTAATGAAAAAGCAGGCCAAACTGCATTTTTCCGTCAAAAAATTTTTTTCCATCATATTTGATTTTTTTCCCTATCATTTTAGTTTGTGAAATTTTAACCATAGCGTGCGGCTCTACCACATCGCACCGAACCTGGCATTGGCGGGACTGCGTACAGTGGTCGCCATGAAGGGGAACCTCGACGAGGTGATTGGGTTGCCATAAAGGGGAACCTCAACAAGGTGATCGGGTCAGTGCATCGTCGGGAGTTTGGCTTTGATCACGGCTGCACGTTCCAGCTCGCGCGAGGGAGGGGCGATATACCACATTTTGTGACGGGCACCAACTCGAATATAATACGGTAAATAAACTACTTCCTAGTAAGAGGACTAAGAATGTGCAGATTTACTTGGAGCTCGATGCCCCACATCTCCATGCATATAATCCATAACATGATTTTTTTATTTCAGCTTATTGAACGCCAAGAAAACCCCAATAATGTACTCCCTCTGAACCTAAAAAAGTGTCGCCAGCTCTGCTATGTGCTTGTACATGGTTAGTTGTTTTGCAGTGACAGTAAAAACGGATCGGAGGGAGTATAAAATACTTTGCTTAGATTTTTTATATATGCATGTCTATGGTCCACAATGCCGCATTTTTTATTCTAGAAGGAATTATGTGGGTTTGGAAGCTTCAAAGATTGTGCCAACATTTTGTGAAATAAATATCGTTTAGTACATCAGCGAGCAGTTGGCCAGGGAAGAACCATCCACCAACGCTAAGCCAACAACCAAGGCTCATGAGCAGCAACGACGCGAAACAGTCACATGCACAACGAAAACACACAAAAACTGACAGCTAAGTTAAAGAGTGTCCTTAGTGTGTTTGCTTTTAGAAAACCCGTGCACTTCAATTGTATGCAACTTCCTAGCACCCTTAGACGAGGCTATCGATTCCAGATGCCTCCTCTTCCTATTCCATCATCACCCGGCCGTCCCCTTTACACTGAGCATCCTCTACTTCCGGGCTACACTTCTAGTATAGTTGGAGGAACGTAGTCGCATGGGCTTGTTATATAGCACGAAGATATGCAAATGACTACCAATATTATTGGGACCATGCGATGATGAGATGTACCAAAGTATAACTCTCTACATAAGTAGTTCACCAACCGAGGGTTCCTTGTGTAAATTTGCAAGTAATGCACCTCAAGTGTGTGACCTTAATAATGGTTATGAATGGTTGATGTAACCACTAAACCAGTGACATGCATAGTGACTCAGTAACCCTGATTCATTATCCAGTACACGTTTCCTATATCTTCTCCCACAAGAATTGTCCCATATATACTCGTAGTTCCGATCAAATTTCAGATTATAAGGACATTACACTTATAGTCACACTCACGCATAAACAGCCTGTCCTTACCCAACTACACAATATATGGCTGAACGCAAGAAAAAGGCTGTCCTTATCCAACCACAAGAAAAATATTGCTCAAAATCAGCCATATAAAATAGGTAAAAGCGGGTCGAACAGATATGAAATTATGCAAAGTAGGTGGGTCAAGTGGGCGATTTCTGCTTCTCTACCCCCCCTCCACCCAAATTCAAAGACAACAACGACTGATATAAGGTACCCCTTCATAACGACGAAGGGCATGATGGTCACCATAATGACACATACATCCTTGTTACTTATGTGATAAAAGAAACGATCTATTCTCTTGACCTTTCTCTTTTTCGTGTATGAATTTTACAAAGTCTCAAAGGAGGGACATGAAGACATAGATCACGAATACATGAGATTTATTACTCTTAAATGGATGACTTGAGATTTATTACTTAAATATCCATGCAACCCATAGATCATGAAGACATTACAAAAGAATAAACAAATGCACATGCATTATAGTCTGACATATTGTTAGAGAGTAATTTGCATTGCCAAAAACCTATTAGTGTTGGAGTAACAAAGAAAAATTAGAAAAGATCTTAGAAAATTCAAAAAAAAAAAACATCTTTAAAATGCACCATAATGTGTTGAGTAAACTAGAAAAACTAGCTTAAAATGTGCTAAGTAAATTTGAAAAAATTGATGTCAAGATGAGCAAACATCTTATGTATTGACCTTTTAGAGGTAATTATACAGAATCACAATGTGATGTGTAAACTAGCAAAATTTGAGCACATTTTAAGCAACCAACCATCAGATAAAAATTAGTGAGCATAATAAGTTCTAAGCTATGTAGATTTGGTATGTGTTTTTGTTTCAAAACCTCAAAGTTTGGGTTTCTGTTACTCCAACCCTAGTAGACTTGTGTGTGCATGCAATTTACGATCTGTTAGAAATTGACCTAACTTAACAGAATCGGCGAATAGCGGCATGAAAAATCCCTTCATAATGTCGAGATCCCTAGCCTACACGACGATGGGGCCATGGCCAGGACGAGAAGGAGAGTAAGAGATGGCCTTGTGTGTCTACATGTTCATGAGTTAGAACGTTATTTCTAACATACCGGTTTCAATAATAAACCAACCAATTGAGGTTTTGTTTCTTTAGTAATAACCAAACTACAAATGCTCGAGAGTTTGTTAAAAAAATACAAATGCTCGAGAGTTTAATTTTAGGTATTTTTCTTGGAAAAATAGAGAACAATGTAAAATCTCCTCACCCGACCGGAGAAATTCCCCGCAAATCAGAAGTATCGCCTTCTGTTCCTTTTTCCCGCGATTTTCTCCCTTCGTCCAACCCGACATCACTTCGTCGCGCGCCAAATTTCCGAACCACCGCCGAAACAGCGCCGCCCCACCTCAAAACCTAGAACCGCGCCGCCGCAGGTCACCGGAGAAATGCCGCCACCGAGCCGCTCTCGCAAGAGGCGCCGGGGCGGCCGGGCGACCGAGGCCGCTGCGGCGGAGGCAGACGCCCTGATCTCCCTGCCCACGGACGTCCTCGACGACATCCTCACCCGCCTCGGCATCCGCGACGCCGTCCGCACGTCGGCCCTCTCCCGTGCCTGGCGACGCCGATGGGAGGCCCTCCCGTCCCTCGACCTCCGCTTTCACCGTCTCAACGACGACAAGGGCGCGTCGAAGGGGCTGGGGGCCGTCGATGGCATACTCCTCCGCTGCCCCGGCCGCGTCCGGCTCTTCCACGCCAGCCTCGTCGAGCCCTACGCAGACCGCGTCCACGACTTCGCGGCCTTCCCGGAGCTAAGAAAACTCACCCTAGTAAACGTCCGGTTACATGATTACGGGGAGTACCAACTTGAGGAGATCATTGATACATCCCCGTTGCTCGATTTTCTAGTACTTACTGATGTTTACTTTGGGGGCGACTATGTCAGAGAATGGGTGATTCAGGCGCCCAATCTCAGGCACTTAACGATCTGTTCTGAATTCTATTATGGTTGGATCCTTGAGGAATTGACATCCCTGCGCTCTGCCGTCATCGATTTGTGGGACCTCGTTGTTGACAGCAAATTCGCCAAGTTTCTTTCAGGGGTTGTTCAAGTTAGGAAGCTTCTGGTCGTCACACACAATGTTCCGGTAAATGTTTATGTCCCCTGATGCTTATTTTATCTTCGGAGCCTCTAGTTTGGCTGAAACAATTGAAAGCAAGTTAATAAAGTGACTTGCATTGGAATCCAAGGAGTTTTTTTTGTTCCTAAAAGCATGGGATTCTATTAGGAAACAACCTTAGAATACAAAACATAAAGTAAAAACAAAGGAAAATGGCTTAATCATGATCAGTAGGGTATATGTTCTTGGATGTGGTCAAAAAACATGTGACTCATTGAGGTACCCCATTTCAGATATAATTAGGTTTTATTTTTCTTCCAAATGGGCCAACATGTCTAGGTATATATTCTCGAAGGATTTCTTGTGCTACTCTTGGGCTCGGCTTCTTTCAGCATAGCTCTGACCAATCAAGTTCTTAATTGGTTTTGGGTTATATTATGTTTTTGTGCCATTCTTTCACCAAGCAATTTCCCCAATAAGACCATGTCCGCAATATGCCATGAAAGTTATGGTGTGTTTGTGTTTCTTGTGCTTGTACTAATATACTTGTGCATTATGTACAATGTCCAAGAAATTTGTAAATGCATTGCCCCTTTAATGCGATAAATATTCAATTGCATATATTCTCTTTTGCCATCCATGTGTCTTAAGTTATACCCCGACTTTGTAAATGGGGACTAATATATTTCCCCCCTTTCTGCTTGCTACATATATTCATTCTGTGTGGTTTTATGGTGTGCTGACCTTTTAACATCTATAATCTCCTTTTGTTTATATAGAAACAGGGTTCGTCCCTTCGTTTCCATTGCTCCTTGATTCTAGAGATGTGTCTGGTTTAAGTTCTGATATTATCTTTTCTATTTCTTCCTCCAATTTTCCAGGCAGGTGCAAAGATACCGGAGATATTGTTGTGCACCTTTCACAACTTGAATAGCTTGAAGTTGTATATGCACTTTTGTGAACAGCCCCCTATTGTGTTGACCTTTTGCTTACTAAGGAGTGCCCCAAATCTTCAAAAACTCAAAATACAGGTTAGTAATGATGAATGTTCTCATACCTGTATTCACATTTAAATCGTTCAAAGGTCATTTTGCTGCTTCTAGTTAATTGCCCTTTTTTTACTTTTATATGTGAAGATCTTTGGTGAGGAGGAGCAGAAGTTCGAGGTAAATGGAGAGTTTCAAAATGCATTATGGACTGATGGCATGTGTGTCAACCTTCAGGTTGTGCAGATGATCGGTATTAGTTGGCATCCAAATGAAATGTCTTGTATGGAGCTCATTCTCTCTAAAGCAAGGCTTCTTCATACATTATCTGTTAGCCATGGTGAGAAAATTGTGATGTCTAGTGAAGATGCTGTAAATGAATTACTAGGATACGGAACGGAAGAGCTTCAGCTAAAGCGCAGGTCCTATTTAAAGGTAGAGAAACTTAATTTCACACAGTAAATGTCATCTTATTTATTTTCTTTGTCTATTTGAAGCTACAAATAGTTGCATGACATTTTTCATTTTTTTTTAAAGTACCACCTGATTGGTGCATTCCACATTATATTTACTTTTTTTTAGTGTGTTAGATTCCGAGTTATGCTGTCATACTTTGCTGTAGTTCTTTGTGGGTCTGTTAAGTTTTGGACCTGCTGTAGTCAGTTATCCATGGTCTGGCCCTATATATCATATATTATCCAACAACAGCAACTAAGCCTTTTGCCCCGTATATCATATATTATCCAATGTGGTAAATTAAAATTTAAGGATTCCCCTACTATTTCACTCCTTTACCATTAGATATGATATTTTTATATAATATTAGAGGGGATAAGATTACCCTTGGTTCAAGAATCATGACATGGATAGGGAGAAAATAATGGCTTGCCAAAGGAATTGTTTTATGCGGATTCAGTTCAACTCTGTTCATATCATCCATACTTTTGGTATTTAGTTATTTACAAAATTGATGTTGTGCTACTGCTAGTTCCCCCTTTTGTTTATTCGGTCAGTGCCTCAGAGGTGGTACAAGTGGATGACTTCATTAGTTCATTTTCCATGCGGTGCTTTGACATATCAATTCTGTTTTTTTTTAAACAAGCGCAGAATCTGTGCTGCATTTTCTTAATAGAGATAAGATAATACAGACACCAAGCAGATTTGGGTGAGACACTTCAACAACTGAAACTTAAAAGGCATAACAACACTGCCAACAGCTTAAACCATTGGATCCTGGACTTTGTTTCGTTAGAACCAAAAAATAGGTGCTCGAATTAAACGCCCGGCCTTTCACGCAATGCATCTGATATTTTTCTCCGGACCATGCATATATATGCTAAATTGTAAGCCAGTTACTGCTAAATGGTGATCAGTTCGTGTGTATTATGCAACAGTGTGCAACCTATTTTGGTCGCATTTGCTTTCTGCGCATTGTGACATGAACAAGCTGCATAATGCATGTGTTTTCGATTGTCATGCAGGTAAAGCTGAAGCGTATTATTAGGTCATGCCTTCTGGGCATTGAGGGAGATGTCCACACGAGTCAGTTCTATCGTCCGATTCAGTATTTTGGATTAGAAAGGGAGCATGCAGAGCATGGCTTCTCGAAAGAACTATTATACTGTAGCATTTTGCGTTATGTTCTTTTCTGGAAGAAATTGGCATGCCATTGGTGCTTTGATCAGAGTCCGATGAAGTTTGGTGCACTATCTTGTCCAGCACTCTAGTTAAGTGCTAGTATTACTGTTGTGTGAAGATGATTTGTGAAAATGAAGCTTGTATGTTAGGCTGATGGAAAGACCAAGGGGATTTTATCTTCCATTGTGAAAAAAGCGTGTACTCTACATGTTATCCTGTTGCTATTTGTGGACAAAAAAAAGTTTTTCATGGCTGTTCTTACTATGTAATCACTAGGTCCGAGTCTCAGGCTCATATCGGCTTTGCCGCCGTTATTGCTGATGATGGCCAATCAGCCTTCGAGGAGCCAAGGATCAGATCAGAATAACGGTAGTAGCTAATTATTTTCTGTGTTTTGGCAGAAACAAGCTACTCAAAATAATAGATATGGATTTGCTGGAATTTTCCTGACTAACGAAACACATTATATGTAGAGGCGTAGAGCATATGTCAAAATTTCTCGAAAATATAAACAGCCGTCCCATGCCGACAAGCCTGGTGCTGTCGCAGGCCGGCATGACCTTCTGTTCTTTCTCCCGCGATTTTCTCCCTCGTCCGCGCGCCAAATTTCCAAACCACCGCCGATACCGCGCCCCCTCAAAACCCTAGAACCGCGCCGCCGCGAGGTCACCGGAGAAATGCCGCCACCGAGTCGCTCTCGCAAGAGGCGCAGGGGCGGCCGGGCGACCGAGGCCGCTGCGCCGGAGGCGGAGGCGGACGCCCTGATCTCCCTGCCCACGGACGTCCTCGACGAAATCCTCACCCGCCTCGGCATCCGCGACGCCGTCCGCACATCGGCGCTCTCCCGGGCCTGGCGACGCCGATGGGAGGCCCTCCCGTCCCTCGACCTCCGATTTCACCGCCTCGAGGACGACAAGGGCGCGCCGAAGGGGCTGGGGGGCGTCGACGGCATCCTCCTCCGCTGCCCCGGCCGTGTCCGGCTCTTCGACGCGGAGATTGACGAGCCCTACGCAGGCCGCATCCACGACTGGCTCTGCGTCCTCTTCCGCCGAGGTGTTGAGGTCCTCGACCTCAGCTTCAACAACCACAGCTTCCCCGCCCTCCCCACTTCCGTCTTCTCCTGCAGCCGGCTGACCTCACTCAGTCTGTTCGGCTGCTCCATCCCGCTCCTACCCCCGGGCTTCGTGGCCTTCCCGGAGCTGAGAAAATTTACTCTCATGAACGTCCGTTTACATGACTACGGAGAGTACCAACTCGAGGAGATCATTGACACATCCCCCTTACTTGATTTTCTAGTACTTACCGATGTTTACTTCGGTGGCGACTACATCAGAAAATGGGTGATTCGGGCGCCCAATCTCAGTCACTTCACGATTTGTTCGGAAAACAATTATGGCTGGGTCCTCAGGGAGTTGATATCCCTGCGTTCTGCCGTCATTGATTTGAATGATTTTGTTGGTCACAGTGATTTCGCGAAGTTTATGTCAGGGCTTGTTCAAGTTAGGAAGCTTCTGGTCGTCTCATGCAATGCACTGGTAAAAGCTTATGTCCCTCCCTGTTAATTTTATCTCCCTAGTCTCTAGTTTGGCTGAATCGATTGAAACCTTGTTCAAGTTAGGGACCAGATTTGCTGATTCTTTTAGGCAACAATATTAGACTACAAACAGTAAAGTAAATGTAACTTGCCTTAAGTGGCCTCAACTGCACAAGGTTGATTACTTACAAAACATAGTACAACAAGGGGGCCATATGTTATTCGATGTGGTAAAAAACCTGTGACACATTGAGGTACCCCATTTCGAAAAAGCTTAGGTTTTGTTTTTATGAGACGAGCCAAGATGTCTAGGCCGGCCCCCTATATTGTCGAAGGATTTCTTTTCCTACCGCTGGGCTCGGCTTCTTTCAGCCTAGCTCCGACCAATCGACTAACTAATTTTTCTTGGGTAATGTCATGTTTTTTCCCCATTTTCACCTAGAAATTTCCCCAATAAGATCATTTCTGCAATGTACCATGAAAGTTAATGGCTGTTTGTATTTGTTTTATTACTGTTGTGCATTATGAACTACGTATGTTCTAAATAATTGTAAATGCATTGTCCCATGACCATGGTCAATATTCATTTGCATATATTCTACGTTTTTATCTTGTGTTTTAAGTTACACCGTGACTTTGTGAATAGGACTATTATATTCTTTTCCTTTCCTTTTGCTACATTTTTTTATTCTGTGTGGTTTCGTTTGCCGAGCCTTTTAACATTTAGAATCTCCTTTTACTTATAAAAAACAGGGTTCATCATTTTGTTTTCATTGCTCATTTATTCTTGTGATGCATCAAGTTCAAGTCCTGACATTATCCTTTTTATATTTCTTTCTCCTATTTTTCAGCCAAGAGCTAAGATACCGGAGATACATCTGTGCACCTTTCACAACTTGAAGAGCCTGAAGTTGCACGTGCACTTTTGTGAACAGCCCCAAATTATGTTAATTTTTTGCTTATTAAAGAGCGCCCCCAATCTTGAAAAACTCAAAATAGAGGTAATGATGAATGTTTGTTTGCCATACAAAATGTTCGTATTTACATTGTTTGAAGGTCATTTTGCTGCTTCCATTTAATTTCCTTATTTTTATTTTCATCTGTGAAGATCTATGATGAGGAGGAGCAGAAATTTGAGGCAAATGGAGAATTTCAAAATACATTATGGACTGATGGCATGTGTGCCAACCTTCAGGTTGTGCAGATGACCGGTATTAATTTGCGTCCAAATGAAATGTTCTTTATAGAGCTCCTTCTCTCTAAAGCAAGGCTTCTTCAAACATTATCTATTAGTCATGGCGAGAAAATTGTGATGTCTAGTGAGGATGCTCTCAATGAATTACTAAGATACAGAAGAGCTTCAGCTGAAGCTCAGGTTCTATTTAAAGGTAAACAATCTTGATTTCGGACAGTACATTTCATCTATTGCATTCTTTTGTCTACTTCAAACTATGGATTAAATGCATGACATTAATAATTTTTAAATTACCCCTTATTAGTGCGTTTCACATTTTATTTCACATTTCCTTATAGCTATGCTGTCACACTTTGCTGAAGTTCTTTGTGGAATCTGTTTAATTCTGGGCCTTCTGTATAATCAGACATCCACGGTCTGCCTCCAGATATCATATATACTATACAAAGTGCTCAAAATTGAAAATTTGACCATTCCCTTTCGGCTTCACTTTTATTTCACATCTTTACCATTAGATATGATGTTTTATATAATATCAGATGGAACTGAATCACCCTAGGTTCAAGAATCATGACATGAACAGGGACAAAATAATAACACGCCAAAAGGGAGTGTTTAACTTGGATTCAGTTGTACTTTGTTCATATCATCCACACTTTTGGTACTTACAAAATTGGCGTTGTGCTACTGCTAGTTCCCCCTTTTGGTTTATTCGGTCAGTGCTAGGCTGTACAAGTGGATTGATTTCATTTTCCATGCGTGCTTTGCCATGGCAATTCCCTTTTTTTAACAATCGCAGAATCTCTGCTGCATTCATTAATAAGATAAGATAATACAAACACCAATCAGAAATGGGTGAGGCACCTCAACAACTGAAAATTAGGCATACCAACACTGCAAGCAGCTTAAACCATTGGATCCTGGACTTTGTTTCGTTAGAACCAAAAACTAGGTGCTCGAATGAAATGGCGGCCTTTCACGTAATGCATCTGATATTTTCCTCCGGATATGCATATGTCTCTGCTAAATTGTAACCCAGTTTCTGTTAAATGGTGATCACTTTGTATGTAGTATGCAACAGCGTGCAATTTTTTTTTTTGTGTTATGTGACAAGCAACCTGCATAAATAGTGTTTTCGTTGTCACGCAGGTAAAGCTGAAGCGTATTATTAGGTCAGGCGTCAACTTCTGGGCATTGCAGGAGACGTCCACACGAGTCAGTTGTGTCGTCTGATTCGGTATTTTGGATTAGAAACACAGCATGCAAAGAATGGCTTCTCGATGGAAGTGGAACTACTAGCACTCGGCGCCCTGATCTTTTCTGGAAGAAATTGGCATGCCATTGGTGCTTTGGTCAGAGTCAGCGATGAAGTCTAGTGCACCATCTTGTCCAGCACTCTCGTTAAGTGCCAGTATTACTGTTGTGAGAATATGAACTTTGAAACTGAACCGTCGATGTTAGGCTGATGGAGAGACTGAGGGGATTTTATCTTTTGTTATGTAAAAAACGTGTACATGTTATCCTGTTGCTGTTTGTGGACGAAAAAAATAAGTTTTGCATGTGGCTGTCCATTATGTAAAGTCTCAGGCTCATCTGGGCTTTGTGGCCGTTATTGATTATGGACTTGATGATGTCATTTAGCTGAGAGCTAGCACTTTATTAGTAGATCTTGAACTTGCGTACAAGTATCACTTCACATGTGAACTTGTCATGTCGTTTTGCTACAAGTCTAGGTTAATATTTTAACTTCATTAGAAACATGCCAGTAGCTACAAATGAACATGTCTAGTTTCAGCATCACATAATTGTTTCAAAATGTATCAATGTCACATTAACATTCAAAACATACAAGCACATATATCACGTATTTATCTCAAAATCAAACACAAATGACTTCAAACATAACTAGGCAGAGCTAAACACATTGTCAACTAATATCATTAGTCAATCAAATGATTCAAATCCTCTAATGATCAATGCACATACACCATGAACTATGGCAAATGCAACAACACTAAAAGTTTTAATTCCTTCTTATCCCTTCATCTCATAGCTTCCCTATGATTCCTTGCCATCATCTTCCGCTCTCGCTTCATTCTTTTAATAACAACCTCCAGTTCCTCTGCTTTCTTAAGCAGCTTTCCATTATCTTCTTGAAGCTCTCTCTAGTCATGCTTCCAGCCCTCTCCTATTTCTTCCCGATAGAATTGAACTCGGAGTGACCATAGTCAAATTCAAGCAATATGTCTTTTTTTTTCTAAATGCACCGAGTTTCAGTTAATTGATGATCATAACATGTCATAAACAAATTTAGAACAAAAGGAGGTCAACTTGTCACATGAGAAGATGATTTTGAGTCCCAATACACGATCCCGTGACCTTTTCGAAGTGCTCGTCCTCGCCCGTGATGTCGTCGCCATCCTAAGAGCATTCGAGCTCGATCACCCTTGCGAGAATTCTCCTCCAAACGATGCTCGCGGTTCAACCTCGTGTCGCTGGTGTCGCTGCTCAATATACGCCATCGTCATGCCGCCGCGGCCAATCATCGTCGCGAATTTTGGAGGTTAGGTTAGCGATGCAGGATACAAAGGGGGAACTTTATAATCAATCTAGAGATTTTTTTTAAAAGCTACCGGGGATCTAACTGCTAATTTCCCTCAAACTTAGGGGTTTCTGTAAGAAAAGATAGTTGCCAGCACGTGTCACTTGACAACATGGCATGCCACGTGTCAGGTCCATATTATTTTGGTTCCATACTAACCCCAACACCAATTCATGGACCAAGTGGTCAGAGGTTGCAAAGAACCCGCAACAGCGATTCCTGGACCAGGTGGTCACATTTGCAAATAGATGGACCAAAATGCACCATGTCCCAAGTTCTTCTATCCCGAGTGTAATTACCTTTTTAGATACCTTTAGATGGCCACGACAGACTCTAACTTAATTTAAGTAGCCCTTGCAGTAATATAATGTTGCTGCAGCCATCTAACATCCGAAACTAAAGAATCGTCTATCATAAACCCCAACCCAAATCATGATCTTCACCAAGTTGGACCTGGTTCTCGCGAAAATCGGGGAGGCCCTAGCGTCCTGAAATCGGTGACTCTGACCTTCCTCCCAAGCTCTGCTTGAGAGTTGAGCCAAAGCAATTAATTCCAGTTGCACTGCCGGCCGAAGCTAGTCTGGTAGAGACTTCTAGTCGCCCAGTCTGAACAATACCATATAAGCCTGAACATTTATAAAAGCAGATAAAACTTTCAATACATGTAAACAAGATCAAATTAAGTGAAAAATTCATTTCCTGGAAGACCAAGTCTGGAACGTCATAAAAGACATCTCCACAGCAGCAAAAGTGCCAACAAGAAAAGCTAACGCACTTACTCATATCACAGATTTTTGTGCCAAACTAACAATAGCACCATATTTATTTCCGAACACATAACTGCCCTAGTTAGTTCCTTGGGAAGGCGACTTTCTGGATGTGGTGTATGTGATCTAACAGATTTCATCGGAAACAAGAGAGTATCATGTCATTCCAGTGATCCGACTTTACACATCAACCGCAATGTAGACAACCTAGCATTTCTTCGCTTTGCCTGCACGTAGAAAACAGAATGTTTATGCGGCTCATCCAACATGTATAAGGCAGATGAAAGAAAATGTACAGTGCAAACTGAGCCCTTGGTTGAATTTAGCTTAAGACTATATAAAAAAAGATGAAGCACAAGCATGCAAAAATGCGCAGTTGTATAGACACCTGTGAGCTGTTTTCTTCCTGCCAACCCCTCAGCAGCCACACACCATACCTTCTCCTCTAGACAATCATATTTTCTTGCTTATCTTTAATTATACCCACAGGTGAAAACATAATTGTAAAATTGGAATTAATCACGGCTAATGTCTGTTGCTAATGAATTATTGTGGTACAAACTTCTCACACTTTTTATCCAATGGAAATACCAGTGATAGATTCTTCACCGAGGCTACTTCAAAAAAAATACAGTTTATTTCAAACACTATGAAAGTAATAGTAAAATTTGCATATTAAAGACCTGGAATGGGGAAAGGAATAATATGGAACTGGAATGGGAGAGGGACATTCAAATTTGAATTTTAACCACATAAAACTAATGTCATATTGCATTCTGGACATAGTGGACTGAGTGTCTGAACATATAGTAGCCAAGTTTTCAGCTGGAATGGGAGAGGGACATTCAAATTTGAATTGTAACCACATAAAAACAAATGTCATCTTGCATTCTGGACATGGTGGACTGAGTGTCTGAACATATAGTAGCCAAGTTTTCAGTGTTCAATATTAGGCTTTCCCATTGTAGCACAACATGGCACTATAAGTTAAACTTACTCTTGTAACACGGACAAAAGTAAAATATGATAGGGAACACACAAGGAAATTCTGCAAACGAGATATGAACTGAAATCGACATATCCATAGGTTAAAAAAATAGAAATTTGCTACCTATTAGGAAGATGCTTTACCTTCATACATAACATTTGCATGACTTGAAGCTCTTGTGTAGTTTAGTAGCTTGTTCACCGCACCCTCATTAGACACTAAGCATTTCTCACCATGACTAACAGATAATATGCGAAGAAGCCTTGCCTTAGAAAGAATAAGCTCTATAAAGGACAATTCATTTGAAAGCCAATGAATACCAGTTATCTGCACAAACTGAAGGTGGGCACACATGCCATCAGTCCACTGTGCATTTTGAAATTCTCCATTTGCCTCGTATTTTTGCTTTGCACCATGAACGATCTTCATGAACATAAGTAAGAAGTTATTCACTGGAAGTAATAACGATGGTCTTCAAATGATGTAAATACAAATTATATGCGACGTCAGCATTCGACATTACCTGTATTTTGAGTCTTTCAAGATTCGGAGCATTCCTCAATAAGCAAAAGGTTGACAAAATGGAGGGAAGTTCACAGAATTGTGTATACAGTTTTAAGCTCTTTAAGATGCCGAAAGTGCAAGGAAATCTCTCTAGTATATTAGCCCCATTTAACTGAAAATGATAAAAGACACAATGTAAGACGTTTGAAAATCAACACAAATTTAGAATCATGGAGAAAATATTTGCATTCTTTATTCATACAAGCAAAGCCATTCTATTATGCTGGAACTCTAAGATGACTTGATGCACAGCCACAACCCGCAAAGTTATGAACCCCAGTTTGGAAGAACAATAGGAGTTTAAGATCTTACAATTTACAGAGGCACTCAAGTCTCAGGGGCCTTGAAACAAAATGGTTAGTTCAAATATAAAAAAAAATGCACAAACTTGGAGTAACAGCGGAAGCAACCAGTAATGTCTAAAAATGTAAATGTAAATCCATATTAAAATGTTTGTGCAACAATTTTTTTGAAATACCTTAATTGAAAATATGTCTAGGAAATCACTGCTGCATTTTTAAATATATGCATCTCTGTGACTAAACACAAATTTCTCATTAAGTTGGGGGCTTGGAGCCCAATACCACGTCATTTCAAAGTATTAAGCTGCGAGGGAATATGTTAGGAAGGTAAAAGGCACAGCGAAGATAAGACAGAACCATAACATGGTCTAGTTCTTGATGTTTGTATGCAAGGAAAATATTATTATACGTTCTAAACTGAGCTTAACTATCAATTATTATGATATATAGGCTAAATTGAGAACAATGGGGCGTACCGGTGAATAATGAGTCCATATCTCAAGCTTGGTGATACTTGCAAATCTGGTGAGGAATTTGGAGAAATCTCGATCCCCTAAATAATCCCGGATATCAATTTTGGCAGAATACAGGGACGGAAACTCCGCAATGTTCCAGCCTAAATCTTCAGCTGATTTAATGTTTAGGTGCCGGAGATTGGGCACCTGGATCACCCACTCCGTGAAGTCGCCCGCTATTTCCACATCCCAAAGCAGCAGCTTCTCGAGTGACGGCGATGTCGCGATGATTTCCTCCAGTTGGTACTGCCCGTTCTCCTGAAACCGGACCTTGATGAGAGCAAGGTCCCTCAGCTCCGGGAAACCCGCGAAACCCGCGGTAGAAGCGGGATGACGCAGCCACAGAGACGGAGGATGGTGAGACGGCCGCAGGAGAAGACGGAGGAGGGGAGGACGATGAAGCCGTCGACGGAGATGAGGTTGAAAACCTCGATGCCCCGGCGGGAGAGGACGATGAGCCAGTCGTCGATGCGGCCCGCGTAGAGCTTGTCGAGGTAGGCGTAGAAGCGCCGGACTCGGCCGGGGCAGCGGAGGAGGACGCTGTCGACGGCCCTCAGCCCCTTGGACGCGCCCGTGTCGCCTTTGGCGCGGGGAAAGTCGAGGTCGAGGGACGGGAGGGCCTCCCACCGGCGTCGCCAGGCGCGGGAGAGCGCCGACGTGCGGACGGCGTCGCGGAGGCCGACGCGGGCGAGGATGTCGTCGAGGGCCCTCGTTGGCAGGGAGATCAGGGCGTCCGCCTCCGCGGCGGCGACCTCAGCCACCCGACGCGACGTGTAGGGGCGGGGCGGCGCCGACATTTCTCCGTGACGGCGTGACCTGGCGTGTTTCGATGGTTTTGAGGAACGCCAGTTTTGGTGGTTTTGGCTCCTTTCGGCAGAAGAATCCCAGCACTGATGCGATCATGCGAGTGCGTCGGATTGTCGGCCCATTCTTGTACTTGACAAAATAGGCAAAAAAAAAACGTGGAAAAATATACTACTACTCCAGTAGACAGTAGTACAGTATTAATCTTCGAGGTAAGATAATAAAAGACGTTTTTTTAGATAAAGGGCTTGGGATCATAAAAGCACACTAGTATATACGATGTACATTTTCATTTTACGTCGCGTGTCACACCTATCAGGATCTTGGCATCTCCACTGAAGCCGTCGTGTGTAGCACCAAAACGTTGTGATGTTGAGTCATGGCATGCCATGCTTTTGCACGCGCCCACGACTGATGTTTTCTTGCGGAAATCCCCGTGGTTGAGGGAAATTACTGGTTGGATCCCCAATATATACTAGTACACGTGTACGTGCAACGCACGTGTCATAATTTGTTATAATATAGCAAACATGATTATATGTTGCAACGGGATAGAAAAATGTTCATATATACCTTGTTCCCTGATATTGCATCACCAATGCCGGCCGCTCGAACCTTGAAGCTGATAACGCGTGAGTGTCGCAATATGTAGAACCCTTATTATGGAGCATAGAAGTCGAGCATAATGGTTAGTGAAATTTCACGAAATCTAAAATAAATTCTAAATGTGAGATAGACAATTTTCTTGCAAGCAGGATATCGGATGAAGTGATATTAAAATGGTGCAACATTTGTATGAGAGCAAATCTCTTCCACCACAGTCACAGATGTATAGTCAACATGTGCCAATATTTGATATTTCCAAGTTATGAGCCATAATATTTACTGGATAAAATAAATTTAAATGGGTTGTTCTCATTAGTATGGTGGAAATTTTATATATTATGTCTGTCAAAACTGCACACAACAACATTCAGCTGACAATACTTACAACAAAAAAACATAACAGAAGTAATATTAAGTAGCCCAACAGGCTAATCTCTCTACCAGTTAATACCAATGAATATTTTCGTCTATCTTTCAAGTCAGCTAAGCTGTGCAAAAGAAGCAGTAACAGTGACTGATCTCCTTCATCACCAAAACAGCCTCCACCTAGGCTAGTACGCCGAAGCCACAGTATAGTGCAGTTTTCATTTCAGCCAACGGTAGCAGTAGCCCATGGGACCCACTCACCCACATGCCTACTTTCCCCATCTCTCACTTTCGCATCTAGCTAGTTCATCCATCGATTCAAGGATGGAAACGACCGTAGCTCCTCAAATCGCTAATCCACGTCCTCGAATCGCTCACTCAAACTCCCGATGCCTAGCTTGCTGGCTGGATTTCGGCCGCCATGGTTGTGAGCCTGAGCTACCACGGTCGGCCATGGCCAAAAATTTCGAGCTCGTATCGTCCGTCATGGCCGTGACCTGACCTTTCGCTACCAGCCATGGCCGATTCTCCGTCATCGCGGCGTCCCTAAATCGATTTCAGTGCCATGAAGCTGGCGACCGGCGACGGCGGCATTGGTGGCCGCGTACACGATGCTGGCGGGCGGCATGGCGAGGGAGCTCCTCCCCGAGGAGCTGCGCGCCGCGGTGCGCTGGGGTGCGGGGCTCTGCCTCGCGCGCTCCCGACACAAGGAGCACGACGGGAGCAGCAGCTGGAGCACGCTCATGTGCGGCGTTGGTGCGCGCTCTGCCTCGCGCGCTCCCGACACAAGGAGCACGACGGGAGCAGCTGCTGGAGCACGCTCATGTGCAGCGTTGGTGCACGCCCGCCTCGGAGCTTTGCGACTACGCCGAAGGCGCGGCCGCTGGATGTGAGACTTGGAGAGGCGCGGGCGAGAGCATCTCAGCACCTACCTCTACCTTGAGCGCCCAAGCGGAAGAACAGCCCGGCGGTCGGCGAGGAGGGCGGAGAGGACGCACGGCGACGACCTACACGGCGGCGCAGACTTGTGGTGGTGGTGCGCGTGGACTCGACGGCCGCCAGAGGGTCGCCGTCCGCGACGGCCAATGGTAGAGAGCGTCGCCTTTTTTTAGATTAACGAACCGTTTTGATGTTTCTTTTTAGCGATGGCAATGGCTGTAATTAACATGAAACGAAAAGATATGTTGAGTTGTCAAACATTGGAGCAATCTGGATCGTTGGTCAAATATTTAAGGGCTCAGATTTGATGTATCAACACAAGTTTGCTTTTTTAATAATAGTATAGATATTTAAAATGAAATCCTAAATCGATTTCCCTTCCTCCTTTATGTCCTGAATCCCTAAGCATAATTTCTAAAATCTGCCGAATGTGTCGATTGGCGATGGCACGTCGATGGTAGATGTCGAGTGGCGACACTGCTACCGAGAGCATCGTTTGGAGGCAAATTCTCGCGAGGGTGAACTCATATGCGCTTAGGATGACGGTGACATAGAAAAAACTGCAATATATATCGATACTATATTAAACCAAAATCAAATGGGCGAGGACGAGCGATGGGAAATTGTCACTTAGATTATTGGGACTTTAAATTATTTTCATCGTTTGAACTTTAATTTTCTTAATCGAGAAATTGACATTGTTTTGTGCTAAATTTATGTATGACATGTTGATAATCATTGACTGACTGAAAGTCGGTGCACGCAGGGGAAAATGAAATGCTTCCTGAGTTTGATTTCTTTTTTAACCTCATACCTGGATTATATTAAACTGGAAATCGAGAGTACAGGTAACATCCAGATACGGGGCATCTGTCCCCAATTTTATAGAAGAGACCCCAAACAATAGGGAAAAAACAACAAGACCCTAACCCTACTGTGGATCTTCTCTGCACCGAACACTCCGCCACCGCTTGCATCTTCACCGATGGATCGCCGGAGAAGAAGACGAAAAGGAGCAGCAGCTGGGTCGCCGGCTTGGACCTTTGGAGGACACATCCTCATTGAAATCGCCGCATCATCCACCCGCCACGAGTGCCAGGATCTAGCAAACCCGCGAGATAACACATCGACGGGAGACACGCTCCGATCCAGGCCGTCGGTCAGGTTGCCGGCCGAAACCAGCAAGCAGACCCGCAGAAATCCATTCCTGGGAGCAGCCAAAGCAGCAGCATCAGCCGCCACCAGCCCAACTTCTCCACCTCCCTTCTCCTTCCACCTCGGTAGCAAGAAAATAAGTCAAGAAGCAGCAAAAAATGAGCCTTATCGAGCTTATTGGAGAAGATGTCCTCGACGTTGAGCTGCCGGCGCACCTCCCGCCACGGGAGCTCCGCACCGCACCGCATCGCCAAGACGCAGTCAACGCCCGTCATCGACTACATCAGACACCAAGAGGGGAAGACGGCTATTATTGCAGAGATGCCTCGGCCGAGCTCCACCGCCCACCATGCCCGCCGGAGCAATGCGAGCCAGAGAAGCCAGGCGAGGGCGCACCAGATCCAGCCGATGAGATCCGGCGACCTACTCTGATACACCATATAGGCAGCCACAAACTCAGAACTACTCCTACAGCTACTATGTACAGCCCGCGCTACACATCCACGCCCACGCCGGCCGGCAGAGCCGCCGGAGATGAGACGGGAGCGAGCCGGGGAGGCGAACTGGCAACGGAAGTCGACTCTCAAAAGAAAGCGGTGGGGAGGGGAAACGCGGTAGCTCTGGGGAGTTGATTATGGCCGCTGAGAGTCCAATTATATCCGGAAGAAACAGGACGGGACTAGAAGCATGATCATAGAGATAGAGATGAGAACGAGAAGCCAGATCCATCCATTTATAATTTTTGCACAGACTAAAATATAAGGAATCGAAAATTGGAAATTTGCACACTTGTAGCATATCGATAGCTATCACTTCTGGATTTTTTTTTCATACTGAACTGTAGCCCTAGGGCACATACTGATACATGGCGGCGCCATCGCGCCACCGCGCGCGGACGAGCGAGCCGGCGGCGGACCTGCTGACCTCCCTCCCGCCGCCCCTGCTCGACGCCATCCTCACTCGCCTTGACCTCTGCGACGCTGTCCGCACCTCCGCCCTCTCTCGCGACTGGCGCCGCCGGTGGGAGATCCTCCCCTACCTCCCCCTCACCTTCCCCGACAACCCCAGCACACCCCCGGTGGCTGTCGACCGCGTTCTCCTTCGTTACCCCGGAAAAATATCGAGCTTCTCCTTCCACCTCGGCGAGCATTCCGCCACCCGCGTCGCCGACTGGCTCATCGCCCTCCGCAACCGCGGCGTCGAGTCCATCAACCTCTGGTGCTCATTCTCCTTCACCCTTCACTCCTCCGTCTTCTTATGCACCCAACTCGTACACCTACAGCTGCGCCATTGCAGTATACCGCCTCTCCCCCATTGGATTTACTGGTTTCCCCGTGCTCAAAGAGCTAAAACTCATCCGTGTCGAATTCCCTGAGAACGGGGAAAGCCAACTGGAGGTGATTCTCGCGGCGTCACCCTTGCTTGATACCCTGAACCTTTCCCATTTGGGTGTCCGTGGCAACCACCCTAACGTCTGGGTGATTGAGGGGGCCAATCTCCAGATCCTCAGGATAGTTGGTGATTGAGGGAGTTGCCGTGCCTCGATGAAGCTGACATCATCGTGTGGAACTATGTGAGCTCTAGCAATTGCAGAGCATTCCTTGCCAGGTTCGCGCAAATTAGGAAGCTCACTCTCTATGCGTGCAACATATCGGTACAGTTCTCTTCTTACCACCTGCATTACTAGTTTCTACTAATTGCGACCAATCATGACGTAAACGAATAAAAAATTATATCGAGCAACAGGCAGCTGCCTGCTTGTGTCTGTAAACATATGTTATAGTTTCAATGCTCTCTGGTGCTACCGCAGAACAAAAGTTTTTGATTGCAGTTAGTGTTTTGTATTAATTGATGCTACCGATTGTATTATAATCAAAGAGTGATGCTCATAATGGAAATTAAATGTTCCGTGCTTCCTTTTTTTCCCGCTCATTGCTTGAATTGATCTATGATTCCAAGGAATTAGAACATGTTTAACACTTGTAACCTCCTCCATTCTTTTTATGAATGGATTCCTTTGTTATAGAAACATATACTTAGTGCTCATGTATGTTAAAAATGGTTCTCATAGTTCGTAGTATCATGAAAGTAACCATCTTTAGCAAATTATTGAGACTCTCATGCTTAATATGTGTGTCTTTTACAGTTTCCTGCAGGTGGTCCCCTGGAAACACTTCCATGTACCTTTGACAACTTAAAGAGTTTAGCCCTCTCGACACAATTATGTGATATGTCTTCCATGGTCTTAACCTTTTGCTTACTAAGGAATGCACCTAATCTAGAAGAGCTTGAAATTACGGTACGAACAAAGAACACCGCTTTGCAAACTATAATATTTGTTATGCTTGCATGTCATCATGTGTATTTTCGGTGCTTGACATATTTATTTAATTTTCAAGATCGAGGAAGGTTTTGAATATGAAATAAATGCAGATTTTCTAAATACACAATGGACGGATGCCTGTTGAGCCAACCTTCAGGTTGTGAAAATGAAAGATATTGGCTGGTTTGCCAAATGAAATGAATTTTATAGAGCTCGTTTTATCTAAAGCAATTGTTCTTCGCACAATGTATCTTAGTGCTGGTCACAATAGCTCAAAGTCAAATGAGGATGCATTGTCTGAACTAATGACATATAGAAGGGCTTCACCCCGCGCTCAAGTCTTCTTTGACGGTAAAACCTTGAACTTCAGTCAGTAAATTTACCTTGAAGAATATATTGAGTACCTTACAAGGTTCACATTTTAATAAGCCCTAGGGTTGCTATGTAATGTGCCACAACTATGTCTATACCCAAGATGATGTTATTTGTGCTTAGGAGGGAGGGAGGAGATCGCGAGAGGAGAGAATGTGGATGGAAATAGGAGAACTGTGTATTGTGTCAACAAAAATCACATTTGAAGGTGGAAAGCTATTATATATAGGAGATTGGATCTATCCAAGCTTTCCTTCACAGGATCACATGACGTGTGTTTTCTTTACAAGCAAACTTGAGTTGTTGATCATTTTTTCACACGACAACCTTGTAGCCAGATTCCATTACCAGCATATAACAGAAAAAGAGTTTTGTGCTACTATTTTTCTTTTGCTTAGTTGTCGTCTAATGCTAACAACCTCCTTGTAGTCTTTACAAAAGGAGAACAGAGACAAAAAGAAGTGCAATTTGTCAACATGGGCCATAGAACATAACTCTTAAGTGATAATTTAGCTTTGCACATTTGTGCTTTGACATTGATTTCGAGTAAGAAATTGGGATACATTGATAGCATTGTGCTGAAGTCACATGGATGTATCTTACGGGGTAAAATGCTGCTACTGATCCAACACCTTGTTGAATAAAAGTGGGAAACATAGAGTTTGAGCTTCATGCTTCACTGAATGTATTACCGATTTGTGCATTTACACATGCTGTTTATTGTTATTATTACTTTGTATGTATTCAAGTTTATGTATCTCCCTTTTCATCACCTGCTTAGTTACGGTTACCATAAATCCCTAAAGTGATTGTTATCCTTTTACGGGTAAAATGGAGTAAGTTGCTAAATGGTAATTCTGGAAATGGGTGCAAACTACATTCAAGTGGCTCAAGGCGGTGGCAGTTTTATCCCTTTTTCAGTTTTAACCTTCTCTAGCTTTGTAACCTCGGGTGTTAGTTATGATAACACCCTGATGAAAACGGTGTCCTTGTGAGCTTTACTGTTCTGTTTTGGCGTGTATGGCCTGCAAAACTCTACTAGAGAGAACTCTTTGCTACGTGATGTTTTCATGAAAACTTTGTTGGACCTTTGCCTTTATTTGTTAAAGAAAATGTTTGTGTGAGAGCTTTATGAGTTGGGATAGTAGCAATGACAAATAATAAACTGTAGCCTGGTACTTCAACATACTTTTATGCATGTTATTAGTAATATTATTATGAACAGGTTGGATCATCATGTTTTCTTCTTTTGGGTGAATCATTTTTCCATCTGAGATCGATCCCTTGCATCATTACCATTTCACTAGTTCAAGGCTAACGACTATATTATCATCACATAGGCTTCTCTCTTTTCTTTGGAGCTAGTCCCAGTTCAGTGTGTTAGCTTGTCTTGTTGGACTTCAGACTGCTCCTCCTCCCCCTCCCGAGTCGCTCCCTCCCGAGCGGCTCCGGGGGCGCCGCCACCCGTCGAACCCTAACCCTCCATCGATCTTCCCCGCTCAGGCCGCTGCTGCTGCCCTCCCGGCGGCGGTGGCGGCGCCCATCCCGTCGTGGACGGTGGGCATAAGAGGCGCTCCGCGGCGGCGCACCATGGGAGAGGTGGGGCGAAGGTTGCGGGGGCAGTGCGGCGCGGCCATGGCGGCCGTGGCCTGAGGGCCTCTGTGCGGGAAGGCGGTGAGGAGACGGCGGCGTGCCGCCGGCGGCCGCGAGGTCACGGTGTGGCAGTTGGGTCCAATCTGGGCTTCGATCTGGACAGACCCAATCCGGGCTTGTACTGTGGAATTTCTACAGTTGGGCATGGTGCGGCTGTTTGCTCCGATGCCATCCCGCTGGTGGTCTTAGCCGGGGCGGCGATTTCTTTGCTGCTCCGACCGGCGGCGTGGGGGCCTGCCGGTGTGCTCAAATAATGGTGGCGGTCCTAGGGTTTCTCCCGCGCGAAGACGATGATCTACTGGATGCGTGCTCTCGTTGATTTGGCTGAAGTGACGAGTTCCGGAAGGCTCCGCCGGCGAACTCCACTGGGCGATTCATGCCTGGAGATTGCTGGATCGGGTGGGATTCGGTCGTGCGCACCCATGTTTTACTCTGGCCGTTTGGTTTCAGAGGGAGCGCTTCGAAACTCTGCTGGCTGTTAATATCATGGGACATGTTCTCGTTCCATGGTGCTGGCGGAGAAGGTCATGTCAGTCGAGATCTGAGGCTAGCAATGGTGGTTCGAATCTTTCTCGCGATGAGGAATTGACTTGGTGTTTCATGACTTGGAGCAGCGGCATGTAAGTGGGGGCGACAACATACGTGAAGTCCAAAGTCCTACCTTTCAGGGTGAAAGTCCAAGGTCTGGCCTTAATTGGTTGTGCCTGATAGTGGTCTTGATGAAGACATTGTTTTGAGTGCGAGGACTATCTTCAAGGTGAAAACCCAAGGTCTGGCCTTAATTGGTTGGGCCTGGCACTGTTCTTCTTGAAGGCGTTGCTTTTGAAGAATTTGGCAGCAGGTGTTGTTTTGGTGGTGGTTGTGCGGCTGCTTGAATGATTGTAACTCTATAGCGGGACTTTTCTTTTTTTATTTCTTCTTCTTATTGTCTTTCGGCTGTGTGCATCCGTAGTAACTTTGGTTATTGCGTTGTTGCAGAGGCTGGGTGTAATTTGTATCTCCGCGATATTAATATACACTCTTTATCTAAAAAAAAGCTTGTCTTGTTGGCACTTTTGCTGCTGTGGATATGTCTTTTATGACGTTTCAGACTAATTGGCCATTCAGAAAATAAAATTTTCACATAATTTGATCGTGTTTACATGTATTGGAAGCTTCATACATGTTCGGCTTATATGGTATTGTTTAGACGGCGACTAGAATTCAGAGTCACCGATTTCAGGACGCCACTCCATTGCCCTCACGCCATAGTTTTTTTTTGGGCGAGTGGAACCTGGTCAGTTATCTTTTTTTTAGAACACAGCCTGCCCCTTTATTAGATAGTTATAACACGAGGGATACAGACGCCATTACGCGGATCAATTAACCATACATAACGTCCCGCCGGCGAGGTAAGCACCGATCGTGCCAAGTGATGTGGTTCACCATTGGACTCCCTCTTCTCATGCACAAAGGTGGCCTCCATGAAACTCCTCGTCGTAGTCTTGATCTCCTTCCGAATATGACAGTAGCTGCCCATATTTAGTTCTTCCAGCGCCTTGATCACAGAGATATAATCAGTAGCGACTTTGATTCGGGTAAGGAGAAGGTCTTCTGCGAGACACATCCCTTCTCTCACATCCATCGCCTCAAGCGCGTTTCTGGGTCAGATATACCCTCGAAAACCACAGCCGACGCGCCTAGATAAACGCCATCCGCTGTCCTTGCAACCACCTTAACATAACCTGAATCTTTATTTTTGCTACACCAGCATCGATGTTGAGCTTGACCGCACTTGGTAAGGACGGAATCCAGGAAGGGTTCTGATGGGAGGGCGCCGGAGCTCTTCTCTCCTCCTTAGTCGAGTGATTGACTTGTTCAAGCTCAGCCATGAAATTCTTGACAAAGTAGTGCGTTCTCAGCGGACTCTGAAATATCCTTACATCCTCGTGAGCTGCTTATGAGGCAAAGACTCCATCATGGTTAAGTACCAACGACTAGCTTCTGTCTCCTGCACTTGACAAATATGTTGTACCATCTCTTCATCGGCAAGTGCCCACACGCATCGCGACATTCTGCACTCCAATAGTGAGTTCCTCCATGAATGCTCTGCTTCATAAATACCACACGCGTTTGATGTCGAGATGTGGCGATGGTGTAGTAAGTCTGCCGTGGGCAACGATTATTCCGCTAGACGCCATAAGATGATCTTCCCATGGGTATCGTTAGCCAGAGGCTTCCCTTTCAAAAGGAACCTGACGAGCGGAAGAAGGCCACGTGGTGATCGGTGAACGCTGGGGAAAATGAAATTGGCCACTCCCACCACGTACGACCAAGGGAGCTAAGCTCCCGCGCGTACGTCCGTCGTGATCCATGTCCAGCAGATCAAGTACGTACTTCAGCAGCAGATCAATGTACATCCCACGAACCATCCAGCAAAAATTAGTAGCACGCTATATAGAAGACGGTATAGGTGTTAAGAGCCCTAGACACCTATGTTGTACAACTATACAAACATATGTTGTACAGATTGTACAACTATCGAAACACATGTTGTACAACTAACAGGTTTTACAACTGACAAGTTATACAACTAACATGTTGTACAACTACACAGACACAGGTTATACAACTACACCGAAACAGATTATACAACTAACAGGTTGTACAACTACACATACACAGGTTGTACAACTACATAACACATGTTGTACAACTAGAAAGACACAGCTTGTACAGACACAGGTGTACAACTATATAGACACATGTTGTACAACTAGACATACACATTTTGTACAGACACAGGTTGTACAACTACGCAGACACATCTTGTGCAGACCACAGATTGTACAATTATGCAGACATAGGTTGTACAACTATATATAACTGGAAGTACAAAAAAAAAGTTCGTCGAAACCTATCAAAATAGGATCTAGTTTTGAAGATCTCGACGCGACAAACTCAAAAGTGAAAACGGTTCGTAATTTGGATAAACGTTTCTCAAGATATTTTATTTTTTTAAAACGAATCTCAAAATAAATGCACATACGACCCTCCGCACAGAGAAGCAGAAATCTCACCAAAACTCTCTCGTGCTGCCACATGTCACATATTTAAGCACACACGGGGTCCCGCGTGAAGGGAGAAGCTGACACTTGTCATCCCAAGAACCCTTTTTCTAGTGATTTCGTGTGTAGCAAGCCGGTACAGTTCTACGCTAAATGGGCCAGCCCACTTTACGTGGTCTCGCTAGCGACGACTCCGCAAATAGAAGGACCAGCACCCAAAATTAACGCTGCGCTCCGTGTTAGGCGGAGAATAGGGGTTGCCCCTGATTTGGGCCTACCAATCGTGCCATGGAGTCGCGAGACTGGGAGGCCCAAAACTGGTATTTTTCTTTTCTTTCCAGTGGTGTAGTATACGGGCCACGGTCCAACTCTGTCCACCCGCATGGATGCCTCTCATCCAGTCAACGATATTACTTCCAAATGGTGAAAATGTGCTGCTTAATGAAAATATGGTGCCAAAAATTGCTGACTTCGGTCTCTCGAGGTGCTTTGGTGAAAACCAAATCCAGACCACTATCACTGCAGTAGTTGGATCACTGTAAGCTGGCTAAGCCTCTGAAGGCTCGATTCATTTTTGTTGAATATGGATCATGTGGCATTCCCTTGTCCCACTAATCATCAGTTTAATTTAATTTTTCATACAGTGGATATATGGCACCTGAATTCTTTGGTGAAAAAATCACGATGAAATCGGACATGTATAGTCTGGGTGCCATAATAACAGTAATGCTTACTGGAGAGAGAGAAGGGGTACACACCGAAGTCGAGAATGTAAGGACAATTTAATTACGTTATGGTAAAAAGACATTGACTATGTTCTACAGCCATGTGTTATGATTACAACTCAATACTGCTCTAGAAGAACCGGGCGAAGAAAGTAACACTATGTATGCTCTAAAGTAAGAAAGGAATACTAACATAGGATACAGGGAAGGGAAGTCATAATGTATTGAAACACACTCCATTAGGCTCATATAATCCTTACAGAAAAACATGTTCACACGTCAGAGTGAATTTTTATTTAGATCTGATTAGGAAATGGGGCTCACTTTTTCTTTAGGAGAGATAAGCTGTAGTTTGATCTCGTACATTATGTGCCATACACTATCAAAATAATGCATGGGTTTTGTACTTCTGTGACCGCGAAAAAAAAATCATGAGTTTTCACGATTTCCATATTGTACGAAATTAGTGAGTGAGGTGTTTTGTAGCCCGGGCTACATGTAGCCTTAAAAAAACGAAGTAGGGCAAAACCGAGTAAAGTTAAGCGAGTATGACACAATCGAGAAAAACTAAGTGAAGTAGGGCATGAAAACAAACCCTTCAAATAAATCTGAAAAACACCTAGATGTATATCATTTGCAAAGTTTCATCTCGGAATTCATTATATTCAAGGATGTGTAAAAATGATAAAAGTGAAAATCTGTAGTAGTGAACAGTGCCAACATTTGTACCTCCAAAATTTGTCAGATTTATCTTTTTCCTGTGGCTCAAAATACATGTTGTTTCGAGTTAAAATTTTGTATGTTGATATAATACATCACTATCTACATCGAGATTTGTTTTCAGATTTTTTAAAACTTTAAAAATGTCGTTTTCAATTTTTTTGAAAAAAACAGGCTACATGTAGCCCGAGCTCCCTTTCACTTTTACGGAAATTAGTCCCCTTCCATAACTCAACTGCAATTTCGTAGGTGCTTGAAAATTGGAGAAATAGGTTGGACAGATCAGAGGGGCAAAAACAACTGGAACAATTACGAGTTTGTGCTGAGATTGCAGCAGAGTGCATTGAGTTCAATCCACATAAGAGACCGGATCCACGGAATGTAATCGATAGGCTTGAGGAGGTGGAAATTGCCTATGGGTCTATTGCAACTGCTGTGACTAGTACATCAGCTGCTCAGGTAATTCACTCTTGCCAAATGCGTTTCTCCGAGTAACACCAAAAGGTGGAAATATAATTTTCGTTTGCAATTTACATGAATATAATGCCTGTCTCCTGTTCCTTATAGGTACTTGAAAGTTTGAACAAGACTGGGTTCGAGGACTCAAGGGAAGACGGACAACTGGAACGAGTACACGTATACACCGAGGCAGGGAAAGAGCACCCTGACTATAACCCGAGCAGACACCAGATGTTGGGCACACAACCGATAGGCTTGATGTAATGGGAGGTACAAAACAGTCTACTGAAACTTACGGGATTAGTTCAAGGACAATGCAGAGATCATTCATGGCAAGTGAGCTGGAGCGCATCCTACTTGATGAAAGTGCAGAGCCAGTGGACCTGCCGTTATCACTTTCAGAAGATATCTCTAATCTATAATATGGCTTCAGGTGATGGTTTGTACGTTTTTAAAATTGCCAATATTACCCCTGCCTTAAATCAAATTTACAGCCGTGCCACCGCGTAAGTGAAAATAACTATTGGCATCGTTCCCATCGCACACGGCCCCTCTTCCCCTTCCCCTACCTCGAGCTCGCCATGGCTGTTCCCCGTCATCCACGACCTTCCTCCCAGTAAGGACGACATGGAATTAAGCTCGTGGCAAGGAGAATCAGGGGAAACTGGCTCAAGTTTTCTTCTATATCTCCCTCCCTCCCCGAGCGCGACACAAATCCCTCCCCCAAGCGCGACACAACGCCGCCGCCGACCTTCCTTGGAAGAGAGTCTTCTATGACTGGCCTCCCGATTCAGCCTCTACCCTTGAAAACCTAGCGACCCGGCGACGCGTCCGACCTCAAGGTACGCGCTGCAACCCAACCCCCAATCCCAAATCCAAATCTTCTTTCCCCAATTTGACTCGATTCTTTGTTGAGCAGCCCAAGGCCCGTCCCTCTGCTAGCTAGCATGATACGGCATCGGGGTTATTTCTCTCCCTCTCCAACCCTGCTCATTCGTATCTATGGTTGCTCATCTGCCGCGTGTACATTTCATATGGCCAAATGCGAGGAATCGTAGATGCTTAGGAAAGAGTAGAAATCTGACATTCCATAGGATCTTCGAGGAGCTTTCTTTCTCAGCCCCGTCCGCCTTTGCACAACAGTGCCGACCTGTGAACTGCGGAAGAGATGTTTATGTATTGGAAGAGTAATCACGAACAAGCTGATAGCTATGGGCTGCAATATGAGAGGAGACGCAAGGAACAATCTGACAAGTTGGATCAAAATACGAGAGGTGTAGGACAGAGGGGAGCAGAGTACAGGGCTACAGGCACAACTGAAGAGTGAAGAACATGACCTGAATGAAAATACGCGCCGAGGCTGGACCGTTGATTTATTTGCTCCAAGTTAATGTTTTTGCACAACTATAGATTGATCGGTGGATCATTGATTCAGTTTATTATTTCGTTTTTTCCTAGGGGTTGTGAAGTGTAAGAATATGAATTATGCGCCTGCAAATGGTCCTTTAATCCTGTTGTTCCTAAAGAGTCTGGTGATTGGAAGAAATATAAACGTGGGTGATATGGTATGCTCATATACATGATCAAGACTCAAAAAGTTGTTTAGGCACAATGATTCGTTTTCCAAATTATTTTTTGCACTTTTCTGCCTCAAAAAATTCTAGCGAAAAATGCATGGGTACAATATACATATTATCTATGTACACATCAAATTTTGTTTAGAAATACATTGTATTTTAGGCTATCGAGACATATACAGCCACAAATATCATTTTCTGTAGCTTGAAACAAAAAATTGTTCTAACAGAAATTTTGCACAAATATATGTAGCATATATATGTATTTAGGTTAAAAAATTGATTTTTAACTAAAAAATACCACTTTATAAAATGTTGAAAACCAGGATCATTGGTGCCCAGGTCACCAAATCCTCTTCGAGACTCGAAAATACTCGGTTTATTAGTTCTATGTAAACCGGCAGCAAATAGGTTTTTTTTGTTTATTTTTTTTTATTCCCGTAGCAACGCACGGGCATTCATCTAGTCACAAATAATTTCTCTTCTGACCGACAAATCGACTCAGATGCGTTCTCGGTGTCATATAAGGTACAATAACTCTCAATTGTCATGAACATATGACAAATCGAGTTGATGCTAAAAAGGGTGTTATGACTCATGACTGTAGGGAACTCTTCGGAACGGGGCAGTGGCTGTGAAGCGGATGTCCAATACACATATTTACGAGATAGAATTTCAACGAGAAGTTGAATGTCTAAAGTGAAACACACAAACATATTAAGATTCCTGGGATATTGTGCTGAAACAAGATCGGTAGCATGTACATACGACGGAAAATTTGTTTTGGCAGATGTACAACAAAGATTGCTATGCTTTGAATATCTCACAAATGGGAATCTTTATAATTATCTCACTGGTAAGATTATCTCGCACTTTAGCTATTTATTTTTTGATGCAAACATTCACACTAGAATACAAATATATAAATATCTTGGCCTGTTGTATCCTTTTAGCGCACTCAAAGAGGAGCAATCAGTTCAAGTATCCCACGTACTGAATGTCATTTATCATCTGCCCTATATAGATGCATCTTGCGGACTTCACTGGGAAGAGCGATATAAAATTATCAAAGACACATGTGATGGATTATATTATCTTCACCAGAATCATATCATCCACTTGGACCTTAAACCCTCAAATTTACTACTGGGTGGTAATATGGAGCTGAAAATTTGTGGTTTTGGTCTCGCGAGGTGCTTCAATGAAGATCAAACAAGGGCATTTACTGAAAAAATAGGCGGAACAATGTAACTTATATGAAACACATCTTTGTCTTAGATACGCTTTATATTGTACATTACTATGTTTGCATACTAAGCAATCGAATCAATATGTTTTCACATGCAGGGGATACCTAGCACCGGAATTCGGCAGCGGAGAACTCACATACAAATTCGACTTATATAGCCTTGGGGTTGTAATTATGGAGCTACTAACGGGAGAGAAGGGGTATCAGGAAACCGAGAATGTAAGAATCTCACCATCCTAAGATAAATGCTCAACTTTTATATTATTGTTTAAGGTTTAATAATGCACAATTTATGTCATTCTCTTGTTTATTTAGAGTTCAAGAAATTCATTCTTTGAATTGCTAATGCTTCTAGGTAAAATTTTCATACAAAACAATCACATAGCATGTTTCTCCAAGATAGCTTCATCCTACTCTAAACTATTCGAAGTGAAGATACGAACAATCAAATTTTAAGGAAAATGCTTAGAAATAGAAGATTTTATCGGTTCTTCGCTTGCTATTGCACATTTACGGTACAATTGGCTATGCTACTAGTCACATCTAGATTTTTCTTCTTTTTTGTTTACATATCATTTTGAATTTTGATTTGACATTTAGTTTGGCTAAAAAAGGGCACCATTCACGGAGGTCACCTTTTGAGTGTCCCCCCGCGTGTCAATTAGTGCACGATGAGTGAGTCTGTCCACCTGGTTGTCCTCCACGCTCCACTTGTCACGTTATTGGAGAGTGCCCTTGTGAGAGGACTAGAGGGTGGATTTTTTTTGGTTTTTTCTATATCCGAATACTAAAGGTGAAATCTCTTTTTTAACCGTACTTCAAAGTTATAACGTGTCCAGTTTTACGTATGCGTTCTCCGTGTCGAGCTCTTCACAATATGATCTTGTGTTGATAAGTTTCAAGGGTTTTTAGTGCGCCGCGTGTTTTGCGCTCCTTGTGTTTTTGCATTGGCTTGGGCTTGTGCATTGTGTTTGGATGTCATGTCTGTTTGCCTCCTTATGTTGCACTGCCTTAGATTGCACAAAGCATGGATGTCCTACCTTTTTCTCCTACCTTGAGTGTATGCTTTAATTCACTATGTTTTTATGTCCTTTTGTCCCATCCTGAGTTTGTATTCTTGCATTGCCCTTAGCTTGCACCACGTTTAGATGTTCTGTCTTTTGTTCTGCCATGTAAAACTCGTATTTTGCCGTATCGACCCACGATGGGGTTCTCCTCTCTTTATATAACAGATACGATACAAAAAGTACAAGCCAAGGCAACCAAGGATAGCAACCGATCCGGCCCTGATACATACAATCTCTGTAAACATAATATAATCGCTAACCACCACCCCCTCAATCTAAACCATCGTGTACAAGATTAAGATCGGAACGAAATCTACAGAGTGTGAGCTGGGTTACAGGTTTAGTGAATACATTAGCAACTTGATCCTCGGAAGCGATGAACCGAACAGTGAGAGCTCCCAAGACAACTTTCTCACGAACAAAATGGAAATCGATCTCAATGTGTTTGGTGCGAGCTTGCAACACAGGATTGACGAACAAATATGTAGCGCCAAGATTGTCGCACCACAAAACAATTGGCCGGGACTGATGAACACCAAGTTCCTTGAGAACAGACCGAATCCAGATAGCTCGCCTTATATTCAGCCTCGGTACTGGAGCGAGAGACCGTAGGCTGCTTGCGAGAACTCCAAGCAATCAGATTATCGCCAAGGAAAACAGCAAACCCGCCCGTAGAGCGGCGGTCATCGGGGCAACCCTCCCAATCAGCATGCGTGTAGATATCTAACACGGTAGAGGATGAAGGCCGTATATGCAAACCGGTAGAGACGGTACCCTTGATGTAACGAAGAATCCTCTTGACTGCCTCATAATGAGCAGTCGTGGGTTGAGACAGGAAGTGACAGACTTTGTTCACGGCAAATGACAAATCTGGTCTCGTAAGAGTAAGATACTGCAAACTGCCGACAAGACTCTTGTATCGAAAAACATCATTAGAACTGAGTGGGGCACCAACGTCACGAGAGAGCTTGTCCGTGGAGGACATGAGAATGGTAACGACACGACATTGCACCATGTTTGCGCGATGTATCAAATCCAGCGCATACTTGTGTTGGGTGAGAACCATCCCTTCAGGGCTATAAGTAGCCTCAATGCCGAGAAAATACTCCAAGTGCCCCAAATCCTTGACAGGAAACATGGCCGACAGAGTTTGAACCACGCGGTCAACAGCAGAAACAGATGATCTAGGAATAATAATATCATCAACGTACACAAGCATATAGACCTGAACTCCATGTTGATCAAAGATGAAAAGAGAGGTGTCGGCCTTACTAGCAGCAAACTTAAGCTGAAGAAGACGATCACTGAGGCGAGCGTACCAAGCACGGGGAGACTGCTTGAGACCATAAAGAGCTCGCTGGAGTTTGCACACATGATGGGGATAACGGGAATCCTCAAAACCAAGACGCTGCTGAGTGTAAACATCTTCCTCAAGAAATCCATGGAGAAAGGCATTGCTGACATCAATCTGACGAAGGCACCAGCCACGAGAGACAGCAAGCGAAAGCACAAGACGAACTATGACAGGTTTAACTACCGGACTGAAAGTGTCATGGTAGTCAATACCCTGTTGTTGAGTGAAGCCACAAGCAACCAGACGAGCCTTGTGTTTGTCCACCGAACCATCAGGGCGGAACTTAGTTTTGAAGATCCACTTGCTGCCACATTATTTGTACGAGGATGCCGAGGCACCAATGACCAAGTTTGGGTGTTGATGAGGGCATCATATTCTGCTTCCATAGCGGTCCGCCAGGCAGGTTCAGAAAGCTCGGTGCAATATGTTGCAGGTTCAGCAAGAAATGCACCACAACGGTAGGGATTGTAGCGAACTGTACCATCCTTGAAGTCCTTCGGACGAAAAATCCCGTGGCGACTGCGAGTCCCAATGGAATGCGTCGCAGGTGGAGCAGGAGGACGAACATGTAGCTGATCTGAAGCTGTGATCGGAGGAGACGATGGTGCCGCGTCGGAGGACACTGAAGAAGTATCAGCTGGCTCATCTTCCATCCCATGGGACGACCCGCCCGGTGAACCAGCGGCAGCAGATGGGGAAGGCCCAGCGGAGGGCGGTCCAGCAGGAGAGGACGGGCCCGAGCGGAGAGAGTTGCGCTGTGCGGAGCACTCAGCAGCGTCAGCTGGCTCGCGCGACGAGGCATGCACATGCACGTCGATCGCAGCCTCCACATCGATCGGAGCCTGGACGTCGATCGGATCTTGCACAAACACAGCAGAAGGAATACCCGGGGAATCAACTGACAACAGGGAAATGTCATAATTGCGTATGTTAGTATTTTGAATAGCTGGTTCGTGCGGTGGAAAAGTGACAGGATCTAACATGGAAACATCAACGCTGACACCGGGTGTAGCAAAAGGAAAAACGTTCTCATCAAAAATCACATCACGAGAAATATAAATGCGACCCTTGCTGCTATCAAGGCACTTGTACCCTTTGTGCATGTGGCTATACCCCAGGAAAACACACATCTTGGACCGAAACTCTAGCTTACGAGAGTTGTACTTACGAAGACTTGCCAACAGGCACAACCAAAGGTACGCAAGAAGGAATAGTCTGGGGCCATTTTGAGAAGACGGGACAAAGGGGTGGTGTTGTCGAGTACAAGAGAGGGAAGCCTCATCTTAATAATCAAGTGGGAGAGAAGAATGAGCGAGCAGGGCTAACCCTGTTTTGACAAGATGTCGATGCTTGCGTTCGGCAATACCGTTTTGTTGAGATGTGTGTGGACACGAGACATGATGAGAAATTCCCTTGCGCTGAAAATGAGCATGAAGGCGATGATATTCACCACCCCAATAGGACTGGCCAGCACAGATTTTAGTGTTTAGAAGGCGCTCAACATGATTCTGAAAAATATAAAAGATGCCCTCAACATCAAATTTATGTTTAACTTGATATATCCAGCAATGGCGACTGTAATCATCAGTGAAGCTAACATAATACTTAAAATTCCCAGAAGAAGGTAAAGCCGACCCCCATACATCTGTTTGAATAAGCTCAAGAGGAGTATGTGAAACACGAGATGAATGATTATAAGGTAGTTGGTGACTCTTGGCACGTTGACATGCATCACACACAGACGACTCAAAACTTGAAGAACAAGGTAAATTATTGGACCTAACAATGTTTTGAACTACTTTATTGAACGGACGACCTAAACGCTGGTGCCAATGAGAAGGCATAATCTTGACATCAGAAGACGCATGCCGCGCATGGGAAGAAGCTCGATCGAACGGAAGGGGGTAAAGACCATCCTGACTTCTACCTTGTAGGATGATGTTCGTCGTGACCTTGTCCTTGACAAAGAAAAATGCTTATGAAATTCGATGAATACATCATTGTCGGAAACAAGGCGATAGACAGAAAGCAATTTTTTGCTAATATCGGGAACGTGCAGGATATTTCTCAAGGCAGTGGATCGCGAAGAACCAGCTAAATTAGAATGACCAACATGTGCAATAGACAAACATGTGCCATTGGCGACCTGGACTTGATCCTTGCCGTGGTAGCGCTCGTGGACGTTCATGCGTTCCATGTCATTGGTGTAGTGGTCGGTGGCCCCGGAGTCCATGATCCACGGACGCTCATCGTGGAAGGAGGAGGAAGCCGAGTTGCCCGAGCGTTGATCATCCGCTTGATACGCGTGATTGAAGCGATTGCGGCAGCTGAGGGCGTCATGCCCCCAATTCTTGCAAACCTGGCATAGGGGACGGAAGCGACCATGACCTCCGTTCTGGCTTCCCCTGTTGTCGTTCGCGTTGCCGCCGCCAGAACCATTGGCGTCGCCGCCATTGTTAGAGATTATATTCTGTTTATAGAGATTGTATGTATCCGGGCCGGATCGGTTGTGATCCTTGGTTGCCTTGGCTTGTAAAACACAATATAATCTCTAACACTGCCAAGTGCATGACGCTGTATTTGGATGCCCAGCCTTTTGTTGTCTTGCACATATTGTTTTGTCTTTTTTACTCCCTAAAATAATTTCATGACTTTTGGAGTGAGCATCCTAGATATGGGAGTATCTTCATGTACATGCTTAGATACAAAAATAAATGTGTATGAGAACTCCCTAAAATAGGAGAGAGAGAACTAAAAGGAAATTGTGCTGCCCTCCGCGACCTCCCGCGAAACGAACAAAAACATGCACGGGAAAAACCGAGCATGTATCTCCTCGCGCTCCACCTGTCCTCGATCGCGCTCACGTTGATACGCGCCGAGCTCTCGCACAGGGATGCGCGCTCGCAAGCCTCCCATAAAGGCATCCTATACTTCATCAACCTTTTGATATTTTTCGACATGACGGCCATAATGTTGTGTCTACACCACAAATTTTCTTTTGAATACTTTGAGTGAGCATTCTAAATATGGGAGTACCAGGAGTACTGCACTATTGGAAATACTTGAAATACTCCTGCCAGTTCTCTGGCCTAATGTGGCAGGGTGAGCGGATCGCCATGGCATGATGGTTGAGATATGTCTAACTTTATCGTCTCTTGTACGATGTCGATTTAGTAAAGAGAGATGAGCACCTATAGTTGTGCAAATATCACCTCTCCTGGTACATTATGCAATGGTCTAATCACCATAAATTCTGAAACATCTTACACGCGCCACCTTTTTTATACCACCGCAAGAGCTGTGCTTCCAGTATTAGTAGACAAACAATTATCTATTCGATTAGATATAAAGATATAGCTATAAAACAATTAGAGCATTTCCACCTGGGTGTCCACTAGCACTCCTAATAGGACTATTGAGCGCGCCGGCACGAAATCGGTCCCACCGGCGCACCCAATAACCTATAACTGCCAGCGCGCCCCAATTCAGCGGCCGGCAACCCCGCTTCGTGACCTGTTTGTAGGGAGGTAAGCGGCATGCCGGCAACCACGGCAACGCGCGCCACGTCGGACCGACGCGTCAGCGACTAAAGGACGCAGGCGGATTTATTGTGGCCGGTATGCCCGTTTTACTGACGCAGTGGCTCCCCATGCGGGCGCAGACGACGCCACGCGTTGAGCGCAGCACTGGCTCACACGCGGCTCCCCAGGCGGTGGCTCACACACGTCGTCGGCGTCAATGCGTGTGGCAGATGAGCCGGTGGCAGTGTTAATGCGGTTCCAGCCTCCTCCGCTTCCCACCCGCTTTAAAATAGCGTCCAGCGCCTCTCCTCCACACAAATCTCTCCTTTCATCTCCCGCCAAACCCTAGGTAGCAGCATGCCTGGAAACCACAAGCCGCAACCACAGATGACCGTCGAGGAGCTTGCCCGCCGCCATCTATTGGCCGTGGACCGTCGTGCTCGGCGCGAACGCGCCATGACCCCTGAGCGCCGCCACGAGCATGATAAGCAGCGCTGCCTCCTGAACGAGGAGCGGCTGATGGGTGAGGCGTGGCGCCGCGAGTAGCAGCGCGAGGAGCACAAGTGGAACGCGGCCCAGGAGCAACGCCGCCTCCTGGATGAGGAGGGCCGCGAGATCAAACCCCACCACACTCGACAAGGGCGGTGACCTGGAGAAGTTCCTCAAGGCTGCAGCCGACGTCGGCGAAACTAGAAGGCTCAACCGCCGCCGCCAATAGCAGATGACACTTCCGGCGGCAAATCATTGAGGCATGCAAGTTCCTTGATGATGCCGTCGTCGGGATAAGCATCTTGGTCACGGCGTATCGTGGTTGGCAAGACGATGTAGGGTTTCGCCGGCGCCAGGATAGGCCTCCTTCTCTCGTCGTAGTGATGACGATGGCGCCGGGTAGGCCTCCTTCTCTCGCCATAGCCGGCAGCACCGCTAGATCTAGGGTATAGGGTTTAGTTTAAATTTCGTTAAATTTCCTTTAAATTTGTTAAATGTCGTTTGTCAATTCCGTTTAAGTTTGTTAAATGTTCTTCGAATTTAATGAAATATTGTTGTTTGGTCCATGTTCGAGATTCAAAAGATTTTCAAAAATAATCTATTGGGAGTAACCAGTGGGGAGAGCCAATCCCAATAGGGCGGCAACGTGTGCCGTGTATGCCGGCGCTCCCAATAGCATGTGTCCGGCACACTTGCTGGACGCTCTATTAGGTGCGCCAGCGGAGATGCTCTTAGCATGGGGGGAGTTGCCTCTTGGCGTGACAAGTGGATTAAACCAAAGCGTGGGTATGCTAGCTCCGTATCTCCTGAATTTTGTGGACCCGAAAATCCAAAGTGTCCGCACTGTAGCCCAGGGATGTGCCTCGAACTGATGGGTGCGGGACATCGCCGGGGGCTCTTGGTGGCGGCCATCTCCCGGTTCCTCCTCTTGTGGAATGCCCTTCACAACACATCCAGCTCTTTTATTTGGTCGATAATTTTCAGTGGATTTGGACCTAAGATAAGAACTTCACTGCTCGCTCGGCCTACATGGCCTTCTTTGAAGGAAGAACCCTTTGTCTTCATCTTGCCATTCGGGCTGCAAAGCTCCGCTCAAGTTCAATATTTTGCGTGGAAAGTGGCGTGGAACCTATGCTGGACAGGCGATCGCCGTGTGAGGCATGGCTTGCTCCTGATGATTCTTGCCCTTTACAGGAGCCCGAGTCCATTCAACAAATCCTCATCAACTGCTCCTATGCGCGTACAGTGTGGTTTGAGTTCTATCTAGCCTGGGGAGGCCTGATCTTTCGCCATCGCCTGCTGCTTCGTTGGAGGACTTGTGGTTAGTGGTTGACGGGAAATGGCTGTGCCAAAAATTCGGGCTATGGTGCTTCTGGTCACACGTTCAATGTAGGTTGAGAGGAACAATTGGGTCTTCAACCGTGGGACTTGCACGACCTCGAATCTGCTCGACACAATCATGGCCGAAGCTACTAGGTGGAACACCATAGGGTTTTTGTGAGATTGTTCTTTTCTGACTCTGATCGTTGACCAATTTATCTTTGTTGTGGATCCTTGTAAACTGGTTGTTTCCCCCCTATTTGTCCACCTAAAGATGCCTAGTTAATAACCAGGGGCGTAACTGATGAGCATAGTGTCACACAACATGACAACACTGACTTCACTGTCGCAAGGTCATTCCTGACACTAGATTTACAACGTTGCGGCACATGGCCCACGAACGCCACTCATCACAAGTCATTATCGTTGTTACACGAATAACATCACGAACAATGACAACGTAGAAATACCGCCACTACCAAATCAAGGAATACCTGGATTTTGGATAGGGCTTAGCGAGGTAGCAGAGCTCCAAGAGAACGTTTCCAAAAACATGTATGTGCAGTGGCGATGGACCAAACAGAAACAAAGCTTCCGTGCACAGTAAAATTGTCCTATTTGCTTCTCTCGTATATGCATCTTTGTTTCTGCTAAACTGTTTCAGGAAGCAAAAATAAGGCATTGTCGTCTAATAAGAACAACAGGAATTTTTTATAGCCATGTATGCACACTGCCTTTCCGAAGAGTGATATACGGTTACACCTTGTAGTATTCTCTCTAAACAAATGTTGCTTTTTTTCATAAAGCATAACTTATATATGATTGCAATATGGTCCGTAGGTACTTGAAAGATGGAGGCCTAGGCTGGAGAAATCACAGGAAGAGTCGCAGTTGGAACAAATAAGAATATGCTGCGGGACAGCCGAAAAGTGCATGAACTTTGATCCAGCGAAGAGACCAACCATACGACATATAGTCGATCTGCTTAATGAAATGGAAAGTACTACTCATGCAGGCGGACGTCCACTGGGAATGAAATTCCCGTCCGCCTCGTTCCACATCATAAACAGTACTAGCGAATATACGAGGCCTAACAGTCCAGATGACAGTCCGCCGGCATCCCCAGAAAGTACGGATGGGTCTACGGAAAAGTGCGTGAGTGCTTCTTCATTAGGCTAATTTTTTTTAATAATACATTTTTTTAATTAAATTCGAAAAATATTACGTAAAATAACGAAATTGCAAAAATAATACGGCCTCGGCCCAGCTTGGGCCGATTAGGGCCGTCGGCCTGGCTTGGGCCGATAAGGCCTTATCGGCTTAGTTTAGGCCGATCAGCTCGGATGGTGGGCCAGGCCTGCACCCGACAGGCCGTGACGCGTCACAGTCGGGCACTAATCGGCCCTAACTGGGCCGACAGGCCTGTCTGGGCCGACAGGGCGCTGGATAAGGCCAGCCCTGGCCACATAGCGGCCACATCTTCCTCCTCGCGTCCTCTCTCTCATTTTTTCTTCCTCTCGAAACCAGCAGCTCCTTGCTGCGTTTCAGCGGCGATCTGTCCATCCAGCCACCAAATCTTCCCCTAGAAGTGTTAGAGAGTTAAGGCAGCTCAGATCTACAGATGGTTGGATTATTGTGTGATTTCGTGTTGTTTGGTTGGAGCAATGGTGGAGTTTAGGTGGAGGTTGCTGTAGGGTGGTGGATGGTGCAGCGTGGTGGTGGTGCAGCGGTGTTGCATTGGCGGTGGTGGTGACGTTGCTGGTCCATTGAATCGGCACGCTTCAAGGGTATGCGTTTATTTTGCTAGTAATATTAAGTATATAGTTGTTCCCGGTTGTAACAGTAAATTGGTGTCACATTTTTAGGTTGTTGAGATGAGTAATTTAGTGAAATGTTTGTTTTTCTACGGTCCTGGCGAAGTTGTAGTAAATGAGCATGGAGCTGATTTGGGTGAGTTTCGATGGTCAGAGTTGGAACTGAGTGACCCAAAACATGGTCTATAAGTCAGCTGAAAGATTGGTTGGCAGCGTGTTTAGGGCTTCCTGAAACAGACACCGTCGGTGTGCATGCACTGTGGACGAAGACAAGGTCCCCGGTGTTTTTTTATTTGAGGCCGATAGAACGGACCTCTCAGATGGTGCGATGGTTGCAAGGCTGCGCAAGCAGGGGATGTACCCCTCATGCCTTACTGATACCTGTCGCGAAGGAGGTGATTCCGCCTGAAGGCGAGGGAGGGCACGATCCTGGCCAGAGTAGTCAGGAGATGCAATTTTCTGGACATGATTATAATCAGGGAGATGTTGGAGGTAGTGGAGATGGCAATTGCAGACATGAAGAGGAAGATGTTGGAGGTGGTAGTTATGAATCTGGCCAAAATAGTCAGACAGAGCATATGGAAGAGGGAGATGAAGATGCTGCTGAGGCAGCAGCAGACGATGTATTCCAAGAAATGATGGAAGAGGAAGACGAAGATGGTGGTAGTGCTTATGGGTATGATTCCGACGAGTCGGATGACGAACATGTGGTGCCAAATCCTGCGTCATGGAGTCATGATTTCTCGTCGTCAATGACAGTGAACGATGGTCATGATTCTGCCTGGGAATACCATCAGAACCAGGTTTCTGCGGGTGCTCTATATACCGACAAGCAACATTTGCAAGATGCAATCATTAAGTGGGCAATGTCGACTTGCAAGACATTCAAAACCAAGGTGTCGAGTAAAAAATATCTGACAATGGAATGTGAGGTAGCAGGGTGTCCTGGAAGGGTGCACGGTTATCGTCCTCACTTCGGCATAAACTGGAAAGTGAGCGACGTAGTACAGCACACATGTAGAATTGAGAGTATTCCTCAAGATCATCGTAACATTTCGTCGACGCTTATAGCTCGGTTGCTGTACTCAGAAATAGTACAGGGCAAAGCTATGGAAGCGAAGGCTATTATACATAAGGTGTTCACCAGGTTCAAGTACAAAATATCTTATGGCAAAGCTTGGAGGGCTAAGCAGATGGCACTTGAGAAAAGATTCGGATCGTTCCTAGACTCATATGACTCAGTTGTTCGGCTCCTCTACACATTGCAGGCCCGTAATCCAGGCACATATGTTGACGTCAAACACTTTTGGATGGCAGAGTTTCCAAACGTAAAGGTGCTGCATCGTGTGTTCTTCTCTTTCGGTGTATGCATAGAAGCTTTCACTCACTGTCGACCAGTTATCTGTGTTGATGGTACATTTCTTACTGGCAAGTATAGGGGACAGATCTTGACTGCCATTGGTCAGGATGGCAACAATCAGATCGTGCCACTTGCATTTGCTTTTGTGGAGAGCGAGAACACTGAAAGTTGGACTTGGTTCTTCAGGCAGCTTAAAATAGCAGTAGTAAAAGATAAGCCGAACGTGTGCATCCTTCATGACCGCCATGCTGGTATACTGAACGCCGTCAAGGCACTCACAAACCCTGTGGCCGCGGAACAAACGCCATGGCTAGACCTGCAGAGTCGTTGGTGCATGCGCCATTTGGGGGCCAATTTTTTCTCACAGTTCCGAGATAAGGCTTTGATGAATCTATTCAAAAAACTGTGCAAGCAGAACCAATTCTGGAAATACACATTCGTACGTGGTAAGCTTGATGACTTCACTAACCAGCATGTTAGGCAGAGGAGAGCTGCACGAAATGTTGCAGTAGCAGCACATGTGCAACTTGTGGCGCAACAGCTAGCAACCGGACCTCCACCAGCTGAGGATGTACCTGTTGGGCTTTGTGACTTGCCAGGATTTGATCCGCCTGGTGTTAGGAGAAAGACTGGGAGGTTGATCAAAAACTTTCAGCAGTGGATAGAGCACGAGCCTCTTGAGAGGTGGTCTTTGCTGCACGACACTTATGGAGCCAGGTACGGTGTTATGACTACCAACCTTGCTGAAACATACAACTTTGTTCTTAGAGGAAATAGGGCATTGCCACTTACAGCCATTGTGGAGGGTATTTTTGAGGGCACAGTCAAGTACTTCAGAGAAAGACGCCAGAAAGCTCACATGCATATCGTTAACAACCCAAACACACCTTTTTGTGAGAAGATTACGGAGTACATGGATAGGAAGATGGCAAAAGCTCGTACTCATGCTGTGCAGGCCATAGGAAATCAAGAAAGGAGGTTCGAGGTACGCTTACCTTCTGACAAGTTTGGTTGCGGAAATCAGCTCAGAACGCATGAGGTGAGAATTGGAAATGAAGCCCGACCAACATGTGACTGCACATGCAATAAACCAAAATTGCTTCACCTGCCCTGCTCCCATGTATTGGCTGCGTGTGGGCAACTCGGACTATCAGCCATCTCGTTCGTTTCACCATATTATTTGAACGAGTCTGTTCTTAATACCTGGACCGGTGAAATGGTGGGATTTCGAGCTGTGGGTAATTTTAACACGGTTGACCCTAATGAAAGGCAGTACATCCCCGACCCAAGGCTACTGCGTCCTGGTAGAGGTAGACGACCGTGCAAGCGTATCAGAAATGGTATGGATGAATCTGAAGCCGGAGGCCCGACAGTGCAATGTTTCTTGTGCAATGATTTTGGTCACAGGGACACTGCTTGTACAAAATTCCCACCTACGAATGCTGCTCGGCAACTAGAGCAGCTGCTCCACGTGGACGAGGCAGCCGAGGACCAAGAGGAAGGGGAAGAAACTAGGATGTTTTAAATTTGGACTGTGCTTTTATTTGTAATAATGAGGATCAATGTTTTAAAATTGGACTATGTTTTTATCTGTAATATGTGTGGATCAGTGTTTGTAGACTATTTTTATCTGTAATATGTGTGGATCAGTGATTTAAATTTGGAGTTTGATTTCATCTGTAATTTGTCTGCATTTGTGGCTAAAAAAGAGGAGGGAGAGGTGAAAAAAAAAGCAAGAGCAGTCGGCCCAGCTTGGGCCGACTGCATCTGTCGGCCCAGTACAAGCCGATAGATCCCAGTCGGCCCAGCTCTGGCCGACAGGCTGCTCTGACACGCACAGAGTGGCCGACAGGCCTTATCGGCCCAAGCCAGGCCGACGGGCCCTAATCGGCCCAAGCTGGGCCGAGGCCGTATTATTTTTGCAATTTCGTTATTTTACGTAATATTTTTCGAATTTAATTAAAAAAATGTATTATTAAAAAAAATTCTTCATTAGTGCAAGTAAGTTCACTCCTGGCCGGTATGCTCCCACCGGACACCTCCTTATTTAAAGCTTGTTGTGTACTTACATCTCAATTTTCACATTTGCTGTGTTGAGATGACGGAGGAGGTACTTAAAATATAGTTGTTGTTTTAGCAGGTGAGTGCGAAGAGAAGCAAATACTTAGGTAAGTTCTATGACTAATTCCAAAATTTGTACATACATTCCCTTTCCAAGAAAACAGAGTATGGGTTGATCACTAGTGTATGGATCCAATTGGGGAACAAATGAACAGTGTTCCTATCTCTAGTTTCATGAGAGCTCATCGATGATCGATCACAATTATGGCTCATGCTCAGATTGCAACCGGCAATAACCTCTCTTACTTAAGCTTACTAAACTCGCAAAGTGTCAGTTAGCCACCTCCTAAACGAAAACAGATAAACAGCATTATCCTCTAAAAAGGTATCTACATTGACATCAGATTCCTTCTGCAGCGACAGCACAGGAAGAGCAGAGGCTAGCTGGAGGCAGAAATTAAAGGGTAGTGCCAAGAAATTTACGTCATGACCTGACAAGGATGGCGGTTTTGTAAAAAGCATTGTAATTCATGATTTTCTGACTTTGTGTGGCTTGCTACTTCATTGTTTCTGTTTAATAGTGCCTTCTTATCTGTGCGAATGTTTAAGAGCACTTAGCTTTGTTAAGCATTCCATTCCATGACGCAGCAGCAGAGTGAGCAACTAGCCCCTCCACCTGCTTGTCCGGTAGGGTGACTGTGACTGACTGAGCTGATAAGTTCTTATTTTCTCAGGTTCTTTGTTACTTCAGTTCTCTTAAAACTAATCACCTAAGTAAACTGCAACTTTAGTAGAACCGATTGCACAGCTTAGGAATGTGCAGAAAAAAACAATGACTGAAAACTGAACCGCAAAGACCAAGACTAAAACAACTAAGTTAAATTTGGGTAGCAGAAATAAAAAAAACTTCATATAATTCGGTCCATTTATAAGTAAGTTCATGGCCAATATAGACCAAAACAATGTGTCCGGGAAGTAAGACCACTAGTCCATCGCAGCTCGCGGACATACACACCTCAATGCATCACTCCCCTGTGCACCTTCTGTGGTTCGGCCACTTCCGGGCTTCCCTATTGTGTCCTCATGAGCCAGACGAGATTGAACTCGTTGAAGGGAGGCCGCTACACGCCAAGCAGATGAAGGGCGATAGCAAAACTGTCGGCGATGGTGGTGAGGATGACACACGGTCGAGTGACGGACAACAGCGACAACAACAACCAAACATTCTTGCGATGCCAGTCTCATTCTGCGATCCATTTAACTGGTTGTATATATAGATTGTCGTTCATAGTTATGTCCGCGAGCATTCATGTGAATCTTACACTAAAACATATCTAAATACATGTGTGTAGAAAGTAGGTATAAAGTTTTATATTTTAATATGGAGGATGTAATTGCTTATGTACTAGCTCAAATATTTTTTGTAAGTTTTGTGATAACAACAGCTACCACACTATTAGGTAATGATCAAAACCCGAACCTGAATCATCTCTTACCCGGATTTTTTGGCCCGGATTTAAACTAGACTGAAAAAGAAAAAACAAATTTTCGGCAGTGATCGAATGCCCACACCTAGCTCAGCGCCAGCTGACCAAAACGTTGGCTTGTTTAAACGGAAATGTTGTTCGGTACACTTTAACAACTGGTTTGGGCTTACAAAGCGATATCCTTAAGATGAACTCAAATGAAAAATGCTTAACATAAGAGTCGTTGGTCTCGTCGAGACGCAAAATGCAAGAACACAAAACTGTCAAGTACCATACGATCATTCAGAGCATCCCAACCCAGATACACAAGCACAATGCCAACTCATATGTTACGCATACACAAAAATTGCATAACTAGCAAGCTACTCCCTCCGTTCTAAATTAGATAACTTCTTTTCTCCACATGTGGATGTATCTAGACATGTTGCATGTATAAATACATGTGCATGTGGACAAATGAAAGTCATCTAATTTGGAACGGAGTGAGTAGTAATCAATCTCACCAGCATAATATAAGATCACAGCATGCTAAAATGCATACTATGCAAAACATTAACGAGAGTAAAGGAAGTTATTTAATAAAGATTTACATTATACATTGAAACTAACAACATTCATGATTACTAATACTAGAAAATCGATGTGTGATCATCAAACACTTACAAAAGGGTAGAAACCCAGCTGAAAACGAAATTTTGACATAACAGACAAAGAGGAGAAGAGACAGAGAGGAATATAGGTAGGGACAAACCTCGAGGCTACAGGCGCTACGACCACCATGGCTTCGCAGGTCAGCGCCTACGATACCACAGCGGAAGCACCAGGGCAACCGCGGTGGCACGAAAAGCATGCCTAGGGAGCGCTGCCAGCAGTGCCACATCACCATCGCCGCCACTAGTGGCAAACAACCACGAAAAGTACCAGAGACCACTGGAAGGCACTGAGTGACTACGACGTCCAAAACCGTAGTTAGGGTTAGGCTACACTTGGTTCGTCATATAGGATTCCAAAACGGCCGTCGAAAATATGGACCTGTTGAGGTCACCTAAAATTACGGACCAGTTACTCACCGCGCCAAGAAATATTTCCACGCCGAAATCTGATCCGGCGTTCCAAGCGGGGCCTTAACGTTGCGCGCGGGCATGAGCGGACGCGATGATCCAATAGAATTGTATGTAAAGAGAGAGTGCAACATAGTGGAGTACACCACAGGAATGTGTCGCCGGAGACGTCCGGAGCATGCTGGCGAAGTGAGACAAAGGCGGCGGCGACCGCGGCGTCGTAGCAGCGAATGTCGTGCGAGAGAGAGTGGGCGTATTGGCCGCGGACCAGTCGGGTTCAACCTTAAGCCGGTCATTCAGATTGATTGGACCATAAACGGGCCAGTGGGCCTTTGGCCAATTGGGCCACATTTAGCCCAGAACTTTTAATTTTTTTGTAAACGATTAAATAAATGGCTAAGTGGTATATCAAATATTCTCCGTTATCATAAAATATCTAAAAATAAATAAAATGGAAAATAGACACTCTAAAATATAATGGACAACAGTATGCTTTTATTTGATGTAAAACGACTTTGCGGAAACACAAGGATGTCAAAATGTTGGGTTCGACCTTACAAAGGTTCCAAAAAATATAATGTTACTTCCAGTGTTCTTGTACTGCCTTGACAATTGATAAATAGATCAGAATATCCCCCAAAAAAAATTTACTTCCACATACATTTTAACATCCTATGTGTCCACAAAGTCGTTTCACCAAAAAGCGACATCTTTTGGAAAAAAAAAGGTATTGTGGGGAGACTTATTTTAGCATCAAAATTTGTAGAACACATAGGAATCTATGCGCGAACATCTGTTTACAGCCTTTGGACATCTGAAAATAATATTAAGATGTATTTTAAATAAATGGGGCGTATGCACCGGGTGGTCAAAACGCTCGTACCCCATTTAGGCCTTGTTTACTAGGTGGTAGTTTCATCCCCAAGGGGATTGGCGATGGGAAGGGATTTTGGTGAAAAATTTCCCCTTGAACAAATCCTTTCATATACCCATAAATATTTTCACACTCAAATACACTAGTATGGTGTAGAGTTTTTAATTTACACTAAAATGAGCGGGTTCATGGGATATTTTGGGATTATCCTTTTCAAAACCGGCTTAATATAAACGGACTAATCGGGATTTTCCGAATCCATAATAATCCCCTCCATTTACTAAAATACACTTCTAATACAATTTTTAGGCCTTAAAATACAACTGCCTTGTCGACCATTGTATACCCTAATGACGGGAACAGAGGTGATGCTGCTTAAATTTAGCATCCATTGTATGCATAAACTGAGAGTGAGAGAGATCTTCTTCTGCTTTGTGTACTTAATGGGGAAAGGGAACATGCTGCAGAGTGTGAACTTCAGAGAGGAAATTGTAACCCTAGAGTGACATACTACTGATATGGCGTCCGCACGCCGCCACGCGCGACGGAGCAAGCCAGCGGCGGACCTGCTGAGCTCCCTCCCGGCGCACCTGCTCGACTGCATCCTTAACCGCCTCGACCTCCGTGACACCGTCCGCACCTCCGCGCTCTCTCGCGCCTGGCGCCGCCGGTGGGAGGCTCTCCCCTACCTCTCACTCTCCAATTCCTCGACCACCCCGGCACGCCCCCGGTGGTTGTCGACAGCGTTCTCCTTCGCTACCCGGGCCGCATCTCGCACTTCTCCTTCCAATTCCAAATCGACAACCTTTCCGTCGGCCGCGTCGTTGACTGGCTCATCGCCCTCTACAACCGCGGCGTCGAATCCATCAACCTCCAGCATTCCTCAACCATGTCTGTGGCTGTTTGTTTGGACGGGTTCCCCCTTCACTCCTCGGTCTTCTTATGCACCCAACTCGTGCACCTGGAGCTGCACCACTGCAGAATACCGCCTCTTCCCGTGGGCTTCATTGGCTTCCCTGTGCTTAAGGAGCTGAAATTCTACCATGCCAAATTTCCCGAGAATGGGAGAGCCAGCTGGAAGCGATTCTTGGTGCCTCACCCTTGCTTAATACCCTGAATCTTTCTTTTGTGAGTATACGTGGCGACGGCTCAAACGAGTGGGTGATTGGGGGACCTAACCTACGGAGCCTTACGATAATTTGTTTTGATGGTTATGGCTGGCGAATCGCGGATCTGCCATGCCTCGATGAAGCCACCGTTGATTTGGGAAACTATGTGAGCTCTGGAGATTTCGAAGGATTCATTGGCGGGAGAATTGATTTTAACCCCCCTAGCTCACACGCATTTGATCATATACCCCTTTTTCGTTTGCCTTCCTCTGAACCCCCCAACGCGGACTAATTTTTGCTGGCTGCACCCTCGTCGCTGTCATCTCTTGATTTAGCTAGTAAGCAAAGAAACTGGACTTAATAAATTAAGAATTGTCAACTCTGCCCTCAACCTAGGTTCTACGGACTGCCCATGACCTCGTGCGGGAGCACGTGCACGGCGCCGCGCACCACCATGGATGAGAGCCACCATGGATGCGAGCACGCACAGAAGTCGAGGGAGACTTCCATGAAGGAGTTTCCGCAGCCGACGACGAGCCGACGTCGGCGAGGACCTCCGCCTGCGCCATGGCTGCGCCATGGTTTGCTCAAGTTAGGAAGCTCATTCTCCATACAAGCTACCCACCGCCACCGGTACATTTTCTTCCTTACCTATTATCAATCAAGATAGCACTAATGGAATTGAATTGTACTCCCTCCGTTTTTTAATATAAGATGTTTTATCATTTGGCCACATGCACGTGTATACAAATGTATGTAGACATTAATGTGCATTTCACTCACTTTAGTATGTATCTAGACAACATGTGCAATACCTAAAACATCTTATATTAAAAAAACGGAGGGAGTATGAAGCAACATGAAGTGATGCTTGTAAGTACTTGTAAATACATGTTTTGTGTCTGTGAACAGTGAACATCTATCATAGTTAAAATGCTTTCTGTTGCTCCTGCCATATTTTCTTTGCTTTCAGTTAGTGTTCTGATTAATTAATGCTGCAGATAATTTTCTAATCAAAGATGCTTCAAATGCTATATGCTTCTTATTAGTTTATTATTTGAATCCTTCACTTACAAGGCATTGGGACATTTCTAGTTGTAACCTACTCAATTCTTTTTATGAGTGGGTTTCGTTATTTTAAAAAATAGGCAAGTATTTGTTCCTTTGTTCTAAAGATATATACTTGGTGCTTACACGTGCTTTAATATTTTCTGATAGTTTTTGTATTATGACTAACCTTTTTTAGCGAAGGAAAAATGTCAATTGTGCAATAGTTCTCCTAACCCACCTTTGCATCGAGATTCACAATGTTTGTTTTTATATTACAGAATGGCCATTTAATGGAAACACTTCCATGCACCTTTAACAACTTAAGGAGTTTAATCCTCTTGACACACTTCTGTCAGAGGCCTGCCATTCTGTCAACCTTTTGCTTACTAATGAATGCTCCTAATCTAGAAGAACTTGAAATCACGGTATGAACTAAGAACACCCCCTTGCAAACTGTCATATTTTTTGCGCTTGGAGGTGATCACTGCTATTTATGGTGCTTGACTCTTTTTTTTCAAGATCATTCGTGACGAGGATGAAATTGGAGCAAATGGAGAGTATCAAAATACACAATTGACTGATGCCTTCTGTGCCAACCTTCAGGTTGTGAAAATAGATAATATTGGGTGGTTGCCAAATGAAATGTGTTTTATCGAGCTCGTTTTATCTAAAGCAATAGTTCTTCGCAAAATGCATCTTACACTTGGTTATACAAGCTCAAAGTCTAAAGAGGATGCACTGTGTGAACTAATGACATACAGAAGGGATTCACCTCAATGTCAAGTCTTCTTTAATGGTAAAGAACCCTTAAATTTTAGTCATTTATTCATACCATGTATTTCCTTTTGAATAATGGTAAAGAACCCTTAAATTTTAGTCATTTATCCATACCATGTATTTCCTTTTAAATAATATGGAGTATCTTATTAATCTCGCATTTTAAATTATTCCTTGGGTTACTACAAGTTCTACTACTATTAGTATTATGAATGGTGTTGATCCTTAGGAGGAAGGGATGGATTGTAATACAAGAATCGCGTGTCATGTCAACAGAAATCAATGTGATCGCAGAAAACTTGAAAGAGGAGACTTGGATCTGTCCAAGTTCTCTTTACAAGATCATGACTTGCCTTTTTCTTTACAAGATAACTGGAGTTGATTTTCTTTTCCAAACGACTGCTTTGTAGTTGGATTCCATTATCATCCCACATAGAAACATGGGTTTTGTGCTAGCATCTGTCTTTAGCTTAGTTGCCATCTAATGCTAAAACCCTCCCTTAGGTCTTTACAAAAGGAAAATTAAAACATAACGGAATGTGCATACTTCAATATTGGTCAGTGAGGATAATTAAGTGATAATCTAGCTTTGTGCTAACAGTTGACATAGATTTAGAGTCTAGCACATTGGGATGCACAGTGATAGCATTGTCCCAAGTCATGTGGATGTAGCTTACTGGGGAAAATTTGTACTCCTTCCGTTCCTAAATATAAGATGTTTTAGATGTTACACATGTTGTCTAGATACATAAACAAATGAGTGAACATACACATGTAATGTGTCTAGATACATTTGTGTACATGTGTTAAAGACTAAATGAAAGGACAATGATGTCGCCTAGAGGGGGTGAATAGGCGATTAAAACTTTTCCGGTTTAGGCTTGATAATTGCGGAATAAAACTATATGTTTAAATTAACAAGCCAACAACCTAAATAAATTAGGCTCACCTATGTGCACCAACAACTTATGCTAAGCAAGACAAGCAACAAGGTGATAGCAATATAGAATACTTCAAGCACGAAGTCTATCACAATGTAAAGTGCATAAGTAAAAAGCTCGGGTATAGAAATAACCGAGGCACGCGGAGACGAGGATGTATTCCCGAGTTCCTCCTTGTTAAGGGAGTACGTCTCGTTGGAGAGGTGTGAACTAACACAATGGTTCAACAACCACAAAGGTTTCACCTTCTTCTGCGATGAACCGCACCACAAAGGTTTGGTTCACCTTCCACTATCGGAATCCTTCGAGGCGGAAATCCGGAGCCTTTCAACAACGATTCGGGGCACAACCCACGACGGGATTGGGGGCTCCCGAACAGCTACAAGTGACCACACACGGGTCTCAACCACCACACGGGCGTCTAGGGTCCAAGGACCCAAGAGTAACAAGTTCACAAGCTTTCAACTTCCACGAATCCTCGTGGAGAGTACAAACCGATGCAACGAACCAATGGCAAGAGCACAAGTGCTCAAATCCTTCACTCTCAAATCCCACCACAAGCAACTAATGATTATGGGGGGAGAAGAGAGGAAGAACAAAGTAGGAGAAACACCAAGAACTCCAAGATCAAGATCTACTAGGTTCCCCTCACTTAGAGGAGAGATGAATTGGTGGAAATGTAGATCTAGATCTCCTCTCTCAAATCCCTCAAAGATATGCAAGAATCATGGAGGTATTGGGAGAGGGGCAAGCTTTCCAAGGTCAACAATGGAGGAGAGAGAGGGGAAAAACATGCTTGGAAGAGCTAGTTGGCTGAAGGTAGGTGGAGGGGTATTTATACCCCTCCCAGAAAAAGAGCCGTTACAGCCAACTCCGGACTCAGAAAGTCAGGAAAAGCCGATGCAGAAAAACTCAAACCGGAGACTCCGGACCAAGAGGGCCGGAGACTCCGGTGATACTCCGGACCAACTCCGGACGCTATACCGCAAGCGCCGTCCGCGGGGCACTTCGCTCCAAAACCAGGGAGGCCGGAGACTCCGGTCCTGAGCACCCCTGAGGCCGGAGACTCCGGACAGGAAAAGCAACACAGAACAACAAATCCTGAAATGCAATAACTTTTGCAAGGAAGCTCCAAACGAGATGAAACCAACGAGGTTGGAAAGGTAGCGACCAGAGCTTTCCTACAAAAAAGTGGAAATATTAAGGGTCACAAATATGAAGGAGATATCACACATGGGAGGTGTGGACCTTATCTCGAGGAGGACCGGTAATATTTCCAACACCGAGAACGCAACAAGTTTTCCATCTGGACTCCGTTTTCAATGATCTTGGGCTTGCTCCGAAGATAATCACAAGCACAACAAGATCATGCATATACACATCATAGTCCATCATGTGAGGAGGATAATACAAGAGGAGAGTATGACCTCTCTACAAGAGACGAACCGGTAAAACCTCCAACATCAAAAACACCACAAGATATTCAAATGAAATTCGTTTTTGATGAACTAGAGCTTGGTATGGAGATCAACACAAGCTCTAAATTCTCACATGGATAGAACCAAGAAAGATGATATGCCAAGTATGCAAAGGTTTGAGCTCTCCACAAAGATGCGATCAAGTTACTCACTTGAGAGCCCCTCTTGATAGTACGCCGTCTATCCTATAATCCGGCCTCCCACTAACACCATGAGACCGGTAAAATAGAAAACCTATCAAGATCATACCTTTGCCTTGCGCATTCCACTTGAGCTAGATGATGATGATCTTGACTCTCTCAAGTTGGAACACCTTTCTTGATTGTGCTTGCTAACACATGCTTGATGAAGACTTCTCCAAATGCTCCCCATACTCCATTATGGGAGAGCCTCGCTAAGCTCCGTCTTCATGTATCCACTTGCGCTTCATATTCTTCTCTTGATATAGATGATGGCTTGGAGATAAACATGAAGTTCACTCAATCTTCTTTTCCAAGCCATGCTTGCAATAGGCTCAACTCTTCACATGACCATTCTTCATATAAACTCTTGGATGGAATCTTGGTCATCATGTAATCTTCTAGAGTCCAACACATGAACTCCAATCTTTTCCTATGGACAAGATCTACAAGTATATCTCAATGCAAACATTAGTCCATAAGAATTGTCATTAATTACCAAAACCACGCATGGGGTAACACATGCACTTTCACTAAAACATCTTATATTTGGGAACGGAGGGAGTAGTTATTCAACACCTTGTTAACCGCAGCAGGAACCTCACAGTTGAGCTTCATGCTTCACTAAATGCATTGCAGATTCGTGTATTACAACATGCTGCTACTTATTTATTGTTACGTCGTGTATATATGTTTTTATGTGTATCCCATTGTAGAGATTTGCAGTGATGCTCTGATCTTTTTGTCACCTCTTCAATATCTTCCAATGGTCGCATATATTGACCCCTATCTTTTTGCAGATGATACAGAATAAATTGTTAAATGGATACGTGTCTTTTGCGGCTTGCTGGGAATGAGTTCATTTCATTTAGATGGCTCACTTCCATAAGATGGTGTACCCCTCTTCTGACCTTCTCTAACCATGTAGCCCTGAAGGAAATGGCTACTAGCAGAAGCTGCAGCTACTATAATACTCTGTTTTGGTCATAAGTATCCTTGTATTGAATGAATGACCTTCAAGTCTACTTGGAAAAAAACTCTTGTTATGTGTTGTTTTGAATTTTCGATGAGAACTTAAAGGTGCTGCAATTGGGTCATTAGTAAATTTGTTACAAAATCGTTTGCAAGAGCTTCATGAATGGGATTGCAGCGATGAAAAATAGTTGCGTAACCACAATATATGGGCCCCATTCACTTCGTTAGTACCATCTTTTGGGTAATTCTGGGTACAAAGCCTCTGCACAGAACTCTCAGGAGCTGCTGAAATGTTTCCAGTGCAAGTTTAGGTCATGCAGTTGCCATGTCTGTGTACTTCAAATTTGTTACCTTGAGTCCCCCTGCATTATCTAAATCGTATAATTCTGTTTATATCTGAATAAAAATATAGGTGTCAAAAATTTCAGTTGTACACACAAGGGCACAAGGCAACCCCCATCTGAACATCTGCGTATGTCTAATGTAACAGTACAACCTAAGTGCTAATAAATAAAAAATACCAATAATACCTACCAACGTAGCTACTTCTTATATACCATTTCAGGTTGCTGCATCTTCACATGCTCTAGTTTCGTATGGTAATTAGTTCCGCACTGCCAATTGCTTACATATTTTGGTCACCTGTCAAATTTCTTGCATTGAGCTTCAGGAGGTGCCCTCGAAAATGGAGGTGCAAATGCCCCGTGTCTCAAGACTCTCAACTATGAATGATCAGGGATGAACGAACTATGCATGCTGCAGCTGGGCCTCGGCGCGGCTTGTCAAAGAATCATCGACTGGGCTGGATTACTTGTTCACTGTTCACTGTGTTTCTCACATATACAGCCCGGCATGGGGTTTGCGAAGAAAGACTCCTCAAGCTTTGGGAATTCTCCAGGCTCCCTAAAATATGGGACTCCTGTTCTATCTTTGTGCAACCTTTTCACTTTTGAACTGAATTCCTCCCAACGGATCCTTCCTTCATCAAATTCATCTACCAGGTTCACAAAGTCCATCCTGCGACAGAACTTTACACATTCAGAAAAAAAAAAGGAAAACCCCTAGCCATAACATACTCCCTCTGTTTTTCTTTTCCCATCAAGGGACAAAAAATGCAACACATAAAATTGGGTTGTTGGTTGTAGAAGGAAATGATCATACGCATATAGTATACTTCTAACAAGGGAAAGGTGTTACCTGTCTGGGTTAATCGTCTTCCTGAAGTCCTCGAAACGCCTATGGCCTTGTACAGCTTTTGCCATGTTTCCATCGTATGTGTACATAAAGACATCACTCTGGAAAGCTACACTATAGTCAAGACCAGCAAGCATGTTTTGATGATTTTTGAAGGGCTCAAGTTCCTCTTCTGTTGCAAGGGTAGAATGAGAATAGATATTGGGAAAATCGTCCAGCAGCGCTTGCATGCTTCCATTGCCAAAAGCTTCACCCGCAACTAAGTAAATTCTAGTACTTCGTGTAAAGCCCAATCCTTTCAGCAAAAGTGAAGTTTCCCTTGGAGTGAGAGGACAGCCACCAATGCTTCTTCTCTCGGTTCCGTTAATTTCTTTTTCTTTCCAGTGACTGACTTCATAACGCATCTTACGTAGCTCCTCTTCCTCATCTGATGTCAAGCCATGGCTGCAGCCAGTAAATGCTAGCATATCCTTCTCATACCTGCAAAAGGTAATATTATTAAATTTAAAATATCTCCTCATGTTTCAAGTATATAAAGAATAACTAAAGCTTTAAAAAAAAAGAATAACTAAAGCTACAACTGGTAGCCCGTCTTATTTTCTGCAAGGAAATGCCACAATATAGCCATCTTATTTCGTGCAAGAGTCTGCTTTACTAGAGCTACAACATAGCTCGAAAACTTCTGGACTTTTAGCACCATGGATATGTCACATGGTTTGCTGATATAGTTCCAAGAACTTAAGAGTAGAACTTCACAACCTAATGGTTGAAGCAATTCAGAACTTTGTTCAGATGGTTTTTTCAAGTAGCATGCCTAACATCATTCACCAGTGATTTACATAGGAAACCTATTTTATCAATAAAACACAGATATATGAGATACAATGCAGATCAAGTTTCACAAAATCACCTATCTTTACTGAAGAGATCATCAGACAGGCCCTAGTCGATTAATTTGTGCTAGCAGCTAGCGTAGACAGAACAGTTTGCATATTGTGCAGACAAACTAAAACTCTAAAGCATATTCTACTTGCATGTATATTCTGGAGACACGCAAACCGAGATTTCATTCCTTGGTATGATGGAATATAAAAGCTACAGCTACAACACAAATTGTGATAATAGGATGAGAAAATACTTGCTAAGAGAAGAATGTCGGTAAGTATACATAATGAAAAAAAATAGTGCCGACAGAAGCATCCTGATATGAATGTAGGAGAATAGAACTTGCCTTAGATGAAGAGCAAGATATGGGTTTCCATCCTGGTGCATCCTCGAAACTAAGGTAGCACCAAGATCTTCGATTGTATGAGAATACTTCAAAGATCTATAGTTAACTCGGCATCTTAGTTTCTGAATATAACTAGGAAGCTCATTATTTGCTAAGCGAGAATCTGTATGTGTGAAGTAAATGACTTTGTGTTTCTTCAAGAGAGGGAGTATTTCATCCCTGTAATAGTTCACCTGCCAAGTAAAAACACCAAGTGAGTGTTTCCACCATATATCGATGTAAAACTATATAAATAAAAAAAGTCTGGTTTTAACCTTTGACCAGGATATTGGAGCTTTAGCCATAGGCTCGATATGCTTGTATGCAGGAGGTAGTGTTTCAACAATATCAATGTCTTCTTTCAGCGACTCAATGAAGTGTCTCCAATTGAAAAGATCCTTAAATTCACTAAAGAATTGAGGAGCACAATAGTTAGAATGAGCTCACTGATTAATAACCTATAGGGATCAAGAGTTAAGGTCAAAGGGACTAACCTGTCATCTGCCCAGTAGGATGTATGATCAAGTGAAGGTAAAACCAGTGTTGCCTTCAAAATCTTAGCAACAGCAACCATATCACATATCTGAGATGGGAAAAAGAATCAGATATCAAGCCAATGAATTATAGTGGCTACACAAAAGCAATATATAGGGTAGTAATCGCACCCCAAATCTCATTTGATTTAAGCCTCCATTTGCGTTTATGAGAATGTAGCCATTCGTGGGAGAATCTTGCTCTATATAATTAAGAACAGGCGACCATGTCATGTTAACAAAGGTGTAAAATAATGATGAACAAACGGATCTATGAGATAGAAACCAACCTACTTTTATGAGAGTTTGAAACAATACATTGTCTGAAGTTTGCACTGCTTGGCTGGGACCAGACATCAGAGGCCTATATGAAGCATAAAAAAAGAGAAAAATGTTATTTTCACTAAATATTGTGCCAAAAAAGGAACAGATCTAGCAGCGATATATTACTAGCCTCAGCAAAACTGCCTTGTCTTTCACCAATGCTGGACTCCACTGTCATCAACATCCTGTCACTCTCTTTCCCTCCCATGTACCCGAAGTGGTGATGCCCTTTATCACCGAAGGAGACGGAGAGATCCTAGAAAAATGTACAGAAGACGGCAAGGTTACACTCTAGTACCAAAGCTTTTCATTCCTAATTGTTGTGATGTAGAGTTCTAGATCGAGTCAATAACTTGGGATAACAAACAGTTACGTCCAGTCATATAAACTTCATGCGATGTCGAAATAATCAAATAAGCTCACTAGCTCATCATATTGGTATATAACTGGGAACAGAATAACTATAATAATGCCAAGCCAATACTATGATGTAGATTTTGGACTACCGTAAAGTCAAGTGAAAGTATATAACCCATACTTGTAATCTGTGCACAACATGAATTCATCATCAGCTTCCAATATCTCAAGTACTAATATGAACGTAACTAAGGATAGGTGAAAATTGCCAACTTTTAACATAAAGGTGGACAATTGCCAAAAGAGGAATAGGTATAAAAGATCAGCTGTACAATGCTTTTCTATTAGCAACTGAGGAATTATCTCTCCATCTAGTTCTGGTTAGTCAGGGCTCTGAATGAGAAGATTACAGTGTTATGAAACCTGATGCAATTTTCAACTCGATATTGCTTTATTCTGCCGATTAAAAATTGCCCAGTTGTGGCTGTGCATACTATCATGCTATTATTATTAGTTTCAATCATAATTTTATCTTGATTAATACTGGCAGTGAAACATTTTAATATTGTGACAGCATACTCATACATGCAGTATATCTGCACTATGAGTAGATGTTATATCACATATTAGCAGCTAACTTCGTCGAGGCATCTAGCTTGGATAGGCACACTAAAAGGCACCATATGAAACTAGTTTTATTAAAATTTGCATTGTCCAAGCATTATCTAGAGCCAGAGCTAAGGAAAATTTGGAACCAGTAGATTATTTATCAATAAAGTTCTGAATTACAAATATTTGATCTAAATAATCCCAACTAGCACACTACTAGTACAATACTATATTCCAAGGAAGAAGACAGTAAAGTGTACTTCCTACCACAAGATCTGAAACACTACAACCAACTGTCAACAGCTAAAGCACCAAAGCAACAAGTGTTTTAATAGTAAACCAACTGGCGAAGGACTCCAAACCTACAACAAGTGAGGAAACATCCTAAAATGCTGTGTGTCGGCTAAAACATCCATACTCACGGTGTTCCAAAGAGAGCTATAAAGCCTAGCATTTATATACATGCTTCGACCAGTTCAGTCGAAAGCTCAAGCTGAAACGAAGACGGCCAGACATTATGCCCCAGCAGAATACAATAAACAACCTTAGCAGTTCTTCAAGCAGACCAATTGCTACAGCATTGCATTACATTATGGTAAAACCTGTCCAGGTTCTTACTACTTTTTCAATATCAACAATGAGAACCAGATTCCAATTTCCATCAGATCTTTCTTTCCACTCTCTTTGACTGTCCAGAACGTTAACATGTGGTATTCGAAGACTGACGCGGATGGCCAAATTGCAAGGCCACAATGATCATCGAAGTTACTACGCAAATACGCAACTGAATTCAGGCAGTTTATTGCTTTCCACTAATCCAGTCCTTGAAAACTCGAAACGTCACGAAATGGCAGCTAGCATAAGTCTAAAAAGGAATGGAATTTCTAGCTTCCATGTATACCTGCAAATCATCGGCAGCGGGTAGGGCGGACCGGCCGCCGGCCCAGATCTTGCCGACGCCGAGGAGCAGGCAAACGCCGCAGAAGGCGAAGAAGAGCAGGTTCCCGAGCTTCCTCCTCTCCCTGATCCCCAGCCCCAGCACGACCTCGCCGGCGCCACCGCCGGAGCCCGGCCGCTTGAAAAGGCGGAACCGCAGCTGCTGCTGGTGGTGGAGGCCGCCCCCGCCGCCGCCACCGATGGCGGAGCCGGAGGCGTAGGCGCTGGAGGAGGAAGAGGACGGCTCCGCGGCGTCGGATGGCGGGCTCCCGAGGCCGTCGGTCCGGCGAGCGCGGGGAGCTGCTGATCTGGAGCTCGATCTCGCCGCCGGGGCAGCGCTTGAAGGAGTTGGCGCGGCGGGTCGTCATGGAACCGCCGACGCCGACGCGGGGGCTTTGCAGGTGCGGCAGATGGTCATCGCCGCCTCCACCGCCCCCGCGGCGCCGTGCTTGGGTTGGTAGCCCATGTGGCGTGGGGAGCTCGCTCCAGGGAGCGGTCCACAGCTCTCTCCTAGGACCTCGACCCTGAATGAACTGCTGGCGCTAGGTTCAGAGTACACCCCGCTTGATGTCGGGATTGTATGGTACGGTGGCTAAATCAGGGGAGGCGCCATTAATGGAGCTCGGTTGCCGGTTGGGCAGTGGTGGTGGGGAGTGAGGAGGGAAGGAGGCGTGAAGGAGACGGCAGGGAGGAGACGACGTGAGGCGCGTAGTGGGATACGCACGGAAACGGAGACGGAAAGGGTCAGACCGGAGGCCCGCAATTACGGCGATGCCATTTGGACGCGTCCGCCGGCGCCGCCGCTGCCTCATGCGGGCCGATTATTCTTTGATTCTTTCTTTTTCCGTGTGGTAATAAAGGTCGTTTTTGTCCGAACGGCGAAAAAGTGGAGCGAGGGAGCGAGCCTACGTCCGTACGTCGTCACGTGCGTGTTTTGGCAGATAGGAGTGCTATGGTGGATGCATGTGGGAGTGGGAGAATAACGAACGTGGTGAGCGTTTACTTTGAACGGAGCTTGACGCGTGCAGAATATTTCACGTGGATCCATATGGTTTTTCTCTGCCATCTTGTTTTCCTGTTCACGAGATATCGTTGGTCACGATTCCTTTAAATCTCGTTTGGAATCATGAAATTCAACTGAGATTCCATACCAAACATGTTTGGTTGTTATGGAATTGAAAACGTCATTTAAAATTCCAACAAATGACTTGGCATGTTAGGTCAATCCATGTCCTTAACGTTATCATCTCATTTCTATCAAATGTAATGAAATGAAACGATGACATCGGTGTCATTTCATATTATTTTCGCCAAATGAAATAAAACGGGGAGTTCCAAACGAGATCTTAAAAGAACCTTCGAGGGAATGTACTAGTCCCCTTGGAAGAAAACGAGAATGTACCGGCAATTGGGTTGCACCGAGAACACCGACAATTGTGCAGATACATAGACATTCCGTGCAATGGCAAATTATTGGGGATGGATGACCGCCGGCTGCAGGATCGTGTCGGTGCCGGTTGTTGGTTCAATCTGAGTCGAAAAACAAGTCGCTAGCTCATCCGTCGGGATCGAGGAGATGAGCAGCGCGCGTACCGACAGCCGACAACATCAGCTCCCCGGTAGGTGGCGTACGTTCGGAGACTGAACGCGTCCACAAACAATTATTTTTTTGTTAGACACATACTTAGTACATCAGTTCATGGGAAAAAAAACACGTTTTTGTATCTATATAAGCTCTTGACTGAATTGAGAGTTCTCGGCTCCAAAGTTCAAAACCATCAAATTTGAGGCTTAACTTCTACTCCCTCTGTAACAATATGTAAGACGTTGTGTGACAAAAAAAGTATATGCCGTTTGTTATATAGTGGCAGGCTAGCCAAAGTACCAGACCATTGGTTGGATGGTTGTAACGCCAGGGCACCATGAGTAGGCTTGACACTATTATTCATAGAAGGCTCGTGTCGTGATTTCGTGAATACCAAATCTCGGGCGATTTTACTTTTTGTAGATGTAGTTGTTTCCCCCAAGAAATACCGCCACAACGTGGATGCACGCAGGCAGGCACGCCGCCACCGCCACCAAACATGCATTCACTCAGACATAGCCTACTGAAGATCGGAGCAGCGGAGCTTCAGTACGTCTGACGACCTATGGTTTGTTCGGTTGTTCCCTAGTGGGATGAGGCTATAACTACCCTCCAACTCAACTTCAGACTGGTTCCCACATTTAAGTAATTACAGGACAAAATGAAGTACTACTTATTTGATCCACAAAAATGTTACAATCATGCTGGAAGAGCGTTAAGATGTTTGGATCACGAGGCTTCCTGAACATGAGAACAGATTGCATTTCCACACCACGAGCTCTGTTTTCCTTAGGTCTGAACAAATGCCCGACAGGATCTTGATACAGGAATATCTATGATGAAGGTGATGTAAGTAAATCCATTAGTTAAGTGTGAACGCTGAATGCTTGTTCCCTTGTACCTCCGCGGCACCTCGCCATGATCCCTCAACTGACATCAGCAACAGATGCGCTATGCCCAAAGTACTGTTAATCCGACAAACATCACGGCAGCAAGTGCAAAGCACAACCCTACGATTGTCGCAAATGCCTACAAGATGGTGAAACAACAGAATACAAATACGCATTAGAAGATCGGTGATGAAACCTAACACTTGCCATTCTTTTTGGTTTGAAGGAGCTGTTCCCCTCTCATAATGGGATTTGGCAGGATTGCTTAAGAAAAGAATTTGAAGGGATTACTTTAAATTTACCTTTCCTTCTGACTGGAAGTTGAACTTGACTGTGAACCATCTCAGCCCTCTGTCAACGAAAGGAGCCATGGCCAGGGCTCTGGAATACACCAAACGAATCATCTTTCAGGATAGAGGGCAATGTATTTCGACAGGTAACATGCATTCTTTGAATGTTCCTCAAATTACCACAGAAAAGCAATACCCAACTATGCTTCACTACATGGATTAATTAAACAAGTTATACAATAAGTCTGATACTCACTTACCCTCCTGCCCGAAGAACTTTAGTAACTTGACTGCCAGCCCACACCATTGCCATTAATTTAAGAAACCTGCTTTAATTGGTTTAGAGCACATTGTACCGAGAACCACTAAAAAAGACAGATTTCGCAACCGTTACCTCTCCACTGCTGCAGCATAACCCATCTTACCAGGAGCAGGAGAAAAATGGAACCTGAAAAGTAAGTCATTCAGTAACTCCCTCCCACCCAATGCTGATATTGCATCTGCAGTCATTTCGGCTCAATGAAATGCATGAAGTGAAACCAGTATGCACATGAATCATTGACCTTTTTCTCATGACCAACTGAGTTGATAACTTTACACTTTGGTGTTACAGAATAAAATGTTTTTTTCTGAAAGTAACGGTTCTATGAAGGTAAAACTTAGTCTAAGACCAGCACAATATCACAGAACCATGCATTGACTTACCAAACTAATAGAAAGGTTGTGACATAATACACGGTATTAAGCAGTCCATATGCCAAAACCCCAGCAGCACCATATCTCTTCAATTGTTCTAGCAACCTGAACCAGCAATATGACATGAGGAATGATGAACTATCACCTTGTATATCATAAGATTAATAAAATAGTAATCTGGACATACTTCATTCCAAGTATTATTTGTATAATAATTCATGAGAAATGCTGATAGCTGGAAACTGGCATTTGCTAGACCCAAAAACAGATATTCATGAGAAAAGCAGATGATGCAAAGTTGTGTTGTAATACATTCAAGGTTACTACTCATGCTGCCACTATGCTTCATCTTGGCCCCAGCCTCCCATCCAAGCAAAAAAAAAAAAAAGATCTGCCAACAGATTTTTGTGTAAAACTAAAAAACAATTCCATATTTCATGTGAAGCCAGATAGATATAGACTTATGTGATAACTTCTGCCCCTCTGACTCAGAGTACATTCTAGTGAATACTAAAAAACAAAATATGAATATTGTCTTTGGATTTACAGTTAGTTGTGAATACTCTTTTGGTGAAATACTTCTGAAAAAATCGTTGCGATAATTTCTTGTGCCTGTATGAAAGAAAAGGAAAAAAAGAATAGTTCAGCCCTATGCCAAAATGTGAATTGCTGAAGCAAACTAAGTGCGTGCCACGAACATCATACCAGTGGAGCCTCCTTGTGGCTGCTTGGTTTCTTCAATATTAAGTGCATCAACCTACCAAGAAAATACAGATCAGCATATAATCATTTTTTTCTTGAACATGCATCAAAATGTGTGTCATTTGTATTGGGAGAAGACCTAGACGGCACAAAGAGTACAAACCCTAAAAAGGGTAAAAGGAAAGAGAAAGGCAAAAAAAACTGTACAGCTACTCTACGCGGCAGTCTTCACAGCGCCTTTGCGCCACCTAGCATCCAAGATGGCGCAAAGAGTATATACATCAATAGAAATATGTATTTAAATCTAGAATATTTTCTCATTAATGTTATTTTTTAAATGTATTCCATTGATCTCTTATTCCGTCCATTAGTGGCTTACTTAACAATTCCAGAAATTTTCCAGTGTTCTACTGAAACGACTATATCTTGAATTTTCGTGTGCTTTGCAATACTTTGTTTTGCACTTGCACCCCTATCAAATTCCAGTGTTTTTCTGTTCATGAATTTTTCATTCTTACTCCAATTTTACACCAAACGAACTCAATTAAGCATTTTTCACAAACTTTATTTAATAAAATAAAACCAGCTAAACTTTCCATAAGACAAAAAGGGTTATTGCTACCATACTGAAAGATGAAGCTGAAAAAATCCTATGATTGTTAGCAGGATACTGTGATGTCCAAACAATCAAGACTTGATTCCTGAAATGATACACAGGGTAGAAACCATCATGTCTGGCACACTGATAACTCTTCAAATGAAACCGACCTAAATCTGTAACAATTGTCATACGGTCATACCCACACTGATAACTTGAGCCTAGAATGAACTATCCCTGGCAAATCACCCTTCTAATCTTAAAAAAAAAAAAACTTATGATGAAGAAACAGCACAGTTCACTCTGGAACAGTTGATAGAGCTAGCCAGCATTCGCCCCAATTTAGTCCAACAGAAAACGAAATCTATGCATATATATTACCAATTGATTAGAAATGATAGAGTAAAATGAGAATTCGCTACCTCGCCTGGGCCATCAGAGCACCGGATGGGGCTCAGTGGGCGCGACCTTCCGGTGAGAGGTGATGGTCGCCGTTGCTGGAACGAGACGGAGAAAGCCCTCGAGGCGCCGCAAAGCGAGATGAGACCGCGCGGGGAGACAGCGGGAAAGCAGGAGGAGGATACGCTGTGGTTGGGCCGCGCGCCGGCGGTGGGTGGCGGCGGAAACGACGACGACGACATATTCCGCGTCGATGCGGTGGGTGGAGGAGGGTCAGGTACAGCGTTGGGAAGCCGATGGATATGTATGGCCGTGCTACTGCCTGCGTTGTCTCGCTACTGCGACATGAGAATGCTTCACGTTTTCTCTGAAACTTTTTCATGGTGATGCGTTCAAGCGACAGGGGTGGTAGAAGTTCTCGATCAAACTTCCACACCTGAACTTTCAAGTAAATTTACAGCTGAGATTTTTTCTGAAAATCTCATGGTGGTGACTCGTTCAAGCGATAGGGGTGGTAAAATTTTCTGTAGGACTTCCAATCAGAAATGTTTGTGTACACTCACAGGTCTAGCAAATGTGCCATTGCCTTCTGTTTCTTTCAGACATTGCGCATGATTCTTCGAGAATTTAAGAATGGAATTACACAGGATAGGATTAACACTTTACTGAATAGTCACTTCCATAAAGCACAAACACTGCATAGTGTGTATTTATGATTTCTATCCCAACATCATTCTGATCACATGTTTAGAAGAGAAACCACAGTAAGAAATAATGGCAATGACAAAGATTAGAGAAACAAGGGAGGAGGGACAGAGCTCTTATATTTGAACTACCATAGACCAATGTGAGACAATAATCGTTGAAATGGTAGCAAACCGGATCACCTAGGGCTCAACGGTCGTCACTTGCTGCCATTCGCCATCAACAGCTTCCTTCCACAGGGTCACATTGTTATTACCATCAGAAGCAGCCAGAATGTTCCCGGTCAGTGACCACGACACCCTCCACACAGGGGTTTTGAAGTCATGCAGAACCCTGCCTTCCCACTGCTCGCCTTCCTTCGCCTCGGTCCAGATAACAACTGTTCCATCCTGGGAGGCGCTAGCGATTGTAGATTTTGGAAGGCCAAGGTTTGGAGCCCAGGCTACATCCCTCACCCAGTCCTTGTGCATTTGGAGTGCAGGGAAGCAATCCATCCTCCAGCTTCCATTGGTGAGCTTCCATACCTTGACTGTGTTATCACAACCGCCAGATGCAAGTTTCTGAACGTACTCAAACTGGCCAGAAGGACTTGTGGTGATCAGAGAACCAGGGGCCATTGCTGGAGCCCATGAGACGGAGGTCACCCCCACTGGATGTGCCTGATCAATACGCGAAGTGTCCCAAACATCATCAGAGCGAGCTGTGAAGACTGAAATGTTCCCGTCAGACGAACCACAAGCCAAGCACAGCCCAAGCTCATGAGGCGCCCACGCAATGGAGTTGACAGAGGACTTGTGCTCGGTGAATGTATGCGCCTGAACCCACTCGTCAGGCTTGCTGCCTTCTTTCCAGATGATGACACGGCTGTCGTAGCCGCAGGACGCAAGCATGGAGCCAAACTTGGGATGAGCCCATGCTACCTGCCAGACCGGTCCCTGGTGCCCACTCAGAGTTGCAAGCAGCTGCTGTGAGTTGCCACTGACGCCGATGACCTTTATCGTGTTGTCCGAAGAGGCCGTCGCGACACGCTTACCATAGTAATCCATGACAACATCATGCACAACATCCTGGTGCCCAGTTTCTATCTTGTGGGGAGGCATCTTCACCCAAATCTTCTACTGTTGAGGCAACCTGTTTAATTGAAACAAAACAGGAATAATTTAAAACTTTCTCAACCATGTTTCCTTGCATAGGAGCGAGTAAAGCATATATGCGAAAAATTGGTTGCTAACAAGAAGCAGTACAAAATTGTAGAATAGTAAGGCAGCCCAGCGCAAAAGAACACCAAGAGAATTACACAATCTGTTATCACTTGCCACTAAGTACCATTGCAACATCTACTATTTGCCACTTCGCAATGCTTATTTGGTCCAAACCACACTGTTGGGCGACAAATATATATTTTGGATCCCTTCTGGCTCGTCCAAATCTGATCTACTACTGATGAACACAGTGGTCTCCTCGAAACGTATTGCACTAGTACGTGTACGTGATTGCTGTTGTACCAAAATTTGAAAAGGAAAACTACATTCCAAAGTGCATACGTGATTAGAATCTGCAAGATCCTATCGAATTTTCTCATCTGAATTGGATTTGGGCGGAGGCGGAGCCATGGGCGTCGCGTGTGGGGGAAGGAAGGAATCGGACTCACCGTAAGCGCGGGTGGTATCGCCGGAGTTGCGCGGCGGCTGACCTAGGGCTTGGGCGTCGCTCCCCGCCGCTATCGGAACCACAGAGAAGAGAGAGCCGGCCGAAGGGATCTGGCTCGCCGGGTCGCCGTGGTTCGGTCGATACATAACACGTTAACACAATCCGGGCCCAATAGGCACTGGATGAGACAAACTGGAAGGGCCAAGGCCCAAATGGGACCCAATGGGCATATTTGTGCTTTCTCCTGGCTGAACAGTATGGTTTTTCTTTTTCGAGAAAAAGTTAGTGTGATTTGGACAAACTTTTTTTTGCGAAAAGTCCACCGATCTATAGATAATCATCCATAGCCGTAAAAATAGCCCAAAGAGTAATAAAAATTCCAAATAGATACTTGGACCACCTAGCAACGACTATAAACACTGGCACGAGCCGAAGGCGTGCCACCGTCCACGCCCCTCCATCACCGGAGCCCGGCAAAGTTTGTCGTTGTAGGGCTTGTTGTCGCAGACAAACGAGAAATCGTCGTGCTAAGGCCACAAAGAATCAGGGCACCAGAGTAGCAACCATCGCCAAGATGAGACTCGCAGATCGGAAGAGCGAGACCTAAAAACTAGACGAACGAACACAAAAACCGACTGGATCCCGAGAGATCCGCCGTACACACAACTCCATGTGTCCTCCGCTAGTGCAAAACGCACCAACGGAGTGAGGATAGGACGGAGAGAACCTTATTCTTACTTCTGGATGTAGCCGTCACTTAACCATTCCGAAGAAGACACTAAAAAACAGGCTAAACAAAGAACGGGAACCCTCCCGCCGGCGAGGGGTTGTGGTCCGCCACGCCTCCAAGGCCCAAGGCCATCGGAGGCTGAGCGGACTGACGACGTCACCGGCGAGGGAACCCTAGATGGGTTTTACGATCGCCTGCTCGTCGCCTCTCTCTCTTGAGTCTGTCGTACCGGTTTTTGATTGTAGCCCTTGATTTGGACAAACTTAGCTTAAAGGTTTTACAAATTAATGCCAAATATGATATGTCGCGTTGATATAAAATATAATAAAATCCTTGATGTGACGAGTAAAATATGTTTCTTCTGCGATTTGCCGTTTTAAATATAGTAGATCCACACAAGGTTTTAAATAGAGTAGATCCACACAAGGACGTAGGATTTCTATATTTCCTCCATTTGTGTATGTAAATTACTTTCCAGAAAGCATGCAATTAAAATTATATAACTTTGACTACTAATAGATACTCCCTCCGATGTTTTAGTATTTTTGGACCAAAATGTGAACATGTCTAGATACATGTGGGTCCAAATATACTAAAACATCTTATATTTTGATACGGAGGGAGTACAAAATATTTACATACGTAAGCTGATACACCAGAAGATTTATGACGGAAAATATTTCTATAATATCCTATTATAACGTGGATCCACAAAATTGCTGGTCAAATATGCATATTAAAGACCGTGTCAATGTCTAAAAATTTGTCTATATACAACACAAGGAGTACTATTAAGACACGTTATGGAGGAACCTTGTCAAAATTTAGAACTTGACCTATCTATATTTTCACAAATATTTAGATTGAGCTCTTGGTAATCATGTGTTGATTTATTTTGTATTGGAGAGATGACTTTGTCCAAGACATCAACTTTTTTAAAACAAGAGGGAATGTGAGTTAAAATAGATGTTGCTAAAATTTTGCCTAAAGTTGGACACTAGCATTCTCGAACTGGTGCCTGTGACCGAAGGAAAATCAACCGAGGCCTTTGATATGAACATATTATGTTATTTTACACATCATCAAACATGCTATTTTACACAGAAAACCATCACCATGCTTACTCCCTCTTATTTATGCAAGCACCTCCAAGCAACCTTTGGTTACAAAAGGAGAGATGAGGTATACGGCACCCAGAACAAACGCAAAAAAGGACACAAAAAGTGGAATTGTCTCTGAGTTGCTTGCTAATCAGCCTTCGGCTCTTCTTTCAGGCAAACAGATGAGCAACGCATGGGCAAACGGTGCAGATTCACCATCGAAAACGACCTCGTAGGCACGAGCAATGGCTTAGATGCGCAAAAACAAAGCCGAGGTACGGTCATCGCTGGAGAAGCAAAATGTGAAGTGTGATCAGGTGACTGAACAAAGCTCAACTGCTGAGGCAGCTCGTTTTCGTCACTGCTGAGGCTGCTGCTGCTACTGTTGGGGCTAATACTGTCCAAGGGCCTCAGCCTGCTTAAACTGGCAATCCTCTTGGGGATGCCATTCTCGTATGTTTCAGGTGCTGTGATCTGTGATTTATCATACATGATGCTGTGTGCGAGAAGGATTTTCCGTTTCCTGGTATAAGCATTGTCTGCCTTGGCGATTACCTTTGCAGAACCAGATGGCCCAATGGCATCCTTGAGGAATGTGAAAGATCTGGACTTGCCATTGTAGAATTGAGAGATTCCACGCCTGCCCCACAAACAAGGACGAGGACATCAGAGGTAGCATCTAGATAAACATCATTAATCATATGCAATGAACACCCGCCTTATGCATTTAGTGCAACAAGGTAAAAACACAACAGCTGTTGTGCCTTGAGATAAGCAATGACGTTCTGCGTGGTGCATTATTTATGGGCAAGCTGCAAGCATGCAATACAATAGCAAAGCCAGCATTTCAGAGTCAGAACTAATCAAGGAAGATCGTGTCAATAAAAAGAAAAAATCTTAGTGGTTAGCACAACCGTACCGCCAAAAAACATTGTTAAGCTAACTTCTCATTGTAGGAAATGAAAGATACTTATGTGGAAAATCGTTAAGGGCCGTATCAGTGCAAAAACAGGTCGAACAGGTTCCCCTCAGTGGGCATGGTCATACTGAACATGTCTCACCTCCTCTGAAAAACTGGTTGGTAAAAAGGACAGTTTTGTCCATCTCAACTAATGTTCTAGCTACGAGTGACATGATTATCAATGCATCCTATTACCCAAACCAGAAATTCCAATATTTAATTTCATTTCCATCATATTACCCACTGTCTCTATTATGCTACCATCAAACTTTCTCTAGAGTTCACATCCCAAAATATGAAAGTTAAACTACCCTTTGTGTCGCTTCGAGCACCACCTCATTGTTAGAGTAGATTGTGCATATTGTATTTTGCCCGTATGTTAGGGGCCTTCCTGCATATTCACCTGTACATGTACTATATATATATATGTGGCCTTTGGCCCCCTGGTAATACAAGCAGTCTATTACCCTAACATGGTATCAGAGCCCTGGTTTTAGGGTCTCTTTTTCCTCTCTCCACGTCCGTGCCGCCGCCGCCGTCGCGCCCCCGGCTCCTCGCCGCCGCGCCCCGGCCGTTGCCGCCGTCCTCCCCGTCCCGCCCGTCGCTGCCGCCGTCCGCGTCTTCCCGTGCTTGACATCCCCGTGCTCGGTCGAGCTCGTCTGGCTGCTGTCCGCGATCGATCTTGTGCTGGTTCCGCCGCCGGCCGTTTCGTGCTTCGCTCGATCTACTCCTGGTCCAGTTTGTCTCGTGCTGGCCTCCACTCCCCGTACGTCGTTGTCTTCTCTGCATCAATTGCATGACAGCCATGCTAGCAATGGATATCCCGATCTGATCCGCTGCATGACGTCCACGTTGATTGATCTAGCACTGCTCCCTGCTGCTCCACGTTGATCAACGTTCTGCTGCTGCTGTTGCTCCCGTCTGGCCAGGTGACGTGCTCCCGATCGATTCCTGCTGCTCCCGATCGATCCCATCTGATAGTTGACTTTCTGAGAAAAAAAAAAAGGCAAAAAAAAAAAAGGCAAAAAAAAAAAAAAAAAAGAGAGAGAGAGAGAGATGTCTACCTCGTCGGGCTATGTTGCGATTCCTCGCTGCCCGATTATCTTTGATGGAGCGAATTACCCTGATTTCGCTAACTTCATGCGCGTCCACATGCGCGGTCTTCGTCTGTGGGGTGTGCTTTCTGGCGAGGTCTCCTGTCCGCCCCACCCCGTTGCTCCTTCGGTGCCTGTTGCACCGACGCCTACTGCCCTTGCCTCTGATGCTTCTCAGGAGGACAAGGATTCCGCCACTCGTGCTGATGCTATTGCTCTGACTGCTTATGACCGGCAGGTCCAGGACCATTCTGCTGCTGTTGCGACATACCGGCAGGATCTGACTGCCTACTCTCAGTGGATAGATGACGATGCTCGTGCTGCTGCTGTTCTGACTTCCAGTGTCCTGCCTCAGTATGCTGCTGAGTTTATGGCTCTTCCCACTGCTGCTGCTCAGTGGGCCTTTCTTCGTCAGCGTTATCAGCCGTCTGGGGATGCTCTTTACCTGTCTGTGGTCCGCCAGGAGCATGCCCTTCAGCAGGGCGATTTGACTATTGATGAGTTCTACACTCAGAGTGCTGCTATTTGGCGTCAGCTTGATTCTCTTCGTACGCCTGTGTGTGCCACCTGTCCCTGCTGCTTGATTGTTCGCGCCGACCTGGAGTTTCAGCGCGTCTTTGAGTTTTTGTCGCGGCTCCGCAAGGAGTTTGAGCCACGCCGTGCACAGCTACATGCCCGTGGTCGTGTTCCGCTCTCTGAGGTCCTGTCTGAGCTTCGTGCTGAGGAGACTCGTCTTCGTGGTGCTGGTCTTCTGGAGGTTCCCTCTGTTCTTGCTGCTCGTGGTCCTCCTGCGCCGTCTGCTCGTGGTCCTGCTCCGCCACAGCCTCCGTCGCGGTCTTCAGTACCGCCGATACTACTACTCCTCAGGTCCAGGGTCAGAGTCAGCCCCCGCAGTCTCGTGGTTCTCGTGGTCCTTGCACCTACTGTGGCAAGCCTGGCCATGATATTTCTGGCTGCTGGCAGAGGGATCCCAGCTTACGTCAGCAGTATCTTGCTCGTCGGAGGACTGGTTCTTCAGGATCTTCAGGCTCTTCAGGTTCTTCTGCTGCTGCACTGTCTGATCAGGACATTATCCGTGGTCTTCGTGGTCTGCTCGCTGCTTCGGCTCTTCCTTGCCGGGTTCTGCTGGTTCTGTGTCTGGATCTTCTGGCAACACGCGACCACCACCTTCTACACAATCAGGTATGTCATCCCCGTGGTATCTGGATTCTGGAGCTTCTTTTCATATGACTTCTGCGTCTTCTATTCTTTCTGCTCTTCGCTCTCTTATTTCTCCTGTTCGTGTCATCACGGCTGATGGTACCTCTCTTCCTGTTTCTAGTCGAGGCACCCTCTCTACTTCATCTTTCTCTGTTCCTGATGTTTCTCATGTCCCTAGCCTTAAGATGAACTTGTTTTCTGCTAGTCAGCTTACTGATTCTGGTTGTCGCGTCATTCTTGACGCTGATTCTTGTGCTGTTCAGGACCGTCGGACTCAGGCTCTGGTTGGAGCTGGCCCTCGTAGTCTTCAGTCTCCGGGGCTCTGGGAGTTAGACTGGCTTCGTGTTCCTTCCGCTGCTACTTCATCTGCCAGTTCTCCTGCGGTTGCTGCTTCTGTCACTGGCTCTTTCCAGCAGTGGCATCATCGGCTGGGTCACCTTTGTGGCTCCCGTTTATCGTCATTAGTTCGTCGAGGTCTTCTAGGGTCTGTTTCAGGAGATGTGTCTTTACATTCATGTCAGGGGTGTAGGTTAGGTAAACAGATTCAGCTTCCCTATCCTACTAGTGCGTCTGTATCTCAGCGACCTTTTGATTTAGTTCATTCAGATGTTTGGGGTCCGGCTCCCCTTCAGTCAAAGGGGGGTCATCGATACTATATTTTGTTCATTGATGATTTTTCTCGGTACACCTGGTTATTTTTTATGCGCTCACGCAGTGAGGTTCTCTCCATTTATAAGCGCTTTGTTGCCATGGTTCGTACTCAGTATTCCACGCCTATTCGTGTCTTTCGTGCTGATTCTGCAGGTGAGTATATCTCTCAGCACTTGCGTGGTGTTCTTGCTGAGGAGGGTACCCTTGCTCAGTTTTCGTGTCCCGGTGCCCATGCTCAAAATGGTGTCGCCGAACGTAAGCATCGTCATATTCTTGAGACTGCCCGTGCTATGATGATTGCTTCCTCTCTTCCGCCACATTTCTGGGCTGAGGCTGTCGCTACATCGACTTACCTCATTAACATTCAGCCCTCTGCTGCCCTTCAAGGTGGCATTCCTCTCGAGCGTCTTTCTGGTACCTCTCCAGATTACTCGGCTCTTCGTTTGTTTGGTTGCGCTTGCTATGTTCTTCTTCCTCCCCGCGAACGCACCAAACTGACCGCTCAGTCTGCTGAGTGTGTTTTCCTTGGGTACAGTGATGAGCATAAGGGCTACCGCTGTTGGGACCCTGTTGCTCGTCGGATGCGCATCTCTCGTGATGTCACGTTTGATGAGACGCGCTCCTTCTATCCTCGCCATACCTCTGGCACTTATCCGGTGGATGATATTTCTTTTCTTCTTTTTCCGGATTCACCTCCTGCTGTCTCTTCCCCATCTCCTAGTTCTCCATCTTCTACACCTGGTGCGCCTCCTCCATCTTCGGAGCCATCCTCTCCTCCGTCTAGTACCCCTAGTACTCCTCGTTCTCCTGCCTCGGCTCCTCCTTCTCCTATTCCTTCTTCCTCTTCTTCGGCTCCTCCTTCTTCCTCTTCTTCTGATGAGTCATCTTCTGCTGATGCGCCTTCCCATTCACGGCCTGTTCGTCAGCGTCGTCCTCCAGACCGTTATACTCCTAGTAAGTATGGTCTTTCTGTTGTCTCTGAGCCGACTTCTTATCGGGATGCTGAGCGTCATCCTGAGTGGCAGCTGGCCATGGCTGAGGAGATTGCTGCGCTTGAGCGCACTGGCACCTGGGATCTTGTTTCTCCCCCTTCAGGTGTTCGTCCTATCACGTGTAAGTGGGTCTATAAAATTAAGACCCGCTCTGATGGATCTCTCGAGCGCTATAAAGCGCGTCTTGTGGCTCGTGGCTTTCAGCAGGAGCACGGCCGAGACTATGACGAGACTTTTGCTCCTGTCGCTCATATGACCACTGTTCGTACTCTTCTTGCTGTTGCTTCTGTTCGACGCTGGTCTGTATCCCAGCTTGATGTTCAGAATGCTTTTCTTAATGGCGAGTTGAGTGAGGAGGTTTACATGCAGCCTCCTCCTGGGTATTCTGTTCCCGATGGGATGGTTTGTCGTCTTCGACGATCCTTATATGGTCTCAAACAGGCCCCTCGTGCCTGGTTTGAGCGTTTCTCCTCTGTGGTTATTGCCGCTGGCTTCTCTCCCAGTGCTCATGATCCAGCACTGTTTGTCTACACCTCTTCTCGGTGTCGCACCTTGTTGCTTCTCTATGTTGATGACATGATCATCACTGGTGATAACCCTGAGCACATTGCCTTTGTTAAGGCACGTCTACGTGAGCAGTTTCTCATGTCTGATCTTGGTCCTCTTCGCTACTTTCTTGGGATTGAGGTTTCTTCTACAGCCGATGGCTTCTTTATCTCCCAGGAAAAGTATATTCAGGATCTTCTTTCTCGGGCTGATCTTAGTGATGAGCGTACCGCTGAGACTCCTATGGAGCTTAATGTTAAGCTTCGATCCACTGATGGTGAGCCTCTTTCTGATCCCACACGTTATCGCCATCTTGTTGGGAGTCTTGTTTATCTCGCTGTCACTCGCCCTGATATCTCTTATCCCGTCCATATTCTGAGTCAGTTTGTCTCAGCTCCTACCACCGTTCACTATAGTCATCTCCTCCGTGTCCTTCGTTATCTTCGTGGCACGATTACTCGTCGTCTTTTCTTCCCTAGTTCCAGCTCTCTCCAGCTCCAGTGTTACTCGGATGCCACGTGGGCGAGTGATCCTACGGATCGTCGTTCACTTTCTGCTTACTGTGTGTTTCTTGGTGGTTCGCTTGTTGCTTGGAAGACGAAGAAACAGGTTGCGGTTTCCCGTTCGAGTGTTGAGGCTGAGCTGCGGGCTATGGCTTCGTTGATTGCTGAGGTGACCTGGTTACGGTGGTTGCTTGCAGATTTTGGGGTCTCTGTTACGACACCCACTCCTCTTTTGTGTGACAGTACAGGTGCTATCAGTATTGCACGTGATCCGGTCAAGCATGAGCTGACCAAGCATATTGGTGTTGATGCTTTCTATACACGTGCTCAGGTGCAGGATCAGGTTGTTGCGCTTCACTATGTGCCTTCAGATTTGCAGCTGGCAGATTTCTTTACAAAGGCACAAACTCGAGCGCAACATGACTTCTTACTCTCCAAACTCAGTGTTGTGGATCCACCCTGAGTTTGAGGGGGGGTGTTAGAGTAGATTGTGCATATTGTATTTTGCCCGTATGTTAGGGGCCTTCCTGCATATTCACCTGTACATGTACTATATATATGTGGCCTTTGGCCCCCTGGTAATACAAGCAGTCTATTACCCTAACACTCATATCCCCAAGGTTGAGACATACTAGCTCATATACTAAGTACATAAGGGAAACCTGCAGCAAACACATTATTGGCTAGGCATTTACTATACGGCGGGACTCTTAAAAATACTGATCAAGCGTCATGTATTTTTAACAGTCCCGCCGTATAGTATAATGCCTAGCCAATAATGTGTTTTCGAAATTTCCTTTACAAGCCCTGTTTTGGTTAGAACAATGTGCAAGTATTAACGTGAAGATTGGTACACCTCGCCAACTGCAGAAAGATAATAAGCATGACTAAAGCAGAAACGGACATGAAAAGGACGCAATGGAACAGTCATTACGACACTCCCGCGATTGATTATTCCAGGAGGCTAGCACATACGAAACAGACTACCCCTCCCTCATCAACTAAACAATGGACTCTATACATACCGTCGCAAGACTGAATAATGGTCAACCAATATCTTAATCAAGAAGAAGTGCAGCAGCCTGCGACGTGCCACTGGCACACGTCGCCTTATTTGTTGAATCCAACTGAACCTTCCATTTGGACCAGTTATGTGGAAATAAATATCAGTGTCGCAATCGCTGCCAATTCTCAAGCACGATCCGTAAACATGTTCATCATCCTACTCTCATTTGTTACTGTTGCGGAGAAGAACAGAGCAGACATATATGCACGCATTGCAACACAGAATCCACGGCGCTGGTACCCTCACGAACACTTGCAGAAATCATACTGTAATAGCAAAACAATAATGTAAGAACTCTGTTCACCGGATGGGAAGCGCCTCCTCAATGCCCCGAGCCCCGGGAGCCCCGCCCCGTTGTACGCGCTCTGCACCTCCCCGTCCCCGTCCTTCCCCGTCGGCGTGGAGCATCGTCGCTGTCATTCCCCAGCGACGACGAGCTGCACGCCGCCTCCGCCGGCATCCCCGCCCCGCAGAAGGCGACGCGGTCGAAGGTCATCGGTATCCCCCGCCCCGATCTGGGACGGCCTCACTGATCGCCGGCCGCCGATAGGATCACCACACCGCGCGCTCGCCTACCTCGATCGCCGCGGACAAGGAACGGAGGTGCCGACGAAACGAAAACGAAAACGCCCAGTGTCGTGGTGGTCGGATAAGAGGTCGGATTTAAATACGCACAACAGAGAGAGGCTGACGTTCTGATGAACAATAACGATGCCACGTCACATGCAGATCAGCTCGTAATCAATTAGGAAATGGATTGATCGGCGATTGGTGCAGAGAGACGACGGGGTTTTGGTTACCACATCCTGAGCTGGAGGAACGCCGCGTTATCGGCTTATCCACATATCCGCACACAAATTTTATTTTTTATTATCTTTCCGTGTCTATTCGTTTGAAACGCATGAGTACTGTTAATTAGGATAACTGTTTTTTATTACTTCCTCCGATCCATAAAAAGTGTCGGGACATTAGTTCAAATTAAAAAATGTGAACTAAAGCTCCGACGCTTTTTATAGATCGGAGAGAGTATATAATACAAACATAGATCGTTTCGGGTTTAATTTCATTGAAATGAAACCATCAGCGTAAGTACTCATCTTTACATGATCTGCTCCAAAAGAAAATTACGCATAAGTAACAGAAATCGACACACATCTTCATACACATCGTTACACGCACACATAGCACTGTGTAGGAATCTTGGGATCAAGGCGCGCGGGCGGGGGGTTTGGTGACCACGGGGAGGCGCCCCGGAGTCATGCCAACGTCGGCGAAGCCCCGGACGGTGGTGGACGTGACGGCGCAGGCGGCACCGCGTGTCTGCTCGCCGCCGGTGGCGGCGCCCTGCCTGGTGCTGCATCCCCGCACGGAGACGTCGATGCTCCCGAGCCCTAGGCCCAATGGGCCGCCTCAGCCGATGGGCCCATTCTGGAGTGGCGCCGGCAAGACGCGCGTTCCTCGGCCCATCAAGATGCGCGCAGCGCAGGTTCTGGCCCACCTCCTCCTGGCCCGTTGCTGTGGATTCGTAAGGGCTCGCGTGACCTAGCCGCAGGGTTTCCGGTTCCTCAGAAGTCCTTCCGCCGCCACGCCCCGTTCGCTCGTTCGGTGGTGCGTACCCCCGCGCCGCCGCCCGTACGCTCTCGTACGCCGCCGCCGTCGCCATGAAGAGAGCTCGGTCGGAGGAGGAGGACGAAGATGTGCATCACCGTAGGCAGGCGCGGTCTCCTTCGCCTCCTGCCGCGCAGCACCGTGAGCGCTCACCCGTCGCGCGCCGGTACCAGCCGCCCGGTCGGAGGGAGCCCCGCCGGCTCGCCGGTCTCCGCCGCGCAGGTCCCCGCCTCGCCGCTCTCCTGCAACGGGGTCGCCGTCTCGTGCTGCAGCCCGCGCCCCGGACCACCGTCGATCCTACCGCCGCTATCCCTCGCCGGCGCGGGAGCTACGCGACCAGTCTCCGGACGGCCGTCGCAGGGAGGACAGGCTGCGCCAGGAGCTGATCCAACGCCCGGCTGCCCGTGCGCGTTCCCCTGTCCGCCGGGTCGAGATGGAGCCAAGGCGCGAGACTGGTTCATGGCAAGATGACCGCTCGAGTCACCCGCAGGCTCGATTCCCACCTCCGCACACTCGGACGGATGCTGCTACTACTGTACCGGCAAAGAACAAGACTAAGAAGAAGAAGAGGAAGACCAAGCCGTCGGCAGGGGGAGGTGCGGGAGGGAGCCAGAGTGGGCACCCATCCGCACCGACGCCCAAGACCCCTGCGGGAGCTCTCAGCGACACATCCCAGGCGGGGATGGTTGTGCCCCGACCTGAGGTGGAGGGAGGGGATGGCTCTCCGTCGCAGGTCACGTGCTTCAACTGTGGCGTGGTTGGTCACTACCGGTCGCAGTGCACCCGCCCGGACTGTTGCGCGCGATGTGGGGATCCTGGGCACCTTGTTGCCGCTTGCACTGTGCCTGCCGCCCAGCTGCACCGTCCTCGCCTAGAGCTCCTTGGCCACGGGGTTGAGTCCATCTTTTACTATATTGACCTAGGAGGGGTGCCGAGGGCGAGCCCGCAGAACTTGGCTCAGGTGTCAGTGCTCCCAGACCAGCTCCCGCCCGTGACCGGTGCACTCACTGTGGAGATCCTTAGGGACGAGCTGGCCATGGTGATGCCAGGACACGAGTGGCAGGTACGCGAGATCTCGGCCTCCGAGTTTGCCGTGGTCTTCCCCTCGCAGGAGATGCTTCGCTTTTGCACCTTGGGCACCACGTACACTCTCCCGATCAACAAGATTCAGGTGGCCATCAAGGCAGCGACTTCTGACCCGGGAGCGACCTACTTGTTCTCCATCTGGGTCCAAATCCACGGTATCCCAAAGGAGGCAAGGAAGAAGCACATCCTCGAGCTGATTGCGCGGCCCATGGGCAGGTTCGTGGAGGTTGATGACCGTTCTCTAGCTGGTTCTGGTGCGGTGCGGATCAGGCTGCTCTGTCCTGAGCCGGCCAAGATCCCTGGCACCTCCCGCCCTTTTTATTTGGAGGGGAGGGAGGTGAGCGTCAGGCGATGTTACACGTGGAGCTTGACGAGGACCGCCCGCGCTCTCCGTCTCCCCAGGCCCTGGTGGGGGGAACTTGGGAGGAGGAGGAGGGAGCTCTTCTGAGGACGACAGCTCGGAGGACGACGCTGACGACCCTGGTGCGGGTGGGGCGCACGGGTCTCCCACGGTGACAGAGGCCCCCACCCTCACCACGCTGCTCCTGCTACGGAGACGACTACACACTCTGTCGCCCCGACACAGGCATCTTCGCCTGTGCCCTCTCCGCCAGCTCTCCGACACACTTCAGCAGTGCGCCGGCGAAGCTGGTGCCGGTGGACCGCCCCCGCACCTCGCGCCCTGCTTCTCTGGCGCCTCTGGAGCTCCCCCTTGCTCAGTACGGCTCCAACCTTGGCTTGCAGGGGCTCGACGCTGCAGCCTTAGGCTTGGAGCCTTCTGCCTCAGTGGAGGAGGACTGTGGGAGCGTGGGGCTGGAGGTCGCCCCGCCCTCGTCGTCTCGCTCTGCAGGGGTCCTGTGTTACACCCTCTCGCCGGGCTCCACCCCCACCTCCCCGACAGGGTCGCCACCCCAGGTTCCGGCGACGCCAGCCACTGGTGTCTGTGAGTCTCTCACGGTCTTCCCCGACACACCCGTGGGGGACTCGCAGGCCCGTCCACAGCGCCGTACCAGGCAGCCCCCGCCCTCTGAGCCGTCCCGCCACAGTGCCAGGCTGGCCCTCGCTCGTGGAGGGCTGGGGATGCCGGTGCCTACGGTGGAGGAGCAGGCGATCCAGCTGACTGCGGCTCGCCGTAGTGTTCCAGGTACGCACTTACCCAAGCCTTCCGTTTCAACTTCTGGTTCTAGATTTTCGGTTCTCGAGGAGGTCCCTTTGGACCATCTGTCACAGGTTGCTAATGACTGCGGGGTGGTGTTCCGGGGGAGCGAGGCCCCCGGATGGACCAGATAGCCGCGATCAAGGCAAAGGAGATCTATGAGGGGGCCCTCGCTGCCTCACGAGCTCAGGCGGAGCTTGAGAGGGAGACGGCCCCAGCTGCTGGAGATCCGGTGCAGGCGGCACTGGATCCTAGTAGTAACTCTGAGAGCGTGCCTGCTAGGGTGGAGACCCCTGCGTGACCCCCCAGACGAGGGGTAACCGGGGGAGACCCCCCAAGGCGCCGTCCCGGCCCTCGACCTCTGGTAGGGCCCGATCTGTCCCCCGTAAGGGGACTACCCCCCAGTGTTTCCAAATGAATACACCCATAAGGTTATTCGACTGGAACATGAGGGGGTTTGGGCAGGAGGGACGGCGCAATCAGCTGCGCGAGTATATGCGACGGGAAGACGTAGATATTGTTGCCATCCAGGAGACGATTAGACAGGACTTCTCTATTCAGGAGCTGCAGGGCCTCAGTCCACATAAGTTCGCGTGGCAATGGCTCCCAGCGAATGGACACTCGGGTGGTATCCTCCTTGGGGCGAAGGAGGATACATTCGAGGTAGAGGATATGGATCGCGGGGATTTTTTGTGAGCATGTTGCTCACCCATAGGCGGACCTCCTTTCAGTGGGAGGTCATATCGTCTATGGCCCTGCGGACCATAGTAGGTCCCCGGCGTTCCTTGCCGAGCTTAGAGCGAAGGTGGAACGATGTTCCACGCCGCTTGTTGTTGCTGGGGATTTTAATTTGATCCGATCCCCGGAGGACAAGAGCTCAGCGAACGTCGACCCCAGCGGATGCGGATGTTCAATGACTGTATTGCTGATCTCGCTCTTAGAGAGATCAGACGTGTGGGAGCGAGATACACCTGGACTAATAACCGGGTGGACCCTGTCCGGAGTGTGCTGGATAGGGTCCTAGTATCTGTGGACTGGGAGGTTGCCTATCCACTTTGCTCCCTCAGGGCGCTCACTAGGATAGGGTCGGATCACACTCCTCTCCTCCTCTCAACAGGAGGAGCTCAACCTCCGAGGTTGAACCGTTTCATTTTGAGAACTTCTGGCTTGGTCAGCCAGGTTTTCAGGAAGCGGTACGACTAAAGTGGTCGGTGGCGGCTGCACATCCTCCGCGTGTTATAATGCGGTAGATGTGTGGCACCACTGTGCCCAGATGACACGCCAATTCATGAGGGGTTGGGGTGCCAATCTGGGAGCTGAGCTGAGACAGAGGAAAGCCTCTCTCTTAGAGGAGATCCAGACCCTGGACCATGCCTCAGATTCCGTTGGCCTTACCGCTGAGGAGTGGCTTCAGCGGTACGCCCTTGAGAACTCCCTTATGGGATCTACAAGGGGGAGGAGACTTTCTGGCGACAGCGCAGTCGTCAGAACTGGATCCTCAAAGGCGATGCGAATACGGCCTATTTCCATGCGATCGCCAATGGGCGTCGTCGGAAATGCTCTATTCCATACCTATGGGAAGGGGATCATCTCCTGGAGGCGCCAGGGGATATATCGGCCCACATATACTCCTTCTATAAGGAGCTCTTCATGGCGGGTCCCCGTTCTGGGGTCACCGTGCCAGTTGACCTCTGGCCAGCGAGGGCCAGGGTTTCTGACATGGAGAATGCGGAGCTCACCCTCCCATTCTTGCCGGAAGAGGTGGAGAGGGCAATAATGGAGATGAAGGCGAATTCGGCCCCTGGACCGGATGGTCTTCCGGTGGTCTTCTTCCAGACGTTCTGGGAGGAGATTAAGGGGGTGATCATGCCAATGTTCCAAGAATTTTATATTGGTACATTGGTTATGTCTCGCCTTAACTTTGGTGTGGTGACCTTGATCCCCAAGTTAGTGGGGGCCACGGACATCCGCCAATTTAGACCAATCACGGTCCTTAACGTCATCCATCGGATCTTTTCGAAGGTGTGCGCAACTAGGCTAGCTCCTGTTATGGAGCGCATCACGCACCCGTACCAGTTCGCCTTCCTGAAGGGCGGTACATCCATGATGGAATCCTGGCACTACATGAGATTATTCATGAGGTTAAGTCTCAGCGCCAGAAGGGCGTGTTTCTTAAGCTGGATTTCCAAAAGGCATATGACCGCTTGGACTGGGCTTTCTCCGGTTGGCGCTAGAACGAAAAGGGTTTGATGATCGGATGATACGTTGGATCATGCAGATAGTTATGAGTGGCAACACCGCCATCAACATAAATGGGGAAGTGGGTCCCTATTTTAGGCCGACTTGTGGGGTTAGACAGGGGGATCCTATCTCCCCCTTACTCTTCAACTCTGCGGTTGACATCCTTGCAGAGGTCTTAGAGAGAGCTAAGACCTCTGGCCACATCTCTGGAGTGGTTGGACACCTTGTCCCAGGGGGTGGGGTGACGCATCTCCAGTATGCAGATGACACCATGATTATGGTGGAGGGATCTGATCTTGACATTATCAATCTCAAGTTCCTGCTCCTCTGCTTTGAGGCCATGTCGGGCCTCAAGATTAACTTTGATAAAAGTGAGGTTGTGATCTTGGGTTATTCGGCTGAGGACCAACAGCGGATCGCGGACAACTTAACTGTAAGTTGGCCACATTCCCAGTGACTTACCTGGGGATGCCGGTCCGAGACTCTCGGATCCTTGTAAAGGATCTGGACCCGCTAGTTGAGCGGGTCAAGTCCAAGGCCGCGCCGTGGCAGGGGAGGTTTACCTCCAAGGGGAGCAAGACCGTTCTCATTGACTCCTGCCTATCTAGTCTCCCCATGTTTATGATGGGGTTATATATACTGCCGGAGGGGGTACATGGCAGCTTTGATAGAGAGTTGTCCCGCTTCTTCTGGCAGGCGGCTAACGGTCGTCAAAAGTATCATATGGTCAAATGGGCAGACCTTTGCGCCCCTAAGGAGGTTGGGGGCATAGGTATTTTGGCTTCTCGGCGCATGAATGAGGCTCTCATGTTGAAGTGGGTCTGGAGGATCCTGAGGGATGATGGGGGACTCTGGCTTCAACTAGTGAAGGCCAAGTACCTACGTGGTTGTCCTCTATGGCATGTGAGAGGAAGGAGGGGTCTCAGTTTTGGAGATCTCTTCAAGCCATTAAACATGAGATCCGGCTTGGGGCTACCTTCTCCGTAGGCGACGGAGGGAGTACCCTGTTTTGGCTGGACTCATGGCGTGGTGAAAGACCACTTAGGTATGAGTTCCCGGAGCTCTTCGCTATTTGCTCTGACCCTATGCTCTTGGTGGCGGACGCGGCCCATAACGGGCGCTGGAACATTAGGTTCTGCCGCACGTTTGGTTGGTGGAGGCTGACCGGTGGGAGGGCTTGTTGGCCTCCCTTCCATACTCCCTTACGGACGCCCGGATAGTGTTTCTTGGGCCCTCTCGCCCTCGAAATGCTTTACAGTCGGTCTGCTTACCGGGCCCTATTTAGAGGACCCGTGCTTTCGTGGGCTCCCACTTGTGGAAGGCCCCTATGCCACTGAAGATTAAGATCTTCACGTGGCAGTTGCTGAGAGACCGCCTCCCTTCTGGTGTGGAGGTGGTCAAGCGTTTTGGCCCGGGGGATGGTAATTGCCCCTATGCGCGGTCCTAGAGTCGGGGACCCATATTCTTTTCTCTTGATCCGCAGCTCGCTTCCTGTGGAGTTTTCTGGCTGAGGCGCTTGGGCCTGAGTGGCAGGCCCAAGACCTTGCTGAATTCCTAGAAGTGCAGGCGAACCGTATTGGTAAGAGGAGGCGCCTCTTCTGGTTAGTGTTTGCCGCGATGACCTGGACCCTTTGGACTATTCGTAACAAGATGGTTATCGAGCGTGTCTTTCTGAGACGTGCCTCTGACTCCGTTTTCAAATTCTTGGCATTTTTGCAGCAGTGGCACCCGCTCTGTAGACAGCGGGACAAGGAGCGGCTGGATGGATTGATCGAGAAGCTTCTGAGGGCGGCACGCCTTCTATCTGCGTCATCCAGCCACTGAGTTACTCCCGTGTGGAGTTGTATCACCTCGTTTTAGCTTTGGGCATCTTTGTGCTGTGGCCCCAGCAGACTTGTTGTTTTTGGATTCTGTAACTGGATATCTGTATGCTTGTGGGAGGTTGCTTTATTTATAAAGCGGGGCGAAAGCCTGTTTCGAGGAGGAATCTTGGGATCCCATAGTTTCAAAATTAACACGTTTTGACATCGACCATTTCACCTATAAAGGGAAATTTGAGCTAGCTAGGCATATGAAACAAATAATTCGATCTTTGGTAGACTGAGTGTAAGATAATTTGATCTCTGGTAGACTAAGTGTAAGACAATTTCACTACCAAACAATGTAGAGTACTTGCACATTTTTTCTTGTTTGCCCTTTTGTATAAATGCTCGACGTCATAAAGTCTCTTCTTCGGGAAAAACACAGAACTACAATGTGGAGAGCCCCACTTGTCAGGACCAATTTGCATATTTTGCACAGGGTCCCACTTGTTAGTGAATTAAAAAAAATTAAAATTTCTAAAAAATGCCTTCTTCTTCCCCAGCCAGCACCACCCCCGATACCCCAACCCCACCACCGCGCCCCCCTGCTCGCCGCCGTGCCTACCTGTTGTACGCCGCCACCGGTAACTCCTCTACGCCACGGCCGCCGCCGACGTCGGCGGGGGCAGCACACGGCCACCATCGCCGGAGCACTGCAGGCACCGACGGACATGCACCGGGCCGCCCTCCCGCCGTGTCGCCGCCTTCCCCAACGCCTCCGTCACCCGCGCACTGCCCGCCGCTCGCCCCCGCCGCTCCTCGACCCCCACCTCCCTTCTCCCGGCCGGAATCGGTCTCGCCGCTGCCACATCGAGCCCATCGGCTACCTCCGCATCGAGCTCCTCCTTCCTCGACCTCCCGGCGCGCCGCCGCCAATTCGAGCCGCCGGCGACCGCATGCCGCCTCCCCTAACCTTCGCCCCGTCTCCCCGACCTCTGCCCTTCGTCTCGTCTTGGGATGGCCATGTCCATGCCTGCGTCTTCGTGCTCGCCGGCGGAAATCGTGGCCGCCGTCCGAGCGAGCGGGGCGGGAAGAGCTGGTCGGTGGCGGTGGCAGTCCGCGATGGGCGGGGTGGCCGGCGGGGAGGGTGACGCACGAGAGAGAGATGCGGGGGGTGGCCGGCGGGGAGGGAGATGGAATGCACGGGAGGGAGAGAGGAGGAAAAAAAGAAAAAAAAATTAACCCACTGACATGTGGGTCCCACAAGTTTTTCTTTTTTTAATTGCCTCCCATGGGGCTGACAAGTGGGACCCTGTGCAAATATGCAAATTGGTCCTGACAAGTGGGGCTCACCACGCCACGTCAGCTTTTGGGTGGGTCCCACACGTCAGATTCGGTGTCAATTCGCGTTTAACGACCGATGTGTGTTTATTGCGATTTTTTTCCTGCGAACGCTACCAAAGTCGCGGTTTTCTGCGATCCCATCAATATCGCGATTTTTCAAAATTTAGCCTTCAATGTCGCGGTTTTATGCTAACAACTCCAGAAGAGGAAGGAGGCTAGGTAGCTGACGCATTCACGCTTCAGCTGGAGTCGCCAACGGGGAAACCGGTTGTTCTTCTTACCTGCTGACTGGATGGAGAGTGCGAGGAATCAACAATGCATTCAGCGGCGAAAGGATTCATCAAAAGTAAGATTGATTCCTTTCTGCAATCTGGAAACAAAACACACTTTAGGTCCAGAGATCCCTACTACTACGTCTGATCCGTTTTAAATGTCGCACGGAAAGAACTGACTACGTACAATTTGCTAGCACAAGTCACGACATTCATTTGGGATCGGAAACGAAACGTCAAATCTTTCAGACTACTTCTCCAAAACTATTAGATTACATGGTACTCCCTCCAATACATATTAATTGTCTCTAAATCGGATATATTTATCACTAAAATATGTGTAGATACATCTGATTGAGCGACAATTCATATGGATTGGATGGAGTAGTACATAGCATGCATGAGACTTTGCGGCATATAAACATATAACTACATTAATTTAGTGGTCCTGTGTGGCAACACAAATTTAGGCCCTAGTTCTGAACGGGACGTAGTTCTTTAGTGACTGGGTGATGCCTTTGACTAACGTCGCGGCCAGAGAGACCATACCACCTATATGAAAGAGGAAGGAATTCTCGGTCTCTCCGCGCCCCACGCACGGTAGAATAGCTACAGTGGTCACTGTAGGAAATCTACAGTGGCTACAGTGCAGCGGTGGGCCCCACACGTCAGTCACACAGCGCGCTCGGCTTTTTTGCAGAGAAGCACGCGAGCGGAGGAAAATCCTATGTTGTTCTCAGAAAATTCCGCTCTAGGGACCTCTTCGCAATTACGAGAAAGTTCGGGTTGTTTTTCGTAAAAAAGCCGCGGAACGCCCCCCCCTCCTCTTCTCTCTCGCGCACGGCGCGGAGAACGCCGCAGCCGCCGACGCGGCCCGCCGCCGCAGCACGGCTCCTCGCACAGATCGAAGGCCACGCCACGGTCCGCCGTCGCCGCCGCTCCGTCCTGGCCGAGCGCCGCGTCCCGGGACGCCTCATCACCGGCGGAATCGTCGGTGCCGTGCCGAAGTTTTTCCGCCGCTTCCGCCGCGGTTCCGCGCCGCCGCGGCCGCCCCGGCGACCAAAACGGGGCGGCGCCGCCGGCCCCAGCTTGCCCGCAATCGCGCGACTCGGACGCCCCCAGCCGCACGCCCAGGAGGCGTCGTAGCGCCGCCGGCGACCTCACTGCCGCCGCGGCAGCTTCAGCCGCCGTACACGTCACCGTGACGTGTCGGCGTACCTGGGCTGGCCGGCCGGCCTGCTTCGTGGGCCGTTCTGGGCTGCAACGGCCCTTTTTTTTTTACAATTCCTTTTTTGTTTTACCTCTCTGTTTTCCAAATTTTTTTCCAGCTTTACAAATACATCAAGTATATATAAATGTGACAAACGTTTCAGCACTAACATGAACAAAAAGCGACGGCTAAGTTCACATTTAGAAATAATAATGTATCATTTAAAAAAATGTTATACTAGATGAATATTCCGAGGAAATGCAAAAATATTTCCTTTCACTACGGCTTAATTTTAAAGTGACTTTAATAAATTATCATACACACCGTATTTCCTTCGAATATTAAGCTAGATTAAATATTTAGCACAAACACAAACATATCATAGCGATTCGAATTACAGTTGATATTCACAAATAATATAACTAAGATCCCTCTAATTATGCATATCGGAATTAACAAATTCTCAAATTACACTTGACTCTCCTAAAAAAATGCGAACAACATATCGAAAAAATTCAATCTTAACATATTTTCAAACTCTCGGCACAAAAGATACATTTAAAAAATGCACACAATAGTATTTGAACCCATCAAACAAATTAACGTGAACCATATCCCTTTTAAAATATATTGATAGATTTACAAAAAAAAAATTGCATTCTGAAAAAATGCTAACAACATATAGAAAAAAATAACAAAATTAACATGTTCAAAAACTCACCACACAATAGATGCATTAAAAAAAATAGCCTTCTAAACGATAATATTTAACAACATCCGACAAATTAACATGAACGCTATCCCTTTAAAAAGATATATTTACAAAAATGTTCCATTTCCTAGCAAGTAAGGCCATTTTAACAAACAAATATTTTTGAATCTATCCACCTGAAAAATATGAATGACATATCCGACCCATCAGAGGAAATAAATACTATCTATTTATGACAAAAATACAAACATGATTTCAACATCCATAAAAATGGCCAACATTGAATATATAAAGGCAGATTTTACCACAAATGCTTAATTATATGAATAATTGCAACAATACACAATTATATCCCCTAATTATGGCATTTCCAGAAAACGAACTTCGTAATTATGCCATTTCAGTTGAATAAATGTGCTCTCGTACTCATTATAGACTTATAAACTAGAAATAGAAAAACAAATAGACACATTTTTAAACAATCCAATTTTCTTAAAAATTGGACATACTGTAAAATGTATCATATTTTTCCCTTCACATAAATAATTTCAGAAACCGTTAAATTTCTTACGTGTTGGTGTGCCCTATTTAACTAAAACAAATTTTTTTTGTAAATATAACCTAATTTTTCTGATATTCACATAAATAAAAAAAAATGCTTACAAATTGAAAATTCGCCAACATTTGATCGCATTTTTCTGATATTCCATAAAACATAACGAGAATGCTCATTAACAAAAAACGATATACTTATACCAACTTGCAAATGTATTTCAAGCTTTCAATTTCGCCAACATTTTTTACACCACACAAACAAACTTCCCCCAACTGTGGAATCAAATCCAACTTAATTATACTGATTTCAATTACATATTAACGCCAAAAAACAAACATTTCCAAGCATTTCAACTCACTGAATATTTGAATACTAAACACAATATAACCAAAATTCACACCAAAAATGTTACCTAAATAGAAACATGTTCCAACATATCAATTTGGCTAACATTTTTTGTAAATACAAAATATATATATAGCACACATAATAAAATCACAAAGGGCGTGCCGTGACGGCACGCGAAATATAACTAGTAAGAAACAAGAGACTGAGCCTTTGTAGCGCGACACACTTTTATAAAACTTGTGCAACTTGGTCCGTCGGATATACATTTTGGAGCGGGAAGTATAGCGTCATGGCCAGAAACCTAAGGCGCCAAGTAGCCCAAACACATAGTTGGGAAAGGGAAAGACATGGCGAGGAAGGTCCAGTCTCAACAGGTTTACCCTAGACTTTCCACTCGCAACCCGATACTTGCTGATGATGAACTCGTTGCTCGGCAGTGCGTCGTAACCTAGGTCTCTACCACAGCGTAGATCAGTTGACAGGGCACCTGGTACGCGCCGACAAGGTGCACGACTATGCCAGGGTTGGCAAACTCCACGAGCCAGAACGGCTCGTAGAAGCCGAAGCATGTTAGCATGTCGCCTGGCGCGTCACTGCTGAATGGAACGTAGCCTAGGCAGACACACAACACGTAGTAAGCCATGGTGGCGGCGATCCCGAGTAGTTTCACCTTACGCATGGTTGTGTTCTCGGCCGGAGCCTTCACCGTGTTCTGTATTTTCAAGGTCTCCATATGATTACGCTCTGCTACAACATTATACTTTATAACACTCCTTATGTTTCCGGCAACGAGATAACATGTCAATCTAAAACTATTGAAGATGAGTGTTTTCACCGTTAGTCATCTTGACACTATTGAAGATGAGTCCAAAATTGGACCTAGGGAATCTAAAACAAATACAATTTATATTAAACTTTTATATTTCTATGCAACTTAATATTAGCATGCTACATTCATAACGAGCATTAGTATTGTTACTTTTTATTGGTTCAACCACATACCTAGCAATATTGGTAAAATTACCTACTATTTTGTGTTATATTGTTTAGTAGATACAATGAAAAATATATTTGCATTGTGCAATGTTTAAACAATATTTGCAACCGAAGCTATTTAAAAGTAATGTGTATATGTACTCGTCGTAAAGGTCCCTAAATCGTACAATTTAACAAATACTTTATAGTGGTTTCTGGTGAGTTATCAGGTAAGCATATTTATAGAAACTTTCCGACCATAACTTAATCATTGGCACGGTTCTTTTCCGGTCTTTGTGGTCACATAACTCTTGCAAATTACAGAAAAAAATGAGTTATAAGTTGAGAACGCGCGCATATGCTCTATACTTGGTATTGGAAACTATTAGCTTGGAATGATAGACATAAAATGATGTGGACTGTATTATGTTTGCACACGTACATTTTTATTATTTGATATGATAGTAAGTAATGTGCTTGATATCCTCCTGCCAGTTTTTTAAACTCTTACATGATTTACACGATTTATTGTGTTGGTCTTACATGGAATTAAGCAAGGAAATCTAGCTAGTAGATTTAAGTACAACATTTAGAACTTCCGACGGAGTGGGGAACTAGCGGACTATCTAAAATGGCCGATGTCGGTCGGATTGCTTTGCTCATATGTGTACCCTGGTCCGTGGTGTGAACTTGCTCCTGTGAATTGAGCATTTTATATTTTAAGATATTTAGTAGTCTTCCATTATTTTCAAATAGATACTCGTACAAATGGGCCGAGGCGGTTGCCCTTGTACGGCCAACATGCATATGGACCGGCCATGTGCTCATGCGCAAAACCAAGCTTCGTCAACATTTCCGTGTATAGGCTCCTTTGATGAAAAGGAACTGCATATGATTTTTGGAGGATTGAATCATATAGAAATTTTTTCCTATGAAATCATTTGTACTACTTCTCACAAAAAATATCGTATGGAAATTTTTTCCTATGAAATCATTTGTACTACTTCTCACAAGAAATCTGGCATTCACTTTCAGATGAAATCAAACGGATTTTGATACGTACCAAATCCTATAGAATTAAAGTGTGCATGACTTTGTGATACTATGTTTTTCATATTCTACGTTTTTTCCTATCCCGCGAATCAAAGAGACCATTTGAAAGTCCGGAGCGCGAACCTGATTGAGCCGACACCCATATCGCGCCACGGCTTTGCTGTCAAGGTTGTGTACGAATTCGCCGACGGGATCCAGCACGGAAGCTATTTCTGTCTACACTCGACACCGCTTTTCAATGGCTGCAGGCTGGTTGACGAATCGTAGATTCAGACTGAATGCTCCGCAGTTGAGAAGTACAACAACTTGGTCACCGGTCAGTCAAATTTGGTAGGAGTATGTATTTGCAACACAAGCCACAATGCACACACACATGGACTCCTACCACCATGTACATACTCCTTCGCCACCACTAGTGGAAACAGGGCCACTGGTCCCGGGTCGTAAGGGTCTCTAGTACCGGGTGTCCACCCGGGACTAGCAAGGCGACACTAGAGGCCCCCCTCTAGTACCGGGTCCGTTACGACCCGGAACAACAGGCTCCCACGTGGCCGCCGAGGCGCGGGCGTGGTGGAGGACCTCTAGTCCCGATTGGTCATACGACCCGGGACCAAGGACCTCACACGTGGCAGCCTGTAATTTTTTGTTTTTCCTCCCAATTTAATATTGAAATGGTGCAAAAAAATATGCGTTTAATTAATTAAAAACAGAAACTACATATAACATATCAAAATGTTCATAAATAAAAATATGTTCACGTCTATCCGGTTACATGGAGGTGCTCATAACCGGGACTAGAGCCCGTCTATTCGATTACACGTGTGTGGAGATCATAACCGGGACTAGAGCCCGTCTATTCGGTTACACGGGAGATCATAACCGGGACTTCACCGCTATTCTCCATTGTATTTTCCTTTTGTAGGTATGACTTCGCTGAGCAGAAACCCCGCAAGTTCCTCTGCTAGTGCTTGAAAGCGCTTCTTTAGTGGCATACTCTCGCGCAATGGCTCTGCCTATAAAAGAAGGAGATCAATACGAATATTAATCATGACTATCAAAAATTATGAATGACACTGGAGATCAATTGATGAATATGATTGTTCACGTACGTCTAAAAATTTCTTTGGGTCCCGCTCAGTGACCGAACGACGAATCCACTCGCAAACGAAATATCCACAGAAATTGGTCCCCTGTGGTTGCCTCTCGATCCACTTTACGAGAATAGAATTCAATCAAATCATAGTCAACATATAGTGGTATTGAAAACTATAAATAAAGAGATGCGCGAACCTAGCTAGACCGTACTACCTACCTGTGGGTGAACAAAAGTCAGCTGTTCTTCAAATGAACCTGAACCCTTTGTCCTCGCTTTGAATTGTTTCCAAACCCTGCCGGAAAAAAAAAATGAGTTATTAGTTGCTTGATATCTCTGAAATCAATAAGAGAGACTGATATAGTGCGATAATGTTTGAAATTACCTTTGGAGCGTATCTAGAATGCTTTGGTACCTCTCCTCAGGCCAGTCCAATGAGTCGTAGACTTGAACTCTTGATCTATCAACTTCAATGACTAGCAGAATGTAATGATCGCTGCGCATGATTATATACACGTCAGTAACTCATCAGTTACACTTAATTTGTACAAGCGAGTAACACTCTCTTACCTGAAGAAGTAAGGAAACATTATCTCCGTGTTGAAATGTTGCTTCATTAGGGCATTTAGCAAGTTCTTCTCCGTGTCCTTCACGTGGTTTTTTAGTGTCCTTGCATTAACTCGTACTGGGTTAACGAACCCAAAGCCATAGATGCCCTTTCTACCACATTCATCACTCTTCATTCTGCATAATACCGTAGTGAGCATAATTAGCGATGGCAATGAACGAGCTGAGAGCTAAAGACTTTATCTTTTTTGGAAATAAATGAATTGAATCACTTACAGACAGTAGGCACCGACGAGAGCCAAGTCGAGGGAGTCAAGGTTGTATAAGTACCAGAGTTCTTCGAGCTGAATTGTGAACATGTCTTCACCCGCGAAATGATTTTTTGTAACTTTCACACAGATCAAAAAGTCATCAAATTCCTTTGTGGTTTTCATGTACCAACTATGGAGTTGTCGCATACATGTCGGTAGACACTTTATCTGATCACCTCGCAGCAGGGACCTCCCCCATTTCCATTTCCATGAATCATCTACATCAGACGGAAAGAGATTTTCGTTGTCCAGTTGAGCAAGAGTAATACCAGCATCTGCAGCAAAGTCCTTCTTCAAGGATAAAGTAGGAATTAGGTCCGTCACGGAGCCATGACCACTGGGTATAACTACGAGCGGGGCTATCGACTGGTTTGCCTGTTGTCCGAGCTGGGCAACGTCTCTTTTCCCTCTGGCACTACTACTTCTCGTCTTGGGAGAGCTACTACTTTTACTCAGAGCTCGTAAATAGTTATCTGGCTTATTTTTCTCATATTGCGATGGTTCCGTGATGAATCCAATAGCCCACTTGTTTTCCTTTGCAGTAAATGTTTGCTTTTCCTCGGGCTTTTTCCGTGCAAGCTGTCTTTTTGTGTCTGCATCCACCCACGCATCCAATTGCTCTTTAGTCATGTCGCAAGCTCTGAGGTCGTCAAGGCTTTTGGGTACTTTTGGGAGGGGCGAACGTCGGGGGTCTCGCCCGAATCCCATGGACGACGAAGTGGCGCCCTTCCTATGTCGGGGCTCAGGAGTCGGCTCATGCGGCGGCGGAGTCGGCTCATGCGGCGGTGGAGTCGGCTCATGCGGCGGCGGAGTGGGCTGACGCGGCGGTGGAGTCGGCTCACGCGGCGGTGGAGTCGGCGCACGCGGCGGCGGAGACGACTGATGCAGAGGCGACTGATGGTTGTCGTCCCCTTCATCGTCATCAGGTGGTGAATCGTGAATTGGCGGAGACGATGGTGGCCTTGGCGCCCAGCCTTCAAACTTGATGTATTTCTTCCGCCATAGAATTAGACCACCCACGACGTCCCCTAGCACCGACTCATCATCAGCTCTTGGGAACTCAAGGTTCAGTGATTCATATCCTTGTACAACTTGATCCACGCCGACACGAGCAAATCCATCTGGAATGGCATTGCCAAGCCACGATGCTGTAGAGTCAATGGAGAATGCATAGCCGTCCGCCGCCTTCATGGATAAGTTAAATACTGGGACATGCAGCTCACAAGTTGTTTTCTCCGTGATATAATCCACGGGGTAACTTGTCTCATCATCACCGACCATAACCGAGGAAGCCACGCTGCTTCTGCGATGCGATGGGCCGCCTTGACTCGCTTGTTCCAGCTGAAGAGTTGGCGCCCCTTGCTCGCGCATTTGATCTATTTGCTTCTGCTGCTCCTTATAGAGAGCAACCATCTGGTCATGATTTCTTTCTAAGATCATCAACCGGTCTGATTCCTGCTGCTCCTTCCTCCTCTTTGCTCTCAATCGGCTTCTATAAGAGGCACGGTCCTCGGGAAACCCTTCAATCCACGGCACTTCTCCTAAGCCTCGTGTTGATCCTCCTTTTTCTTTGGTCCCGAGGGCCTCTGACAGCTCGTCCTTCTCTCTGTCGGAAATAAACTTTCCCTCTTTAGACTTGGCAATTAAGTCAATAATTTTTTTTGGGCTCCGTTGACTACTTTGCTTTCATCAATTATTAACTCCCCTGTTTCCATGTCATACTCCCCTCCATGCGCAAGTAGCCAATTCCTTATCCTTCTGTCCCATTCCTCTGTGACCGGGGTGAGCCCTTTTGCACGCAACTCGGACTCAATTTTTTCCCACTTAGGCTCGGCAACTCGGTAGCCACCTGGCCCCATCTTATGGTGATACTTCTTTTTCGCTGCATTATTCTTATTCGTTTGCGACCTTTTCTTAGCTCGTTCTGATTTCTTGTACTCCAGAAATGCAGGCCAGTGAGGCCGCTGCCTCTCTCGTGTGCCGGTGAAATCCGGAAGTTTCCCATCTTCTTCCCACTCACGGAATAATTTGTTCTTGTAGTTATTGAATTGTTGAGCCATCTTCTTAAGAGCGAAATGCTTGACTTTGTCCGTCATTTTTTTTGTCTTCACCTCATCTTCCAAGACCGGTAGGGTGAAATGTGCAATGAGCTTGTTCCAAAGCACATCTTTGGTTCTCTTGTCGACGTAACTAACTCCCTCTAACTTTGGCTTAATCCATTCCTGAGTGCTGATATAAACGTTGTCCCTGACAGTGACTCCGCATTGATGCACAAACTTAACTGCGTTCGGCACGGGTGCCAGTGGTTGGCCAGTAGTTGCATTCACCTCGTCAATTGTGAGATGCTCATCTTTGCCCATCCCTTGGGCATGGCCTCGTTTAGTGGATTGGTTCGATGCGGAGGTCTAAAAATATGAAACATGTGTGAATACATATATATGCACAAATCAGTTATTGCATCTGCTCAACATAGGCTTAATATACCTCGCCAGACGGCGTGGGTCCACCAATTTCCGAGTCCTCATCTTCAGCTCCTTCCGCGGGATGCCGAAATTCACCGGGTTCCAAAATGTAGGAAAGTATCTCTTCTTCCCCTTCTCTCGTTACGAAGGGAGCATCGACATCCATTGTTTAACTAATACAAAAAAAAGATAAAACAATAATAGCATTAGTACAATAATTCAAAGGAGGGAACTATACAAATATGCAACAAAAACAATTTAATATTGCATCTAAAGAAAAAAATCTTTCAAAAAAAACATAGGCTGTCCCAATCCCAGCCCAGCCCAAATTTGGGCCAGAACCTGGTCAAAGGTGGCCACCGTGGTCATCGCTGGCCCACCTGCCAGCGCCTACCCGCCCCACCGCCACGTGTGACCGCCCACTGGCCACGCGTGGTCAATGCTGGCCCACCTGCCAGCGACCCAGTTCTGACCCCGCCGCCCTGCCTCGTGTTCCCGCCCCGCCTCGTCTTCACCTCCCCGCCTCGTGTTCCCACCCGGCCGCCTCGCCTTCACCCCCCGTGGTCAATGCGGAGCACCAACAGCCCCCGCCCACCCGGAGTCAATGCTCCTGGCCCACTTGCCAGCGACGGTTCCCCTCCCGACGGTCCTGGTCTTTAAAAAGGGACGCGCCCGTGCGGATGTGGACACTCCACTCCGCTCCCACGGTTCCCCTCCGCCCGACGGTTCCCCTCCGCCCGTCCAGTGCCCTCGCCGCCATGTCGCGCTGGTTCGGGAAGTCCCCGAAGAACGAGACCGGCGAGTCCTCCAACCGTCGCCGCGCTTCTCCACCGCCTCCACCGCCGGCGGCCTTGGGCGTCGTTCCGCAGGGCGTGCGGAGGACCGCGCCACCGGTGCGGGTCGCCCACGCACCCGACGCGCCGTCACGAACCACCACCACCACCGCCGGAGGGAGGAGGATCCGGCGCCGGCGCTACGTGCCGGAGCCGGAGTGCCAGTGGCACTGGGACAACGCCGCCACGCTGGAGTGGACGACGTCCACCTCCCCGAGGGCTGGCACCTGAACCCGCAGAGGATTCCGGTGCCGGCGGTCCCGCTCCCTGGGAGGCAACTGGACAGGGAGATCGCGCGCCGGCGCCGCCTCCTCCCTCCGGCGCTCCGCAACGACCCCGCCTACGCGGCGGACTCCCCTCACTGGGAGCAGTGGCTCAAGGACGAGCACGAGGACCGCCGCCACTCCTACTTCGCCCCGGCGCCCCGCGCCGTCCAATCCGCCTACCCAGCGCTGCCCGACGCGCTGTGGTTCGAGGAGGAGGTCCCCGAGGATGACGACCCGGAGATGGGCCGCGTACGAGGCCTCCAACCTCAGCCTCGTCGAGGACGAGATCAAGAGGTGGGAGAAGGTGAGGCCCGCGGCGGCGGCCGGGCCCTGATGCCGCCGCCGCCACCGCAGTACTACGACCCGGACGAGGTCGAGCCGTGGCACTACGCCATGGAACGCGAGCAGGAGCAGGACCTTCCGCCGCCTCCTCTGCCTCCCGGCCTCGTTGGCCAGTCCTGGGTCTTTACCGGCGGGAGCTGGTCGGCGGCCAGGAGCAGGAGCAGGAGGCGCCACCGCAGCAGCAGGCGCCACCGGAGCATCTCTGGACCCCGCCGCCCTTCATCGTCCTCGACGACTAGGCGGCACCGGCGACGACGACCCCCCTCCCCCCTCCAATGTAATGGCCTTATTAATGGCCTCCCCCCCCCAAATGTAATCGGCCGTTTGTGGCCTAATTATAATGAAATCGGCCCTTAGGCCCTAAAAATCTGTTCTTGTTTGCCAACTCCGGCGCCGGCCCCGTGGTTAGGGTCCGCCGCCGCCGCGCGCTAGATCTGAGAGAGGGAGAGAGTAGTTGGTCGGGGGACGAGCTCACCGTGGGTCGGGGGCGAGCTTTGCTTGCTCGGGGACGACGATCTTGCTCGGGGGAAGAGCGGGGACGGCCGCGCCCGGAGCAGGAGCAGGACGGCGACCCACGGTGAGGGCGGCAGCGGCGCGGGGACGAAATCCGGCAGCCTGGCGGCGCAGGGGCGGCGTCGTCTGGAGCCCGGAGGCGGAGCGTCGATTTGCTGGACTTGGGCAAATTTTCGGCCCGAGCCACTAGAAGTAGCGCCAAAAAGGCCTCTAGTACCGGGCCGTGGCTCCACCCGGTACTAGAGACCCTCTAGTACCGGGCCGTGTTACCACCCGGTACTAGAGGTCCCTCAGGGCCGCGAAAATTTGCGCGCCAAGCCCAGTGGACCTGTAGTACCGGGTGGTCGCACGGCCCGGTACTAGAGGTTAATTTTTTTTAATTTTCTGGTTTCTTACTTTTTTTATATCTTTTGATTTACTTGTCTAAATTAAGTAAAAATTGCTTTCATTTTCCTGTTTTCTGTTTTGGTTTAAAATGAAGTATCACATGCGCTTGGTTTTAAATTAAGTACTACATACGCTTAATTTAAAATCAATTCAAAAATTTATAAATCAAGTACTACATGCGCAGTGGATCATTTCACATCACAAAGTTTGATGCTACATCAAAAATTTATAAATTAAGTACTACATTCCGCCACCGCCATACGCTTGATTTCATTGACATGTCTGTCTTGTCCTCCATACTATAAATTATATAAAAGTTTAATAAATTATTACACATCATGAACAACATCCCTATTTAGTCTTCGCTTTTTCTTTTTGTGAGACCCTTTCTTCTGATCGCTCCGTAACCATGGACAAGGGTCTGCATATAACTTGAGACTTGGGTCAGTGGTCACTTTGAAGGGCGGAATTTCATGAAACTTGTCGTAATCTTCTGACATGTCTGTCTTGTCCTCCACTCCCACGATGGTTCTTTTCCCTGAAAGAACTATGTGGCGCTTTGGCTCATCGGCTGATGTATTCACTTCCTTATCTTTTCTTTTTTTTGGCTTGGTAGACATGTCCTTCACATAGAAAACCTGAGCCACATCCTTGGCTAGAACGAATGGTTCGTTGTCGTACGCAACATTCGTGAGATCCACTGTAGTCATTCCGTACAATGGGTCTTCCTTTACCCCGCCGCCTCTCAGGTTGAACCATTTGCACCAGAACAAAGGGACCTTCAAAGAAGGTCCATAGTCAAGTTCCCATATCTGCTCTATGCAACCATAATATGTGACCGTGGCCTCATTCGTGCTCTTATCATCAAAGCGGACACCACTATTTTGGTTGGTGCTCTTTTTATCTTGGGCGTTCGTGTAAAATGTATTCCCGTTTATCTCATACCCTTGGAAAGTCCAAATAGTCGAAGATGGCCCCTTAGACAACAAGAACAGCTCATCTGAGACTGTGTTGTTGTTGTTCAGATGCGTTTCCAACCAACCGCCAAAATTCTCCATGTGTTCCTTTGCAATGGCGGAGTCATCCATCCCCGGGTTGTTAGAGCGTACAATATCCTTGTGCATCTGGATATACGGAGCCACCAAAGTGGAATTATGCAGAACTGTGTAGTGTGCTTTTGTGAAAGAATACCCGTCCCTGCATATGTATGATTTCTTTCCTAGAGTGCCTTCTCCACTTAGTCTCCCCTCATGTCGCGATTCAGGAAGACCAATCGACTTAATGCCGGGAATAAAGTCAACACAAAACTCAATGACCTCCTCTGTTCCATACCCTTTGGAGATGCTTCCTTCTGGCCTAGCACGGTTATGAACATACTTCTTCAACACTCCCATGAACCTCTCAAAGGGGAACATATTGTGTAGAAATACAGGACCCAGAATGTGAATCTCGTCGACCAGGTGTACTAGGAGATGTGTCATAATAGTGAAGAAGGATGGTGGGAACACCAACTCAAAACTAACGAGACATTGAGCCACATCCTTCTGTAACCTTAATAGAGTGGTTGGGCTGATTGACTTCTGCGAAATTGCATTGAGGAACGCACATAGCTGAACAATGGATACTCGAACATTTTCCGGTAGAAGCCCCCGCAATGCAACCGGAAGCAGTTGAGTCATCAGCACGTGGCAGTCATGAGACTTTAGGTTCTGGAACTTTTTCTCTGCCATATTTATTATTCCCTTTATATTCGACGAGAAGCCAGACGGGACCTTCATACTGCTCAGGACTTCAAAAAATATCTCCTTCTCTTCTTTGGTAAGAACGTAGCTAGCAGGACGTAGACGTCCTTTATCCGTCCTCATTGGATGCAGGTTCTTTGGGTCTTTCAAAAGTTGCTGGTCCTCTCGTGCTTCCGGAGTATCTTTTGCCTTCCCATACACGCCCAAGAAGCCTAGCAGGTTCACGCAAACATTCTTCGTCACGTGCATCACGTCGATTGCAGAGCGGACCTTTAGGATTTTCCAATAGGGTAGTTCCCAAAATATAGACTTCTTCTTCCACAGGGGAACGTGGTTGTTAGCGTCCTTCGGAACAGACTGTCCGCCAGGACCCTTTCCAAAGATTACATCTAAATCCTTGACCGCATCATATATATCTTCACCACTTTGGAGGGGTGGCTTCGGCCGGCGATCTTCCTCACCTTTGAAATGCTGCTGCTTGCTTTTCTTTCTTAGGGGATGCTGAGTTGTAAGAAATCGACGATGACCCGGGTACACATTCTTGTTACCTACATATATACTTTCAGTGCTATCTAAACAGTGTGTGCATGCATTGTATCCCTTGTTCGACTGTCCTGAAATGTTACTAAGAGCAGGCCAATCATTGATGGTTACAAACAACAACCCTCGTAGGTTAAATTCCGCTTGTTTGTACTCATCCCACACAGGTACCCCTTCATCACGCCACAACTGTAAAAGTTCATCAACTAATGGCCTCAGGTAGACATCAATGTTGTTACCGGGTTGCTTCGGGCCTTGGATGAGCACTGGCATCATAATGAACTTCCGCTTCATGCACAACCAAGGAGGAAGGTTATAGATACATAGAGTCACAGGCCAGGTGCTATGACTGCTGCTCTGCTCCCCAAAAGGATTAAAGCCATCCGTGCTAAGACCAAACCTTAAGTTCCTTGGGTCACGTGCAAATTCCTTGTACTCTGTATCGATTTTTCTCCACTGCGACCCATCAGCCGGGTGTCTCAACATCTCGTCGCTCTTGCGGTCTTCTTTGTGCCATCGCAACAACTTGGCATGCTCTTTGTTTCTGAACAAACGTTTCAACCGTGGTATTATAGGAGCGTACCACATCACCTTGGCAGGAACCTTCTTCCTGGCGGGCAGGCCCTCAACATCGCCAGGGTCATCTGCTCTGATCTTATACCGCAATGCACCGCATACCGGGCATTCATTCAAATTCTCATACTTCTCACCGCGGTAGAGGATGCAGTCATTAATGCATGCATGTATCTTCTGCACATCTAATCCTAGAGGGCAGATAATCTTCTTTGCTTCATACGCACTCTCGGGCAATTCGTTACCAGCCGGCAGCTTGTCCTTCACTATTTTCAGTAAACTCCCAAATCCCTTGTCAGATAAACCATTCGCTGCCTTCCATTGCAATAATTCCAGTGTGGTACCGAGCTTTGTGTTGCCATCTTCGCAAGTTGGGTACAACTTTGTTTTGTGATCCTCTAACATGCGCTCCAACTTCAACTTCTCAAGTGTAGTTTCTGCTAGGGTATGTGCATCAACGATGACCCCACGTAAATCATCATGTATGATGGGATCATCTGGTACCTCTTCATCATCAGCTTCCCCTGTTGGGTTACCAACATATTCAGGGTACATGTAGTTGTCATCGTTCTCTTCTTCTTCGTTATCTTCCATCATAACCCCTTTTTCTCCGTGCTTGGTCCAACAATTATAGCCGGGCATGAAACCAGAAGTTATCAGGTGGAGGTGAATTCTGTCTGTGTTAGGGTAATCCTTCTCATTCCGACATTTCTTGCATGGACAACACATAAAACCATTGGGCCCCTTGTTATCCTTAGCCACATTGAGAAAAGATTGCACGCCATCCATGTACTCTTTAGAGCGTCGGTCAGCGTACATCCACGGATGACTCATCTGCAAATCACCGCTAAAACCCATTACGATAAACCAACATAATAGGAAACATATCATATTCATTAATACAAGTTCATCACATTAAAACCAAAGTATAGTAGTGACCAAATGTAATACATAGTTCTCATAAAACATAAATTAATTGAAACTAGAATACAACTATCTAAAGAATTTAAATCCAACAACAAATGCGATCAGAATCGCAACTAAGGTAACTATTGAACCAACAGCATAATGATACCAAGCCTCTTGACTAATGACATATTTTCTAATCTTTCTAAGCTTCAAGCGCATTGCATCCATCTTCATCTCGTGAACAGCGACGACGTCGGTAAGCTCGACCCCGTGAGCATCAACGATGTCGGCAATCTTCAAGTCCAATACCATCTTCTCTTCTAGGCATTGGAGACGAAGATCTTCACTTATCTTCAATTTTGCTTTCAAATCGTTGTTTTCTTTTTTAAAAAACTCTACAATAGGGTCGGCTGGAATTTCCGGTTCAACTACCTCCTAAATAAAAATATATCTATGTCAATTTGGTCGGCATGATTGTTATAAACACGAAACAAAATAAATAGTGATAAAAATATACCACATCCGAATCATAGACCGGACGAGGGACGACGGGGACGGATATCAAAACCATGACACTATACATAAAAAACATAAGAAAATTATACAAGAAAAATAATTATGCATTCAAATCATACAAGTAATTTTGTAAAATAACAGATAAAAGAAGAGGCTCACCGAGGTGGTGCCGGTCACGGGATGGCGGGGGCTATCGACGGCGGTGAGGACCGAGACGACACTAAAATCCACAAATAATAAATTAATTTGAGCTCAAAATACATAAAAAAATGAACTACCTAGCTTAGGCATTTCATCAAACACCTAGGTAGCACTATAAAAATGAAATGAGCTAAACTTGTATGGAAATGGCTAAAATTCGGCCGCCGGGTGAAAGGATCAAGTGTTGCTAACCCTTGGAGAGATGGGTGCCGTCTATCTTGACAAATCTTGGAAAAAAATGGGGCTACACTTGAGCTTGAGAGAGGAAACAATGGAGATGATCTTGAGAGTTCAAAAATGGTGGCTGGCCCGGGGTGGGAGATGATATAGCGGGACCTCTAGTCCCGGGCTGTACCACGGCCCGGGACGAAAGGTCCACCCTCCTGTCTCCACCCTGCCGCTGACTGCCTCGGTCCCGGGTGGTATCACGGCCCGGAACTAGAGGTGCCCTACAACCCGGGACCCGACCTGCGCAGCGTCGGAGCAGCCGGCCCGGTACTAGTTTCCTCCTCTAGTCCGGGATCGAACCACGCCCGGGACTAGAGCCCAACACCCCTCTCCACCAAATCTCCTGTTTACACTAGTGCACCTTCATACGTACATACGTACTACCTGCCAGCGAAATTTCTTGCGACAGACAAAAACCCCGCCAGAATCCTTGTCAGCCGTCCACATCACCGATGATAACTAATCCTTATCTGGGGAAGATTATACTGTAGCACTTTGTTTCGGAGGATACGAGAAAATTAGTGTACTCAACAGCAGCACCAAACGCACGAGCTAGGTTTCAGGGAAGCGTCAACGTGTGACCACGCCGGCGTGAGCAAGAGCGCCAAGTTCCCCAAGGAGACCGGCACGTGCTCGGTGCCGCTGCCGCCACTCAGCCGTTGTTGGCGGGCGGAGAAAAACCCTCGTCGCCCGTCGGCCACAACCTTGCAAACCACCGGTGCAACGGGCGAAGATTCACGCCGCTGCTTGGCCACCACACCACAGTACCACACGCGAGATCTACGCGAAAGACTCTCTCCTTCTTCCAGCACCCACCCCGGAAGATTCTCTCCTTCTTCCAGCACCCACCCCGGAAGACTCCAGGGAGGAGTAGACCCCTGCGCACCCTATGCGCCACGTTTCACAGGTGGCGTCACACATCGTTTGCATGCACCAGGCAAGAACGCACGTCGTGCCATGCACGAGATATGATACTTTATTGTTCTTGTGGTAACACGGGTCTTAAAATTTCAATAAGTTCAGTGATAGTTGAGAATCTACTTTGTATTGAAATAATATTGCCTAGAATGATATCCTAGGAACATAAATTGGATTATGTTGCATCCATACAATTCTGATATCATGTTATGAAACGTGCTTCATATCATTTGGTGCAGACCTCTTGCCAATTTTTCAAAATAAAGTTCTTACACAAAATCTAGCTAGTGGGTTTCAGTAAAACTTTAATGACTTCAACTGGTGAGGCGGTTAGCGACTAACTAAATCTGCGGCCGTCGGTCGGATTGCTTTGCTCGTGCGCGGTGCAGTCCGTGGATGGAATTGTTCATCCAAATTGATCATATTATTCTTTGAGATGTTAAATAGTCAATTGGATAGAATAGGTACTGATATAGGAGTGAGGCGTTTTGTAGGCCGAGCTCCATGGAGCTCTGCATTTGAAAAGTTCAAAATCCAGACTGAAGTTTCAAAAAATACAAAAAACAAATGGCTAGATGTTGATAATAGTATGATCTACAAGTGCGCAAGAATCAAATCCGAAATTCATTTTATTTTTGGTTGGGTAACAATGACAAATTGGTGGATCTGCATATGTACAATAGTACACATTTTGAAGAACTTAAAATGCTGTCAGGTTTGAGATTTTGCATGCGAGTAGAGTTTGACATTGTCTACGCCTACGATTTTTTTTAACCTGTTATGAAACTTAAAAATGCTGGTTTTTTTAATTAAGAAAATGGGATATCCCTGGAGGTAGCGGGCTCCATTTTGGGTGTCCGCTGATACAGGGGTCACTACTATAGTAATATGGGCCGCGGGAGTCGACTTGTACACCCGACATATGGGCCAGCCATGTTAGATTCGGTCATGTACATATTTGTATCCCGTACGTATGCATACGTGTATTTGTATTCTGTCTATATAATGATCATGTGGAGGCTTAGACCTCACGAAACCCTAAACTCAAACTTGGTATCAGAGCCGCACCTCTCCTCTCCCCTTCCGCCGCCGCCATCCTCTCTCTCTCAAGCCGCCGCTAGGGTTTTTTTTGCCCCGACGCCGCCGCAGCCGCGAGGTTTCGTCCTACCGCACGCGCCATGGCGTTCCCAAACAATGGCGCGCTGCAGCTCTCTTCTTCCGCGGGCGCAATCTTCCCCGCGATGCCCACCATGGCCGTCCCTGCACCGACCGTCCGCCTGGATCGCACCAACTTCATCCTATGGCGTGCTCTCATCCTCCCGAACTTCGCGGGAGCTGGTCTTCATGGCTATCTCGACGGCACGGTGGCTGCACCACCGCGGACCCTCACCGAGGGCCAGGGCGATGCTGCTAGGATCGTCCCCAACCCGGCCTACACCGCTTGGTGGACTCAGGACCAGCGCGTCCTCGGCCTTCTCCTTGGGGCAATGGAGCCCTCGATCGCCGCCCAGCTTACTCGCCACCAGACGGCAGCTGGTGTATGGACGGCAGTCCACACCATGTACGGAACGCAGAACCGCGCCAACGTTCGTCACGTCCGGCGGCAGCTTCAGTCGCTGAGGAAGAACGACGCATCGGCCAGCTCGTACATGGACAAGATCAAGGAGCTCGCGGACATGATGTCTGCAGCTGGCTCCCCTCTCTCCGACGACGAACTCGTCGATCAGATGCTCACCGGCCTCGGCCCGGAATTCAATCCCGTCGCCGCTGCTCTCGGTGTCAACAACGCCGCCATGCCCCTTGCCGAGTTCTACTCCCTCGTACTCTCCTACGAGTCACTCATGGCGGGGCAGACCCAGACCGACGCGAGCTGGACCTCGTCGGCCAACGCCGCGATGCGGCCAGGCCAGTTCGGCACTACCGATCCGTTCGGTGGTCGTTCCGGTGGAGCGCGCCCTGCACAGGGCGGCCAGCAGCAGCAGCAAGGGTACGGAGGCCAGGACCGCGCCCCCTCTTCTCCGTATGGTGGACAGGGCGGCCAGGGCAACGGTCGCCCCCCCCCGCCAACTACAACTCCGGCGGCAACGGCCGCAGCGGCAAGCGCCAGCGCCCAAAGTGTCAACTGTGCAAGAACTGGGGGCACGAGGCTGATCAGTGCAAGAGGTACTTCCTGCAGCAGGAGTACAACACACGAGGCCCTCGGTCGGGCAACGCTGCTTCAACAAACTCAGGGGGTAATGGTGTCCACGAGCACTGGCATATGGACACTGGCGCCACCGATCACCTGACGAGCGAGCTGGAACGCCTTCAGGTCCACGAGCGCTATGGCGGGAAGGATCAAGTTCAGGTGGCCAACGGCGCAGGTTTGTCTATTTCGCATGTTGGTCATTCCACCCTAGCCGGTTCTTCTCTTAAATTGAACAATATCCTGCATGTCCCGCATATTAGCAAACATCTTCTTTCCGTTTATCGCCTTGTTTCTGATAATGACGTGTTTGTTGAATTTCACCGTCATTTTTTCTGTGTTAAGGACAAGGCCACGAAGCGCATCCTGCTCAGCGGTAGAAGCTCTGGTGGCCTCTACCCCATCCCGTTTAGCCACGTGTCATCTTCGCCGAGTCATGCCTCCTCTAGTGTCCGAGTGTATTCGTCGCAGTGGCATCAACGTCTAGGTCACCCATCAGCTACTGTAGTTCAAAACATTATTAAAAAGCATGAGCTTCCGTGTCTTTCGTCGAGTAATTCTGCATCGGTTTGTGATGCATGTCAGTGTGCTAAGAGTCATCAACTGTCTTATTCCGCCTCTAGTCGTGTTTCCACTATGCCTCTTGAATTAATTCATTCTGATGTTTGGGGCCCAGCTCTTGGTTCCTCTGGTGGTTTCAAGTACTATGTCAATTTTGTTGATGATTTCTCTCGTTATTCTTGGATCTATTTACTTAAGCACAAGTCTGACGTTGAGGAAGTTTTCTATGCCTTTCAGGCGCATGTTGAGCGCCTTCTTGACTGCAAGATCAAGGCGGTTCAATCTGATTGGGGGGGGGGGGGGGGGGGGGTGAGTATCATAGGCTGAACCGATATTTTCAGCACACCGGCATAGTTCATCGTGTCTCGTGCCCTCACACCTCCCAGCAAAACGGTATAGCCGAGCGCAAACACCGTCATCTTGTAGAGACCGGCCTCGCTCTACTTGCTCATGCATCCCTCCCATTGCGTTTTTGGGATGAAGCCTTTTTGACCGCGTGTTATCTCATTAATCGCATGCCTACACCAGTTCTTTGCCAGGAAACTCCTCTCTTTCGTCTTCTTAAAATTCAACCAAACTATTCGTTTCTTCGCACCTTTGGGTGTGCCTGTTGGCCTAGTCTTCGTAAATATAACTCACACAAACTAGATTTCCGTTCTAAGATGTGTGTGTTCCTTGGCTACAGTACCATGCACAAAGGGTACAAATGTTTGGATCGCTCCACGGGTCGCATTTATGTGTCACGTGATGTTGTGTTTGACGAGAAAGTGTTTCCCTATGCTACACCAGGCGTCACGGTCGATGTGTCCACTTTAGACCCTTTGGTCTCCTATCCATCCACCGAACCGGTTTTGAATGATCACATGCGGAATTATGACTTATCGCACTTGGCTACTAATCCTCCTACGGGAGCTGTTTTTCCTGCGCAGGATCCCGTGATCGACGTCACACCCCAGCCGGTGATCGACGTGCATGGCCAGCATGGCCTCGATCCGTGCGAGGCCTCCACGGGAGAGCCCGTGTCGCTCGCCTCGTCCTCGGCTTCTGGCCCATTCAACGCTGACGCCAACTCACGCCCCTGCGCGACGCCTAGCTGTGTGCCGCACAGCCCGGCTCAGCCCGCGACGCCTCCTGCTGGGTCATCCCTAGCCGCGTCGCCTTCCGTTGGGCCTTCGTCGCCCTGCGCGACGCCTCGTTGTGTGCCGCACAGCTCGGCCCAGCCCGCGACGCCTATTGCTGGGTCATTCCCTGCCGCGTCGCCCTCCGCTGGACCTTCATCGCCCCCAGAGTCGCCGTCGCCAGATGCGACTGTTGCACCAGCTGCGACCGCTGCACCCCCTGGTCACCCGATGGTCCGGCGGGTCAATCCCCGTGCCAAGCAGGTCATAGATGGCACGGTGCGCTACGACCCTCGTCGTCGTGCCTTCTTCGCTGCTCCTGTGTCCCATCGGGATGCTCTTCGTGAACCAGAGTGGCAAGCTGCCATGTCCGCGGAGTATGCAGCACTATGTCACACGCAGACTTGGGTTCTTGTTCCGAGACCTCCGAGAGTCAATGTGGTTGGCAGCAAATGGATTTTCAAGACCAAACACGGACCAGATGGCTCCATCGACAAACACAAAGCTCGGCTGGTTGCTCGTGGCTTCACACAACAGCATGGTATCGACTATGGTGATACTTTTAGCCCGGTTGTCAAACCGGCCACTGTCCGCCTGGTGCTCTCCTTAGCAGTGTCTCGAGGATGGGATCTTCGACAGGTGGATGTCAGTAATGCTTTTCTGCATGGTTTTCTATCTGAGGATGTTTACATGCAGCAGCCCCCTGGATTCGAGGATGCTCGTTTTCCCTCTCATGTGTGCAAACTTCAGCGATCTATATACGGCCTGAAGCAGTCACCACGGGCCTGGTATGCTAGGTTGAGTTCCTTCTTGCTTGAGCTTGGCTTTGTCTCCTCCAAGGCCGACACGTCCTTGTTCATTTTCTCTCGGGATGGTGTCCAGATCTTCATGCTCGTATATGTTGATGACATTGTTATAGCTGGTTCTACACCTGAGGTGGTTGATCGGCTCGTAGGATCTCTGGCTGCACAGTTTCCCATTAAGGATCTCGGTACGTTGGAGTACTTTCTTGGACTAGAAGCGACCTATCATTCTGGGGGCATGACATTGACACAGCGCAAGTATGTGCTTGATCTTCTTCATCGTGTCAACATGGAGAACTGCTCGTCCACTTCTACTCCACTTGATCCTACTAAGTCGCTGGCACGAGAGTCTGGAACCCCCTAGGTGCTGATGATTCCTTCCGGTACCGCAGTGTGGTGGGTGGTTTGCAGTACTTGACCCTCACACGTCCTGACATCTCGTTTGCTGTTAATAAGGTGTGTCAATTCCTCTCACAGCCGACTAACACTCATTGGGAGGCGGTCAAGCGGATATTGCGATATGTGAAGGGCACAATGGAGACCGGGCTGCAGATTCGCCGCTCTTCCTCTACCGGTATCAGTGTGTTCGCTGACGCTGACTGGGCCGGCTGTGTCGATGATCGACGATCCACAGGTGGCTTTGCTGTTTTTGTTGGTTCGAACCTTGTATGTTGGAGTTCGAAGAAACAGCCTACTGTCTCCAGATCAAGCACGGAGGCAGAGTATAAAGCACTGACAAATGGCGCTGCTGAGGCTATGTGGGTTGAGTCACTACTCAAGGAGCTCGGTGTCAGACAGCAGCGTGCACCCATACTGTGGTGTGATAATCTAGGGGCTACGTACCTGACAGCAAATTCTGTGTTTCATGCTCGTACGAAACACATAGAGATAGACTTCCACTTTGTGAGGGAACGAGTTGCTGCAGGTGCTCTGGAGGTTCAGTTTATCTCCACCAATGATCAACTGGCTGATGTTTTTACCAAGCCAGCTATTAGACAGATGCTAGACCGATTTAAGACCAATCTAAACCTTGTGTGTAGAAGTTTAGATTGAGGGGGAGTGTTAGATTCGGTCATGTACATAATTTGTATCCCGTACGTATGCGTACGTGTATTTGTATTCTGTCTATACATAATGATCATGTGGAGGCTTAGACCTCACGAAACCCTAAACTCAAACTAGCCATGGGCCTCGTGTCCAAAACCAAGCTTCGTCAACAATTCCGCGGAGGACTGGGAACGGAAACAGAAGCTATGTCAGTCTACACCGTTTGTCAATGGCTGCAAGGCTAGGCTCCCAGAGTCCCGACCTAACAATGGTTGACGAATCCTACAGATTCACACAAGGCCACACATCAGGATTCCAGACAGCCAGACTGAATACTCCGTATAGCTGAGAAGTATACACCAGCTTGGCCGCCGCTCAGTCAAACTTGTACGCCACTATTTGCAACACGATCGAGGCACAATGTACACACGCATGTACTTCTCGATGTCAAGTATACATACTCCTCTGCCAGCGAAAGTTCTCGCGACAGACAAAAACCCCGGCCGGAATCTGTGTCAGCCGTCCACATCATCGAAGCCACGGCCCACGCGGCTCCCAGTAGATATCTCAACCCAAGTGGCTCGTTCTCCGCTTCTCCACTCAAGTGTCGACCTGCCTAGCTGTCCACGTCGATGTAAAGAGAGGACGCACGTAGACGTAGCGGCCAGGTGCAGTGCAGTGCAGAGGAGGGAGGCTAGCTGACGCGTCCACGCTTCAGCTGGAGTCGGCGAGGGGGCAACCGGTTGTTCTTCTTATCTGCTGATGACTAGTGCGTGCTCGGCGCGTTCCGCCTGAGAAATATCTTGGGTTCAGACAGACGGGGCTAAATTTGTCTTCAACCTTGGCTAACGGGAACATTATCACTTTGCTTCGGGACATAGGAGAAGATTAGTGTACTCAACAGCAGCACCAAACGCACGTAACTGTCGCTAGCTAGGCTTCCAGGGAAGCGTCAACGTGTAACCACACGCCGGCCTGAGCAAAGAGCGATCGCCGACGAGACCGGCACGTGCTCGGCGCCGCTGCCGCCACTCAACCGTCGTTGGCGGGCGCGAGTAACCCTCGGCCACAGCCTTGCAAACCACCGCTGCAACGGGCGAAAGATTCACGCAGCTGCCTGTTATTTTCATGTGTTTCAAATTCATACGAAGATATAAAGTGGGCGGCTAACTTCGGAGCGAAGCGGAGGCTCGTCACCGGAGGCTTGGGCCGTAGCTGACTTAGGGTTCACTATAAATACATCTTGCACGCCGCCGGTTGGAGTAAGCCATACATTGTAAACTCACGGTGTTTGTAACCTCACCCGATATAGTGAAGTATTGCTGGCTCATGCCCGTGGTTTTTTCTCCTCCATTGTTGAAGGGGTTTTTCACGTTAAATCCCGTGTCCTCGTTGGTTTGATCTTTCCGCTAGTTCGTCGTTTTCGTACTATTAAACCTATAAACGATAGAACACTACCCGCCCTGTGAACCATTCCAGCGATTCCCCGAAGGCAGCTTATCCTGGCCCTTGCTTCACCTCCGAACAGTAGCCGCCCTTTTCACCGTGACCGTCCGATGGTGAATTTTTTCGTTTTTCACTCGCTGCCGGACACCCCACGTCCATGACGTGTGGGCCAGCAAGCGGGAGAGGCCCAGCTGCGGCACGGCGCCTGCGTCGCCCTTCCTTTTCTGCCTTTCACCTCCGCTTTTCACGCCGCGAAAGGGCAAGCGCGTGTCTCTTCACACCGCGAAAGGGCAGGGGAGATCGGGTGAAACCCTACAGCCAATCCTCGCAGGCATCTCTCCTTCCCCAATCCCCTCCCTCTTCTCCTCCTCCAGCTCGCCCCCGCGCCCCTCTTCTTTCCCTCTGCTCGTCCGCCACTGCTGCCTACTCCTCTCCGTCGCCGTGCTTGGGAGAGGACGCGGAGGAGGATGGGGGCGTGAAGGAGCTGAGCTGCACCGGCCGCAGCACACGCGCGGACGGCGGCAGCCCGGAACGGCGGGCGGCCTAGCCCGTGGGGCCGAGGGCGGCGAGGCTCGGCCTGCGGATTTGGCGCCGGCGGACACCTCCACTGGTAAGCCCCTTCTCTTCCTCTCAACTCATCTCCTCTCTCTCACGTCTCTCTCACTCACTTTCCCTCTTTGTCCCCAGATCGAACCACGCTTGTGCTTGGTCGCCGGCGGAGGGGTGTCCGATTCGATCTAGGGTTTTTCGGCGGTGTGGGTGGACAGCAATAGTTCGTCCTGGTGGTCTCCCCTACCTGCTTTGCACACACATTTCATGTCCAGCCTCACGTCAATGATTGCCAAGCCTACAGCGGGCAGAGTGGGGATTTGAGGGATTTACACTGTGGTTTGGGTAGGTGATTGCAGCTAGCTCGATGAACTCTGCATGCCTTTTGTCTTTTTTTTCAGATGTGTTCCTTCATTACTTGTGTTCATGCATGTTGCAGGTCAATATGGCTGCTCCCGTAAGTGCCGGAGGACCCTGTGCACCAAATCGAGCCTCCTCTCTCTTTTCCCTTTGTATGGCATCATGTATGAGCTACCTTGTACTTTATATGGCAAATTTCTTCTGACCTTGCCTATTCTTGTGTTAACACCGTGCTTCTAGCAGGTTTGTCAAATTCTCCATGTATTTCTGATAATGTCTACAATTTTTTGCAATAGATCTGCAGTTATAGTTTGATGTGTATTGGCTAATTTTTAATTTTCTGGTCATATACTCCATATATGCATATTTGGAGTTCTGAATTGATCTGGCTAGTCTGTTATGCAGATCTTTACAACTGTTGATGATGATTTGCTGCTGCTTTTTGCAGCTTTGGCATGGTTTTGAGCAAGGAGAAGAGTCACACGAAGGCGATTTGGAGGAATGAGGCGGCCATTACTCGGTAATACTGTTGTGTTGGAGGATGGTGAATTTGCCATCTATAATTTTATTTAGTTTAGTTCCACACTGAAAATGCTAGAATAATTGTTGGTTCTTCACAAGTTACTTTCATTTGTCATCTTTATAATCAAGCCTTTTTGGTAGAATTAATGGATATCACTGCCCTCTTACATTCTCTTCCAATAATACTCGACCTGAAATTTATGTATTCCTTCTTCCGCCAGCTTGACCATTTCTGGGCGAGGAGTTGTTCAACAAGACTGCTCTTGTCTGATTTGTATCTTTCCATCATTGTGTTCCGGTCAGGAATTTATTCACAAGGCTTATCGTGTGGTGTTTAGACAACACAATTTTACGCCACCGTGCCCAGGTTGTTTCATCGCTATGACAAAGGTAATGCTCTAAGCTTGTGGCGTTAGTACTAGATTTATTCATTGCACATGCTGAATTCTGGAGAAATAGGACCATATAGTTATTGCATTGGTCATAATTACCATCAAGAAGGCAACTGCAAGTTTATATTCTTCCTCTTATTTCATATCCTTCATTAATTTGCTGCATTTTAGTTATGCCACATATATAGCTAACATTTATTCATTTGTTTCCACTATGGTCAAGGGTTTGGTATTGCTTGCCTTCCATTTTCTGGATGGCAAGCAACACTGACCTCACACATCTACTGCTTTTTGCCTTGGTTATATTGATCTATATAAAAATGAAGGTTAGCCTCTCATGTATGTGTACATCTCTTTTGTTACAGATTTTACATGCTCGGGATGTTCTCTCCACAGGATATTCTTTACGATCTGCGGCGAATTTGATTGATTGTGCATGAGGAACATGAATTTCAGTAGATGGATGAGCATTGAGGGAATTCAAATGTGGCTTCATGAGTGTACGTCGAGGTTCTTAGCGAGCACTTCCTCTGAGATGCTTTCAGGTAGCTGATTGCTTTCTATCCTTTGGACACAAGATGCTCTCCTTTTAGTTACTACTTGAATAAGATAATGTCTTTGTTGGTTGGTTGGTTCATGATGTGCTCTGATGCATGGACATGGCAAAAAGAAAAATACCTAATCTACTGTCTTTGTTCGTTGGTTCCTTTTTTACCTGATTGATTAAGTTGTGAAGGACCATCTAGGTTGTGAAATATTGTGATACCTGATAGGGATTTATTTTACTTCAGGGACCCCAGCTATTTTATTGAATGCATTTTCTTAGGTTTCTTAACAAAACATTATTTTAGCAGCTTTAATTTTAACGTGATATGTACTTATGCATCTTAGTTTGTTATTGTTGATTTGTAGCTGTGTTGAAAATACCCTCTCCTTTTAGTGTAATCATTTCAGATAGAGTCAAGTGAGATCTAAATCTCGTTTTGTCGTAGTTATAATCAGCAAAATTTCAATATTTTACAAGTTAATATAAATCATTTTTTGCATCTTGCAGCGGGTTACTTTCACATGGTTTCAGGAAGAGCGAGATGTCCCAAGGAGACAAGTAAATGAGTAATCTGTTAATTGTTTTTTCTGCGGTAGTGTCAACGCCTTTTAACAAGATTCAGCAAACATGTCCATGCTAAAACTGGAAATTGGCTCTATAATTACTATGTCTCATTTCAGATATGAGATATGCGTAAATACGCGTTATACCTGCTATGCATACAACGTGGATCAGCTGGTGTAGACTAGGACTATATGTCATGGTTTATTTTCTGCTCAATAAATAAAAAATATCTTAAGCATTCTAAGTAGGTTTCTCACCAGATCAAGCACTCACCGAGCATAGTGGTAGTTGTACAGTGACATTTTTTATGATAGGCAGCACGTTTCTTTGTAGCACAGCATGTTGCCCCTGGGATTAATTAATGTGATGACTGACTGGAAGATTTCTGAGAGAATATTTAATTGCCAGTCTTATCTATAGCATACTCTCATAATGTGATGATTCTTAGGACTTAACTTTAGAATGTGAATTGTCCCCTTGCAAAGATTGATCTTTGTCTTGTCAATGTTATGTTGCTCAATTATAAATCAGTATTTCAGATGCATTAGGTGTTACTTGGCTAGATCGTTACCATGTGAATTGGGATTATTGTTTTCTTATACTTGCAGCCTTTTAATCTAACAGGTTGATTGTTAAATTGAAGCCACAGATCTGATATGAGCTGCTGCTAGAAAGAATATACATTAGCGGATCAAATGCAATCCCAATATATTATCAAACAAGGTACGTCATGTTGCTTGTCTTTGTTGGTTCTTGCAGTAGTTAGTCCTGGAAATATATTTGACTAAATGGACATTTGCTTATACCTGCAGCCTTTAAATTTAACAGGTAGATTATTATATTGCAACCAAATCAGATTATCAGATATGCGGTGGTGTTTGAATATGACCTTTTCATGAAAAGAGCTAATTGGCCGCACTAGAAATATACATCAGAAGGTCAAGTGTAATCCCTATACATAATGAAACTAGGTACACCAATTATTATCATATTTAAACAGAACAAACGTAGAAGAAGATTATATTGGTGGGAATGCACCTTTTCATGAACCATGGGCATATAGCTTTGCTTTGTTTATTATGGTTTTACAACAGGCCAACCTGCTAGGACTTGTGGCCTAATCTCAAGGACCGAAGTCGATTGATGGCGTGATCCTGGTTTCATACATACATGTTTACTCAAGAACTTGTGGCCTAATCTCAAGTAAACGAGTATTCACCACTTTGTTCTGTTTGTACATGTGCTCATGTTACTGCCTATTCATCCTTACAAATTCAAGCACCGAAGTCGATTTACGGATGACTATATTTCAGTTACACGTACATAAGTGGCTATCAACTATTTAAGTGTCCTATTATTTGGGGGCATCAGTATATAGCTTCAGAGCTTTTTGGAGATACAACAAGGTGTACATTCTGTGTCACTTCACCAGTATGTTTTATGTGTGCTTTTTTTCAATCTTCAGACCATGCAATAGAACTTTTAGATTGCTGATTGGCTATGGAACTGTCGGCAGAGGGCCAATTTAGCATATGTTGATTTCTGGACCATCTTATCAGCATAATTAAGCTGCGAATTTATAATGAAATGTGGCAGTAATTTTTGTTGACGAGACACTTGAAATGTATCAGAAATGATGTTGCACAGGATTTGAAACAACTATGCAGAGTAGAGAAAATGACAGAGTAGATTATTTTCTATATACACATAAGTCTCAAGAATTGAGTTAACTATACTTGCGGTTACAATGACGATGGAGGATAGGAGGCATTTTAGACGGGAAACGTCTGTCCAAGGACCACTTCTGCTCTGATGTTTGCAGCTTGTTATTGGCAAGCAAGTATTCCCATATTAAGTGAAGGTTCACTTGATTATTTGTTTTATGGCTTTTTGCTCACCATGGAACTTTTATTAGGCATTTCAGTTCCTACAAGTATAGTGCGGTTTTGATTTTATCTGTGGTACCAAGAGGGATTATAGCCCATGTATATCTTCGTGTCCTTCAGTTTTGCTATAGCCTGCATAGCGTGGGACTGTTGTGTGGGACTGTGGGTCGCTTACAAAAAGTTGTTTACAAAAAATATAATTATTTGGGTGCGACAATTGTAAAGATGACTAAATAGGAACAAATCAAATTTTCAGCCTTCAGATATGCCATTATTTTCTTCCAGTAACTTGAACCTTTCGTGGCCCCCCATTATTTTTAGAAAGACATTATGCTCTTCTCTATAACAATTACTGATATTTCAAATAGATTCAGCTTTGTGCTATATTTATATTTGTTTGGGTGTTTCCAAAGAGTAGTGTATTGAGCACCATGACATGGTCATCTATAGTTTAGTTGATTTGAAATGCCATGGCTTAACCAGATTAGACGTTTAGCTCTTATCTTCCATAGAAGAATAATATTACTTTTGTGTATTTTTGTATGCCCATGTTTAAGCTATAAATAGCTAACTATTTATTTTTCCTTTATGCAGATTAATGACCGTTCTAGCAGCAGCATAAGTAGTAGATGGTGAGCAATTTGGAGGAAGCTGAGATAAATATTTCTATCTACCAAAAAGAAAACATATGTAGTCTGTAACAAATTATCCCATTATTTTCCTCTTTCGTGTGTGTCATGTCTTCATGTCACCAAAGAGGCAATCCGCAATCCACCTTCTATCTGCATAGGCTATGATAGTTCCTGATGTGTTATTTTCGTATACTATATTGCCTTATTTTCGTATAGTTCCTGCTGTGCATAGGCTATCATAGTTAGTTCCCTGACATTTTGAGGTCAAGCATGCGGAAAGCCTACTTTTCAATAAGAACGAAGCTGTCGGACCATGTACATCCGAGACTCAAAGTATAGTTTACCCTAAGGTGTATGCCTTGGTTGGTTCCTTTTGTATTCAGTTTTCATTGCCCTACTGCTTGTGGTACCTTGTGTTGGTCTCTTGTGATACAGTTTGTATATGCTTAGAAGAAGTTAGATTCTAATGATATTAGTACCTTTTGAATAACAACCCTTTCAGTATTATGTTCTTGTACCTTTGTTTGTTCTCTCTGTTTATCAGTGCCTGGTGTTTTTTGTTCTCCCTTTTGAGATGTGCCTGTTATAGATGCACATGCTCATATAGGATGGTATGGTGCTCCCCTTTTGTTTTATTGTTGCACTCCTACAGATTGTGGCTGCTTAAAATATATTTTGTTTCCTCCCAGTGATCAGCCATTACTTCGTCTGACGTTCATGTGGTCTGTTTGATTCAGATGACATTTAATGATTAGTCTGAGCTCAGTTCCAGATAGCATCATCTGTTGTGTTTGTGTGTATGTGTCACCTCTGTGGCATCATCAAGGTGGCAATTGGCATCGATGCTGGTCCTATCAAGCATACAAACCTGGTTCTCTTCGATGCCCAGGTGCCTTTCTTCTTTATTTAATTTTGTCCCTACCATGCTGCAGATCCTTACCAACAAGCTTTATTGTCATTAGTTTTCATTGTTGCCCTTTTTCTTTGATAGGGTAACCGCATGTATGCGGCGATTCCGGACATTTTGTTGAACAATTCCTGAACTTGCTTGAGGAATGGAAGATCTATGATATTCGCAAGTTCTTGGTGTTTCCAAAGAAATATGTCTTCAGGCCGGTTGAGAGTCAGGCTATGATTAAGTTTACAAGATACACTTCTGTTGTTGAGAGGCTTGGCCTGGAGGCAATATTCCATTCTGCACTTATGCGGAGACTCCCATAGCTCATCTCACGAAGCCCTCTGATGTGCCTCATTTTCTCCTCACCTTTCTATATCTTACATTCCAATCTAGGTGATGTCTTGAAGTGCAGGACTGAAAAACAATGTTAGCCTATAACACAGTCGAAGAGCCTGAAGTGCAGGACTGAAAAGCAATGTTCAGCTTATTTTTAGCCTGGCTGCAACTTGGAGAATGTGCAACATAGAACAAGATGCTTGCAAGTAGCTGAGATGAACATCCACTGTGCTTTCAATATAGCTGGTACTTAAGAGTACCTACGCTCCATAGCTTGTTGTATGTAATAAATCTTCAGTCTAAGTTACTTAGCTATGCTCATGCTGCCACAAAAATCGGTTTATATACCTTTGTTATGTGAGCATAATGCTACCTGATGCTTTGTGTAGATGGCAAACTCATATGTTTAGCTGATTTGGGTCTATGGGAGTACTTTGGCTAATATATGGTACTCCGTTTCCTGAACATATGAATCTGCTGCCTTAGTAAATTATAACTCTGACCTATCTAAAATTCCAGCTGACGGTATAAATTAATTGGTGTTTGGTCGAAGGAGCTTCAAAAATTTCAGGCTAACATAAATATATAATAGAGCTCAGTGTGTGTGCATCAAACTGAATTCCCTATGTTATTTCTTCCCTTCTCTTTTCTGTAACCGACATAAAACTTTAAAACTCAGCGCAAATTGCAGATCATATATCTGGCTGCACTGTTTTTGTTATGTAGTGAAACAGTGGCTCATGAGATGGACTACTTTTAGGATCTCAAAGCCACGCAAGGATGTAAAGGCCATATATCTCTCACCCCCTTCAAAATATGCATAACAAATCCCAAATACATCGTCACGATCCCGCATGAGCATTATACATGAAGGGGGCTAAGTCCTAATAAATAACAAGTTACAATTAAAACACCTTCAAAACCTTCCACTTAGTTATGGAATGTTTACAATTAGCGACAAAAAGCGTTTGATACAAAGTTTAATCGTTGGCTACAATACAAAGGCGATGTAGATCAAGCTGCCAACATGGTAAGAAAACAATTACATCATACACGGGTCAGGAAGGGCAAATAGAATGGCAAATGACAACACAAAAAAATATGACGTAGGCATAAGGTGAGGAGCAACTGAAACCCTAATGGGTAGCCTCCATAGTTTTGAGAGATGTCGATAAAAGTGGCACAAGAGTAACATAAAACTTAAAAACGACAACAATATACATATAAAACCTATGGCTACAATCCGAACAAACCGGACATACAATTTAAGTTAATTATAGAAAATATATATACTCAAAATTAGGGAGTATGAATTATTGAAAAAACTTGAAGGCATGTTAATTGTCAGTTATATATATACACTCATAATTAGGGAGTTCACCAAAATACCAGTACAAACCGGACAGGCAATTTAAGTCATTTATTATCAAGTAATTTATGTTTGTGTGCATTCACATTTAAATCCAATTTTACCGTATTTATGTTCCATACATACGACATCCCCATTTTCAGATTACTATCCATATAAAGCCGAGCTCAATGAATGTTGACACGATGATTAATTTTCACAAATATACCACCTATTTTTCATTACTCATGTTTGTTCATAAATTTTCACCACTATACCATATGTTTTTCATTACTCATATTTGTTGACAATATGGTAGCCGCATGATGGGCACAAGAATTTCAAACACAAACAACAATATACACAAAATATATAAAGTTTAAGGCTACATTACAGTCTTGCTTTCGGCAACCGGTCATTTGAACCGCTTTGTACTTCTGTGATTTGCCACAGCTGACTGATCAAAAGACAGAAACAACTTAAAACATGTTTAGACAGTGATATGCATGATACATGCATAGATGACAACACCAAAGTTAGGTGGTGGTTGTGTTGATAAAAGAGATAAGAGCATAAGTTAAACAGATAAAAGATAAAGAAAAAGGCAAGAGAAGCAGTCTGGGCCGAGATCCACACCGAGACACCATTTTATCCGGTTTTGGGCCGAGTCATAGCAGACCTCGAATAGAGCCGAATCGTCTCCTGAGTCCGTCGAGCGAGCTCCCAGCGAGCAGCCCAACTTTCCTCTGGTTGCCCGTGGCAGGCCGGCCAGCGTGACCGAGGCAGGCCAGCGAACCCAGGCCGAGATTCCCAGCCACCCCCGGTTGGGCCGAAGTTCCAGCCGAGACAGACTGGCCGAGTCTTCTCTGGCAGGCCGAGACAGGCTGGCCGAGTCTTCTCTGGCGGACCGAGGCGCACAGGTTCAGAAGGCCGACTTCGCCTCTTGTCTCAGACGGGCTACTTCCGAGCTGGGCCACCACGGGGCCAAAGATCGCCGGGATCTCCTCTCCCTGGGTGGGACCGAAGCAGCACCAGACTCGGTTCTGCCGAGGTCTCCTAAGCGGATCGGTACCCAGCCCCCTCGATGGAACCGGCACTTCATGACTCGGCTTGACCGGTACAGCAATATATCGGCCGCCGTCAGCAGGAATACCATCTCTACATCCATCCGGGATAGCTGTCTCCTATGTCCTCCGACATTCCCATGCACATCATCGTCAAGTACAATATTCTCCGGGCAAACCCGCCGGAGATGCCGGAGACAAGCAGTAGAAGACAACAGGAAGGACGGACGGGACGTGCCAGCCCATCCCCATGACGCTGCTACAGTGCGGACAAGACCCCAGTAGTCAAATCAGTATGACAAGACCCCAGTAGTCACACCAGCTACAGTGTACGTGAACAGTGTATCTTGTCTGCTTGTCCCCTCACCTTGTCCCCTGGGCACCTATATAAAGGGCACCAGGGGGAAGAGGCAAAGACACGTCGCGCGGGTGCGCGCAGAGGCCCGTGGGCTCTTTTCTCCCCGTAGTCCTCTTCTTCTTCTTCCTTGAGTCATTCTCCATGGATGAGACATACAGCTCGTGGAGCATTTGTATCCACCGCATATGAGATGAGAATACACCAAAGTAGGATAGATGCTGCAGTAGGGGTTTTACCTCCTCACGAGGGTCCCGAAGCAGGGTAGATCTTTGTGTTTGTAGTGTTCTTCGTGTGCGACTCCATCGCGCATTCCCTCCCCGAATCCCCAAGCGTCCGTTCGACCCCAGACTGAGCCATCCCCATGGCATCTGCGTGATTCCCACCACGACATAGATCTTCGTGTACTCACGGCTGAAATACTGCATATGTGTAATAAGATAATTAGACAAGTTCATATCCAATTCAATTTTCATTAAGACTAAGAGGAAGTACATATTTTTACCATCTGACCTTTTCCATCGGCAGTGTGTGAATTCACAATATTGCATATATAGAGTGGTGGCTTTGGTTGATCTTGAGCACATAATTTTTTCTCACATGATTTTTGATATAACATGTAATTCGACTATTAATATTAAATTTTTGCATACAATCTACACACCTTCAATTAATTATACACTTTCGTGAACAACTGTGAAATTATGTAGCACACTTAATTTATGTTTCTATAATGATGGCCACTGGAATTTACCGCTTAAAAAACAATTGACCTAAATATATTTAACTTAACGCGATCCTACAGTTTTGATTTCGACACCTACGCCAGTGGCGCAACGGGTCATCTAGTGTTTATAACAACTGCCTAGCCACCAGCACCACACGAGATCTACCACTGACGCGAGAGGTCTCTCCTTCCAGCACCCGGAAGATTCCACGGGAAACATACACCTCACCGCAACCGGACACGACAGGATTCGATCTCAGTCCACCACAGTCGGGGAGACACGGGCCAAACAATCTGATGTCACTGCTGCTCTCAGAATCAGGCCACAGGTTCTGGAACCCAAGACCTGGCATGCCATTCCATCACAAGATCTAGTGTTACAACCGACAGGATGTCACAGTTTCAATTGCTCTCCACAGATCCTGGGAGAAGCCGAATCAGACTTGAACGGCCTACACACCATTCGTTCTGCTAGAGTTACTAGTACACGTCGCAGCCAGGCTGGTCGACCCCCACTGCATCTGGGGGGTGTTCCTACAGCGCTCATGGCCGCCATGAATTTGTATTTGCTATATTTACAACGAATTGAATGGGTTGGACAACATTGTACAAGGGTGGTGGTACAAACAGGGCTGTGTTAATCACTGCGGCGAGTGAGTGCCGTGGGTCATCACCGTCTCGAGCCGCCGCTGCTGCGGGTGGCGGCGAGGGCGAAGCCACCGCGGTCGTACATGCGCTGGATCTCCTCCCGGTACTCGGTGAGCGACTTGTCGGGGAGGGCCGGCGTGAGCTCCACCACGTCCCCCATGCTCAGTGCCCTCCTCGGGTCGCTGATGGGCTCGTGGTTCAACTTCGGCCGCAGGTCTTCTTTCATGGGCACGCTGTAGGGGCTCCACCTTGCGCTGTTGGCGCCGACTCGGTCCATGAGGTCCATCACGGTTGAGCCTGCCGGGAATTCTTGGACAGACATCTGAAAACAGGATGAACAAACACTGTCATGTAACTGCAGCTGAAGATCATGGAAGTAGCAACGGGATCAACAAAAACCCTGGCCTCACCTTATCGTGTTCCAGTAGGATGACAAACAAGGGTCCGTCGTGGTTGCATTGGCGGGTGTACGAGTAAGGGCATTCCTCCGAATGCAAGGGGAACGGGCAAGGTGGCCTGATGGCATCGCTTTTAACTTGAGACGACGAATGTTCCTTGTTCAATGCTTCGCACTGCCACGTAAGCACCCATCTTGCCCATTCCACCATCTGAAGCACGAAGGAGTGCCTGCACGAACCTTCCTTGTACCTCCAGTGTGCGGCGAATCCATACTCGGCCTGTAGATGCATCTCCTTCGTGCGGATCTGGACTTCGAATGGGTGATCACCGTCACTCATGACAACGGTGTGCAACGAACGATACCTGTAGCGAGAAAATCAGCGCAAGCTCTAGCAAAGGGCTGACGATCAAATGGACATAACGGAGTTAAACTGCATACCCATTTAGTTTCGGACGCGATATGTAGTCCTTAAATCTTCCAGCAACTTGGGGCCAGAGTTTATGAACGACATCAAGTGCTCGGTAGCAATCTTCCTCCTTGTCGACCACAAGGCGCAGTCCATGTATATCATGAACTTCATCCATTGATAGATTCTTCCTGAAAATATACCGAAACCAATTAGCAAACATATGAAAAAATAAAGGTTCATTACCAAATTTTGCAATCAAGTGCAATGCAAACAAGAAATTGGTGACATACTTCAACATCTTGGAGTAAACGCTGTAAAGGTTTTTGTTCCTTCCAGAAAGACTCTGATATGAGACGCCTGCATCCTTCAGACCTTCATCCAGTCTATCCACAGCAGATGTGATCATCTTCATCAAAGGTCTCTGTAAGTTTTGATGACAGCTCCTTGTGCTCTTCCGGGTTCAAGTGCTTGAAGCAAAGATTTTCCAGCTGGTCTTTCCAGCTAGCGATCCCCAACCGATTGGCCAAAGGCACAAAGATCTCCATGGTCTCCTTAGCAAATCTTTGTTGTTTGACCAAAGGCAAGGCTTCTAAAGTATTCATGTTATGCACACGATCTGCTAACTTTATTAGAACAGCCCTTGCATCAGCCATTGCAAGGAGCATTGTATGCAAGCGATCAGCTTCAGCAGTTCTGCTTGCCGTATTGTTGTCACGAGCAAGCTTGCTCAAGTGGCTCAGCTTCGAAACCTGAATAGATTAGACGGAAAATATCAGCATTGAAATCATTTCGATAAAATATTGCAAGTATGATCAAAGCCAAAGGATGACATCAAGAACAAAGTAAACAATTTATGTTATCATAAAAGTCATACACTGTGCTCATCCAGCATTTTTTTATTGGCCACTAATGAGATAATAGATGGTAAGGGAAAGGCACATGATCATTTGACTTAATATAAGGCAATCATAATTGAGATCACAATAATTGAAGTTGATCCAGCCAACAGCTTGATGATATATAAAAATCCAATGGTCTAACTACCGAACCCATTATCCGAATTCTTCTAGAATAATGACCAAAATCCAAGAAAGAGAAACACGTACCCCTTCCACGAGATCAGCCACTCCAGCCCCGAACATGTGGAAGATGTGATCATAGTCTACCAACGAATCATCAATCGTGTCGTGTAGAAGCCCAGCAGAGACAACCGTCGCGCTCGCCCCGATCTTGGCTAGTAGCACGGCCGTCTCCACACAATGTTGCAAGAAAGGATCACCGCTCGCTCGTGTCTAATCACAGAAACAAAAACCAAACAATATTCAGCGACGGATGCAGAAATTTATTGAACACCAACAACAAACAAGTGATGATAAGGTCTTGAGGTTTCACCTGGCCGTGGTGAGCCTTCTCGGCCTCGAAGAAGGCCTTCACGACGAGCTCCTCGTGGAAGATGCGGTGGCGAGCCTGAGCACCGGCGAGGAGCTCCCGGGCGTAGGGCTCGCAGGCGGGGCTGGCCTCCGCGAGGTTCTCGTCGAGCTCGAAGGCGAGCTCGCCGCCACCGACCTCAGGCCGCGGGCTGGTGGCCGGGACGTAGTCGATGCAGGAGCCGAGCGCGTTGCGCACGAAGCCGGAGAAGAGGCGGTCGCGCTCGCGGCCGGTGAGCCAGGAGGCCGACGGGCTGCGGGACGCCGGAGAGGACGAGGGCCCCTGGAACACCGACACGGGGCTGTGGTGGTGGAGGTCCCGCCGCTTGAGCAGCGGCGAGGACGAGTGGGAGTAGCCGCCGCCGCCGAAGCTGAGGTCGTCGGATCCGTCGTGCCACAGCTCGTCGTGCGGCGGGGCACGGGGCGGCGCGGCCGCCGCGGCCGGGGAGGAGAAGAGGCAGGAGAGGCCCCGGCCACCGCGGACGGGCGGTGGGAGGTGGCCGGCGGCGCGGTGCTGCACGGCGACGAGCCACGGGAGCTCGGATCGAACTCGGAGGAGTACACCGCGCCCGGCGGGCTGGTGTACAGAGAAATCGCAGAGAGTGACATGGTCGCCAGAATCCGGGACGCCTCCGACGAGCTCGAAACGCCGGGGAACTCAGAACCTCCTGCTAGCTGCTACCCACAAAATTGGGGAGCGGTTACCGAATTGAGGCGCGGAAGAAGACGAACGAATTTGGTGTCAGGATTTGATCTCGGCGAGATGAAGTCGACGACGCATTCAGGGTTCCTAAACGAACAAATCGAATGAAACTCAAAGAATCACTACTCCGAATTGGTCGAGGCTGCAGCAGAGTACGACGGATTGGGCGCCGAACTTTTGGCCCGGGCGTGATCTAATTCGGGGAATTTGGTAGGAGAGCCTATCCTTTGACGAACAAGCAGGAAGCACGGATTGGGGAAAACCGCTTCTATTCCGTCGCGTGTTTATTCTGGGTTGCTTCTGCTGTGCGTGTAATTTAGTGCGTGAAGTGAAAGAATCCAGGGCCCTCCTTGCCAATTATAGGAAAGCGGCAGGGCGTGCGAATGTCCGAACTGCCCTCGGATAGAAGGAATCTTGCGTCATCTACGTGGACACCAATTCGAAGTTTCTTTACATTCTTACCACACCGATTTGCTTATTAACGGATATATGGTTTTTCTTTTAGGTTAACGGAATATGTGGTATCTACTGTACTCGCAGTAAGTTGACTTTTTTTTTTCAAATTTTCTCCACTTGAATTTTTGTGAGCAAAATCTCATTTTCCATGCCAAGTGGATGGAAGGGCTTTGGTAAATTTCACTTGGCTGCTAGTCTTCCCTGTGAATACCTTACACATGCTATATTAAATGTTTTGCTTGATATATTTCCAATCTTTAATTTCATCTATAATTTCTTATGAGAAACTAACATAAGTAATTGTATACAAAAACAAAATGCAGTGAGCATATATATAGTAATTGAATTTTGTATATGCAATGGTGTCCGTCGGTGATTACGAGAAACTAACAAGCATAAATCATCTACATATTATCAACCACAACCAAATCCACAATAAGTTATTAGACACATTTGACCGGATAAAAAAAGATAATGTCAATTGTTTAATTCATATTCCTGAAGTTTCCATATATATTTATACATAACAATACACTACACACATCTATAGATATTTGCTATTGTATGCATTGACATCTCTACGAAAACAATTAATAATAGTAAAATACAGAAGAACATCACACAATAATATACATATACACTACATAACATCAATTGAAAAACATCATGGAGAATTATATTTCTTTCATTTTTGTTTGTTTTCATATTTTAGATGAGTTTGTATCTTGTTAAGAATAATATCTCACCAAAGAAAAACTTTTCCATACTGAGATATATTTTAATGATATGCAATACAACTGTATAATGGAAAACAATTAAAAATACATTGTATAGTTAGCAATGCAAACTAAGTATACAACATATGTTTCTTAAAACTATAAAATGGTGAAATAAACTAAGAAAGTATAATTCAGTATGATTATATTTATTTAACACAAAAATTAATTTCAATGGCCCTGGTTAGGATGCCGAGAGAGAAATATTATAAACGGAATGGTAGTAATAAAATAGAACCTACATAACATGTATAAATAAAAACTAATCGGGGTTGTCTTTTATTTGTACAATATGGTTGTGTATTGTTGGATTTCATTTCATATTTGAGAAATGTCAAATATTATGTAAACAAGCACATACAACATTTGTTGGTATGATTTGCTACTTTTCCATTTAGCTACTTTGACATCCCCATACATTACATGGAATCTAGGAGGGTGGTCGGAAATCCATTGAGGATCGTTTTGAGCAATGACTATCTCTAGTTCGAACGGGAACCATTTGTCTACTGGTGGCAATTTAATAATAATTTATTCCATGTTTCCAAACCCTGTAAGTTAATGAGATGTAAACAAATTGTTGTAGACATGGGCGCTGCTAAAAAAAATCCGAGTTAACTCAACACATGGTTGGAGGAGCAAGCTTATGGAAGATGGAACAACCTTCTGGAGGTTGTGGCAGTAGAGTTGTTTTCTGATGGTTCTTGGTATAATTGAAGGCAACTAGGAAACACTGGTTGTGCTTAGTGTATCTTTTTGTGTAGAGGTTGGAAGAGCAGTTAAAGATCTTATTTTCGTAAGTAAAAAAGAAGATGACAGGTTGTTCGAACATAATCACTAACATGTGGGCCACACTGTCAAATTTGGTCATTAGGGACTGCAGCAACTCGGTTCTGAGTCTGGTGAAAATAATTACTACATAGACATAATCAACGGAAGATGGAACATGATTAACCGGCAAACTGAGACGTCTATTGTTATGCAATATGCTAGTCTTGATTCTATGGGGGTTCGATATATCTTGATTTATATATACCTAACCCCATGATATTTGGTTAGTTGAGTTCTCAACTCATCCTTAAAACGTTATATCAAACATCAAAGTGCATCCATAAAGCAATCTATAAGTCTACATAAATGTATGAAAAGCAGTTCATTTTTCCTCCTCTAACTTCGCTAAAAGTTCAATTGTAGTCCTAAAACTTTTCACTAGCCCAATATATACCTTAAATTTACAAAATTTATCATTATCATGGTGTTCCGAAATTTATGTTGACATGGGCACCCTCGTTACCATAAACCCACACATTGCCCGAACTAACCGGTGGACCAAACCGGGTTGGCGTTAGAGTGTGAAAGGGCATGGTGCCCCCATGTGTGGTTTTGGTAATTAATGACAATCCCTATGGACTAATGGTTGCATTGAGTTTTACTTGTAGTGTTTGTACATAGACCATACTTGAACTCCATATGTTGGATTCAAGGTTGATGCCATGAGTATATATTGATATAATGAAGTATTTGGCATCAAGATCATAGAGTTGAGCATATTACAAGTATGTCTTGAAGAAAAGAATTATGTGATCATTCATGGTTATCTTCAAGACATCATCTATTGAAAAGAGAAGAAAAGATACAAGGTTGATCAAGTATTGATCAACACACAAAGCTACAAGATGTACCAAGTGGGATCATGTATCTCTTGGTATGGTAAGCAATTGTCCATATAGCTTTGTGAACTAACCCATGATATGTGTGTAGCATTTCTATGTGTGGTTAGGTATCTTTCTATGGGCTTGCATCAAATGAAGATTTCATATGGCCCATGATCGATGACGTAAAGTGGTGATCGTCATCAATGTTGAGAAGCGCAAGTTCAAGAGGAGCATCTCGAAGAAATCCTAGGCTTGAAGCTTGCCACCCATTTAGAGATAATGTTCATGTGAAGATGTGCCTAAGAGAGGCTCTCCCATAGTGGAGTATGGGGGAGCAATGTTTGGGTCTTCACCAAGCGAAGCGCAATCAAGAAAGGTGGTCCACTTGAAGAGATCAAGATCGACGTCATCTAGCTCAAGTGGAATGCGCAAGGCAAAGGTATGATAGAGTTTCTATTTTACCGGTCTCATGGTACTAGTTGGGAGACCGGGTTATAGGATAGATACCGTACTATCAAGAGGGGCTCTCGATTGAGCTTTAGCGTATCAGTTGGAGAGAGCTCAAACCTTTGCATACTTACCTTCATCATCTTTCTTGGTTCTTATTTGGATTTTCTCCTTGTTGGGTTTTGGTGCTTGTTGTGATCTTCATGACGAGCCCAAGTTATCCGAAAACGGATTTCGTATGGAAAACTTGTTACGTTTTCAGGTTGGAAATATTATCGGTCCACCTTCGAGATAGGGTCCACACCTTCCCATGTGTGGTATCCCCTCTATATTTGTGACCCTTAATATTTCCAACAGAATTGGATTCACCTGTTTTGGAGTTCGAACGAGAAAGTTATTACATTCCAGGTTTTCCTGTTTTTCATGGTGCGGAAGTTCCGCTCGGTTTTGCGGAAGTTCCGAAGCATCGGAAGTTCCGGGTGAAGTTCCGCTTCTTGTTCCGCTTAATCTTTTAGCTCTCGGGTGTCCTCATTTCATAAGCGGAAGTTTGTTCGGAAGTTGGCTCGGAAGTTCCGGTGGTGCGGAACTTCCGCTCTTCGTCTCGGAAGTTCCGGCCCTGCGCAAATACTGGCCAACGGGCAGATTTCTCACATATCCGGAAGTTCCGGGTGAAGTTCCGGAACTTCCGACCCTGTGCAAAAACTGGCCAATGGGCAGATTTCTCACCTACCTACTTAAGGGGTCTTCTTCCCCAAGGAGACCCCAATTCTTGAGCTCAAAATTTGCCACCATTGTTGACCTTGTTGAGCTTTGCTATCTCTCTATTCCTCCATGATTCTTGCCTCCATTTAGTGGGAAAAGAGAGAGGAGATCTAGATCTATTGTTCCACCAATCCATCTCTCCTCTAAGTGAGGGGAAGCCTTTGGATCTAGATCTTGGAGTTCCATTTGTTGAGTTCTTCCTTGTTCTTCCTCTCTTCTCCCCCCACAAGCATTAGTTGCTTTTGGTGGGATTTGGGAGTGAAGGATTTGACCACCTCTAGTGGTCTTGCCTTCATTGCATCGGTTTGAGTTCTCCACGGTGATACGTGGAAATCGAAGTTGAGAAGCTTGTTACTCTTGGGTACTTGGGGTGCCGTAGAGCTTGTCCTCTTGGGTACTTGGAGTGCCCTAGACGGTCCTTGTTGATCTCGGAGTTTTGGTGGCTCGCGGGATAGTTGGGAGTCTCCAATTAAGTTGTGGAGACGTGCCCCAACCTTGTGAGTCTTGTGGCTTTGGGAGCCGCGGGATTCCGGTGAGAGCCTCCAATTAAGTTGTGGAGTGTGCCTCATCCTTGTACGGGTTCGGTGACCACCCTCAAGTGTCCCATAGTGGTTCGTGGCACTCCGCATTGGTGGAGGCACGAAGGAGATTACGGTGTGTCATTTGACGGCTATTCGGGGATCACTTTGTGACTCCGCACCGCTCCAACGGAGACGTAGCTTCCATTGGGAAGTGAACTTTGGGATAAATCATCGTCTCCAAGTGCCTCGGTATTTCTATACCCGAGCTTCTTACTTATGCTATTTATTTTGTGATAGCCATCGAGCTTGAAGTAATATATCTTGCTATCACATAGTTGTATATCTTGTTTAGCATAAGTTGTTGGTGCACATAGGTAAACCTAGCTTGTTTAGGTTTTGTGCTTGATAAATTAAACGTTAGTTATATTCCGCATTTATTCAAGCCTAAACCGTAAAGAATTTTAAATCGCCTATTCACCCCCCCCCCTCTAGGCGACATCCGTGTCCTTTCAGAGTGTGAAACCGAACGTCCGACAAAAACCAGATCCGAGCTCTCGTAATCCCAAGGAAAAAAAGTAACCCGCTATGAGTGCTCTCATGAAGTCGTGATCTCATCTCATGTCTCTCACACGACGGTGTTGCCCCTTGAAGCGTCGTGGACCGCCGTTGCCCCTTGCATTGCCGACACCCCTGTTGTGCTAGGCCTACCGAACCGATCCATCTCAACTTTAGCCAAAATGGAAGCAACTTGCATGTTATGAGATAAGGGTGAATTGATGTTTTCATCCATGTGCAAAGCTTCTATATGTGTATGATTAAAATTGTACGTAGATTCTATTCATATCTCACCTTTAATTCTTTTCAAATTTTTTTGCAATGGAATTAAATATGGTCTTTTATTCAATGGTTTTGGTGGTGGCATAATTTTTTAAGTAGATCAAAGTTAATTAGGGGTGCATACCAAAAAAATTGTGTTCAGTTTTGAGTGGTGGCAGTCACTTGTTTATGCAGATCAAAACTGTGGCTTTGCTGTAAATTTTGGTTTAACGATTCACATGGTATGTAATTATTGACTAATTCTTTCTTTATCTTATCTCTGAAATTGTTGTTGGCTGGTTATGTCCCGTTGGATTAATCTGCAGCTTTTAACAACCGGGTGCAGATGCAAATTCGGAAAAAACGTGAAAGTCATGGATTTAACAAGTTGAAGGTTTATTTTGGACCAAATAGAAGTTCTAGGGCTAAAAGTTAACTTTTTTACCCAAAAGATGGAGGATGAAAAGCGAACATTATTCGAGATATATCGATCTTTATCTCGGTATAGAGTTCTTGTAGAGGCCGCGTGTACATATTGCCCCTTATCGAAACAATATCGATCATATTATGCCTATGATTTTGGGTTTTGCTGTTCGTGAGTTGTTGGTTATTTTCACATTGTAACCACTGTGCAACTCCAGATAGTTTGTGATTGTTTAAAAAATTCAGACAACTAGAATTTGCAAATTGTATAACTTTTTCTAAGACCTTCTTGTTTGCAGTGGGAAATAATTGTCAAATGCGGTTTGCTTTGCGTCACAATTTCGTGGCAAGCAAAAGTAGACAATTTATGTAAGGTGCTCCCTCTGTTCCAGAATATAAGATGTTTTAGGTGGTGCAAATGTTGTCTACATTTGGATTAAAATGAGTGCACATATACACTAAAATGTGTTTAGATACATGTGTATACGTGCGAATATAGGAAATGGATAAAACATCTTGTATTGTGGAACGGAGGGAGTATATCCAATTGCAAAGTTGGCTGTCCCCCATTATGTAGATACTATCCACAGTGGTGTAGTTGCAATAGGTACTTTATGCCTAAAAATTTCGCTGAAGCAAATCAAAGCTGCGTAGATTTGTCTCTGTTAAAGTTTGCGCTATCCAAACATTCGCCTCCACTTCAAACAGCTGATGTGATGCGATGCGACTCCACTGCTGATATAACGAGGTAACTTTGCACATATGAGATATCCATCCATGGTGGTGTTGTCCCTTGCAGCGTCGCGGACCGTTGTCGCCCCTTGCATAGCTGGACTTCCCTGTCGTGCTAGGCCTGATCGAACCGATCCATCTCAACTGTAGCCAAAATGGAAGCAGCTTGCATGTTACTCCCTCCATATCTTAATATAAGACGTTTTGGTAACTCAAATTTAGCTACGAAAATGTCTTATATTTAGTTACGGAGGAAGTATGAGATAAGGGTGAATTGATGTTTTCATCCACATGCAAAGCTTCTATATGTGTATGATTTAAACTGTATGTGGATTCTACACGTGCAAAGCTTCTATATGTGTATGATTTAAACTGTATGTGGATTCTATTCATATCTCACCTTTATTTCTTTTGAATTTTCTTTGCAATGGAACTGGATATGGTCTTTTATTCAATGGATTTAGTGGTGTCATAATTTGTTAAGTTGATCAAAGTTAATTAAGGGTGCATACCAAAATAATTGTGTTCAATTTTGAGTGGTGGCAGTCACTTGTTTATGCAGATAAAAAATGTGGCTTTGCTGTAAATTTTGGTTTAACGATTGACATGGTGTGTAATTATTGACTAATTCTTTCTTTATCTAATCTCTGAAATAGTTGTTGGCCGGTTATGTCCCGTTGGATCAATCTGCAGATTTTAACAACCAGGTGCAGATGCAAATTCGGGAAAAAAAGTGATAGTCATGGATTTAACAAGTTGAAGGTTTATTTTGGACCAAATAGAAGTTCTAGGGCTAAAAGTTAACCTTTTTACCCAAAATATGGAGGATGAAAAGCAAAATATTACCCTTTATCTCCGTATTGAGTTGTTGTAGAGGCCGGGTGTACATATTACCCTTTATCAAAAAATATCGATCATATTACCAATATATTTTTGGTTTTTGCTATTTGTGAGTTTGTTGGTTATTTGCACATTGTACTCAACTTCCTAAGTCTCAATTTCCACCAAATCGTATAAACTTTTGCTAATACCTTCTTGTCTGCAGTAGGTAAGAAATGTCAAATGCGGTCTGCTTTGCGCCGCAATTTCATTTCAAAACATAAGTAGACAATTTACGTAAGGTATATCCAACTGCAAAGTTGGGTTGTCGCCAATTATGCAGATGCTATCCACGGTGGCGTAGCTCAAACAGCCACTTTATGCCTAAATTCGATGGAGCACATCAAGATGCGCAGATTTGTTTCCGTTAAACTTTGCACAGTCCAAACATTCGCCTCCACTGCAAACAAACAGCTGATGATGCGATGAAATGCCACTCCACTGCTGATACAACGAGGTAACTTTGTAGATTTGAGATATCCATCGATCCTCGGCGGTGTTGCCGGGTGTAATAAGTGCTTTACGCCTAAAGTCCCTTGGGAAATCAAGATGCGAAGATATGTGCGTTTCTTTGTACAGTTTGCGCGATATCCAGAACATTGAGCTCCACCGAAAACAGCTGATGTGATGCTCCAAATTCGATGATCAGTAGTGCAGCAACAGTGTAGGTAGATATGATAATATCGCGCAAGAATCATGTCTAGAAAGTTCTCGCTCCACTAACCCAAAGTGTGGAGCGATTGATGGTCGTTTTCTAATGCGTAGTCTAGTACTGGTGCACTCACCGGAACCTTTTGTTGATGGAGGCCTGCACTTGCACAATCATTGGAGCTTCGTACATATGACAAAATCCTCCATCATCTAGGGCGATCACTCTCAGCGCTTGGCAAATTAAAAGAAAGAAAGAGGAGAAATAGATTAAGCTTTGTGTAGTACTCCACTCAGGGGCGGAGCTAGCATACAATCACTGGTGTCAAATGACACCAATGGATTCCTGCTATTCCTTTTAAGTATGAGTAGAAGACTGCCCTAAGAGAACTCCAGGATCTTTTCCCCTCTGCCTCCCGTGTCGCTCCTCTGGGGCGACACCGGGGGCCTCCCAAACCCTAGCCGCCGCCGGCCTCCCCCTACTCCTTCCCCACCTCGTCGCCACCCGAGGAAGCTGCCGGGAAAGCCCGCGCGGCCGCCCGTGACGGTGGCGGCGGGGATTTCGCCGCTTCACCGCGTGGAGGGCTTTGGAAGCCGAGGCGGCACCGGCTTGGCGGCGAGCGGTGGTCGCGGGTGCAGAACGTCTCGCGTGGCCGTGCGGACGGCGCGGAGCCGGTGGGTGCCGGTCCTGGTCTGGGGGTCTTCGTGGCCGTCAGCGCCAGATCTAAAGCTCCAGATCTTCCTCCTCTCAGGTGCGTCCTTCCCCGCTCGATCTGTGGCTGGCTCTCCGGTTCTCGATCTGGTCGGGGTGGGAAGGTGAAGGCGGCCGGGAGAAATCCCTGACCGGCCTGCTGGTCTCGACAGCGGCGACGCCTTTTGGGCGCCGTCTTCCTCCTTGGGGGCGCTGTCTGGTCTCCTCCCTTCCCCTTCCCCCTTGTCTCCCGGGTGAAAACCCTAACCTTCGGTTGGGCCGCGGCGGCGCCGCTGGCGTCGCTCTCCTTCTTGAAGGCACGGTCTTGGGAACGTGGGGGTCGTTGGGCTGCGTCTGTGTGGGTGGCGGTGTGCTGGTGTCCGGTGGGTGGTTCTGCGTGCGGCGTCTTCTTCATCGACTTGGGTGGCTGACCTGGGCTTGCTCGTGCTCCCCTTTGCTCTGTTCTGAGTTGCCGGCTGCTGCCGGCGTGTCCGGGTGGTCGGGGAAGGGTCCCCGCTGCCGTTGACAGCAGAACTGCAGGTTCGAAGGGCCAGGTCTTCATTTTTGCGTCTTTGGTCAGCCCCTTTCTGGCATTTGGTGCTTCTGCAGGGCAGGTGCCTCCCCCCCTTCTTCTTCGGCTTCCCCAACAACTTGCGTCTTCCGGCGTGGCGTGGCAGTGGCTGACGGCGTCGGTCGTGTGGAGCTCCAGCGTGGTTGCAGGTGGGCTCTCGGGTGAACCCCTCTGTTTGCCGACGGTGCGGCGTCCTTCGAGCCTGGACGAGAGGGAAAGGGTCCCTCTTCGACGACAGTGTTGGCGAGCTAGCGAGCTTGGTCTCCCGGTGTTGGTTTCCTCCTGGTTGACCTTTGCCTCGCTACTGTTCTCCGCAGCGGAGGAAGACGTTGATCTCAACTTCTCAAGCGGAGCTTGCTTTTTTATTTCTGTGTGCTTGTGGTGTTGAGTTCTGTAAGCTGTTTTTTGTACCCTGTAATTGCCGTTGTTGGCTTTATTAATTTAAAGCTGGGCTCTTTGAGCCTTTTATCTATAAAAAAAAAGACTGCCCTAATTATGAAATAAGCCCGGTAATTTCTGTAGAGTGACACCAGTGATAGAAATTTCTGGCTTCGCCCCTGACTCCACTATAGTGTAGTATACTAACTGGAGTAGTTAGTTATTGATGTGGCGTTGGACGAGAATAAATTAGCATCGCTACCGAAATGTGCCTTTTTTTTAAAGCACCGTGTTGCAAACAGGGCTGAAGAAGGAGGACGACAACGAAACAACTGAAAACATTCAAAAAATAATTTTTATAGGTATTCAGAATTCCGAAAATAAATCTGCATGTAGCCAACGGTATATCCTACAAGCATAGACAAATCGCAACCAAATTATGTATGTATTATGAGCTACAAAAAAATGACAAAATTTGAAAATTAAATAAAGAGATTCAAATATATGCATGATGAGATATACGTTTCTGACATTTTTATGTAGCTCAAAATAGAATATATTTAATTTGATATTTCGCACATTTGTGGGTTATGCCATTGGCTACATCTTATAAATACGATTTTCAAGAAAAAAATTTTGCAAGAGCTGGCGCCTAGGAGTACTAAATCTCCGCTCAACAAACAAGAGCCACCACCCGCCGTGAATGAACCCAATCATAACAGGTCACGGATTACCTTTGTTGATCTCGACAGACAGACGACAGTGTGTCAATGCACTACAGTACGTAGTAAATTAATGAGTCGCCTCCAACATGTCCCCTAACAGTCTAACTAATCCTTTTTTAACAGTGTACACCAACTAATCAGTTTCTCCGTATAGAGTACAGTACTATCAAGTGGCTACAGTAGCAGAGTGCAGTGACAGCAATGCACTACCAAAGCGCCACTTCAACAGAAATGGAAGCTTCCTGGACGAAGAAGAGATGAGACTGTATCTCACAGAAGGAGTACGTGGCGTGGCGGGTTCCAACTGGCGCTGTGGTCCGGGCCACGTGCCGTAGCTTTCCGTGGCGGGAACTCTGACGTGTACGCCTACGCGATACTTCGCGGCAACGTATACGTGAATGAATGAAGGAAAACGTGTGGGAGTCGAGCAGGATCCGATTGTATTTTGTACGTACGTAGTACATCCAGGCGTGTGGTGAAGTGCTTGGTACGTATGATACGATGGAACGGCCGGGGAGCGTGCCTGACTGATGGCTCAGCTCTTGCACGTATTCGGGGTTCTGCATGCGTGCCCGTTTCTCATCTCGGGTCAACTTTTTTTCTAAGGCTGCTTCGGTTCTTAGGTCAACTTTGTTGACTAGGTTAATAATAGAGTTCAGCACTCCATCCGTTTCAAATTAGACGACTTTCATTTGTCTACATGTGCATGTATTTAGATGTGTAACAAGTCTAGATAAATCCGTATCTACACACAAATTGAAGTCATCTATTTTAGAATGGAACGAGTAGAAGACAGGACCGTGGAGACATGACTAGGTTAATCAAGGAGTTCTTCCCAAGCTGACTATCTATACAAAATGTCTATTTATATATAGGTGTGGAGACAAGTGGCTAGAAGATAGGACCGTGGAGTCTTAGAGCAGGCGATAGGCAGGACGCAGCGCTGCGGGACAGCCCGGAGTAATCCCTGGCCCCACACATGCATTCTAGTAGTCGTAGCTTTTGAATGATGGTGTCGTTATATGATGCAAACTATCTGGAATTATTATTTTTTAACTGATGCTACCTGGAACTTTATTTGCTACCTTTTCGCTGTATGATGGGTTGGTTTGACATCTGTCACTGCGGCTTCATTAAAGCGGTCCTCAGCTCGACCCTTCCATTAAAAAAAATGTACACTGATTTTGAATGGTAGAAGCAACATGATGATAATTTGTGAGACTCTGAAGAGTACAAGCAAAATTCTGAACTGTAAGGGTAGAACATTTTCGTGAAAGCCGAGGACTTTTTCCCTTGGGCCGAAAGGTTGCCGTTCTCAGTTTGTCCGGTTATGGGCTGGTACGAGTTCCATTTTGGCCCTTGATTGGAATGGTGTTCTGAGAGAACCACCAATGCCGCAAGGGATGACGACCACGCCGCCGGGAGGCTGCCCAGCGGCAGTGTAAGACAGGAAGACAGCGCATCCACCATCGCGCGCGATGACCGCCGGCGCCAGAAGGGGCGACGACCGCACCGACGAGGAGGATGCCTATAATAAGCGTCATATGATCCGATATGTGCTCTGCAAATTGACAGGTTATGTGTAGTCCAGGTTCAGTCTAATTTATGTGGTCTATGCATTCCCAGATATGTCTAGTCAAGGTTATGCACAGATTATACCCATATTATGTGTAGTCAAGGTTCTGTCTAATCTGACAGATTATGTGTAGTGCAATTTGATGACTACAAATAATGTTCCAAATTAGTTGTACAAGCTGTACCATTTACAACAGTGAGATAATGATGGGGCAAAGCAAAATTGTACATATGTCTCTCGCAAGATCGGGTTAAGTAAAGTATGAAGTGTGGCTTTACTTTTTAGTGGTCTGATTTTGTAAGAACAAAGTGTTAGATGCCACAAAGTTTGTATATTGTTCAATTCATTTTGAGTTCATTTTTTAATTCATTGTATAATGTATGCCTCAGGTGCAACTTTTCCTTCTTCGGTTCATCTCCCAGAGTAATGTCTTAGTATTGAACACTTTTCTGCTGATGGTTTGCTAAGCTGAATTTGGTCACTACCTGTAGTTAATTCAATTTGATTTGATCTCCAGTTAACTGAATTTCGTATTTGTCTGCAGCTGTCTATGTTTAAATGGATTTTTTGTCCGTCTACAAATGGGTGTTGCTCCTGCATCAAGCTCCCGGACGCTTGTCATGGTCGGAACCGGCCGTCAGAGGGAGCATAGAAGGACGTTAGAGGGGGCAATCAGAATGGGCAGAGGCAGACGCCAGAATGCCAGATGGTAGGCGGACAAAGCTGCAGTAGATGGGCAGGGGTGGTCCAAAATTATTTTGAAACCAAGGCGATTTAAACCAGTATAATTATATCAAATTCTTATATTTACATATAACATAGTTTAATTATATATTATATTCTTATAGCATATAGCTTCTCAATATGTAGTTATCACTTAACTAAATACAATCGTATGTGTATACTTCTTGTATTATACTACGTTTTAGTTATACATTTACATTTTGTTGAATCTAAATAACTTTATAACCAAACTATATTTGTTTAATGTATAGACACAAGGATAAAGTTGAAAATAATTGTCCGCCTACTCATTATATAGTTGAATTAAGACTTACTTATGTTCAAGATTTTGGGAGACATACATATTGAGTATACCTAACAAATATATTAATTGCATTTTGTACATCATTGAAGCGGAAGCAAATTTACAGAAAATTCTAGAGTATACATTGAACAGTTAGATTGGCACTGTCTTAGGAGTTGCATTGTATTCAATAATAATCCGACAACAAGTACATTTTATGTACTTTATGTAAGATTTATAATGACTACAAAATGGGGTGCAGTTTGCTGTGTTTACAGGCATAGAGATGCTGCGTGATGAAGAAGACCAGAGCCTCCGGATTGTCAAGCACAAGTGCACACGTTACATGTCCAGAACTCATGCGGTCCGGTTGGTGCTCTGAAGTCTGAATGAATAATCATCTTGTGTGGGTTTTCTGAATGAAAAGTTATTGTTGAATGCCCCGTACATTGCCACCGCCCCTCGTATTTTTTTTTCCGGCAAATGCAAACTTAATACACCTAAAATTCGTGCCAGACAGATACTTTATAAAGAGATCTGGACGTTTTTTGGTAAAGTTTCTGCAATGCTTGGTGAAGAGATATGTTATCCAGGCACTTCAATACGATTTTACTCAACATTTGAACAAATGGACATGCACAGAACTACGTTTAAAAGCTTTATACTTTCATTGTAGTTTCATAGCAACAAGGTTCAGTTTGTGTAAATTTCATCAAAGGTTTGTGAGTTAATTACATATCCGATATCCTCAAGAGTAACTCAAAAGAAAAAAAATCGAGAAAATGTAGTGCAAAACCAAGCTCATACTGTCTAGATACAAACGGCGTAGTATATCACAGCATCACGCATGCACCCCGCTTTAATTTTCCGCGAGGAGAAGAGCGTTTCATCTCACTGCCTGCTCCGCGGCCGCAGATTGTACTTCCGGCTGACGGACGTCGTGATGGAGTTCTCGGCGACCTCTTCCGGCAAGGCTTTGTTGTACCTCCGGCGCGCCGGCTCCGGCAAGGCGTAGTTGGGATCGGCCTTGCTGTCGGCCTCGTCCGTCAGCTCGTCGAACACCCACGAGTAGTTCATCAGGCTCTCGTCGCTCTCTGAAGCGTACGGGAGCATCCTGTCGCCCGCGTTTTCCTCCAGCGTCCGGACTTTCTCCACCAGTGTTTGGAGCAGCCGATGGTTCAGCACCTCGTAATCCCTGAAAAATTTAAAAACTTAATAAACGCAAACAATTCTCCATGCCAAATACCTGAGAAATTCCAGCTTAGGCCAGTGTGCTGCAAAAGCTGGGGACTCACAATTTTGGCAAGGTTTAATGGAGATAAAACCTTTGTTCTTAGCCTGCTGTAGGTTTGTGGTTGGAAATGGTAGAAGAACAAGATTCTGGGAGGATTTATGGCTTTCAGATACAAACTTGTCTACCCAATTCCCCAACCTGTATGCGGTCTCGAATGATCAAAATATACTTGTATCTACGGTGTTTCACTCGGGAATTAATTCTCTGTCTTTTAGAAGGAATTTAACCGGAGTTAAACGGGTAGAATGGACGAATCTCTTGAACTGTTGTGCTAATGTGAGGTTGACAGAGGAAGATGATAAGCTTATGTGGCTTTTATCTGACTCAAAACAATTCTCGGTTAGATCTTTTTATCTAGCGATGCAATCTATGGAAAGCGTGCCTTATAAATTCTGGTGGAAGATAAAAATCCCTCTGAGAATTAAAACTTTCCTTTGGTTGATACTAAAACGTAGTATCCTCACCAGGGACATTTTGCTTAGAAGAGGAGGGGTCTGTGCAAAAAACTGTCTGTTCTGTGGGCAGGATGAAAGCATTGACCATCTCTTCCTTAGCTGCCCTTTAAGCTAGGTATGTTTGGAATGTGGTGAGCGTAGCTACAGGTATGAAATGCCAGTTTGCTAGCGTCCATGTGTGTCTGACTACTTGGTTAGATAGCTTTGATGTTAAACAGAGGGGGAAAGTGTCAGTAGGAGTGGCTGCAGTATTCTGGGGGATTTGGAAAGCGAGAAACCTTGCATGTTTTGAAAACAAGTGGCCTAACGAACCAGTGGAAGTGATACACAGGATTGGGCATTGGATTGATTGGTGGGCCAAAATGCAGGTATCGGAGGACGCAAAGGTGGAGCTACAGGTGGGCGCAAGGCTGCTGGTGCGAGTCACGGATGAAGCCTTCAGAAGCACAAAAGGATGGGCAACGTGGAGACCAAGGCTGGGAGGATGATGTACTCTGGTTTTAGCTCTGTAGTTGTTCTCGTTTGCTTGTTACTTCTGAGAAACTTCAGACCTCGTTGTACTTTCTTTCCCTGGGTTTGGATTTGCTGGTGGTGGCAGTGTTATGGTGGATAGTTGTAAAATTCTGGTTTCTATAATTGAAATCGGGGAGGGCCCTTTGTTTCAAAAAAAAAAACTGCCACAAGATAGACCACTGATCATCCCTTTTAACGAGATTTAAAAGAATATGAAATGCGAGTGATAATTTTTTTGTTTCTTATTGCTGACCTGTATGTGAATATGGAATGCAACATCTGAATAGTGGCGAGGGCGAGGAACGCCGATCTGACCAAGAACACCTTGGACAAGACCCAGAACTGGTTGTCGAAGTCCCCTGCTCCGATCTTGATGAGACCCATCTCTAGCAGGAGAGTGATGCACAGACCTGCCCAAACAAGACATTAGCAATCGAACAAGACGCAAAACGTAGATGAAGCGAGTAGTACAGTTCTGATGAACCAAAGTTCTTACCGAAGTAAAGCTGGCCCCTGATGCTGAACGTCTGCTTCGCGCTCGTGAGCATGTAGATGAGGAACACTATGCAGCAGTAGAAGAAGAAGGCCTTGATGAAGCGGGATTCGGCCAGAATGGCGTTGTGGAGGATGTAAAGCTTGTCCAGTGCGGCGAAGATGTTGGCCTGCTTCGCTCTGAATTCTTCCTGCAGTCAGAAAATTCAGTTTTATTGTTATTGAAGCCTTGTATCACGTGCGAAAGTATTTTAAAATGAGATGATAATAATAACCTGAGCTTCCAGTATGGAGTGTGAATTTTGGATGAGATGATCATGAGCTTGCCGGATCTGTTCTTGTTTGGACAGAAGTTCTTCCTGCTGACGCTGCCCAAACTGTGCAAAATTCTCTATAGTTGCCCTGCGAATGTTCAGATAGAAATCGGCATATTATTCAGTCAAATTATACACAGTGCAATTTTTTCCAAAATAACAAGGTTTGTAAATTCAGTGTAGTACTTAAAGAAGAGTTTTAGAGATGCAGTACCTGCTCTCCTCAAGAGCTTTTGCCTGAAAGCTGTGGAGACTACTCAGCCCTTCCATCGCCTTATCCTGTCCCTCCAAAAGCCGCCCCTGATTCTCCAGCGATCTCCCCGTCACACTCCCGATCTCATCCGCGGTGCCCTGCAGATCCTTCATCTTGGAAGACATGGAATCGCCAACGGTTTGTATCTCCTTCTGAATCCCCACGGCCTCCTCTTTCAGCTTATCCATGCCGCTCCCGAGGCTCTTGTACGACTCCTGGATGCGCTCCATGCCGGCGTCGATCTTGTCCCTCATCTCGGCCTGCCCATCCTTGAGCGCCGCCTGAGAGGCGGCGATCTCCTTGGACTGATCGGAGATCGCCCTGGAGTGCTCCAGCACGTCGTCGATCTGCGTCCCGACGTTCTTAGACGTCTCTGCGAGGCGGTCCGTCTGCGCCTCGATCGTCGACAGCGCGTCCTGCAGTTTCACGGACTCCTTGATGATCTGCTCCGACCTGTCCTCGATCACCTCCAGCTTCTCCTCCGCCGACTTGGACGACCTCGTCAGGTCGTTCACGAGCCGCTCCGTGCTGTGCTTGAAGGCCTCCGCCTGCAGCTGGTGGCACAGGGTGTTGGTCTCGAGGAAGAACTCGAGGAACACCTTGCTCTCGGAGTCGCCGAGCTTCTTGCGGCAGTGCACCATCTTGGAGCCGGCGCCGCAGGACGGGAACCCGGGGCGGCCGGAGTCCTCCTGGTAGCAGCTGCTGAGGTGCCACGCGAGGCGCGACTGCCGCTCCTTGTCGGCAATGATCTCGCCGCAGCTGGCGAAGAGCTTCCGGTACGCGTCCTGCCAGCAGTTCTTGGGGCCCGCGAGCTTGTTCCGCGCGTTCTCCAGCAGTTTCACCCCTCGCGGGTTGTTGGTGCCGTCCATGGAGAAGTCTGCCACCGCGCCATCCAGCTCCATCATCGGGGGCCGGTCGTTCGCCGCCCCCGAGGACGACGACGGAGACGAGAAAAGATTCCAGCCATTGCTCTGCCCAGGGCATAGCCATAGGCAGACTACGATCAGCAAGGCGAGCCACGCTCTTCTCGTCATGGCGCTAGAGTGGCCGATCAATTTGGCACAAGTCTGAAAGAACTGATCTTGAAATTCGAATCACAGGTTGATCACAGTGCAAAACCCTCCCTGTCATGAACGGATCAAGAAGGCAAGGTTTAAAACGTAATCACTGGGCACAGATTGTGTATTTATGCTCGAATTACACTCTGTATCGATTAATTCATTACCAAATTAAAGAGGCAAGATCGAAATCGTAAGTTCTTGATGCCAATTACTGGATCAAACTAAACCCCAAGTACAGAATAAAGTCCAACTCAATCGCAACCTAGTCCAGTTCTGCAATTTGCCAAACCAATAACATGCAAAGGAAGGGGGTGATCGAACGATCTTTTCCCCAACAGAGAAGAGCAGAAGCGCAACGAGGCAAGGCAGATGGTGCGAAAGGGGTCCCTCCCGGGTTATATAAATAGTGCTCCGTGTTTCTTCGCCGGCAAGGCAGCCGACGTAAGATCCGATCGGATATTTTTAGATAAAAAAAACTAAGTCGGTTTGGGACTTTTGACACCGCGAATGAAAGGGACCCGCGCACGCGCCTACACTGAAGTCGACAAGAGATTACACGGGGGCAATGGCGGTTTCGTCTTGTTCTCTTGGAATCTCCCAGTTAATTATCCTCTCTAACCCTGGAACACCACTTCAGAGATCTGTTGCCATGTTCTGTTCCGTTCCCAGCAAGGAAGCTTTGCCGATTAACCAGTGGATCCCAACTAACTAAGTCGGCGCTAATGTAAGTCGGCGGCACTGTCTTACGCAGCAAGATTCGTCTATAGATAGCAAGGCCAGCCGGGCTGGGCCCGCAATGTCAGACTCATCAAGCAATTCCCCTTTCTCCTGTATGCGGCATTGTCTTGAGCCACTGGACTCACATGAACAATGCGATTTGCACTCGAGCGTGTGATTCTCTTCTAGTAAAATGTATCTTACAACATGACTCTTCTGCCCGAAAATCGACGGATCGGTTGATCGATTCGACGATTTCATTTCATTGCATGCGGCCATGGCCATGCACTGGAGACTGAGGTAAAAACAGAGCGGAAAGGGAGAAGTAATATCTGAACACCATTTCACTCGAAAAAAAAGGGAAGAACAAACAACACGCGAGGAGAATTTGACAATTTCATTTCACTGCGCGCGGCCCATGGCCATGGCCAGGACCCAGGAGAGTGGGGAACAAACAGAGTGGCAAGGGGGAAAAGTTCGGAGAATTGCAGGAAAAAGTAATATCTGAAGTTCTGAACACCATTTCATTCGGAAAAAAAGACAAGAACAAACAACGGGCGAGGAGAATTGCGGGAACTCACCGGCGCGCGGTGGCGAATCGGCCCGTGCTGTCTCCCGGCGATGTTGGGGACGAAGCGGGCGGAGAATGGTGTTCTTGCAGGAGACAGAGACTGACGCGCATATATAGTGGGGGAAGAGCCGGCTGTGGTTTGGACGTTCGGTAGAAAACTCGTCGCGGTGAAAACGTCGCGCGAAAGGGCGTGGCTCTCTGCGTGGGAACACTACGCCGGAGATGAAGAGGCGGTAGCATTAGCAACCGCTCCACCGCGTGGTTAAATTTGGACAGGTTGCAGGTGGACGCGGGCTTCCACAGGCCCGCATCGGCCGCGCCGCAAAAAAGTGCTAAACAGCGTCGCGGACATGCGAGAAACCATATACGGGCTACACGAACGAGTCCTGCTATAGCCTGCTTGGCCCGCATAGCCTGCTAGCGAGCGTGTAAAAAGACTTCGTTCGCACACGCCTAAGCGGCCGCCGCCTGGTTCAACGCCTCCTGCGCCGCCGGCGACTGCGCTCGCCGCCAGCCCAAACCAGGCATGCCCCACACCTTCCCTTCCAGGACTGCACCGCACCGTCGCCCTTCTCATTGACTTCCCGTCCGGCCTACGCCACCCCGGCCAGCCGGGGGTGTTCCCGTCGCGGCCTACGGATGGTGGTGGAGGAGGAGGAGCTGTCAGGGACGGCGGGGAAGGAGGAGGAGGAGCTTTTGGGGGCGACGGGATGCAGAAGGAGGAGCTTGAAGGTGCTGGCCATGACGGGGTGATGGTCTCCCCGCTCGGCCCAGCAAATAACGCCAGGATGGCCACGGCCGGTCGTCGCCTCGTCGGCCAAGGAACTGCGCTCGGCTGGCTTCGACCCTGTGTGTCCCCTCCATTGGCAGTCTAGATCTAATCCATCATCCATGGCGTGCGCCTGCCATGTGCGGTTGGCTGGGGGCGGGCGCAGGCGCGCTTCTCCGGCCGGCCGGAACGGAACAGGATGATGGTGGAGCAGGTCTGTGTACATGTGCAGTGCGATTGATGTACTAGTCTTGATTGGAGTTTAGCAATTCCTAGGTGCATAAGTAATCGATGGATCGTTGGTTATTCAGTTTTATTCTGCATTATTATCTTTGCTGTTGCTGGTACAATTTCGTTCATTTTTCGTCTAAATTTTGCTCATTTTTTGTTAACAATCTGAAATTTTCGCCCATTCGCCCAGGGCGGTAAAATTGCAAAAAGAAATCCAAAACCATGGTTTCAGACTACTTATAAGAGCTGAAAATTTTGTCTTTCGATAACCTGCATGTTGTATGTTGTATGCTAGTACAAGAACTGGATCGTTTTGATGCTGCATGCTTTTGCTAAATTGTTGCGGACAACAAATCCTGCATATCCTGCCAAACCTGCATATGTCCGCGTACGTCCGGCCGCGGGCTCCTGCTTGTCCTGCAATTTGTATTGGCGGCTAATGCAGGGAACGCGGGCACGTCCGTGGACACGTCCACTTGCATCCTGAGGTCAGTGCAACTGTCCACAGTGGCCATGTTATTGCCGATCTTGCGAAACGCACAACGTGTTTTTTTGTTTCGGTGGTTCGAGATTTTTTCCCACACCGCACCCTTCTCGTTCTCTTGCTCTACACGCCCCTTACACTACAGTGACCGCACCACTATACTGTACTCAACTTCAGAGAGAGTGCACATGCAAATAATAAATGTACACAAGTCTGCATGCCATGCATGGTCCTCGGTGAACTATGGATGGGCCATTTTATATGTCCAGGAAATAAAATGTCGTATAAACGCGAAACCCCGATTAATTGCTGAATTACCTACACAGCCATATCATACAGAGAAACAAGAGTACATGCGGGCATTTCAGGCCTTGTGGTTCGTATTCACAACAAGGTTTCAGTTTCAGTATATAACGCATCTTCATGTCTTGATCGGGCTGGAAACACATTATTCATGTCTGGCAAATCGACGCTGAACTTGCCATCATCGCTTCATACGACAGGGTACGACGCACAGGTAGCAACAGCTGCATCATTCAGAGTCAAGTTAGCATGCATAATACATGATGATCCTGTTTAGAGGGGGGGGGGGGGGGGGGGGGGGGGGGTATGTAGGTGCATATGGAATACTCACCACACATGTTCTTCCCCAGCTCCATCTTGAAGTAACCCTCGTCGCCCCACTCGGCGCCCATGAGTTCTTGATGAGCCAATACGGGACGCCGTTCTCCACACCATAGCCAACCGCCAAAACGGCGTGGTTCACATCCTAGTAATTTCACAAGAACTTGCAATTTCAGAACAAAATAGCATAATAGCGGAGTGACAAGAAGCACATTTACGAGAAGTGAAAAACAGCTCAAATGTATTGTAAATCCATAGTTGGATGGCCTAATATTTGGTACTCACATTAGGGGTAGTTCCACAGTGGTCACTAGTGTAAACTCCGCTCTTGTACTGCCTGAAACCGTCGATCACCTGGAAGGCAACACTGACTGGGCGAACCAAACCGACGGCATTCTTGAGTTCGTCCTCGGCATTCTAACCACAGAAACAAATATAAGAGTAAATTAAAACTTAGAATAATAATTAACTTCTACTGAGGTAGAACATAATTCCTTTTCCTTACCAGTGTGATGTTAACCGAGTCCTTAACCTGAACTGCAGCATTTTCAGGCCTGTAATGGCAGACGCCATTTACACCCGTGTATGGGTAAGACTCCTCGGTGTCAAGGCCACCATTGTATTTGATGTACTCAAATGCCTGGGATGGAAGGCCTCCACTGCACCCGAAATTGTTGTACGCACCGGCACAGTCGACCAGCTGTTGCTCAGAAAGAGAGATGTTCTTTCCAGTGGCCTGAGTATATGCTGCCTCAAGTGCTCCAGTAGTGCTGCAAGAATAAGCATACAAGGAATCTTCAATTTGGTTGTTTGTTGAACAATCCTTTTCACCTTTTATTTTCTTTTTCAGGAAACATTCTACCTACTGAGCTATCTTTTAACTGATAATCACATAAAAGAATGCAATGATGCCAAATATGTCAAGAATCATTTTCCCCAATGCAGAGCCTAAACAAGATTCAATATGTCATTTTATTTGTAGGCTACCTCAGAATTAGTTATTGGATGCCAATGAGAATATTTTTGTATAGAAACTCAACAAAAGCCGCATAGTAACTTTATTAAGTGCTTAATCACACCGAATCACGCAAATTAAGATAACATGTTAACTTACAAATCTAACTTTATGTTATTTGTCAATCTAGCCCTTCAGACTGAAAGTAAACTAATGAAGTAGTAACTACTAGATTTTACCATGCTTTGACAATTAATAATGTTAACGTGACTATAAATCGCTCATGCCATTAGGGTAAGCAACCTTATTGAAGATTGTGATGTATATTTCAGATATTATCCGTATGCCACTTGACCGAAGTAGTGCTTATAACTGGGTGCATTTTACGTCCATCTGCTGAAATTAAATGTTTCTAACTGTTGAAATTTGCAGAAGGCATGAAGCAAATTCTTCCACTGAAGCACACGTTACTAGCTTCATATGGCACTATAACTTGTGTGCATATAGATATGCATAATACTGCCTGACAATATTTGAAAGATGTATTACTTCTGTTTAGGTGTGGAACTAATGAAAAGGAGACAGGAAAGGCCCCACAAGATAACTACTGGTCACCTAACACCAACTGAAAGAGATCTTAAAATCAGTAGTATATAGTCAATTATGTCAGTTGCTCAGCTATTAATTTATTTGCTCGCATGCCACATGAGCGTAGTATTTTAACTCCCATGCTGAGCACATTCAAATAATTCATGATTGTGTACAATGGGAGATCTCAAGTTGTCAACTGCTGCGGTTGAGAGCCAGCAATTTTCAACTTCACCAACGGATTAATCTGTCGGTCCCATCCTGGGCCACACACCAGAAGTAGTTTCTAATAGTTTATTAGAAGCAGCACGCTTCAAAGGCTCATCACACATATTACTTTCAGGACGATGATTGAATTACAATCTCTGTGCTCTGTGGCACAGATAATTAATTGGATCTGATCGTACTTCTACTTCCTGTTGGGTTATCATAGATACTTAGGATGGAAAAACACCAGATTTTAGCATGCTTCACCATGTTCAGGTTAAAATATTTACACTTTGATTATTGATAAACGTAAATTACTAATACAGCGTCCATCTGCAGAGAAAATTCCGCTGCAGAAATAGAGCAGTTACCTGAAGGTCCAGCAGGAGCCGCAGTGGGACTGGTCTTTTACGGGGCTAACGATCCCATCCTTCCTCCAGTCTTTCTGCAGCAACGACAACATCACTTACTCCAGGCATTAATGGAACTGATTGCGATTGGTACGTACAATTCAACTATTTTTCGAAAATAACAACTCCATTTGCTGGATCAAGCGACATAGCCAGAAACGTTGTGCCGCAATCCTTACAAACAGGTGATCAGCAAGAAGGTTCATTGGATATTTGGATGATGTGCTTAAAGGCAACTTTAACTACATCATGTGCAGGGACCGTGGAAAGGAACAGCTAACAAAGCGTTCCTCGTCAGGGGAGATAAAAGTGTTGAGGGCGATAATTAGCACACGTTGGCCCTGCTGAGAAATAAGAGTAGAGCAATTCCTGAGCAACTCAGGCAAATCAGGAAGCTCGACACGACAGCTATCTGGTTTGAAACGCAGATTTAGGTGAAAAAAGATTTCTTCTTTCCGAACGGAGGATGATATCAGAAACTGTCTACAAGACTATGGGACCCTGCTCCTTCTCAGCGACCGTTACTAACAGGGGACGACCAGCTCAGATATACTGTACTTGGTGGGATCTTCTGTGACGAGAGCAAGTAAACTTGGTTGGCACTTACAGTCTCCGGGAGGCGTTGGCGTCCCGCATCAGGTGGTTGCCGGCGAGCGTGGCCGAGCAGGTCTGCGCCGCGCCGAGGCGGCTCGCCTGGAATTCCTCCCAGCTCATGTCAGAGTAGCCTGCAAGAAAGAACGTTTTGAGGACCCCAGCAAAGCGTACGGCGGGGATTAGAAGTAGAAGATGACGGGATCGTACGGTTGATGCCGAGCTTGTAGGAGAGGCCCCGCCGGTTGTGTGAGCGCACCTCCTGGAGGCTCTCGGAGAAGATCCGGAACCGCCGCACCACCTCCGCCGCGCTCTCGTAGCTCTTGCCGTACCTGCGCGCCGGCGGATCGTGTCAGGGCCGGGAGCGGATGGAGGAGAGCCGATGGGTTGGGAATCGGGGACAGAGGCGCTGACCTGACGGCGAAGCGCGCGAAGCGGAGGGCGTGGCGGGTGCGGCCGAGCGCGGCGAGCACCGTTGACTCGAGCGTCGAGGCGGCGCGCTCGGTGACGGGCCGGATCGGGTTGGAGTCGGCGAAGGAGGAGGAGGAGGACGCGGCGGCCACGGCGGCGGTGGCGAGGACGGCGAGCGCCGCGAGGAGGATGCGGCGGTGGGCCATCTCGCCGGCGGGTGGGCAGACAATATTTTACTGGGTTGGACAGGGGAGCGAGGGAGCGAGGCGAGAAGATGGTACTGGCACGAGCTCGCGTCCCGCTCTGCCGGTGGTTTTATATCGAGCTCCGTGCCACGCTTAACCATTTGTCTTGGACTCTGCAAAGTCTCGTAGTCGTAGCCTTGAGCTGTTGTGTCCAGAAGATATTTGTGATGTGCAGTACAGAATCTTTACTAATTTTATTTTTTCGAAGAAATGCAGCAGCAATGATTAATTGAACGCTAAAAATGAGCAGGGTGAAATATCAGCCGCGCGTGGAACACATGCTTGGGCATCTTGCGCAACAAATCAGCAGGAAATCGAATAAAAATAAACTAGTCAACCAATTACATTAAGCTACACAAACCCAAAGCGTGAAACTGCAAAGATGCAAATGGTTTTGTTAATTCAGGAGTGCACTGTCCTGGCCTCTTGCGTCTTGTTGGGGAATCTCTTCGTAGCAGTTCGTACGTCGATCTAGCAGTGACATGGCTGAGTCATCGTCCGAGCAACGGAAGTTCTTGTCCATGCCATGACGCCACGGGTGACGAACTGACGATGGGATAGTGAACGAGTGAGCTCGGGAAGCTGAGATGATTGGCCAGTCAGTGGAAGCGAATTCAGACAAAAATGGCGCGGCAGTACTCTCCGCCAGGGCATGGGAGGCGATATTTTGCCGGGAGAGTATGATTGGTTGGATGATGCCGTTAGAATGGACAACGGCGGCGACGTCAGGAGGAGTAGAGGAAAGAGCTCCGTCTCCAACACTACTACAGCCCACAAGCGTCGCACTCCTATTGCACGTAGGGCCTGTGCTGTCTAGATACAGCACGTCATCCAAATAGCAGTCAGAACTCAGAGCTCAGATGATTATTTTATTTTGTACCATCATTCTATTGTCGGGAAAAATAGAAGTAGCATTTGCACAAATTCCACTTTGTTGCAAACAAAACCTGACGGCTGCCCTATTTTGATTTTTTGGTGAAACAACTTTGATATGCGTGTTTTCTTTAACAATTTGATTGGCCGTACATCGAAGAGAGAAAACTATGCTTATGTTATTGAACAGTGCGCAAAACAGACCCCGAACCAAAAAATAGGGACTATGTCTATTCTAGTCGGGAACCAACTCTTTCGCAACATTCGATAATTCTCAATCGAACCAAAACGACGCTTAATTTTTTCCTATGTGGGGTATTTTAGGATGTTTGCGGGTATTAACTTACGGGAGGGTTGTTGAAACTAACTCTACATAGGAGGCGGCGATTTGGCTCATAGGTGCATATACACCTATTACGAAAAAAATTAGTTTTTTCTCAAATGTCAAAATATTACAAAACAAAATTTGGATGTACATTAGAACGTTATGTGTTGGCACAAAAATAGCGTGGTGAAAAAATATTTTTTGTGACCTGTGCAAAAATGACTCATATAAAAATATTTTGGTGCGTCCGGATTTGTCTTTTTTGCACAGGTCACAAAAAAATTTTTCTTCACGGAACTTCGTGTGCTAACATAAAATGTCTTGACGTGTATGCAAAATTTTAACTTTGAATTTTTTAAAATTTTCAAAATTGTTTTTTGGGTAGTGGGTGCATCTGCACCTACTATCCGAAGTGGATTTCCGCTCTACATATGCAATGTATTATGTTTTATGGTTCTATTGGCTTTGTATAATTTATTGGTCTCAATTTGTAATTTATTTACTTCAGTCAATTTATTGGGTAAGGTTGTGACCTCATGTTTGATCAATTGGATATGTGATGGTTGAGAACACTTCTTGAAAAAAAATCAATTTGCATGGAAAATAACATCACAATCCTAAATATGAATTAAATGGTAAATGACGTCAATTAAGGAAACGGAAAGACATCATGTCAATGCTAATTATTTTTACGGTGTGGATCCCCTTCTATAGACTTTGTCATCACTGGACCATCACTTAAATGAATTATCTTCGGACTTGTTGACTCAAGATACTCATTTTTTTAGGTTCAACTGTGTGCTCGTCTTACAGAGATTTATCACATGGATTTGTCTAATTATGACCATGAGCATATATAAAATAAATTTAACTATTTATTATTCATAAGCTGGGAATTTAAAATTTTAGAGATCATCTTGATATTTGAAAAGCACATCATGCTTGCTCCTCTTTGGAGCTGACATTCCTTTTGTTAGCTTAAGGTGGTCGATATCCACCAACCGATTAGATAGAAAAGAGTTGACCCAGTTTATAAGAAAGCCGGGGTAAAAAACCATAAAAGTAATGTATTGTCATATTTATAAGGAAAAAAAGGCCGAAAAAACCACACAAGTGAGGAGACCCGCCGTAACACGGCGCACCAAAGCCGCACACGAGCCACAACGCCGCACGAGCCAACCATCTCGTAGACCTCTCTACCCAGATCACCGCTTGCAGATCTCGGATGTCACACCAAACTTGGGGCCACCGTCCTGGCATAGTACGAGACGAGACTTCACATGCCCCGAAGTCAATCTAGTCGAGTCGACCAGCTTGCTGCCCACACAGCACCGAGCCGCCACCCAAAATGATGCAAGACCACGGTCGTGCCCCATACGACCATTGCAGCATAGTAGCTCGAGGACGCGCCTTGACGCACCACCACCGTCCGGGACCGCCACCCGACATCCACCTCCCCCAGCCACAGAAACACACCTCCAATTGTCGTAAATCAAACGCACCGCGAGGGCCCTGGACTCCAAGGTGGCGCCTCAAGAAGGTAGCAACGCGTTTGTCGCTGCCGCCCGCTACATAGGAGGTTAGGTTTTAACCCAGAGAACACATAACCACTCACGTCGGTCACGATCGAACTAGCACAACGACACAATCACGAAAGGGAATGACGCCAAAGGCCCCTCCATCGTAGGCACTGACGAACCGTGCGGGACTTTCGCCTAGTAGCTCAATCCGACCATGAAGTGAGAGGAGCAACAAGATGGGTGGCGAGAAACCGTCGCCAGCCGCCGAGCTCCACCGCCAATCATGGCGTTCGTGGTACCTCTAGCCGTGACAACCATGCCACGTTTTTCGCTGAAGCAGCCATCGGTCCAGGGCCGCTGCCCCCACTTCCTTGCTGCCAGGGTGCCTGAGAACAACAGTGAGAGATGCCACCACCTAATGCAACGCCGGGACCTCCACCACCTCTAGTGCCCGCATATCACCATCCAAACAGCCGCTACAACCTGGCTGCATCCATGAAAAGCCCCCCCCCCCCCCCCCCCCCCCCCCCCCCCGCGCGCAGCGTAGCGCCACCACGCCCAGCTTCGAAGACGGCGTGAAGAACCTAGCCGAACCCTCCGGTTGTGGCCCTCCCGGCACGCACCCAGCCAGATCGGACCCGAGCACCGCCGCCAGCAATCGTGCCGACGGAGCCTGATACGTCCAAAACATATCTACTTTTCCGAACACTTTTTCTGTTGTTTTTTCTCTAACTTGTGTGATTTGAATACAACTAACACGGATTAACGATGTTTTCAGCAGAATTGCCCTGGTGTCTTGTTTTTGTGCAGAAAGTCAAAGTTTCAGGAAAGTTTCCGAAAAATTACAGAAGCCCTATTTTTCCAGAAGACCCAGGGAGCCAGAAGATGAAGCGAAGACGGGGCACGGGGGCCCCACACTCACCCTCGGCGCGGCAGAGGTGGGGCCGCGCCGAGGCCTTGTATGGGTGCCTCGCGTGGCCCTCGACGCTCCCCTTTGGACTACTTATTGCCTCTGACCTAAAAACGTCAGGGGGATCGACGTTTTTTCCAGAAAACCTCCAGAGCTCCGCCGCCATCGAAAACCCTAGTTCGGGGATCAGAAACTCCGTTCAGGCACCCTGCCGGGACGGGGAATTGGAGGAGATCATCGCCATCATCATCACCGCCGCCTCTCCATCAACCATCCATGACTCCCCCATCCATGTGTGAGTAATTCCCCGCTGTAGGCTGAAGGGGATGGTAGGGGTTGGATGAGATCGTTCATGTAATAGATGTAAGATTGTTAGGGCATGGTGCCTAGTATCCATTGTTAGTACTTTATGTCATTGTTGCAACTTATTATGCTTAATGCTTGACACTTAGGGCCAGAGTGCCATGATTTCAGATCTGAACATGTTATTGTATCATGAGAATAATTATAGTTTTGGATCATATCTATAAGTTGTATACACACGTCACTGTCCGGAACCCGAGGCCCCAAAGTGACAGAAATTGGGATAACCGGAGGGGATGGCTGCGACTTGAGGATCACATGTGTTCACGGAGTGTTAATGCTTTGCTTCGGTGCTTTATTGAAAGGAGCACCTTAATTATCAGTAGTTTCCCTTGAGGCCCCGCTGCAAACGGGTTGGTAGGACAAAAGATGTTGTGCAAGTTTCTCATTACGAGCACGTACGACTAAATACGGAACACATGCCTATGATTGGTTATTACTTGGATACTTTATTATTATTTACCTGCAATTGCCCTACGTATGACGATTTCATGAATTATCTTATCCATGCAACGCCCGTTCATCCATCGCTATGCCTACAGTATTTTTAATCCTGCTGTCTATTTCAATTATTACTGTTGCCTTTATTTCTCTGCTGCTATTATTTCACTATTGCTACTGTCATAAAACTGTTGCTACTGATAAACTGTGTCGAGCAAGTCTACTTCCAGGTGCAGATGAACTGACAATTCATCTGTCAAGCCTTATAAATATTTTTTAGCTCCCCTTGTGTCGAATCAATAAATTTGGGTTTTACTTCCCTCGAAGACTGTTGCGATCTCCTATACTTGTGGGTCATCAGAGCCGCGCATCCACGCTGTAGCACCACGCCATGCTCCTAGCATAGCACGCCACACGCCTCTCAGTCTCGCCATCGCCTGCCCCGTCGTCGTCCGCTGAGCCCGAGGGAGAGTCACCAATGGAGAACGAAGCTCCGCCACCACCTTCCCTGGAGACAGCCCCTGGGCGGGGCAGTGGTTAGGGTTCCCCTGTCACCAGTCGCGGGCGATGTGGGGGACAGGGTGGGTGAATCCTGACATTCCTTTTATAGGTGGCGACTGCTATTGTTGAAAGGGCTTCTCGGCGACGAGTATCACAAGGCCGAGTTGTGCAACAGGATGACCGCAATGATTTCTTGCTATATCAAGCGAGGGATATTTAGAAGTCTTGATCGATTTACGAAAGGTTTTCAAACAAGTTAGAACTTTACCATTTTTACACTTCTGGTTTTAATTATATTCAAATATATGTGTACTAAATGATTATGTTATACATAGTATTAATATCTCGAGACTATTTTGGTCTTATTCTTGTAGAGTTCGTCCTTCCTTGGATACTTCCGTCCTCCGCCACTGAACACGAATGTAATCTCACTTATTGCACAATTTACACACAAGTTACTTTAGCGGCTCAAAAAGTAAAACACGTCTTTCAAGTTTCACAAGTCTGATCTTGCAAGCCTGTATAGAATGCTGATATCTGGATTATTTAGTAGAGATATTATCTGCGTGAATCGCTCAGGTCACTATAAACAAAAGGGACAAAAATGCTCAGGCGAGTGAATTATCTTTCTTTTTCTGACTGGGAGGCCAGTGGCTTATCTTCGTGGAGAGGACAGGAATCCTTGAATATTCATCAGGGAGGAAATTCATTTTTGTTTCCCAGTAGAATAGTGCTAAAGATTACGGACCGTATGATTTGGCTTGAAGTGGCTTTTGGACGGCAGTCATAAGACACACGTGGCTGCCCGTTAGTTACTTAGTGTACTCGCTGGTCAACCCGAGAATATACTCGGTGACGACAACTACAATAACAGAGGACAGGCGACGAGACTTACACGGCATGTGTTGCCGTCGTGGGCGTCAGCACTCGTCGAGGCAATTATTTACGTGAAACTCAACGTCAGTGCTCTTTCATGAATAAGAGGAACACCTAAAAATGAAGATAGCATTTTGCTTAGGCGCGACGGAACGAGAGAGACAAGTACTTTGATAGAGTTCACAATAGCAGATAATGCTGAAAAATGCATGGATAGTGACACGTATGGTATAAACATTTTCAAGCTTGATGGTGATGTGGAAACCACAAATGGAGCCCGATCTCCATGGTGACCATTTTTTGAAAAAATAATATATATACTGAAATCAGTTAACAGGTGCTTCAGCCGGTTTGCTACTTTCAAATGCGTGCAATATATCACATGTACATAGTCTACGGAAAGGAATAGTTTGTCAAGTTTGCTCATATCGCACACGCTTATACTCCCTCCGTTTTTTAATATAAGATGTTTTAGCATTTGTCCGCATTCATGTGTATATAAATACTAGAAAGTACCCCGCGCGTTGCGGCGGCCATTGTATGATGCATTTTAATAATTACCTTTTTATGGATAATAAGTACTTTAGAGGACAACTGTTATTAATGTAGGATTCTTCGAAGTATACATGCTGAAAAATCGTTCATGTATTGCTTCTTCATATGTTGTGGACCACTGAGAAAAACATGTCAAAGTTTAACTTTTTTAAAATAGCTTCTATTACACCAAAAAAATGAACACAGTGTACCAAATTCCTCAGCAATATGACATTAGGTCCTCGCAGCCATATGCCCATGCATCTAACCGGTGAATGCACACATATATTGCAACAGATGTACAGGATAAATTACTTCCTCGCCTTGCAAAAAATCTGGCAAAAAAGGACTGCAAAGACAAATTATAACCTGACTGGTGAGTATTCAGTGCAACGCATACACCATTCTATCAAAATTACATAGAGCGTTACTAATGAAATATGGCGGGAGCTTCATCTAATTCTAATTTTATTTCAAAGCACCGGTGGAACATGCTGATAACTTTTCTTGTTTGACATGCCTTACACAACGAAAGTGTTTTTTTTAGAGCAGTAAGCTATGGAGTAGGCTTGTAAAATATAATCGGACAAAAACATTGAACTATATATTATAGTCAGACAAAATCAATCATACCTGGCTAAGCTTCTTAGCAAATTAATATATATTCCATTGCCACCAAGGATAGCACAAACTGTGCCTACAGATCTTGGTTATAATAAATTGTGCCTGCAAATCATCGTATATATCAGAGGATAAGTACAATTGCCTGCACAATATTGGCCATACCACACATGTATCAGCTCACCTTGTTGGAAAAATAGAAGAAACGTCTGTAAAAGATAAAAGAATATAGATGGAGAAGGCTGTGAAAAGACATTGCACGCACACACCGTCGTAGCATGCTTGGGCTAGGGATGCACCGCCTTACCTCATGCTTACCACCAGGAAAACTTGTAGGTCTGAGCGCGATCCACTTCCTTACCGCGTGTTTACTGCTAGGAATCCACAACATCAGTGAAGAATCTCATATTCCCATAGTGGTGATCCGATGGAGGGGTCCTGGGGCCACGCATGAATCACACATGCATGCTGGCATTCTTAGAGGAGCTTGTCATGGTGGTGTCAGCTTCCAAAAGCTCTCCAAGGAGGGACATGGCAGCGCTGGAATAATTCATTTTGGGCATCTCGTCCATGCGCCGGAGGTGGGGATTTGTAGTTTGGAAACCTGGTCGATAGACAATGGTGCTTGTTGAAGGCAAAGGGAGATGAATGCAAGCAATAGTCGAACAGTTTTCTGGGAAAAGGAGTGGAAGCGATAGGATGGGAAGGGACTGCGTGCTTCAGTTACTGCGTGGTGAAGGGGATTTAAAACCCACGTACGATGCATGCTTCAGTTATTGCGTGGTGAATGGAAAATTTGTGGCCAAACAATTGCAATTAAGTGGAATTAATCATCCGACCCTACCATGAGTAGTGGACTGCCATTTTTTTAGAGGAACGGGGCTGGTGATAGTTTCGGCCAGGTTGAGCATGTGACGATGTAGACAAAGGATTGAACGGTGAGATGGTTAAAATCCTACGGTTGTCAATTTGTGGTGATGTGGATAAGCTGCATGTGAAGATAGAAAATTCTTAAATGATCATAGTGGGGTTTTGCTTTATAAGAGGTATAGATATGTAGACATGTTGTAATTCATATGTTCACTCACTTAAATATATATCTTGACAACATGTACAACACCTAAAACATCTTATATTAAAAAGCGAAGGAAGTATGAAACAAACCATGTACAATTCTGACAAACTTTAACCTTGTCGGCCTATTGATGTGAACTAGCGTCTTTTTGCGCGGGGTGGAGTACATGCATGAACAAAGGGAATCCAACATCGTCAGCTCATTCATCTTAAAGAGAGAAAAATTCGAAGCTCGTTCTTTGGCAAAGGCAGTAGCATCTTGATACTTTTTTTTGACACAAAAACAGTAGGAAACCCCTACTGTGTTAGTTTAATTTTTTATAAATCAACATGTACAAATTACAAATTAAAGAGTTTATAAAGTGTCCACCCATTGGGACATCCCCTCCTCAAGGCTGGGTTTAGCTATAGGTCTAACAAGATCGAAAGACTCAATAACGGATTGAAAGCAGATGTCTAAATTAACAGGCTAATTGTCAAAGATGAGTCTATTTCGGTGGTTCCATATGCTCCAGCAGCCAACTATGGGACACTTCTTTTGGGCAGTTTCTCCAGAAACTGCCCCCCACCAGCTTCTCCCAGAAACTCGAACCCCAAATTTTTTTTGCTTCTAATCTAGTTGAGGTCTAATTAGATTAGAAGCAAAAAAAAATTGGGGTTCGAGTTTTTGGGAGAAGCTGGTGGGGGGCAGTTTCTGGAGAAACTGCCCAAAAGAAGTGTCCCTATAAGGGATTCCTTGTCAACAATACTGGTGTCATGATTGGTGTATTCTCCTGAAATCATTTGTATCCATATGAATATCTTGGATGAATAAAGAGACCCATAATTCTCAAAACAAGAAAAACAAAGCAATCGTAAAAAAGCTCCGAGTTGATGGACCTTTCAACCTACAAAGTAAAGTGCAAATGAATTTATAGAAAAAATTAATTATAAACATTTCATTCCTTCATATCAAACAACCTTCGAAAGGTGGAGGTGTCTAGAACATAAATTTGATGCAGATTTATTTTCAAGTACACAGAAGACGATTCTGGGTCTTTCGGACTAAAATCTTAGAGCATCTCCACCGGGGGCTTCCAAATTCGTGTCCGGCACCCCCAATGGAGGAACAATTGGGGGGTGCCGGACATGTGTCCGCCCCAGATTTGGAGGCCGCCCACAGCGGCGCACCCCAAAGGCCCGCCCCCCAAACTCAAGCAAATGATCGAACACCTTGCATGCGTTCAAATTTAATACAATAAAAACTTAAACGATTCAAATTTCATTCATATTTCTTATATATTACAAAGATTTTTGAATGAAATTTGAACTACGGCAGCCCTAACACTAGCCGCCTAGCCTACAGGGTGTCGAGCCAGCTGTCGTCGTCGCTGTCGTCCTCGATCTTCACCACCGGCACGGAGGAGGCACGGCTGGAGGAGGCTGCGTCGTGGCGCGGTGCGTGGCTGGAGGACGCGCCGTCGTTGCCCTGCGCGTGGCTGGTGGATGGGCCACCGGAGGAGGAGGAGGTTGTCATCGCCAGGGTCGCCAAGAGGCCCGGCGAGTCCTGCTCGATGTCCGCCGCCGACTCGGAGAGCGCCGCCAGGAAGCCCGGGATGTCAATGTCGTGCTCGTTCCGCATCTCGGACGGCATGTCGTAGCCGTAGGGGATGACCTCCACCGACATTGCCTCCGCCCTGGGGCGACGGAGGAAGAGGCGCCCGCGCGGGTGTGGTGGCGAACGCTGGCGTCGTTCGCGGATGGAGATGCCGCCTCCACGACGCGGCGGTGAGCGGCGCTCCTCCTTCACCACCTGGCGCGGTGGAGGGAGGCGCGGCACCGGAGGAAGGAGGCGGAAGGGGATGGCGCTGCCCGTGGCAACGTGTCGGCGCGCGGCTTCGATCGCGGAGGCGACCGTGTGGCCGGTTGCCCCCACCAGGCTTTGCGGCCGGCGGTGTTGAAGCGCGTCTCGCGCGAGCTCGGGCCATCGTTGGTGGCGATGACCGCCGCCTGCTCGCGCTCGAAGCGCTGCATCCAACGGCCCTAGTTGTCCTGGCCGTCATCATTCTCGGGGAGGCGCCGCTCTGCCGGCGTCATCCAGCTCCGCCGGCGAGCGATGAATCGCCTCATCTGCTCGGCCGTGTCGGGCAGCGGAGGCACGGAAGGCCACCGACCGAGATGGCCCAGTGCTTGGGCAGGCGGCAGTCCGGAGGGGCGAGGAGCCCGTACCGGTGCAGCTCCCAGGCGTCCTCGCCCAGGTTCGCGCGGCCGCCATACGCCATGGCTATGGTTTACGAGAGATTGAGTGGCGAGGGGATTGAGGGCGAGGGGATTGAGGGCGAGGGGAGTGAGGGCGAGAAAGAAGTCAGGGTGGATAAGCACGGCGAGGGCGCCGGCTTTTAACATGGCGATGGGCGGTGCGCCGGCATAAATGCGACGCGTGGGGAATCCGCAACGCCGGCCGCGTGGCCTGGCCGCCTGGGGAGCCGTCGCGTCGCCTGGCCATCGTTAATGGCTTGCGTGGGAGCAGGCGCACCGGCGTGTCCAGTCCCGTCGCATTGGAAACCGCCTACGACTGCGCGCCATTAACGTGGCCACACCGGCCTCCTGCACGGCGCGATAAATGGCGCCTGAACGCGCTGTCTCTATGACGGGCGGGCCAGCCCTGTCAGGCGCATGTCGCCCCCATGTCCGGCACCCCCAGGAGGGCCTCCAAACTTGGAGGCCCTTTCGGGTGTTTGGAGGCCCTTTCGGGGGTGCCTGACACGATTTTTGCTCGGGGCGAGGCATTGGGGGTGCTGCTGGAGGCGTTTTTGGCCGTCCGGACCCCCAATGGGCCTTTGGGGGGGGGGGGGGTCATTTGAGGCCCCGGTGGAGATGCTCTTATTAATAGATGGTCCTTTAGGTAGTAGTATATATTTTTGTATAAAACATAGTTGTATATTACTTTTTTATTGAAATAAAGTTATATACTCACTTCGTTCACTAATGTAAGTCATTGGCATACTAAAATGAATGAATCTATATACAAAATAAGTCTAGATATATTTCAATCAAGAAAATAGAAATGATATGCCAATGTCTTATATTAGTGAACGGAGGGAGTATTTTTTTCTTGAGAATCACCATCTAATAAGAAGAGAATATGAGAAGTTTGATTTGAAAATGTGAGGCCTAGGCTATAGGGGATCATACTCCATCCAATACATATTAATTTCCGCTGAATTGAATATCTAAACATGTTTTAACACCAAACAACCTTTTGGCAAAGCCCTTGGAAATCCTTCCTTCGTTTTTTAGGGCTGGAAATCCTTCTTTCGTGGTTTGTACAGCCCATGCTGTAAGTTGGGCCGTCTCTGACCCAAGTACTCTATTGTTGGGTCTTGTTAGCGAATACATGCGTGGCCTTGTGTCGATAGTGGCCTTTTACTATTATCTGGAACTGGAAGAAGGAAAAGTGCAGAGGCCTCTTGGCTAACGGCACATATGATGAATAGCACCACTTTATGGGCTATATAAATTACTTTTTTTCGATAAAAGGAACCCCATGGGCATCCAATTTCAGTTACTCCCTCCGATCCGATATAAATGTCACAAAAAATAAACTACTCACGAGAAGTTAACAATACAAAGTCTAAACTATTCACGAGAAGTTAACAATACAAAGTCATGCCATATTTTCTAGATCGGAGGGAGTACTAAGAATTGAGTGTCAGGTTTTGAAAACAAAAGCCTATTTACCAGTTGGCCCAATTCGCCTTAAAAAGAAACAAATATATGCCCTTTGTCTTGTAACGAATTCAAAACTTCTGGTGTACCCGCAAAATAATAATTTTGCGCGCACAAGAAACTTTAAAGCTCCATTATAGATATAATCAGTCCATCAACAGAGAAATGAAACAGGCCAAATATTTAAAAATGGCGCAGATAAGTAAAAAAAATCAGGACTATCAATTACCTGAAAGGTATGAATGTTTGGCTACATGTTTGTTCAGCAGGCCCCATATATTTGCACCCAATATTTGTTAGCAAGCATGTACTACAGGCACCATATAAACACGGCATCTCCTGCCTGTGATCTTAGATTGTACTGTATTTACGTGCTCTGTGTTCATGACGTAATCTTTCAGTGACCATTACCTGTTATTCTCTCGAAGAAAAGAAAGAAAAGGTAGCATCTCTTACTAACCATGTCAGCTGTGACGCGTTAATTTTCGCCAAGCAAGATCATTAATCACTGATTGTCTTTCAAACGTTTCAGTTGCCTAATTGGTTTTTGTCTCCTAGAAATGACCATTACTCCGGTCTATACGAGTGTAATGCTTAAAACTATTTAAATAATAAAACTCTTTTTATCGAAATTTTTTGCTCCAGTCTGATAACACGAACAAGCAAAGGCCTAATATAGCGTCAGCCTCTATCCGAAGTTCTGGACAGATGAACCTTCTGTCCAACATAGTGACACCGTCGGCTGAACTCAGCTTGGTGCCGTTTGTTAATCTGGATTGCTGTCGGTATGGATGATCGTGCGCCTCAGATCCTAACAAGTCTATGTATCTGTCACGCGTTCTTATGCTTGATGCAGAGTTTTGTAACATAAATATCTTCAGACCCCAGAGCTAATCATCGGTACCATATATGCCTTGTGATAAATTTATTCAGACACCACGTCATTTGGCTGGTCTTTGATTCTTCAAACGTAGACATCTTACCTAGTTTTGCTGAGTTGCAAGTCGCAATTGGCGAGTGATGTTCATTTGCACGGGTGTCTGGCCTCAATAGAATAAATGCAGTAGCACTGTACAATCCCTGGCATGAAAGCCTGAATGCTAAATATCTCATGACACCGATATCCGGGGTCAGCGGAGCTGCTAGGAAGTCTATCCACATATTCCACAGTGATGTTGAAGTATATCTACAAGGAAGGCTAAACTACCAGTTTGAACGATATAACTATGATCCTTTCGGAATGTCATTTTGACTCCCGATCTCCACAGTGCTTCTTTTATTAAAAGAAATTAAAATCATATTTATATGTTTTGAAAAAATATGACAAAAAATCATGCATGTTCTCAATGATGTATCCCACAAACATGTAAAATCTCGATTTGAAATACTTTTATATTCTGAGCTACACAAAAGCGAAAAAAAATCTAGTATATTTTGGAGATCTAAAAGCGTGTAAATTTAGGTCCACATATTTGTCATTTTTGTATACCTCAGAATATACAATATTTGAAACATTGAAAACATGGAGGATTTATTTTCCAGATTTTTTGAAACTTACAAATATTATTTGATTTTTTTTAATATAGGGGAAGCCCACGAACTAGAAATCTCCGCTCGAAAAGTACATTTGGCTCAAGAGCACCGGTGATCATGTTCTTTTTATAAAAAAATCCAAAACAATATTTATGAGTTTGAAAAAAATAAAAAATATTCCGGACGTACCCAATGATGTATCCCACAAGCGTGCAAAAAAATCAACTACAAATAGTTTGTAATCTGAGATACACAAAAGGATAAAATTTAATAAATTTCGAGATTTTTAAAATTGATTTATTGCACGTTTGTGAATTATACTGTTGGCTACATTTTAAAAAAAACTCGTAAATATTTTTCTAAAAGACCACTATCACTAGAGCTCGGGAGTACCCTCTATCGACAATGTCTAGTAAGAGCATCTCCAGTCGTCGCCCCCAAACCCACACCCCCCCCCCCCACCAAAGGCCTTTGGGGCACGCCGAGCGAAAACGGCTTCCACTCGCGCGTCCCAAAGGCCCATTTCGTCCGGGCGCGCCCCAAATTTCGTCTGGTGCTACCGGCCCAACCCCCTTCGATGGGGGTCGTGTTGGTTGCGCCGGACGAAACGAAACGTGCCGTGGGGCCGCCCTATCATAGATAGAGGCAGTTGAGAGGGCGGTCTTCGTCCTGGTCGCCGCTGTGGCGCGCCGCCCGAAGCCACAGTGTGCCGTCCCGTCGGCCACGCGGCGCCGCAGTAACTTCCCACTCGTCGCTGTACGCCCGCTCGGCGCCGCTGCGCGTTCCGAAGCCGGAGCTGGGCTCCCGCACCCTCGTCATCCGCGATGGCTCCGGCTCCACGTCTCGCCGCCCGCCGCCACCGTCCAAGAAGGTGAAGACGGAGCCGAGCCCGTCGCTGCTGGCGGAGCTCCAGTCGGCGCAGCTCGAACACGCCAACCCCGACGACCCCGAAGGCATCGCCGCCGCCATCGAGGCGTCGAAGAACGACGTCTCGCCCATGCCGCTCAAGAAGGCGTGCGCGTGGTCGTTCGTTGACCACGCCGAGCTCACCGGGACGGCGCTCCTCGACGACGACGACGGCGGCTTCGCTCCCGGCGCCAATGACAGCGAGGCAGGGCCCAGCGGCAGCGTGAAGGAGGAGGACTACGACGTCTTCTACCTGCAGTTTTAGTTTAGTTTAGTTTAAATGTTTTAAATTTCCCTAAAATTATGAATCAAATGTCATTTTATGTTTGAATTTGAACTACCTTTGGGGGCAGCGAGTGGGGAGAAGGCGCCCCCAAACGCGCCGTTTGGTCCGGACGCGCCCCCAAAGCACTAGCGCCGGCTTAAATCCGGACGCCTTTTAGGGGGCGCGAGTAGAGATGCTCTAAGCAGATCACAAATGGTCGAGGACTTGATTTCTTTTTCTCTAAGGCGTTCTAAATAGATAAGTAAAGTGGGCCTCTCTGAAGAACAAGGAGGCCTGCCAAAACAAGCCCTGGGCTCCCCACCCTTTTTTTGAGATTGCACACGAGGCACAAAATCCTCTCCTTTGGCCGTACCCGCTTCTGTCCTGGCCGACGTGACGACGTCCCGTGCTCGTCGACAAACGCCCGCAGAGAGCAGAAGCTGCTGCTCGTTTCGCCGTGTCGCGCCCTCACGAATGTTCGTCGGCCGCTCAGCTCAGGCAGGTGGCGGTGGTGCTGCGGCCTTTTCCGTTGCGCCGTGCTGCCGGAGAACTCCACCGTACGTCCGACGCGTACGAAAATGATCGTCGCGTCCGGCCACCTGTCTTTGGTTAGCCAGCAGCGGTGAGGAGTGAGTGGATTTCAGTTGACTTTGTGCGCCGACGGCCGACGCCGCCGCCGGCAGATCGGCTCGTGTGCGCCTGGTGGTTGCGTACATCCTGAGACGCGTGAAAACGTGGCCGCCGGACACTGCGCTCTTGGCTGCACCCCCGATAGCCAGTGGCGGCGCCAGGAATTGGTGCCTGGGTATTCACCCAATTTTTTTTCCCTAAATGCAATATATGAACCAAATAATACTGTAAATCTAGGGGAATTTTTTTTCTTCATGTACAATCTACAATACAAGAAAACAAGAGGAAATTTAGGAAATTAAAACATTTCATCTACAAAATTAGATCTACTACTAGTGCAGAAGGGTGGAGCAAATCAAACCGAACTGGATGTCGTGGTTCCCCATGGCGCCTGATGCAGTCCGTCAAGGACCAGCCCGTGAGCCTGAGACGACGTGATTTCAGCCGTGGCGCAGCGCCAATCGAGCTCCTGGGGCCTGCGGCTCGGATCCATGCCTGACAATCTCCTTCCAGCCTCACGCCGCCCACGATGACAATTGCTCTCCTGCTCCTCCCGCGGTCCATGCCTGAAGATCGAGCTGCAGGGCAGGGCAGCCTCCTCGATGTCCTCGAGTCGGAGCGGCCAGTGCTGCTGGGCGAGAACGCGCGGCTCGGGTTCCGCGCGTCTGCCGCCGAGGACGAGGCCGCCGCGGCCGCCGCCGAGCTCGCGTACACGCGGCGCCGCGCGGCCGAGATGGCGCGGCTCGTGGTCAAGCTCCGCGAGGACCACCGGGTGTGCATGCTCGGGCGGAAGATCGAGGCCGGCGGCGTGGCAGCTGTCGATGCGGCCGGAGCGGGCGTGCGTGAGAGAGGCGAGCTGGGAGAGGCAGGGTTAGCCGAGGAAGGGGATCGAGGCGAGAGGTGCGTGTGTGCGTGAGTGCGTCGCGTGTGCCGTGTGCGTGTCAGCGTGTGTAGCAACCCTGGCGCTGTATTGTGTCGATGTGTATACACATTTTTTTTATGCTCCAAATCTTGGGTATTCCTGTGAATACAGGGGCATACCCCTGGCGCCGCCACTGCCGATAGCTCCGTCGCTTTCCGCCCCGACACCACAGGAGATCACCGAGTTACACCGTCGACGAACGTCCGCAGACAGCAGATGCTGGTGGGGACGTCGGCGTCGTTGCGCCGCCACGCGCCGGCGTCCGCCGGTGGTACGAAGTTACCAGAAAATTAAACGTTGGCTCTCCACGTGAGACACGCATCCGTTGGACACGAGCAATGCTACCACCACGATATACCACCCGACGCGCTGCGGGGAATCCCCTCGCCCAACTCGTGGTGCGCTCGTCATTCCAGCTGACTTGCTGGCGTTGTGTCGCGGCAGAGTTAGCTCCGGCCGCCCCGTCGCCTGCACCGACGGCCGACGCCGTCGGACCGGCTCGTGCGCTCGGTGGTTTCGTAGTGAAGACGTGGCTGCCGGCCACCGCGCCGCCGAAGAATCATCGACGGATTATCCTCTCTCCTTTTCCAAGTGTCGACTGCCTGCTGTCTTCCCTTTTCCAAGTGCCGAATGCCTGCTGTCCCGCTCTGCATCATGCCATTATCTGATGTCCTTTGGATGATGCTCCGATTGGATCCCGGATAGAAAATGCGAGGACACGGGGTGAGGCGATGCGGCTTGGACTTTGGAAAGATCGTTATCACTGTCAGTCGTCTCCGATAATGAGTTCTTTGTTTGGCCGGGCTCCCACTGTTGAGTAAACATGACACACGGAGCAGTGCCACTTGATCAGTGCAAAGGTGAGCTCAACTGTTCAGCTGTCATGGCTGTTTTTCTGTTGCAGAATCAACCAGAGCTCATCTCGCGGAACTGTGGAAGGGTGACCGGACAAGGTATACATGCAGGTTTCTACGCCGCAGATAGGCCTTTCATCATCTGTCTGAAGCTCCCAACGACAAGCCCAATGCCGTAACGCCACCACTAAAGAACAATTCAGAGTCTCAGAAGGATCTAGAAACTATTATCTACCCCTCGTGGCATCCCGACCTCAAGTTGGTAGTGATCGTCGTTTTTAGATGTCTAATCATGTTTATTTAATTAGGAACATGCGCGACAATGAGTTTTGAGTCTTTTGACTGCATGCTGGAATGTTTCTTTCGTTATTATCCGGGCACGCAACGGTCTTGTGTGGTTCTGTTCGTTTTCCTGCCATTTTCCCCAGGAATAATCTAAATTAATCACCAGGGCAAGAATATTTAACTAATCCTCCCGGGCAAGAAGAAGTTTGCACGGAAGCATAATTTAGTCCATTTTATTTCAAAATGAATACTTTAGTCCCACGTGCATAGTAACAATATTTGCAAACGTACGTGTAAGGTCGGGTGGCTAGATGTAAATCGTATGAAGAGATTTCAGAAAATTATTTCAATTCATTAAAACCGTGGCATCATTGAATTCAACAGTTGAATTTCAACTCAATTCGTATAGCAGACAAAGACAGCTAGTACACACGTACAGGTACTTCAAGTTTGCTTATCTGGTTTTGGGTGGCCTCGTTATTCAAAGGAAAATGTCTTTGTTGTGTTTGTTGTAGTGGACAAGATGTTCTCTACCCTCCTTGGGAACTTGACCGATTATTTAGAGAAGATTTTGTGTAGGGTTGTTCAGATATGGCATGGGCATGGAGCTGCAAGCAATCGTGCAACCAATCATCGGAAGCTCTTTAATTAGTCTCTTAGGTGAAGCACCGATCGAAAGAACCCAGAAACAAACCTATACCAGGTTCTACAACTTAAACAACGGAGATAATGTTGGTACTAGTTAGGGATAAATGAGAACAAGATGAGCTAGGATGAGGCAGCAAACTAGATTCAAATCAGACCATGTAATCCCTCACTAATATGATAACAAGAAAGATAGGGATTACTTGTAAAACTTTTTCGATGTTAACTCTCATTCATTAGTCTAAGATGCAGCCGGTACGATCCTAAGAATATATCCGCTAGTAAACAAGCCAAAAAAAAAGAGAAAAACCTGGAACACACAAAGGTTGCTTCATTTATTTTTCTAAGGAAAATTGTAGAGTAGACCAAATCACCAAACCACCATAGTAAATAGGAACCTAGATATTTTTTCTTGTAAGAAACATCAGATTTTGACATAGAACCACACATATCTGTTAGATCCTAGGAAACTCTAGGTGTAGAACTTTCGGTAGATCAACGTGGGAATCATGTGTGTGTGTGTGTGAAAACAGAAAGAGAGAGAGGGATCGGAGAGATACCTTCGCTGTGGGTCGATGAACTCGACCCGGAGGCCATGGTGGTGGCGGCGGTGGTGCTTCCCGTCGCTACGCGCTAACCCTAGATCGGAGAGGGATGTCGGTGGGGGTTGGCTGCGCACAGTCAACCTCGTGAGGCGTGCAGGCCGGCCCTCCCACCCTTTATATATAGCGCGGCGACAGGGGCCCACCGACCATTAAGGGTCGGGCGCCCCCGATCAGGGCGCGATCATAGGGATCGTGGATCCGTTGGACTCCTACGTGTGGAGATCATATCTAACATTCTCCCCCTTGATCTCAACTTTTACTTTTAACTTTTTACCTTTACTTCACTCGTTTCATCATCGATTAGTGCATAGAGCATGTTTCATCATCACAGCTCAATTGCCGATAGAATCAGACAGCCACTATATACTTTTCAGTTTTGAAACAAAAAACTTTTACTTTTGGGCCTCTGTGATCCAGGAATCATAGGCTTTCCATTAATCCCATGCCGGCTATGTGTTTCTGGAACACATCGGGTGGTAAGCCTTTCGTTAGCGGATCCACAAGCATTTCCTTTGTCCTTATATGCTCGAGACTTATAGTTTGATCCTGGATCTTATCTTTCACAACATAATACTTTATATCTATTGCCTTTGTAGCATTATTCGACTTGTTGTTGTGAGCATAGAATACTGCGGGCTGGTTGTCACAGTACATCTTTAGTGGTTTGTCAATACAGTCTACCACTTTCAAGTCGGGTATAAATTTCTTTAACCATACCGCCTGCCCCGTGGCCTCATAACATGCTATAAATTCTGCATACATCGTAGACGATGCAACTAATGACTGTTTGGAGCTTTTCCACGAAATAGCCCCTCATGCGAGAGTGAACACGTATCCAGACGTGGACTTTCTATCATCTTTGTCTCCCGCAAAATCTGCGTCTGAATACCCTTTTATCTCTAGGGAATCAGATCTTCTATATGTTAGCATGAGGTCTTTTGCGCCTTGCACATAACACAATGCTTTCTTTACCATATTTCAGTGCTCATGGCCTGGATTTTCTTGATATCTACCGAGTACCCCGTGATAAAAGCTAAGTCAGGGCGAGTGCACACCTGTGCATACTGTAAGCTTCCAACAGCCGAAGCATATGGTACTGCTTTCATTCGATCGATCTCATATTGGTTCTTGGGACATTGAAATTTCCCAAAACTGTCGCCCTTGACTATAGGAGCAGGTGAGGTACTACTTTTATGCATATTATACTTCTTTAGAACCTTTTCTAAATATGCCTTTTGTGATAGTCCTAACACTCCATTCTTTCTATCCCGGTGAATTTTTATGCCCAAAACATATAAAGCTTGAAAGTGCATGTGTTGCCCCATGCGTGGTTTTGGTAATTAATGACAATCCTTATGGACTAATGTTTGCATTGAGATACACTTGTAGATCTTGTCCATAGGTAATGTTTGGAGTTCATGTGTTGGACGCTAGAAGATTTCATGATGACCAAGGTTCCATCCAAGGGTTTATATGAAGAATGGTCATGTGAAGAGTTGAGCTTATTGCAAGCATGGCTTGGAAAAGAAGATTGAGTGAACTTCATGTTTATCTCCAAGCCATCATCTATATCAAGATAAGAAGATGAAGTGCAAGCTCAATATGATCCATCTCGAAAGACATCATTTGATTGAAGCTTGCAAAGGAGACATGAAGACGGAGCTTTGCGAGGCCCTCCCATAATGGAGTATGGGGGAGCATTTGGAGAAGTCTTCATCAAGCATGTGCTAGCAAGCACAATCAAGAAAGGTGTTCCAACTTGAGAGAGTCAAGATCGTCATCATCGAGCTCAAGTGGAATGCGCAAGGCAAAGGTATGATCTTGATAGGTTTTCTATTTTACCGGTCTCATGTTGTTAGTGGGAGACCGGGTTTTAGGATAGACGGCGTACTATCAAGAGGGGCTCTCAAGTGAGTAACTTGATCGCATCTTTGTGGAGAGCTCAAACCTTTGCATACTTGGCATTTCATCTTTCTTGGTTCTTACTTGGCTTTTCTCCTTGTTGGGTTTTGGTGCTTGTTGTGATCTTCACGACAAACCCAAGTTCACCGAAAACGAATTTCGTATGGAAAACTTGTTGCGTTTTCGGTTTTGGAGGTTTGCCGGTTATTCCTTTTTAGAGAGGTTTTACCTTTCTCCATTTGGTTTTATCTTCCATTGTTGGACTATGATGTTTCTCTGCATAATCTTGTAAAGCTCTTCGTTGCGATTCCAACGAGCCCGAGAACATCGAAAACGGAGTCCGGATGATCAAGATATCTTCGTTTTCGTGTTCAGTGTTTTGCAGTTTTCTGAGGGGCGGAAGTTCCGGTTTGGCCGGAAATTCCGGCCATCCGGAAGTTCCGGCCAAATTTCCGGCCAAAGTTCCGGCCGAGTGCAGTACCGTTTTTTAGTCGCTTTTCTGGGGGTCCGGAAGTTCTTGGACGGAAGTTCCGGCCCAACCGGAACTTCCGGCCTAAGTGAAAACTGTGTGGTTTTGAAGGCAACGGCTAGAATTTCTGGAGGGGTATAAATACCCCTCCACCTTCCTCCAGCCAAGTAGCTCGCCCAGATTTCTCTCTCCTCCATTGTTGCAAGCTCATTTCTTTGATATCTCCCAATCCCTCCACCCAAACTCTTTGATCTTTGGAGGATTGAAGGAGAAGACCTAGATCTACATTTCCACCAATCAATATCTCCTCTAAGTGAGGGGAACCTAGTGGATCTAGTTCTTGGAGTTCTTGTGTGGTTCTCCTCTTTGTTCTTCCTCTCTTATTCCCCCATAAGCATTTGTTGCTTTGTTGGAATTTGAGAGTGAAGGATTTGAGCACTTGTGCTCTTGCCTTTTGCATTTGGTGCATCGGTGTGCTCTCCACGAGGATTCGTGGAAGTTGAAAGCGTGTGAACTTGTTACTCTTGGGTCCTTGGACCCTAGACGCCTTTGTGGTGGTTGGACCCTTGTGTGGTCACTTGAAGCCGTTCGGGAGCCCCCAATCCATTGTGGGTTGTGCCTCGGATTGTTGTTGAAAGCCGTTCGGGAGCCCCCAATCCCTTTGTGGGTTGTGCCTCGGATTGTTGTTGAAAGGCTCCGGATTCCGCCTCGAAGGAATACCGATAGTGGAAGGTGAACCAAACCTTTGTGGTGCGGTTCATCGGAGAAGAGGGTGAAACCTTTGTGGTTGTTGAACCGTTGTGTCGGTTCACACCTCTCCAACGAGACGTACTCCCTTTCAAGGAGGAACTCGGGAATACATCCTCGTCTCCGCGTGCTTCGGTTATTTCTATACCCGAGCTTTTTACTTATGCACTTTACATTGTGATAGCCTTCGTGCTTGAAGTATTCTATATTGCTATCACCTTGTTGCTTGTCTTGCTTAGCATAAGTTGTTGGTGCACATAGGTGAGCCTAGTTTATTTAGGTTGTTGGCTTGTTAATTTAAACACCTAGTTTTATTCCGCAATTAGCAAGCCTAAACCGGAAAAGTTTTAATCGCCTATTCACCCCCCCCCTCTAGGCGACATCCTTGTCCTTTCAATTGGTATCAGAGCCTGGGCTCTCTTTTTGGGCTTTACCGCCTAGAGAGTAAAAGATGTCGTTTAGGGAATTAGTGCACGATCCCACTTTCATATTCGATGGCACAAATTATGATGTTTGGAAAATTCGCATGCTTAATCTTTTTAGGGCCATGGGTCCAAATTATATTAAGAGGATTGTGGATGTGGGTTTTTCTCCTCCAAAGGATTCTCAAGAATTATCTTTAGAGGATGAGGAAAACTCTCATCTCGAGACTCTAGTTTCTAATGGTCTTATATGTGTTTTGAGCGATGTAGTTCTTGCTTCAATCATGCCTTTTCGGAACGCTCATGAGCTTTGGACCAAGCTTCAAGATATATATGAAGTGTCCAAAATTATTGAGGATGATTGTTCTCCTTCCACTTCCGGCCGTGATGAGTTCACAACTTCTTCCACTTCACCAACATGTGATTTGTCACAAGGTAATGATATGGTGAGTGGTGATAGAAATTGCATTGGTGATGGTGAACTTACTATTGATTATACTTCTTCTCTATCACATTGCAATGTTCTATCTTTGGACTTAAACTCTTCTAGCACTCCAAATGTCATACATGCTAGAGTTGATAGTCCTTGCATATCATGTAATAGTTGTTTAACTAAATCTCATGATGATATGCTTCATATGTCTTGTTGCCATGAAAACAATGCTTCCATATCCTCTAGTACTTGCATGACTAACAATGTAGAGGAATCCCAACATTTGTTGGAACAAGACATGGACCTAAATGGTGCTTCAAGTTATACTTCATCCTCTTCAATCATTAATCATGTTTGCCTTATGGCTAAGGATTCCGAGGTGTCTCCCACCTCAAATCCAAATTGTGATGATGTGGATGAGGATTCTCATGAAGAAGGTTTTGATTTTGAATCCTTAACCAAGATGGGTGAGATGGTACTTGTGCTCTCCCCAAAGGTAGTAAAGCTATCCCTCCTCTATGTGAAATCATTGCTTATGTTAATAGAGTAGGGAATTTATTGAGGATTTGGAAAGTCAATTTGATGAGAAATGTCAAATTGAGAGGGATGACTCTATTACTATAGCTTCCTTGAAAGCTTCTCTTGAAGAAGAAGAAGCTTAGGTCTTCTCTTGAAGAGAGACTTGAATCTCTTGATGAGTCTAATGATCTTATTATTGCTAAAATCATTAAGGAAAGAGATCATGCCCTTGCTAAATATAAAGTGCTTAAAAAGGAAAAAGTTGAATTTGGTGTTGGCAATGCTAGACTAAGTGAGGACATAGAGAGACTTGACAAAGCTCACAAGGCTTTAGAAAGTGAACACTCTCTCCTTATCAAGTCTCATGATCAACTCCAAACTCAACTATCTAAGAATGATAAGCTTGCCAAATTGTCTCCTTCTATTTCTAATATTAATGATGCTTGTGCTACTAACTCCACTTCTTGTGAAGCATCTATTTTGAAGGAGAATGTTGAGCTAAGGGCTCAACTTGAGTTGCTATCTAGCAAGTATGGGAAATTGGAAGAAAGTCATGAAAAGCTTTCTAGCTCTAATGATGATCTTCTAGCATCCCATGCTAGGCTAAAGTTAGCTCATGAGGCTATTTCTACAAAGGTAACATCTTGTGAGCCTCATGTGGACAAAGGCACAACTTCTACTAAAATGCTTTATTGCCATGTGCTAGTCCTAGTGATTCATCCACTCACAATATTTCTACATCTTGTGATGAATTACTTTCATTGCCTTGTTGCTCTAACAATGAAGCTTCTACTTCCTCTAGTGTTTTTGTTGATACTAACCATGTAGAGGAACTAAATGAGCTCAAGGCCCAAGTCACTTCTTTGAAGAAAGACTTGGAAAAGCGTCATGTTGGGAAGTCCACACTTGACAATATGTTGAGTGTTCAAAGACGCCCCAATGACAAGAGTGGACTTGGATTCAACTCCAATAACAAGAACAAGTCCAAGTCTATCAAGAAGAACAAGGGCCAAGAACAAGTTAAAGATTCGGCCAAGATTGTTTGCTTCAAGTGCAAAGTTGAAGGGCACCATGTTAGATCTTGCCCTTTGAAGAAGAAGGCTCTTAGTGAGAAGCAACAAGGGAAGAAGCCTCAAGTTCCTCAAGTTGAAGAACAACCTCTTCCCAAGAAGAATCACTACCCTCCTCAAGTCAAGATTCCAACCAAGAAGAGAGGAGGAAGTCGATGTTGCTACCTATGCCGTGAGAAGGGTCACCTTGCTTCTTCATGCACAAATGGTACCTTATCCAACCCCATTATATTGATGATGTTTATTCTCTTCGGAAGGATAAGGTTGGCAATGTGTTTGCCAAATATGTTGGGACTCAAAGTGGTGTCAAGAAAAGAACCATTTGGGTTGCCAAACCTATTGTGACTAACCTCTTAGGACCCAACTTGGTTGGGGACCAACAAGCTAAAACTTGATCAATAGGTGTTGTTGGAGGTCATTGGAGACTTGGCTACATCATGAAGAATTAAGGGATCTTCATCAATTATATTCTCTCAAGCCAAGTCATTTGGATTATATTGTTCTACCTCATATCCAATGTTTCCTCCTTGCGGTAACTTTTATTTAAATCATATATACATTGAAAGTTGCTTGCACCCTTGCATGTGTTTGGTTTTGTACCTTGCTAGTGTTTGTATGTGTTGTGCTCTCTACTTACTTATCTTGAGAAATCAAGTATGTGTATTTGGTTTGCACACCATTTACTTGTTTGAGCCTTATTGCTTTTATTTGATATCTTATCTTGTTGGCTCTCTTTTGAGAGATTAATGGACCATTCCATTTTTGGAGAGTGATATGCTTCGTGCACTTCACAAACCAAAAATGTGTGTACATGAGGAATACCACTTAGTGATGATATATCAATATTATCTATTCTCTATGTGGTATGTCATGCTCATGAGAAATTCAAATTCTATTATGTCCATTAATTTCTCGAGTTGGTTTTGTTTGCCTCTTGCTTTAAAAGAAAATGGATTATCACATTATGGGGGAGTAATAAGCTATGTGCATATTACAAGCCTAGAAAATGTGAATATGTGAGGTGTTGCCACCTAGAATTGATATTGTCATTATCCTTTTCCTTTGTGGCATGTTGCTCAAACAAGTTCCATTTTGATCATTTGCTTCTTGTCTCTTTTCGTTGGATCTTGTTTGTGATGGAATTTCTTGTATGGCTTTCCCAAATATGTTCTCATATATCTCTTTGGGAAACCAATTGCTTCAAGCTACTCCTTGGAGTTGCTTTGCATTATTGCGTGATTTTTGAAGCTATCAAGAATTCTATCTATCTAAGCATGGCTTTTAATTCCTATCCTTTGCCATATGCTTATGTTTTGTGAATATGATCTTGAATATATCTTTGCAATCCACCACCGAGAAATATCTCCATACATTACTTGTCTTGACAAGTGATAATCATATTTGTGGTAAATATATTGATCATATTCATTTGGCTCTTGCTTTGAATTGCCTTATTTGATTGCCAAGGATTTGTTTTGATCTAACTCTCGTTTGTCTTCCTTGTTTTCTTTGGATCCTTTATTGCTCTACTTGAAATTTGTTTTGTGCTTTCTTGAGTTGGGAAAAGCAATGAACCAATTCTTGTGCATTGATCTTCAAAAGTCATACTTCTTGATAATGCACTATTCCTTGGGAAGCTATCCTACTTTGAGTAAAACACCGCTCTTTAAATTGGTATTGCAATTTCTTGCGCTTCTTGAACATGACTAGTGGTCGAATAATATATTTATGGAGAGTGATGATCTCATTTGTGTGCATTTTGTATTCAAATGCAAAATCATAAATAATGCACACATCTTGGGGGAGCAATCCTATATGTTTTTGAACATTAGTTGTCTTCATTTGGTATTTGATCCCGATGATATGTCTCTTTGAAGACAAGCATTTTCCGTCTTGGTACTTTGTGCCATCATGAAAAATGTAGAGGGTTTGGTTATTCCTTGACCACATTTTCATTTGGTATCTTTTCAAAGTGGTATCTTCACTCATGTGTTGATTTGGATATTTGATATAATTTGGACAATTTGTTTTCTTGTCACACTTGTGTGTGCTTTGTTGGTTTACTTGGTGTTTTGTCTAAATTATATCTCGTTTGGTTCTTGAAAGTCATGTGCATGCATATTTATTATATGTATATCTTTTGGCATGCTTACTTTCGTTGATCCAATATATAGGATAAACTCCATCAAATCCTAAATGGCTAAGATGTGCATGAAATTCAATTTCAATTAATATGCACATATTTATGTGGAGTTTGTCCTATGTATTGTAGTTGCTCTAACTACTTTGGACCCAATGAGTTTGGGTACCATGTTGTACTTGAATGTTTTAGGTATATGGAGATGCATTGGAAGCTTGTCTCATCTACAAGGAAGGTGTTGTCACCATGTGCTTATTGGAGCCAAGCTTGGATGATCATGAGCTCCTATCTTCTACATCACCAATGCTATCTCGGTAACAAGTATCTACCTCATGCATACTTTTCTAGCTCTCAACCTTGTGTAGGTTGTTTCATGGCATGAATCTCTTTGGTTGCAATTCTTTTGATTCTTGCAAAACGTCTTTATTGCAAATGTGAGTTGGCCGGGATGATTACATATCAAAGGGAATATATATAATCATTTTCATGATTCATCGATCCCATTTATGTCAATCTAGCACTTTCTACTTAAAGTCTCTCATGTGCAACATTGATGAATTTTCAAAATCATTTGCGTTTTGTGATACTTGTTATCTTACTCGGAGCATCCCGTTTATCACCTTTATCCTTTGTGGATAGTTTTTGATGCTATGATGAGTATAGGTTGGAAGTTCATCTATATCCCTTTAAGATAAAATTGAGCTTTGTGCTATGCTTTTAAGCAAAAATCTTATTGGTGTATTTATGACTTCCTCTTGGATATCATGACCCTTACCTTTGTACCTATTTTGTGTGTACATGTTTATTTGTGGACTTATATCTTCGTGATTCGTGTCTACTTAGAAACTTATACACATGAGAATAGTTACATCTTTAATTGATATTCCAATTCTTTAGTGACCACCTCTTATTGCTTTTGATTCTTTGGTGGTTTCTAAAAGGCACAAGCTTTATTTTTTGTGTTATGCTTTGTGCATCCTTCTAAGCTTGTGGAGCTATTTGATTTATCTCCGTTGGTGTGTGAGTATGTGAAAGACATGATATGCACTAATGTGCAACACTTTTTGAAAGACTATGTTGATGATTTTGCTCATCCTTGTATTAGTCTCCTAAAATGTCTTTATATCTCACACCCATCCTTTTATTTGCCGCTCCTTGCTCATGTTGCAAAATGAGTTATTTGTTGCAAGTTGTTTTGCCTCACTTCTCATTTATATTCTCTTGCATGGGCTTGTGTTCGAATTTATCTAGGAGGGAGTGAGGATTCCATGTTGTGCACACTATATTGAAATAGAAATCCTATTTGTGCACGTACCTTGGGGAGTTCCCTCTTGATATTTAGAACATTTTTCGGATCCTTTTGATTGCTTGCTTCTTTCGTTGAAGTATCTTTCTATTTGATTTTCATTTGCAATCTTTGGATCCTCAATATAGTTTGATCTCCTTTCCAACTATTCGTTATTGGATATGTGCATTTGATTTCACTCATATTATGAGAAATGCACACATTATGGGGGAGCTCTTATTATATTGGCCTTCTTACTTTTCACCCATTTCGGCAATCGTTGCCAATGGGGGAGAAGTTTAGAGGGTTTAAGAGTTGTTGGTTTTATGCTTTAGTTTCGTTCTCAAGCATTTGCCTTTCTTGCTCTTGCATCCTTGCTCTTTGTGTTGCTTGGTTGCTTAATTCATTATATAAACCCTCGTAAAAGGGATTGTCATCAATTACCAAAATGGGGGAGATTGAAAGTGCATGTGTTGCCCCATGCGTGGTTTTGGTAATTAATGACAATCCTTATGGACTAATGTTTGCATTGAGATACACTTGTAGATCTTGTCCATAGGTAATGTTTGGAGTTCATGTGTTGGACTCTAGAAGATTTCATGATGACCAAGGTTCCATCCAAGGGTTTATATGAAGAATGGTCATGTGAAGAGTTGAGCTTATTGCAAGCATGGCTTGGAAAAGAAGATTGAGTGAACTTCATGTTTATCTCCAAGCCATCATCTATATCAAGATAAGAAGATGAAGTGCAAGCTCAATATGATCCATCTCGAAAGACATCATTTGATTGAAGCTTGCAAAGGAGACATGAAGACGGAGCTTTGCGAGGCCCTCCCATAATGGAGTATGGGGGAGCATTTGGAGAAGTCTTCATCAAGCATGTGCTAGCAAGCACAATCAAGAAAGGTGTTCCAACTTGAGAGAGTCAAGATCGTCATCATCGAGCTCAAGTGGAATGCGCAAGGCAAAGGTATGATCTTGATAGGTTTTCTATTTTACCGGTCTCATGTTGTTAGTGGGAGACCGGGTTTTAGGATAGACGGCGTACTATCAAGAGGGGCTCTCAAGTGAGTAACTTGATCGCATCTTTGTGGAGAGCTCAAACCTTTGCATACTTGGCATTTCATCTTTCTTGGTTCTTACTTGGCTTTTCTCCTTGTTGGGTTTTGGTGCTTGTTGTGATCTTCACGACAAACCCAAGTTCACCGAAAACGAATTTCGTATGGAAAACTTGTTGCGTTTTCGGTTTTGGAGGTTTGCCGGTTATTCCTTTTTAGAGAGGTTTTACCTTTCTCCATTTGGTTTTATCTTCCATTGTTGGACTATGATGTTTCTCTGCATAATCTTGTAAAGCTCTTCGTTGCGATTCCAACGAGCCCGAGAACATCGAAAACGGAGTCCGGATGATCAAGATATCTTCGTTTTCGTGTTCAGTGTTTTTGCAGTTTTCTGAGGGGCGGAAGTTCCGGTTTGGCCGGAAATTCCGGCCATCCGGAAGTTCCGGCCAAATTTCCGGCCAAAGTTCCGGCCGAGTGCAGTACCGTTTTTTAGTCGCTTTTCTGGGGGTCCGGAAGTTCTTGGACGGAAGTTCCGGCCTCAACCGGAAGTTCCGGCCCAACCGGAACTTCCGGCCTAAGTGAAAACTGTGTGGTTTTGAAGGCAACGGCTAGAATTTCTGGAGGGGTATAAATACCCCTCCACCTTCCTCCAGCCAAGTAGCTCGCCCAGATTTCTCTCTCCTCCATTGTTGCAAGCTCATTTCTTTGATATCTCCCAATCCCTCCACCCAAACTCTTTGATCTTTGGAGGATTGAAGGAGAAGACCTAGATCTACATTTCCACCAATCAATATCTCCTCTAAGTGAGGGGAACCTAGTGGATCTAGTTCTTGGAGTTCTTGTGTGGTTTCCTCTTTGTTCTTCCTCTCTTATTCCCCCATAAGCATTTGTTGCTTTGTTGGAATTTGAGAGTGAAGGATTTGAGCACTTGTGCTCTTGCCTTTTGCATTTGGTGCATCGGTGTGCTCTCCACGAGGATTCGTGGAAGTTGAAAGCGTGTGAACTTGTTACTCTTGGGTCCTTGGACCCTAGACGCCTTTGTGGTGGTTGGACCCTTGTGTGGTCACTTGAAGCCGTTCGGGAGCCCCCAATCCATTGTGGGTTGTGCCTCGGATTGTTGTTGAAAGCCGTTCGGGAGCCCCCAATCCCTTTGTGGGTTGTGCCTCGGATTGTTGTTGAAAGGCTCCGGATTCCGCCTCGAAGGAATACCGATAGTGGAAGGTGAACCAAACCTTTGTGGTGCGGTTCATCGGAGAAGAGGGTGAAACCTTTGTGGTTGTTGAACCGTTGTGTCGGTTCACACCTCTCCAACGAGACGTACTCCCTTTCAAGGAGGAACTCGGGAATACATCCTCGTCTCCGCGTGCTTCGGTTATTTCTATACCCGAGCTTTTTACTTATGCACTTTACATTGTGATAGCCTTCGTGCTTGAAGTATTCTATATTGCTATCACCTTGTTGCTTGTCTTGCTTAGCATAAGTTGTTGGTGCACATAGGTGAGCCTAGTTTATTTAGGTTGTTGGCTTGTTAATTTAAACACCTAGTTTTATTCCGCAATTAGCAAGCCTAAACCGGAAAAGTTTTAATCGCCTATTCACCCCCCCTCTAGGCGACATCCTTGTCCTTTCAAAGCTTCACCAAGATCTTTCATATCAAAATTTGAGGACAAGAACTTCTTTGTTTCTAGTAGTAGACTGACATCATTGCTCGCAAGCAGAATATCATCCACATACAGAATTAGGAAAATATATTTCCCACTTTTAAACTTTGCATAAATGCAGTTGTCCTCAACATTCTCTTTAAATCCAAAACTTTTAATTGTATTATTGAACTTTAAATACCACTGTCTAGAGGCTTGCTTTAACCCATAAATGGATTTCTTTAGGCGGCATCCCATATGTTCCTTCCCCTCCATGAAAAAACCCGTGGGTTGTTTCATGTAAACATTTTCTTCTAAATCTCCATTTAGAAATGCCGTCTTTACATCCATTTGATGCAACTCTAAATCAAAATGCGCAACTAGTGCCATGATGATTCTGAAGGAATCCTTACATGAGACGGGAGAAAATGTCTCATTGTAATCTACTCCTTCTCTTTGCGTAAAGCCTTTTGCCACAAGTCACGCTTTATACTTTTCAACGTTTCCATTGGAGTCATACTTAGTTTTGTAGACCCATTTGCAGCCTACTGTTTTGGCTCCTTTAGGAATTTCCTCTAAGTCCCAAACATTGTTAGAACTCATCGATTTCATCTCGTCTTCCATGGCTTCCAGCCACTTCGAAGAGTGAACGCTTCTCATGGCTTCTTCATATGAAGTGGGATCTTCTTCCATATGAACTGTTTCTGTATTATAAACTCTATAATCACTAGAAATAGCTGATTTCCTAGCTCTTTTAGACCTTCTGAGAGTCTCATTCTCTGGCACATCATGTGTCTCAACGTGCGACTCTTCTTCTAAATTTGGCTGTCGTCGCTCCCTTTCATGCTCAACAACGGGTTGAGTCGGCTCCTGACGGACAGGTTCCGAATCTTCGCTCGTTGTGGTCACGGGTGGAGTTACAACAGGTGCTTGCACCACAACCTCTGGGATTATCGATGCAGGTACAACAGGTAGGGCGAAAAATGGCTCATGGATCATCGGGAAAGGTGCACACACCCTCTTCTCCTCAAGATCAATTTTCCGGCCTACCATGCTCCCCCTCATCATTTCGTCCTCCAAGAAGACCGCGTGTCTCGTTTCTACAAACTTTGTGTATCTGTCTGCACAGTAGAAACGATAACCTTTTGATCTATCAGGATAGCCAATGAAATGGCAAGTTACTGTTTTGGGGTCTAACTTTGCAATGTGTGGATTAAACACTTTTGCCTCAGCTGGGCTCCCCAGACTTTCAAGTGGCTTAGAGAAGGAACTTTCCCTGTCCACAACTCGTACGGTGTTTCGGGCACCGACTTACTTGGTACTCTGTTGAGAATGTGAATGGCAGTTTTAATGCCTCCATCCATAATCCCAATGGCAGTGTGGAATAACTCATCATGCTGCGCACCATATCCATAAGAGTACGGTTACGCCTTTCAGCTACTCCATTTTGCTGCGGTTCGCCCGGCATAGAATACTGGGCGACTATTCCATTTTCCTGTAAAAACCTTGCAAAAGGTCCAGGTACTTGACCATATGGAGTGTGCCGACCGTAGTACTCCCCCCCATGGTCGGACCTGACTATTTTTATTCTTTTATCATGTTGATTTTCAACTACAGCTTTGAATATCTTAAATTTATCCAATGCTTCAGATCTTTCTTTAATTGGATAAATATAACCATATCGGGAGTAGTCATCTGTGAACGTTATGAACGAGTCATAACCATCCACACTTTTCACCGGAAATGGTCCACATATATCAGTGTGAATAATTTCTAGTGTTGTTGTGCTTCGGTTTGCACCCTTTTTAATTTGTTTTACGTATTTTCCTTTTATGCAATCTATGCATTGTTCGATATCTGAGAACTCTAACGGAGGAAGAATATCATTTTAACGAGGCTTTCTATTCTTCCCCTCGAAATATGGCCTAATCGACAGTGCCATAACTTCGAAGAGTCATGAGTTCGCTTTCTTTTCTTTTGTTCTTTGTTCGACAAGGGAATTTGTTCATTCACATTACTCACAGAATGCACTTTTTCACGCAAGGATAACAAATAAAGCTTATCATGAAGTAAAGCAATACCCACACAAGCATCTTTAAACCATATGGCACATTTGCCATGACCGAAATAACATTCATAACTGTCTTTATCCAAACACGATGCACTTATTAAGTTTCTGTGAATCGAAGGAACAAATAAAACATCTCTAAGCATAATATTGAAACCATCAGCTAGGTCCAAGGAGATGTCGCCAATAGCTTCAACTTCTGCTTGAACTCCATTTGCGACTTCAATGTGTCTTTCGCTTCTTTGCAAAGTCCTTGTCGAATGGAATCCCTGTAAAGAATTTGCAACATGAACAGTTGCACCTGAGTCAATCCACCAAGTAGTTTTTGAAAACTGTGTATACAGGGATTCGTTTACAAAAGAAACTGTGTCTATACCTCTCTTTGCCATTATCATCTTGAGCCAATCTGGGCAATCATGCTTGAAATGCCCTTTCTTCTTGAAGTGGAGGCATGTGTCTTTGTCCACTGGAAGCTGTTGCTGATACTGCTGGGGACCTTTGCCATGTGGCTTATACTGGTGGGAACCTTTGCCATATGGCTTTGAAGGGGAACCATTGTAGTTCCTGTTCTTGTTGTCCTTCACGTAGTTCAAGGAGCCCCCATTCTGGGACTTCAGCCTTTCCTCTTCTTGCGACAACATGGCAATGGTCTTTTCAATGTCCCATTTTTCAGGTGACACATTGTAATTGACAACAAAATTGTCAAACTGTGGTGGCAGTGAAGCCATCACCAAGTGAACTATGAGTGCAGGCTTGACCTCCAGATCAGCCTCCATGGACTTAAGCTTAGCAGCCATGTTGCTCATTCTGAGAATGTGCTCCCTTATGCCATGTGCACCTCCATGATACTTTTCTGTCACCAGCTGTTTTAGCAGCTGGGTAGCATATGTCTTTGAAGAACTAGTAAACTGGCTCTTTATCTTTTGGAGATACTCTCCCACGGAGATACACTCTTCAATTGAGCCCACAATAACGTTCTCAACTGTGTTCTTTATAAATGCCATGCACTTTTTGTTGGTGTTCACCCACTTTTGGTTCTCTAGGGTGTATCCCATCTCCACTGGAGCATGGTCCCTCAACTTTTTCTGCCAAGCATATTCATCATCAGTTGTCTCTCTTACTGGCTCTGCTGGCATGACTGGCTGTGGAGCATTCACAACCCAGTCAACCTCAGCGCAGATAAAAGCCAGTTCAACTTTCTTCCACCACTCAGCGTAGTTGTCACCCCTGAGCGTCGGAATGTCCTTGAGGCAACTCATCAGGTGAAAACTTCCTGAAACCACAAGGATATGAGATACCAAAAAACAATTGCATGTATTAATCCGACGTTGGTATAAATCAAAACATACAACCGTTTGTGCAATTAAAACTATATCACCGTTGGGCAATAAAAGAAATAAATGCACCTTTTAACACATAATAAACAAATCATGATCATGCTATTAACAACGTTGGTCATTTAATAACAGAATCATAATCATCTTTAATATCACTTTAATCAAGCTTTTAATTCTCACTTTAAATCATGATAATGCTATTAACAACGTTGGTCAATTAATAACAGAATCATAATCATCATTAATATCACTTTATCATTAATTACTTTTAACTATTTTGCAGCGGAAAAAAATGAATAAAATTCATAAACTTTTATACTTTTAACAAGTATTTCTTTTCTTTCTTCTGTTTCCTAAACAAAATTTTCGTTGGATAAAAATGAATAGGAAAACAGAAACAAAATATAACTAAACATGCTTCTGTAAAAAATTAAAACAGAAAACATCTTTCTGTGCGAAAAAACATGCGGCCCACGGCCCTTTTGCTATCTGTCGCGCGCGCGTTGCGCTAAACTGCGGCCCACGGCCGCTATCCGCCGCGCGCGGCGACGCAGACGCCAGGGAAACGGCCCACGACCCTGCTCACTTTCGGCCCAAAAGCCCGCTCTGCTGCTAGGGTTACCGCCGGACGATCCTGGCCGTCCATTTTCATCGGACGGTCGTTCGCAGAGATCGCGAGATCAAAACCAAAAGGCCGTCCCCGATTGAATCCTAGCCGCTCTTTTCTGTCTCTCTCTCTCAGCCTATCGCTCTCGCTCGCTCCCGCACGAAAAACGGCGGCAGAAAGAGCTCGCCGGCCGGCCGCCGGAGACGACCGCGCCGTGCTGCACCGTGCGCCTCCTTTCTTTTCCCTTTCCCGGCGACGGAGAGAAGCGGCCACGCTGCACAAGGCCACGACGGGCTCCTCCCGTTCCTCCTCCCTCTCACCGTCGCCATCCCCTTCGCCGGTCGCGCCTCCTCCTTTCGGTGGATGCGTCGCCGTCGAACGGTTTGGCCGCAGTGGTTCTTTGCCTCCTAAAGAGGTGAGTTTCCTTTTCTCTTTTCTCTTTTCTCTTTTCTTTTCCGAGATCTTTTCTTTGCCCCGAGGGGTGTGTTCTTCGTCCAGTCCCTCGGCTTGCCGATGCGGACTTGGATCGAGAGGAACCGGCGCGGCCGAGATCGGCGGCGCTTCTTTTTCGGCGAGCCCGAGGGCATCCCGGTGAATTCTTTTGCTTTTCTTTTTCAATTTGAACCGAAATTAAAACTAGGATCCATAAAACATCTGATACCATTGTTAGATCCTAGGAAACTCTAGGTGTAGAACTTTCGGTAGATCAACGTGGGAATCATGTGTGTGTGTGAAAACAAAAGAGAGAGAGAGGGGTCGGAGAGATACCTTCGCTGTGGGTCGATGAACTCGACCCGGAGGCCATGGTGGTGGCGGCGGTGGTGCTTCCCGTCGCTACGCGCTAACCCTAGACCGGAGAGGGATGTCGGTGGGGGTTGGCTGCGCACGGTCAACCTCGTGAGGCGTGCAGGCCGGCCCCCCCACCCTTTATATATAGCGCGGCGACAGGGGCCCACCGACCATTAAGGGTCGGGCGCCCCCGATCAGGGCGCGATCATAGGGATCGTGGAGCCGTTGGTCTCCTACGTGTGGAGATCATATCTAACAATATCGTCTTCTGAAGACTATACTAGTTCATATCAGACAATCACAATCGATTGATATCATCGATGACACATGATTAATGGCTCTGTCGATATCGGTGGATGAGCGATGGGCTAGTCAATCGCACATGGTTTCTAAATCATGTGCAATAGGGGTTACTTCGCATACGTAAGTTAAAAAAAAATCGTGATGACATATACATCACATGTGGTTCCACGAATCCACTCTTGTGTGTTTGGGCATAGTCGCACACGCTCAGACATAGTTGATCATTTGCGAAAGATATTTATCAAGTTGCACCTCTCTCAATTTGATCCAAAGATCAGCGAATTGAGAAGCATAGGCCATGGGGAAAATTTCATCTAAAGTCTACCATTCCGATCCAAACCTCCTCATGCATAGCACTTTGGACATTCCACTTCCTTCTCTTCGATTCCGTGTAAATGAGAGGGCAATCATTTTCGGTTCCCTCATTTTCAAGGTGTCACACACAATCAAGAAGCCAGAGAGGCCGTTCTTCAAGCGTGAGTCCTTCACGGGCAAGGAAGGTAATTGATTGGCATCACTTCTTCATATTTTTTGCTGGTCTATGATTTGGAGATGATTTTGGTTCGAATTCTAGTTATTCCCATTTTCTCTTTAGGTTGAGTGTGATCTCATGGTTTTGTTGCCTTCTAAGGTTGATAAGAAGTACATGCTTGTGGTAGTAAATTCAGAACAAGGTAGGTATGGCGATGTCATGGCGATACAGATCAAAGGGGTGAACAAAATGATATCAAAATTGAGAAAAACAAGGTTGTGCGGTTCAACTAAAACAGAGGGGTTATAAATTGACAAATTGCAGGAACAAGAGGATACTTTGAATAACTTAGTTTTATGCTATGCATTCGTGATTTTGGTCTTTATTATCTTGAAGCAGTGTGTAGTACCTGTAATGGACTATGAATAAAACTATTGCGGTGGAAATATGTATCACTTTGATCCCATAAAAAATCCCAGGTTTAGGGAGTCACGGAAAATTGTTTTCCTCGGTATTATTGCCCCAACAAACCATATTTCCGCAAGGTTCTTCATAAAATCCAGTAAAATTCCACATTCCAAATTCTATGCTTTATCAAAAAGTTATCACTGTTTTATTGCAATAAGTGATGGTTTTCTCGGGGTCTGGATGCTAGAAATGTCTAGAAAATCATTTAAAAAATAGAAAATCACCATAAATCTTGAGAAAATTACTGTTGCGCAGGTTTGCCTACACAAAACTTATATGGAATGTATTGCAGACACTATGAAGATGACTAAGTGTCTAAGGGTGTGTTTGGTTCAGGGGATGGAGGTATCCCAACCACCTGGTTAGGATAGCCATTTTTTCTGTTTGGTTGAAAGGATGAGAAAAGATTGAGGATAACCAATTTATTGTTTGGTTTGGAGGGATGAGTGGCTAGATAGTTGTGATAACTCTCTCTGGTTAAGGTGGTGAGATTACCCTCTATACGTTGCAAGTATATTTTACAGTATATTTACAAGTATATATACTCAAATCCGTATAAGAACCAACTTCAGATAGCTAGCATCGATCGATCGATCGGCCGTGCACTAGTAGCTAGCTAGTCTCGATCGATCGGCCGCGTACTAGTAATACACAAACTTCAGGTAGCTAGCTTCGATGGATCGATCGATTGGCAGCTAGGCACCCATCGCCCATCGGGAGCTAGCTAGCTCTGCTCCCGGCGACCACGTGCGGGCCGCCTTTGATCCTTGATATGGAGCCGCGCCACCGCATGAACTCACCGGCCGCCACCACCGCATGGACTCAACGACCGTAACCGCTGCATTGATCTGGAGCGGCAGCCGCCGCCGCATGGACTCAATGGCAGTCTCCGTCGCCTCGATCTGGAGGAATGAAAGGAGAAAAATAGGGGAGAATGGATTTGGTCTCGTCGGCTGCCGGATCGCGAGATGGAGTGGGGAAAAAGAGGGCTCTTACGTGGAGAACCGGGTGAGCGAAAGAGAAAACAACGGAGGTGAGCGAGCCACCACGTCCTTCCGGCAGATTTGGTGGGACGAGCCCAACCACGGTTTTGCCTAAATAATTTGGAAATCTGGTTATCCCATTCTCCCTTGCCTCCCAACCAAACGGAGGGCAACACTAAAAGAGTGACTATCCCTAACCACTCAGGGATAGCCATCAAACCAAACACACTCAAGTCATCGGAGAAGGAAGATCAAAGAGCTCGCATAAAAAGACTTCCACTATCACGATTGGTGCACTAGCTAGTACTCCCTTTGTTTCTAAATATAAGACGTTTTGGAAATTCAAATTGAACTGACAAAAGCTATTATATTTAGAAATAAAGGTAGTAAAATGCTTAAAACACTTGGTTACAACGTCGATAAACGGAAAGTCATTTAGAATCTTGAGCTCCAATGATCTCTGTATTTTTTTTAAATTCAAACACCATATTTAAAAGTTTTCAAAAAATCTGAAAACAATTTAGGGTGTAGTCAACGATGTATCTTATAAGCATGCAAAATCATAAGACAAAATTATTTATATTATGGGCTATACAAAAATGACAAAATCTTGTAGTTTGTGGAGATTCAGAAGTGTGTATACTTAGATCCACATATTTGTCTTCTTTGTGTACATCAGAATATTAAGTACTTCAAATTGATTGAGATTTTGCACGTCTGTGAGATACATCAATAACAACACGACGGATTGTTTTCAGATTTTTTAATATTTATAAATATGATTTTTGATTTTTTTAAACTAAAGGGATTAGTAGAGCTCGAGAGAAAGAAAACTCCACTCATAAAATTGTGGTGTATATCTTCTGGTGCTTCATTTGACCACCAGATTAATTAATAAAACGTGTCATTTGCACATAATTCTTTGGTCAAATTAGAATACAAGATTAACGATATAACTTTCGTGCTAAATTGCACATAATTCTTTTGTCAAATTAATGGTTAGACTTAGAATACTATTTTGCTCCCTCTTTTCCCTATTGGCTGCAGTCACATCACCCATGGTTTTGTGTTCCCGGCAGCCAAGGTTAGTTGGCGCCAACGCCACCGGCTGTGTCCACCCACACCCGCACTTATATAAAGGCCCAGCTGCTCGAGCCTCTCTTCAAGTCTCCACCTTCTCGGTAAGCTCCCCTGCATCCACAGCTCCCGGCAACATATCTTGATCCGCCGGTCGGTTGCCTTCGCCGTTGATATATATCCACCTCACAGCTTCTCCTACTTCTTGCCATGGCGGCGCAACCTTGGAATCCTTTCTCATGCTGCGTCCGCGGGGCAGCAGCGGACGACGAAGACGTTGACTGCGCGTCGCAGCGGCGGAGGGGAAAGGGTAGCTCGAAGTCATCGTCGAGGATGTCGTTCACGAGCCTGGGCTCGGGGACGCTGTCGCCGGAGGACCTCTCGTTGACGATGTCCGGCTCGAACCTGCATGCCTTCACCTACGCGGAGCTCCGCGCGGCGACGGGGAACTTCTCGCGCGCCAACTACCTCGGGAAAGGTGGGTTCGGGCCAGTGTACAAGGGCACCGTCGACGGCAAGCTCCGGCCTGGGCTGGCCCCTCAGGCGGTCGCCGTCAAGTACCTCGACCTGGAGTGCGGCACCCAGGGACACAAGGAATGGCTGGTGAGTTCGAAGCAGAGTCATGGAAGTATGGAACATCGATCACATGTTTCCCGAGCCGGATCAATTGACCTTCGAACTGACAATGGATTATTTGTTCTCGTAGGCCGAGGTCTTCTTTCTTGGGCAACTGAGGCATAATAACCTGGTGAAATTGATCGGGTACTGCTACGAGAACCAGCATAGGATGCTGGTATACGAGTTCATGAGCGGCGGAAGCCTGGAGAAACGCCTCTTCAAATGTGAGTTCTTGAGACCAAAAAAATTAATTAAGTTCTTGAGACCAACAAGTTAATTTAAACTTGAGCACGTACACATGAGCGATGAGCTGTTCTTGTTCCCTTCCTGCCTCTATTCTCTGTTTCCCTTTTGCCAAATCAAGCGGTTAAAACCCTTTTAAATTAGATTAGTTTAGATACATGATTAATTGTTGATACAGACTTTTTGGTGCTTACACTTCGATAAGTATGTTGTACTTTACAACTATTTTTAAATGTGGAGGAGAAAACTGACCCTTTTTTTGGCAACAAAAACTGACCTGTAACATTGTATTCTCTTCAGCTATCAATGGCTCTCTCCCATGGATGACAAGGATGAAGATTGCCGTCGGCGCGGCCAAAGGCCTCGCCTTCCTCCACGACGCCGACCCACCGGTGATCTACCGTGACTTCAAGGCGTCCAATATATTGCTTGACTCGGTAAGTCAGCCATAATTGTCAGGCTTTCAGTTCATAAAAAGCTCATCTGCACTAGTAAATAGTAGTTGTAGACTTGTAGTCTTCAGTCAAAACACTAAACTGAAATGTCTACCTCATTTGGAACAAAACTTCAGCTCTGGTGACTGTAGAATTATCACAACCACCCAAAAAAAATGCTTACACAATTCCTGGCTACCCTTTTTTTCCAACAAAATGTTTACTTTTAGTTTCAAAATGCTTGTTGAATCCTTATTTTGGAAGTTTCTAGTCTTAGCAAGCACAGACATCTCTGACTTGACTGGAACTTGGAAGATTATTGGATCCATGACAAACTTGAGAAATCGAATCTGTCATACTCCGGCATCATCCACCTAACTAAAAAATATCTAGCCATCACTATGTAGCTTACACAAATAGAGTACTAGAAAACCTACAAATCAATGACATACGAACAGTACCACCAATTACATATGAACAGTACTACTAATATCTTAGTTCATATTATATATCATATGTACACATATGTTTGGCATTCACCTAACCAAATCTCAACATGTGTTATTTCAGGAATACAACACCAAACTGTCCGACTTTGGGCTGGCCAAAGACGGACCACAGGGCGAGGCAACACATGTGACAACACGTGTCATGGGGACGCATGGCTATGCAGCGCCCGAGTATATCACGACGGGTCACTTAACCGCTAAGAGTGATGTCTACAGTTTTGGTGTGGTGCTCCTGGAGCTCCTCTCAGGACGCCCGTCGGTGGACCGTGGACGGCGACCGAGGGAACAAAACCTGGTGGATTGGGCTAGGCCGTACCTTAAACGATCCAACAAATTGTATCTGGTCATGGACTCAGCTCTCGAGTGCCAGTACTCGTGCAAGGGTGCTGAGGTGGCTGCATTGGTGGCTTACAAGTGTCTTAGCCAAAACCCAAAGTCCAGGCCATCCATGATGGAGGTCGTCAAGGCATTACAGCCGGTGCTAGGCATGGATGACTTCTTTCCCGTGGGCTCTTTCGTGTTCACCATAGTTGTGGAGGAGGACAAGGTGGTAGACATGAAGGTGGAGGTGGAGGAGAAGCACCAAGACCATCAACAAAACCATCAGGACAGGCACCGAAAAAAATTCCCGAATCAACAATTCATGCTGATATTGTGCTCAATGGCCACGGTGAGAATGGTACTGGGTTCACTAGTGCGTTACGGAGGCAACAGAGGACATTGAGGTACCATAGAGAAAGAGGGTCATAGGATTTAGGAGTGTAGTAGGGAAGAGGATAGGGTTGTATGATAGAAGTATACATGTACATAGATCGTTTGTTTGAGAATTAATAACATGTTTCTTTCTTTCCTTTCATGATACTGCAACAGGAATTAGATGAAGCATGTAATGTTTGGTTTGGATTTTTCACATTTGAATCGTTAATGAAAAGACAGTGTTTCCGTCGGTTGCTCTATAAATAAAAGTTCCATGCTACATGTGCTTATGAGATTGACGCCATTCTATCTTCAGATATTACGTACCTTTCAATGGACATTACTTTTGGAAATGATCCTTCAGTAAATATCATTCCTTACTCACAACACTGAGAAGAGACGCCTACCTCTTGGTTCTCTTACCGTTTTACTGATGAGGTCTATCAGACACAACATCAGTGAAAAATAATCGAGGCATCAGATTCGTCAAACCAGAGCCTAAACTAGCTCTTGACTTGTGCTCATTTCATTCGACTAGTTGGTGTTTGCACATCTCAAAGAGACCGCAACTCCAATGGCACGGTGGTACGATGACTTGTACTCCGTATGATAAACTCGGCATTGTCTCAGTGCCCCAAGCAAGCCTACTATACGCATAAGTCACAACCAGCGGCGCTTCTAATCCGAACCCCTCAAACAGCTGAAAACAGAGGCAGATTCACGGTTTCGTTTGGCCGACTCCCCGTTCGTCCACCGCCTGCTGGCAGCTTACGAACCGGCGACCTGCTCGTTCTGCAAGTATCATTTGTCAATGAACAATGATCAGCATCGTCCTCGTACGAGAAAGAAAATAGTCGCAGTGTTTCCGCCGGTTGCTCTAGAAATACAAGTTCCATGCTACGTGTGCTTATGAGACTGACGCCATTCTATCTTCAGAAATTACGTTCCTTTAACTGAACATTACTTTTGGAAACGATCCTTCAGTAAATATCATTCCTTACTCACAACACTGAACGGAGGTGCGTACCTCTTGGTTCTCTTTACCGTCTTACTGATCAGGTCTGTCAGACACAACAGCACTGAAAATAAATTATAGAGACATCAGATTCGTCAAAGCCGAGCCTAAGCTAGCTCTTGACTTGTGCTCGTTCCATTCGGCTAGTTGGTTTTGTGTATCTCAAAGAAACCGCAACTCCACTGTCAGATGAAACCCCAACCCGATAAGCAACGGCACGGTGATACGATGGCTTTATGATAAACTCAGAATTGGTGTCACTTCCCTCCTCAAGCAAGCCTATCGCGCTTAAGTCACAACCCGCGGCGCCTGTAATCCGAACCTCTCACTTGAAACAGTTGAAAACAGAGGCAGATTCGCGGTTTCGTTTGGCTGGACTCTCCTGGTTAGTCCACCGGCTGTTGGCAGCTTACGGATCAGCTGACTTGCCAGTATCATTTGTTAATGATCTGCATCGTCATCCTACGAGAAACAAAAAAAGTCGCATTGTTGCAGGTGGTGCGAGGGTTTCCTCGAATCGACGATCATCCCAAAGAAACCGCCGCACGTGCTGTGAACATCTCCGACTAAGTAAGCCATCGCGTGACAGAGCGGACGAGTCAATCGAAACTGCATTTCTATCGCGTGTTCGCAGCCGTCAGAGTGCGAAATTATAGTTACAACAAACCGCACGCACACGTTGCAATATTCCGATTGTCAAGAGAGCGATATCGCAGATAGCACTGTGCAATCGACGACCTGAAAGCTCCAAGGCTAAATATCTCGAGAGAAGACGGCGGCACGGATCAGCACTATTGGGGCAAAGGTCAACGTACATATGCACGTCGGCCAACTGAGCTGGCGCGAAAGTTCTATCCACAATACGGTCAAAGGTGTACTTATCAAGTACTCGCTCCGTTTTAAATTAGATGAATTCAATTTGTCGACATGCGAATGTATCTAGATTTATAACAAGTCTAGATACATCCGTATCTTGACAAATGGAAGTCATCTATGGAAGTCATCTATTTTAGAACGGATGAAGTAGGTCTGAAGACAGCGATACCTATACTGCATGCATTGACGGCCTAAACAACTACTAATTCGACAATGTACATACATTAACATACTGACATGGGTATGCCTATTGGGTACCCTACCGTGAGGTTACCTGGTGCACGTATTGACTAGTCCCAACTATCAGAGCCTACATGAAGCCCATGAAGGGAGGCCCAACAAGATGGAGTATCCTCCAAGTTGGCGAAGCCATAGTCGGTTTAGAGTTTCTTACTTGTAAATCGAGTCGGTTACGAACACCCGAGACCCAGCCTACTATTTAAGGACTGGGAGGGCCATCGAACCAGACCACGTACTTTCAGAGCCACCAAAACCCTAGCGAGATCGACATCTCGCCGGGACCTTGTAACCATCATATTCACAAAGCAATAACAGACAGGCAGGACGTAGGGGTGTTACCTCCACACGAGGGCCCTGAACCTGGGTAAAATCTTTGCCCTGCTTGTCAGCCGACGATACTTCCAGCTCTACCACGTTCTCTCCCCCATATTCATAACCTAGGGACCTTAACCATGGGTCTTGATGAGTCTACCCCTCGTCAAGTGGCGCCGTCTGTGGGAAAGAATAGCGCTGGACTCGAAGTTTCGCCGGTCCCAACAGCAAACGGCAAATCGCCGATCACACCAGCAAACGGCAACTCGCCGATCTCATCTGCAAACGGCAACTCGCCGGCCATGTCAGCAAACAGCAACTCGCCGATCCAGGCGACACACGGCGACTCGCCGATCCACTCGAAAAGCGGCAGCCTGCCCGCTTCACCTGCAAAAAGCGCATCTGCTCTTCCAATGAATTTCAATCCGCACTCGCCGGAGCTTCAGGAGGCGTTTTCCGGCCTTGAATCAGGTTTGAGTTTAACTGTTGGAGCATTCAATTTTTTCGTAAACAATCTTGGCACGCAGGACTCGACAGATCCGCAACAACTGGCGCTGGGCGCACTCGAGGCTCCGTCGACTGCGCTCGCCCCGTCGTCGATTCCTGAAGCCTGCTCGCCCGCAACAACCATGTCGACCGGCGAGATCGACAGGTTCATGATGACGGAACTCCAAGGCGAGGAGGCAGAATCAGCATACCGCACAAGCAACGTCGACTTCAACCTACCACTCGACGAGAGTTTCGACTGCGGGATCTCCCTCGATGACTTCTACGAGCCCGCGATTCATAACGACAGCAACGTCGACTCGGAGATCTTCACCAACACCAACCTCGACTCAGAAATCCATAATGGTTTCGCCAACACCGAGATGAGCATAGGCGATGAGCACATCGACAACGAGATTCGCCTCGAAGATCTACTCGATGAACATACTGGCTCTGACATGAGCCTCGACGGCGACGTCGAGTCCATGACTGGAATCGACAGCACATACACCTGTCCACGGGTCACGCCCCATCAGGTCTACGTGGCCTTCTCCGCAGAATCATCCGCAGACGCAGCCGCTCGCAGGCCTGCACAATTCCCATGCACGGTAACCATGCCGGATGGGGTCACAACCTTGACAATCACGGAGGAGATGGCAGCAAAAGCAGATAAAGTCATAAAGGAGTGCACAATGATGCCACCAAATTCCACCCCAGAGGAGATGTTGACCTTCCAGTACTTCAACTGGCAGGAGTCAATTCGACTGCAAAACTACCGAGCGACGCTCGAAGAGCGCAAAAGGCAAGCCAGCCTCTCGAGTGCCCGAAGAAGGGAGCAATCCCTCGGGTCCACAATGCAACCAACCCCACGACCTAGGTCGCGGTTGGCAAGCCTTCCAGAACATGAAAGGGTAGCAATCACCCGTAACCTGTCGTTCATGACAGAGGACGCTAACGGAATCCCAGTGCCCAAAACTGCTGCGGGTGCATTATTCTCCGTAGGTGCTTACCTCAAGGCAATGCAACCTCCGGCGAATGACCCTAACGCAGCCCTGCATCGCCAACAACTCAAATCGCTAGCTCTAGCGGCACAGGCTATACAGCCAGAAGACAAAACTCCAGCAAGGAATCGCGATCGCGACATAGTCGACTCACGACACGCAGCACATCATCGCAGTGGTCGCAGCCACCACTCGGATGAAGGAAGGAGAAGCACGCGCCGGCACAGGTCCAGCAGAAGCAGATCTCGAAGATCCTATAGCAGCGATTCATACTCTGATCATGAACCAGAGCCATGCGGAGCATTGTGCTTCACTCGACGCATCCGTGGACGCGGATGCCCAAAGGTTCAAGTTGACAGGCGAACAACCCAAGTACAACGGTCGCCAAGAACCTTCCGGGTGGCTAGAAGATTACAGACTCGCCGTGGCATGCCAGCGTGGCACGAACACCACGGCGATGCAGTACATACGACTCATGCTCGAAGGAACTGCCCGCGACTGGCTCAAGGCGCTCCCTCCATCATCATACGACTCGTGGGACGATTTCCGCAGAGACTTCATCAAAAACTTCGAGCCTCTATGTGAGCGCCCGAAGACATTCGAAGAATTAAGGGCATGCACTCAACGATCAGACGAGTCGTTGAGATCATACATACGGCGGTGGACCGAAATACGCAATTCGGTTGGCAAAGTGTCAGAAGACAGGGCCATGGATGCCTTCATACAAGGTCTCGCCAGGAAGGACTTCAAAGAGGCACTGGGTCGTGAAAAGCCAACCTCCCTGGCTGACCTCATCAAAGTTGCGACTGAGTGGGCAGATGGAGAGGATTCTGTACGCAGATCCCGTGCTTCCCCACCACGCGACAACTACGAAAGCGGCAGTCGAGGCCGCAGAGATTCATACAGAGAAGATCGCAGGCGCAAACGTTCCAAACGTCCTTACGACGATAACAGACCCGAGTTCATGGCGGCTGGATACACACAACCCCGGGAGGACCAAGATAGAAGCAATCGACGCTCGGATGATCGACGGGACAGTCGAGATCGCGAGCAGCGGAGCGACAGCTACAAAAGGCAAGAATGGCGCAAACGCAGCGACGCAAAACCCGAGCGGTCATTCGAGGAAAAGATGGACGACTGGTGCAGATTCCACCTCTTCAAGGGGGACGACGGAAAACTACGCTCCAATCACACCCTAAGGAACTGCAGGGAATTCGACCAAATGGCGACTGACTACATGATACGACTCAAGAGGTACGGCCCAGCACCTGCTCAGCCCACGCCTGCACCCGTACCACAGCCGAACGCTGTGCCCGCTCTCATGGCGCCACAGCCGCCACCGCAACCACCACCACAGCCTGCTCCAGGCGCAAACCTCGCAGGTGCCATACAACCCGTACTACGGGCGGAAGATGATCAATATCCACAGCCCCACGGGCAGATGTACATGATACAAAAGGGTCGCCCCTCCAACAGGCAGCAAAAGCTAATCACTCGACAGGTGAACATGGCTGTCATGGCACCTCCTGCCGTGCCCGAATTTCTGAAGGGATCGGAAACCATCATAAGCTTCAGTCGAGAGGATCATCCCCCAGCTGTAGTTCGACCAGGGCACGCGGCTCTGGTACTCGACGCGCAAATAGGAGGCTACGCCATGACCAAGGTCTTCATGGATGGAGGCAGCGGCATAAACATCATCTTCGCGGACACGCTCCGCAAAATGAACAGGTCAGTCGAAAACCTCCCAAAATCTTCAAATACCTTCCACGGTATCGTTCCTGGCAAAGCAATTAGCCCAGAAGGCACCATACAACTCGACGTTACGTTCGGGGACAAAAGCCACTTCAGGACAGAGTCGATTGAGTTCGAGGTCGTCGACTGGAAATCACAATACCATGCTATTCTTGGTCGCCCGACGTTTGCTCGATTCATGGCGGTGCCACACTACGCGTACCTCACGCTGAAGATGCCAGGACCAAAGGGAGTCATCACTGTCCGTGGAAACTTTCAAAGGTCCGATGCTTGCGACCGCGAGTTCAGCAAAATCTCCGAGATGTTCGGGGTGGAAGAATCACTCGCCGACCTGGCGATTTCCAACGACCGCACACTCCTTCCGGAGCATAAGAAGTTGGCAGTCGACAGATCCTTCAATGCTACAAATGACACAAGGTCGCATCAGGTGCACCCGACCGATCCGTCCAAGACAGTCAACGTATCTTCGAGCCTGCCTATCGCATAGGAAGGCGCGCTCGTCGAATTCCTCCGTGAGAACTGGGAAATATTTGCGTGGTGTCCAGCCGACATGCCAGGTATTCCCAGGGAATTCGCCGAGCACTCTCTCCAATTGTTTCCAGATGCAAAGCCAGTCAAGCAAACGATGCGTCGAATCTCCGGCCCAAAGCGAACCGCAGTCGAATCTGAAGTCGACCGGTTACTCGCAGCAGGATTCATTAGGGAAATCAAGAAATCACAATGGGTGGCCAACCCCGTACTCGTAGAGAAGAAGCATACAGACATCCTTCGGATGTGCGTGGACTTCACAGCGCTGAACAAGTGCTGTCCAAAGGATCACTTCCCGCTACCCCGAATCGACCAGATCGTCGACTCCACCGCCGGATGCGCACGACTCTCCTTTCTGGATGCTTACTCAGGTTATCACCAGATAAGGATGAAGCAAGAAGACGAAGAAAAAACGGCGTTCATAACCCCACTCGGGGTCTACTGCTACACAACTATGCCCTTTGGGCTCAAAAACGCGGGTGCAACATACCAGCGCATGATGCAGGACTGCCTCAAAAAGCAAATCGGACGCAACGTCCAGGTCTACGTGGATGACATTGTCATTACCACAAGGGAAGAACACACACTACTCGACGATTTGAGGGAGACGTTCGCAAACCTCAAACGCTTCCATATCAAGCTCAATCCTAAGAAGTGCACGTTCGGCGTTCCAGCCGGGCAGCTCCTAGGGTACCTAGTCTCTGCCCGTGGAATCGAAGCAGACCCGGAGAAAATACAGGCCATCCTCACAATGCAAAGGCCTTCAAAGCTTCACGATGTGCAGAAACTAGCAGGACGAGTAGCAGCGCTCAGTCGATTCATCAGCAAACTGGGTGAAAAGGCTCTACCATTCTATCGACTGATGAAGAAGGCGGACAAGTTCGAGTGGACGCCAGAAGCTGAAGCAGCCTTCACAGATCTCAAGCGGATCCTCACAAGCCCTCCGATCCTCGTCGCACCTAAGGAACGGGAACCACTCTACCTGTATGTCTCGGCTACAAACAGGGTGGTGAGCACCGTACTGGTAGTCGAACGCATGGAGGAGGGGCACATCCAAAGCATACAACGTCCAGTCTACTACCTGAGCGAGGTTCTCTCCATATCAAAACAGCGGTACCCGCACTATCAAAAGCTGGCATACGCTGTATTCATGTCCTCAAGGAAGTTGACACACTACTTCACCGAGCACCCGATCACCGTGGTAAGTAACTCAGCAATCGGTGATATCCTCACAAACCCCAATGCAACGGGTCGAGTCGCAAAATGGCTCATCGAGCTGGCTCCAAGAGACATCAAGTACGAGCACCCGAAGGCTATCAAAGCACAAGTCCTACCCGACTTCACAACCGAGTGGATAGAGGCCCAATTACCTGGAGCACCAGACGTGTCCAATTCCTGGACCATGTACTTCGATGGGTCCAAGAAACACGAAGGCGCAGGCGCAGGCGTCATCCTCATATCACCAAAAGGGGACAAGCTACGTTATGTTTTGCAGATGGGATTCAAACTACCCTCCAATAACGAGGCTGAATACGAGGCTCTGATCCATGGCATGCGGATGGCAAAAGCACTTGGGTGCACTCGATTGATGATCTACGGCGACTCCAATCTCGTGGTGCAGCAAACAATGAAGGCCTGCGACGCAATCGCGGACAACATGATCGCTTATCGCGACCTGTACAACACACTGGAGGGCAGCTTCGATGGCTGTGAGTTGAGGCACATAGGAAGGGAAAGTAACGAAGAAGCAGACATGCTAGCCAATCTTGGCTCAACTGGCGCACAAATTCCACCTGGTGTCTTCCTCGAGCGCATCGAACACAGATCTATCAAGGAGAAACGAGAGCCTCCTCCGTCGACTACGCCAGCCAAAAGCAAAGCGCCCAGCACAGAGGACCCCCCAGTCGAGGTACTCCTCATTGAGCCAACTTGGACTCAACCTTTTCTGGCTTACATACTCCGCGGCGAGCTACCAGATGACATAACCGAGTCCCGCGCGTGACTCGAAGGTCAAAAGCATACACCGTCATTAACGGCGAGCTATACAAGCGCAGCATATCAGGTATGTTCCAAAGATGCATCGCATTCGAAGATGGTCAAGCCATACTTCGAGACATTCATGCAGGCACCTGTGGGCACCACGCCAGCAGTCGATCACTCGTAGCCAAAGCCTTTCGAGCAGGGTTTTACTGGCCTACAGCACTCAAGGACGCGGAGGACATAGTCAAAAGGTGCGTCGGCTGCCAGAAATTCGCAACAAAGCCGCACGCACCCGCATCGGCGTTGAAGACCATACCGTTGGCCTGGCCTTTCGCCCAATGGGGGCTCGATATGGTTGGGCCACTCAAAAAGTCATCGCATGGCGGGCATACTCACCTACTGGTGGCAGTCGACAAGTTCACAAAGTGGATCGAGGCGGTCCCCATCACAAACTCGACTGCTACTACGGCGGTCAACTTCATAAAGAGCATCATATACCGATTCGGTGTCCCAAGCAGTATCATCACTGATAATGGCACAAACTTCACGGCTGAGGAATTCAAAACTTTTTGCAAAGAGCAAGACATTACGCTCAACTACGCATCCGTGGCACATCCACAATCCAATGGCCAAGTCGAAAAGGCCAACGGACTTGTGACGAGTGGGATCAAGAAGCGCCTCCTGGTGCCACTCAAAAGAGCTGCGGGTGCTTGGGTCGAAGAACTACCATCTGTGCTATGGAGCCTACGCACAACTCCCAACACTTCTACGCAGTTCACCCCATTCTTCATGGTCTACGGTGCAGAGGCAATTCTGCCATCAGATGTAAGGTTCAATGCGCCACGAGTTGAAGCATACAATGAAGAAGACGCGGAAGAAGCACTCGAAGACGCAGTCGACTTGCTCGATGAGGCGCGCGACACGGCCTTGGCCCGCACAGCTGTTTACCAGCAGGACCTTCGCAACTACCACAGCCGTCGACTGCGCACCAGGTCCTTCGTCGTTGGCGACCTGGTTCTTCGACTGAAGCAAAAGAAGGTGCACAAGCTCGCTTCCCCATGGGAGGGTCCCTTCATCATCACGGAGGTCCTTGGTGGAGGCGCATATCGACTGAAGAACGCGAAGACAGGAGAACTTTCTCATAATCCCTGGAACGTTGCGCACCTGCGCCGTTTCTACGCATAAAGTGCTCACAGTCATACAATGTAATAGGCTATATGTCGGATGGCTGCAGGTTTCAGACGCGCTCTTTTCCTTACCAGGGTACCTAAGGGGACTGGAAGGTTTTTAATGAGGCGGCCTGCAGCCTAACATTCAAAAGAGGAATAAAATCAATGTTCCTTCGACTTCTTTGTGGTTACTACCCGCATAATTCATACCTTAACCGCACCCGAAACCCTCGGGGGCTGTGTTATCGATCAAATGAGCTCTCGCTCTTGCAGAAACACAATGCCTTAGCCGCACCCGAATGCTCGGGGGCTGCGTAACAAGGATCCAACGAAGACAACAAAAACTATGCAGTCGCACTCGAATACTCGGGGGCTGCACAGTTGTTGCTTCACAATCAACACATACCTCATAAACCCCACTCAAATGGCTCGGGGGCTGGGCAAAAAATCAAGATATACAATCAAATATTCATCTACAAAGAGTCGAAATTGCACTCGCAATCTACTCTACTCCTCGGGCTCCTCCTTTATGGGCAGCTCCGGGCCACAAAGCTGGGCGTGAGTGCGCTCAATCAGCGTCTCCGCAGCACTAATGGTGTCGTCCAGATCTCCCTGGTCCAGGGTCACTCCGGTTGCGGGTGGCCGCAACACCAAAGTTGGTCTTCGACTACGCACATACGCCATTGCAGCGTTGGCTCCAATCACAAGTCTCTGAGACAGCAACTCTCGAATGGGATTTGTTTGACGGAAGATGTTCAACAAAGCACGGATCCCTTGTGGTTGTGGCCCCGCAGGAAAAAGAGTCTCGTTCAGGCGAATAAACGCCGCCCGGCATAACTCCAGCAGTTCTGCACTTCGCCAGGCGCGATCCTTCAAGGTGGCGAGTATGCGGGCATGGTACCTATGAAGCCAAAAGTGTTGACGCCCAGTCGTGGGGTGGTCAACTGCACTCTCCAAACGCTCTTCAACGCGAGCCTCTTCCGCTTGGAAATTGTCAACAAAGCCTGCAAAATATACAAGTTAGAATAGCCACACGAATGTAAACAAGGCAAAGATCATACTCACATTCGAGTTGCCTGTTCACAAGCTCCATTTCGCCAAGCACATAATCCTCGCGTTGGGTGGACAGCGCGGGTCTCGCCCTCAATCGATTCAGCTCAGCCTGGGCGTCCTTCAGATCTTGCTCCATTCTCACAAATTTGGCCTTCATAAACTCCATCACCTTGGCATCATTTACCACCTGACCCTGGGATCGGGTGGTGATTGGAGCCTGCGAGGAACTAGTCGCAGTAGCAGGTTCTCGTGACTGTTCAAAGAGCATAATCACAAACACAAAGTTTGTGTCAGAAGCAAAAACTCAGGTCATAAGCATACAACTCCTCGAGTGTAAGACATTAGCAAAAGACTATTTGCATAAACAAGGTAGCACAAACAAAGCGCAGACTCGCGCAGTTCAGAAGGTATCATTACAAGGCATAAAAAAACAAAAGGGTACAGCTACCCTAAACCTAAGAATTCGATTTCCTAAGCAGACGAGTGGCAGTCTCGACTGCCCGGCGCTCCATGGTGGTCATAAAAACCTCGGCCAGTCGCGCGGCGGCTCCGCTCACCCCCTTCAGAGAAATGGGCTTCCCATCTGGCTTCCGAGGGAACGCAGACAGTGCTGCCTCGTAGTCGCAATCTATCCCATGTCCCATAAGAAGCTTGATGGTGGACTCGGATCCGCGTACCGTGTTGGCGCGAGCAAAATCCGCCATGGTGGACGTCCCGGGGCCAAACACGTCGGCGAAGTCGTCCGCCGTCGACGGCACTACGCCAGTCGGGAACACCACCTTGTATACAGCGCCAAGTGTACTCGCCGATTTGGCGAGTGCGTCCTTCGCTGGGTGCATACGGCGCCTAGGCCGCCCACAACCTGGTCCAGCGGAAGATCACCACTCGACGCATCTGCAGAGGCCGGTGCGCCAACAGCTTCTACACAAGTCACAAAAGGGCAAAAGTCATTTCATGGCACTCTACAGCTGCGTCGTAATATCAAAAGGAGAAAGAGAATACTCACCTCCCATGGCCTGCGCAAGTACCACGAGCTGGTCTGCATACCCTCGCTCGCGTGTGGCGGCTGAGTTCATGGCGGCGTCTAGCTCTTTCTTCGACTCTTCGCGCTGCGCGCGAGTGTATCCTCCAGCTCCTTCTTCTCGCCTGGTTCGCCCAATCGCATACATACTCGACAGAGTCAGGCATTGCAAAAAAGAAATTCAGCAAGCAAAGGCAAAAAGGAGAACTCACGACAGAGCCGCTCTAGCTCGGCGCGCATGGTGTCCCTCTCCTGCTCCACCTGGACATAAGCCTTGGCGGAATCTGCCAAGGTGTGGTAGAAGGGCTGCGAGCACACGAATTCAGCAAAAATTCAAACTCTCACAGACCTACAACTAAACGGGTCAAGCAAAAAGCTACTTACGTGGTTCATCCACGGCTCAGGAGCCGCGACTGATGTCCCGACATCTGGAGTTGCCGCCTTGGCTGTCTCAACGACAGCATCAGTGGCCATTGGCTGGGCAGCCTCGTTTCCAGTCGGTGCATAATTCGAGTGCTCCAGGGTTGGAACATTCTCGACTGGAGGAGTCCCAGGCTGATTGTTTTCAGCGCTGTGGGTAACACAACAAAGCAAAAAGACGGTCAGCACAAATATGTGACAGCACAAAATTCTCATATCATACTCAACAATCACACACCTGTGTTCCTCATCCTCCTCATCTTCGGAGTCGCCAAAAATTGGGCCTCCAAAAGCTGGGGTACCACTCGACTGAAGAGGAAGAGTTGAGCTCGTTGAGCACGCACGCAAAGGAGCGGCTTGGAAAACAGGTGGTGAGCCTGATTCCTCGTCATCCTCCAAGCCCTGCCCCCTCGCGGGTGAACTCACAGCAGAAGGCGCCTTCTTGGCCAGTCGACGCCGCTTCGGTGGCGCGGTATCGACTTCTTGGTCAGCGGTGGCCTTGTCTTCAGATTGGACCTCTTCTGCTGCTTCCTCCTCGACCTCCTCCACATGTGAAGTGGTGGCAGAAGGGATGGGCGACTGATCCCCTTTCGGGTCCACCACCTGTACCTGAGTTTCTTCAGTCTCGCCATTTTCAGGCAGAGGAGGAAGGGAGGCAGCAGTCGAGTGACCCTGCATAGCATACATCACAAATTGCAAAGTCAGAATCAAAAATCGCATATCGCAGAACATACGAGTGGCAAACTCTTCATTGCAAGCAGGCTATAACACATACATACCTCAAGCAAAGGGTTCTCCAACCCATATGGTTCAACAGGGCAGTCGACGTTGCAAGTGTCGGCTGCCGTCAGATTGGTGATGTGCCGCACATACGTCAGCAGCTCACTCCTTGACAGCTCCTCTGGGTTCATTCGGGTGATGTCACCCGCGCCTTCATACTCCCACATCGGGTGCGCTCGGGCACGGATGGGCCACACCCGTCTCTTCACAAAGGTGGCGATTAGGTGGATGCCTGTGACCTTGTCCAGCATGCCTCCGATCCGAGCCAGCAAAGGGCTTGCCTCCTCCATTTCTTCGGCTGAGAGCTGGTGGTCCCACGCCTTGGTCTTGGCAAAAGCTGCGGTCGAGAAGGCGGCGATTCCGTCTTGCTCGACAGTCGCATAAAACCACCCCTTCCTCCAGCCTTGGGCGGAGTCTCAGGCGGAAGTAGCGGGTGTCGCTGCGCACCTGAATTCCACAGCCGCCAACGGGGTAGGTGCGGCCACCTCCTCTGTTCGGCCGCACCATAAAGATGGCTTTCCATAGCGCCCAGCTGGGGGTGACGCCGAGGAAGCACTCGCACAGCGTGATGAAACACGCAATATGCATAACACCGTTCGGGGTGAGATCATGGATCTGCACCCCGTAAGCAAAAAGAAGACCACGCACAAAGTCGTGGAGGGGAAGCGAGAAGCCCCTGGACGCAAACTCCGCAAAACATACACGCTCGTTGGCGCGTGGTTCGGGGAATACCTCCTTGGGCGACGGTGCGCGGACGGCGAGCTGTTCCGCGGGTGGCAGATACCCTTGCTCGCGGAGCTTGAGCAAATGGGCGTCCTTGATGGTGGACCTTGCCCAATCCCCGCTGCCCTTCTTCAGTGTGGCGGCGTCCGCAGATGTACCCGCCACGGTCTTCTTGCCCTTGGCCGCATCGGTCGCGGCGGCGGCGGCAGCACCACGCTTCGCACCTCCACCTTTCGCCATTGCTACAGTGGAGGGTGTGTGGGGCAAAGAACTTGGGCGCAGAGCAATGGAGGGGCAGCGCGAGGAAGGAGACGAGGGGCGGCGCAGGGAGCAAATGGCAAGTAAAAAACTCTGCCAACGCCGTCCCCACTATTTACCACAGAGCGCAAAAACGATCGCAGCCGTTAAAACAAATGCATACGCTCCGCGCGAAATCTGGCCATACACGTGGCAGCCACGGAGAGCAAGCATTGCCGGCCACTCCGCCCACTACGCACGAGAATCCAGGAAACCATCATCACGCGGCGTCATCCCTGGTCAGCTTTGCAGAAACGGGCCCACACAGCAGGGTCACGTCTTATCAAGGCTTACCAAGCACGCCACGCTTGTCAGAGATGGCAGTCGCAAAAATGCGTCATTGCTGACGTTATTCATACTGCACAAATGGCATAAAAGTCATTCGACGACATCTTAGGGTGGCTTCTCACAGGAATTTCGATTGGTTCTCGAGCAAAGGTCATATATGTCAGTCGAAAGAATTTTGACTGCAACATCATACTCCCATCGGAGCGTATCAAAAAAATTCTTTGACTAATATGTGCAGGGTAAAAAGATTTTGAGATTATCCTCCATTGCAAGCAATAAAGCACAATCTCGGGGCTACTCCCATCGGGAGCGCTGTCGCGCACCCGATAGAATTATGGCAAAGTATCAGTCGACAAATCATTCGACTCAGTTCATAAGCAAAATCATACTCGAAATATTCCCGAGTTGATCCGACGATCCTTGGATGTTGCATGCATAGTGCAAAGGTAAGACCCGCCGATCAGTCGAGCTGGGCTAAGGACCGCTCCAGCAGTGTTATCCTTAAGTGTTCCGTGTCAGCAGACATGATGAATAATCCCCGACGGACGCGTTGGGTTGATTCAAAATTATACTGCAGTTCGATTCAATAAGACCACAACGGCCGTTTCAGTCTGTCCAGTTTGTTCCAGATTCGAGTCCGGGGACTCGAGTTTGATTGAAAGCTAGTATGGTTTTGCCCGAATGGTAGTTAACTGGCCCCGATAAGTCGTGTGTGCTGGGCCTGCTAAGCTAATATCCCTGACTATCATAAGCAAAAAATCATAGTCGATGAAACACTCGGCATAGCCAACATGTGCTATTTCATACAGGAATTCCAAATTATATGATGCAAACGAGCATAATGTGTGAGTCCATGCCCGACTCTTCGAATCAGACAAGTACTCGGGGGCTACTGACATGGGTATGCCTATTGGGTACCCTACCGTGAGGGTACCTGGTGCACGTATTGACTAGGCCCAACTATCAGAGCCTACATGAAGCCCATGAAGGGAGGCCCAACAAGATGGAGTATCCTCCAAGCTGGCGAAGCCATAGCCGGTTTAGAGTTTCTTTACTTGTAAATCGAGTCGGTTTATGAACACCCGAGACCCAGCCTACTATTTAAGGACTGGGAGGGCCATCGAACCAGACCACGTACTTTCAGAGCCACCAAAAACCCCAGCGAGATCGACATCTCGCCGGGATCCTTGTTATCATCATATCACAAAGCAATAACAGACAGGCATGACGTAGGGGTGTTACCTCCACACGAGGGCCCTGAACCTGGGTAAAATCTTTGCCCTGCTTGTCAGCCGACGATACTTCCAGCTCTACCACGTTCTCTTCCCCATATTCATAACCTAGGGACCTTAACCATGGGTCTTGATGAGTCTACCCCTCGTCACATACTGTATCAAGAATCACAAACCGGGCAAATGCAAGTCAGAACTGCGGAAGGTGAGTGGGCGACAACAATGCCGTCCCTTTGTCCACATGTTCACAAACTGGATCATTCGATGTGTGATCAAGAATAGATCATAGTCAACTATCCATAAGAAAGAGATATAATATACATAATCAGAAACAGATTCATGCAAAAGAGATTGTCGTCGTATCGGTATTGGTGATAGGAGACGGGGGGTCCTCTAGCCGATGGTAGAACCGAGGGGTAGAAGGGAGCATCGTCGAGGTCGGGATTGAACAAGTAAGTTTACCCACTTCGGATCTCACGTCGGAGGTGAGATCCTACGTTCTGCTATAAATCACTATATGGCAATAGCCTTGATTAGGTTACAATGAGCGTATTGTGGTGTGCCCTAAAAACTTCCCTGGTCCGGCTTATATAGGCGGCCGGACCTAGGGTTATAAGGAAACTACATGTCGGCAAGTCTGCCGCCTTCCATCTTGGACCCGGTGGCTTCGTGGGCTTCAGTCTTAAACCTCCTCCTTGTCGGCATCCGCCTACCTTGTACGTCGGCTATCTGGGCCGCCCGGCAGGCAAAGCCTTCACCACCACTGTGGGACACCCTGTACTAGCTGGATTGATCCATGTTGGTGATACCCCTAGTTGGTATTCCCCCAACATTAGCCCCTGGAAAGGTTTAAGTTCTCCAGTCTCCGTCTTCTTTCTTGAGTATTGTCCGTCTTGTTTGTTGACTTTTAGACGACTGAAGAGTTTGAATCATTCTGAAGTTGAAGTAGGCAGCATTCCATCTAAATGAAGCTGGATAAGTGCTGCCTTTATCTGAACATGGGAAAGATGGCCTGACCCTTGTCAGCAATCTTCCACGCAAAGTCTTGTCAATTTGGCTAATCAAATCACAAGTTGACGGATGACGTCACTGGGTCCACGACAGTTTGAATCCAGGCGTGCATCATGATTACTTGCCCACTTCATGCGGGAGTCGAGGCGACGGAGCTGGCAAACCGCTTCCACGTCGCGCAGAAGGCGGACACGTGGCGGAGATCGTGGCTCCGGCCGTTACGCGCATGAATCGCGGAGCAGGGGGATAAATAACAGTGCTCCCCCCCTCGAGGAGATTACTTCTCCATTTCGTCACCGAGTTCTCCACCGTGCGCCTCTCTCTCCCTCGAGGTTTGCTCCTCCATCTAACCTCTCCACACAGTGAGCAAGCGCAGAGTGGCAACATTGCCCATATGTGCAGGAGAGCGTGGTTGCGGCGACGACGGCGACAGCTGCGGCGGCGCCAGATCTAGGTTTGGGCTCTGCGGCGGCAACGAGCACCGTTGTTTCATCTTCATCTTCCCCTGCCCCGGCAATGGGCGGGGCATATTCTTCCTCAGCTCCGGCACCAGCTACGACTGCCGCGACTTCTACCCCTCCATCTGCTCCGATGGCGACGGAGTCCACCACGTCGGAGGCGGCGGCGAATCCCGACGGCGGGGAGAACGACGCCGAGGAAGAAGTGGAAGTGGGATCTCGCTATTGGCTTCCTTCATGCGTGACGAAGGAATACTTGGCGGAATTGGAGAAAGGCGGCTACCTGCCGTCAAAGGAGGATTGTCATTGGCGGCCCGCGGAACACGATCCCATCCCCAAGCCTAAGGATGGGGAAAGGGTAATCTTGGTTTCCCACCTTCTCCGCGATATGACTCTGCCGCCTTCCACCTTTTTCTCTGCCGTGCTAGACTATTATGGGTTGCAGCCACATAACATAGCGCCCAACAACATATTAGTACTAGCCGGCTTCCAGGCTTTGTTTGAAGGATATCTAGGTATTAGTCCTAGCTTAGAGTTCTTCAAATATTGCTTCATTTGCCGCTGCCAAACTGTAGGCGGCCAGTTGGCAACTTGCGAGAGTGTAACTTTCAACTGCCGGCAAGGTAGGGGCTGGTATCCAAAGATACCTTACATCGAGTCTGTTAAAGGCTGGACCAGCTCCTTTTTCTATTGTAAAGATATCCCTGTGCCCAAGAAGGATGTAGGGATCCCGCCTTTTGTCAACTGTCCGACTACATACAAGGCTTGCTGGACCGAGAAGGCGGTGACTGTAACGCCCCGGTGTTTTTCCCCAATTAGATTTGTTTGTTTTTCTTTTTCGCATCATCATGACATCATGCACCATGAGCATTGCACTATTTTGTCAATAAAATTATTTTGCTAAACTCTATTTTGTCCTCAAATACTTTTCCTCGATCTCGGTTCGCCTCCATTTTAAAAATATATTTTTGTCTAATGGTTTTGCAAAAGAAAGTAATAAAAGAAAAGGTTTTATGTGTGAGAGAGCACCCAGCCATGCCACTTTCGGCCCAAAGCCCACCTAAGCTGAAACCCTAGGGTTTCCCTGGAAACTTCCTCTTCCTCCCCTTGCGTTTTGCAGCCACTCTCCTCTCTTTCTTCCTTTTTGCAACCAGGTCCTCCCACCATCTATCTCTCCTTTTTTTACCTTTTGGTCCCTGCACCCTATCTCTTCTCCTCCACCACACACACGCACGCACCGCTCCAGCCCGAGCCCGCACGGGAGAGCTCACCTCCTCTTCCTCGCGCCGCCGCGCCACCGGCAGGCGCCTCCGGCCGTCCCCGCGCCGCTCCACCCCGGCGTCGTCGCCTTCTCCTCCCCCTGCCCGAGCTCCTCCTCCTCCCGCACCCGAGCCGCCCCGTCGCACTCTTCCTCGCCTCCTTCCGGCCAGCCGCCGCCGTCAGCTGGAGCTCCGCCGTCGGGCCGCCTCACCTTCCTCCGGCCACGTCCTCATCTCGTCTGTCCCCGGCCGCCCTCTCCCCGTCCGGCTCCCGCCCTCCTGCTCGACCACGCCGGCCCGGAGCACCGACGCCCCGACCGGCCATGCTGCTGCCCCGACCCCACCGGTCGGCCGTCGTGCTCACGCCCGTGATAGCGCCACCGTCTTCCTCTCCGGCGCCCTGCTCGCCACGGCCGTGCCCTGTCTAGCCGCGTTCAGCGTCGCCTGCAAGGTGTTTGTTGAAACGGCCGCAAGGCGTCCGGTGTCCGCGCCTCATCAGTGTTTGTCCACCTGTCGAGGTGCTGCTTCGTGTGCGCCCGTGCGTGTCTTCCAGTGCCCATGTCCGTGTTGACGTCATCGTGTTTACCGTGCCTGTCCGTGTATGTGTCCGTGTTCCCCGTGTCCGTGACCGCCGACAAGATCGACGCTGTGAACCTCGCTCGTGCCCGATGTCCGACGACAAGACCGCCACCGGCGCCGAGTACCCCGAACGTCGACAAGACCGTCACCGCACCTGTGTACCCCGACCGACGACATGATCAACGCCTCGTGGCACCACCTTTGCTCGTTTTGCGTTTGGCCGCCTTCGTGCATGTCCATGAAGACCGAAGACCGTACACCGATGACCGTGCCGACGACGAGTGATACGTCCAAAACGTATCCACTTTTCTGAACACTTTTGTTGTTGTTTTACCACTAATTTGTGTGATTTGAATGCAACTAACACGGACTAACGCTGTTTTCAGTAGAATTGCCCTGGTGTCTTGTTTTTGTGCAGAAAGTCAAAGTTTCGGGAAAATCCCCGAAAAAATACAGAAATTCTATTTTCCTAGAAGACCCACGGAGCTAGAAGACGAAGCGGAGACGGCGCACGGGGGCCCCACACGCACCGAGGCCTGGTGTGGCCGCCTCGCGTGGCCCCCGACGCTCCCCTTTGGACTACTTATTCCTCCTGACCAAAAACGCGAGGGGGATCGACGCTTTTCCAGAAACACTCCAGAGCTCCGCCGCCACCGAAAACCCTAGTTCGGGATCAGAAACTCCGTTCTGGCACCCTGCCGGGACGGGGAATTGGAGGAGTTCATTGCCATCATCATCACCGCTGCCTCTCCATCGACCAACCATGCTTCCTCCATCCATGTGTGACTAATTCCCTGCTGTAGGCTGAAGGGATGGTAGGGATTGGATGAGATCGTTCATGTAATAGATGTAAGATTGTTAGGGCATGGTGCCTAGTATCCATTATTAGTACTTTATGTCATTGTTGCAACTTGTTATACTTAATGCTTGACACTTAGGGCCCGAGTGCCATGATTTCAGATCTGAACATGTTATTGTATCATGAGAATAATTATTGTTTTGGATCATATCTACAAGTTGTATACACACGTCATTATCCGGAACCCGAGGCCCCAAAGTGACCGAAATTGGGATAACCGGAGGGGATGGCTGCGACTTGAGGATCACTTCTGTTCATGGAGTGTTAATGCTTTGCTCCGGTGCTTTATTAAAAGGAGCACCTTAATTACCAGTAGATTCCCTTGAGGCCCCGCTGCAAACGGGCTGGTAAGACAATAGATGTTGTGCAAGTTTCTCATTGCGAGCACGTATGACTAAATACGGAACACATGCCTATGATTAATTATTACTTGGATGTTTACTATTATCTACCTGCAATTGCCCTATGTATGACTATTTCATGAACTATCCCATCCATGCAACGCCCGTTCATCCATCCCTATGCCTACAGTATTTTAATCCTGCTGTCTACTTCAATTACTACTGCTGCCTTTATTTCACTGCTGCTATTATTTCACTACTGCTACTATCATAAAACTGTTGCTACTGATAAACTGTGTCGAGCAAGTATATTTCCAGGTGCAGCTGAACTGACAATTCATCTGTCAAGGCTTTTAAATATTCTTTGGCTCCCCTTGTGTCGAATCAATAAATTTGGGTTTTACTTCCCTCGAAGACTGTTGTGATCCCCTATACTTGTGGGTCATCAAACTATTTTCTGGCGCCGTTGCTAGGGAGCATAGCTTTATTTATAAGCTCACCTGAAAGTGATATTGTTCGCTGCAATTTATTCATCATGGGTAAACCTCGTGATGCGAAGGTCCCTATATTGCCATCCACTACAAGGAGAGGTACAACTCTGAGCACCTCTTTTGCTCTTGATTCCCGTCTGTTATGAGTAAACTTGTTACACCACCACATATACATGCTTCACGTACTGCTACTTCTGCTGAATCTGAAAATATTTCTGATGAATTTGATGATGCTTCTACTGTGCTTGATGAAAGTGGTTCACTAGGTCCTTTTCTAGATGCTACAATTGCTAAATCTAGACAAATTGAAAATGCTGAAACACCTGATGAAACTCCTATTACACCTGCTTATACACCTGGGTCGAGAGAACATCCTAGTGATGATCTCGAGGAAACTTATGTTGAACTTGATGATGAATTTATTGAAGAATACATAAATTGTGATTCTTCTAAAGATGTTAATGCTATTAAAAATCTTCTTCAAAGACGTGATGTTAATTATAAACTTTCTCCTGATGCTAAGTTTGCTACATCTCCCATAAATATACAAGATAAAGATTATGATTTCTCTGTGGACTTGTCGCTTATATCTATTGCTGAGAAAGAACCTTTCGAGGTACTGAAAATGAAAGTGATGTAGATCATATGAATACTCTTTCTACTCTAAGTAGCTTGTTTTCTGATGATATTAAGAAACACAGTTACTTCGTTACTAAAAAATTTCCTTTCTCATTGAAAGATGAAGCTAAAACTTGGTTTAATAATTTATCTCCTGGATCTATTGAGAGTCCTATGGGTTGGTTAATGTCTTCTTTCAGAAATATTTTCCTGCTAGTGCTCAACATGCTGCTTTACAGAAAATCTTTAACTTTAAACAATTAAAAGAAGAGAAAATGCCTGAATCTTGGGCAAGGTTTTGATCTTTAATTAGAGCTCGGCCTGGACATCAACTAGCTAAAAATGAACTTCTTGATATATTCTATAATGGACTAACTGTTGAATCTAGGACATACCTGGATAGTTGTGCTGGCTGTGTTTTCAGGAAAAGAACTCCAGATGAAGCCGAGGAATTAATGGCTAAAATAAGTCAAAATCATGATGATTGGACCATGCCTGAACCAACTCCGGTACCCACACCAAGGAAAAGAGGAATTCTTGAACTAAATGATGAAGAAATGAGAGAAGCCAAGAAATCTCTTAAGGAGAAAGGTATTAAATCTGAAGATGTGAAAAATCTGCCACCTATAGAAGAATTGTGTAAGCCAATTCCTCACCCATCCACGGTCGAGGTACACTCTCTCCAACACTTTGATGATAGGGATATCCCTTATTCTAAACCTCCTGATCAATGCTTAGATGAATTTGATAATTTTATCATTAAGCAAGATAATTTCAATATGAGAATACAAAATAGCCTGTTAGAAAATTCTCATGTTATCAGTAATTTGCATGATGTTTTGGAAAGAACTGCTAATGATGTTAAAATACTTATTAAGCATTTTCATATGGTTCAAACTCAAATAGAACAATTGACTAAGGTGCAAAAGGATTTGCTAGTTAATGCTTCTAGAAATAATGATAAACATGCTTTTGGTATAGCAACTAGAGGTGGTGCTTCCACTCAGGATCCTTTGTATCCTGAGGACATCCTAAAAGAATTGAGCAAGATTCTCAACTAGCTAACGAAACTAGTACTCCTTCTAAGAAAAAGAAGAAGAAGAAACATAAACATGTTGAAGAATCTCCTGAACCCATTAAAGAAAATGAACATGTTAATGATCCCAATAGTATATCTATCTCTGATGCTGAAACTGAAAGTGGTAATGAACATAACAATGATAAGGATAAGAACGATGCCTCTGATAAAGAGGAAAGTGAAGAGGAACCTGAAAAGCATTCTAAAAACAAAAAGTACACTAAAGAAGATTTTATTGCTAAGAAACATGGTAATGAAAGAGAACCTTGGGTGCAAAAGCAAATGCCTTTTCCTAATAAGAAACACAAATCTAAGGAAGAGGAGCATTATAATAAATTTTGCGATTGGATGAAACCTTTGTTTTTGCAAATTCCTCTGACTGATGCTATTAAGTTACCTCCTTATTCGAAATATATGAAGGATATTGTCTCTAACAAAAGAAAGATTCCTAATGAAGAAATTTCTACTATGCTTGCTAATTATTCTTTCAATGGTAAGGTTCCAAAGAAGCTTGGAGATCCGGGTATACCAACTATTCCTTGCTCTATCAAAAATAACTATGTTAGAACTGCTCTATGTGATTTAGGGGCAGGAGTAAGTGTCATGCCTTTTTCTCTTTACAAGAGGCTTTATTTGGATAAATTGATACCAACTGATATATCTTTACAAATGGCCGATAAATCTACTGCTGTTCCTGTTGGTATATGTGAAGATGTTCCTGTTCAAGTGGCTAATAATTGCTTAATTTTAACTGATTTTGTTGTGCTTGAAATGCCTGAAGATGATAATATGTCTATTATTCTTGGGAGACCTTTTCTTAACACTGCAGGGGCTGTTATTGATTGCAACAAAGGAAAAGTAACTTTCAATGTTAATGACAAAGAGCATACTGTTTATTTTCCCAAGAAGCTGGACAAGTTATTTGGAGTGAATACAATTGCTAATTTTAGAACTATCAAAGTGGGAAGTATTGATTGCCCTATATATGACCCTCATGAAGGATTTCAAAATATTATGATTGGATCTATAGCTATACAATTTAAGGTAAAATGATTGTTTCATGTGGTTTAATTCTCTTATGTCATATAAAATATATTTGGTGGCAAGACTTGATCAACCTTGTTAACAAATATGTTTTAAGTGCATAAAACTGTTAAACAACATTTTTCTTTCCCTCCTTGTTTTACCTACTGTTTTGCTACTGTAATTGCAAAGTTTTAGTGATGTTTAGTCTTTACATAATTTTGTTTTTACCTAGTTTTCATTATTTAAAACACCCAGAAAATGTCAGAAATAAAAGTTTTCAAAAAAATTGAAAAAATTCTACAAATCCTAGTTTTTAAAATGGAACGTGGGAGTACCTGAGGATGACCAGGGGACCCACCAGGCCACCACACGCCCCCTCGGCGCGGCAGGGGCTTGCCCGCGCCATGGCATGGTGTGGGGCCCACCTGGCCCTCCACTTACTCAGCCACCTCCCACTCCTTTCTCTCTCCCGACCACACACTCCACCGTTGTTCAAAACTTGAGTTCTTGCTGTTCTTGCTGGCGATTTTCGATCTCCTTGCTCAACCCATCTTTGCTGCTGATATTTGGATCAATTGATCTCCGGTATGTGACTCCTCCGAGTATCCAAGTAGAATTTTGCTTAGTTGTGTATATCTTGAGTATTTTGGTACTGTAGGTAACATGTTGTGAGAGCTTGCATGCTTGTTCTTTGCTTAATTAACTAGTTCTGATGCATGTTTACTCCCCTAGCAAGTCTCTATAGTGTTAAAACGTAAATGTAAAAAGGAACATCGAGCAAAAGATGATGGAAAGGGATGGAGGCTCCCACCTCCCTCCCACCCTAGCCTAGACGCCGGTGATCTCACATCTCCGACCATCAAACCTCATTTCCCCTCCGATCATCTTCTTCCCCAACCTCCCAAACCCCAATCCCCACCCACCTAGCCCCCTTCCCCGACCATGATCCTCCCTGCATGGATCTGGAAGGTGACCTACTCCACGTCGAAGGATCTGGATCGAGGACGCATGAAGGCGTATGACGGGGCCATCCACCTCTGGACGGCCAAGGACTGGATCGCGCTGAAGGACGCCAAGGGAAAAACCCTAACTGGACGCTACATGCGTTATGGTGAGATCATCGACATCGGATCTGAGGTAATCTTCCCATCGCAATGTGTTACGGTCACTGCATGCATCCGATCCACGCCACAGGAGCCTGGTATTGGATCCCTCAAAGGGAAAGAGAAACTTGTGCTGCCCTCCAATGATATGATCGTGAAACAATCTGCATCTGATCCCAAGGACAGAAATTCAGAAGATCCAGTTAGCACACAGCAAATTACAGAATCTGAAAGTATCTTTTCGGTTGGGACAGAGAATGAACATGGTTTGAAATTTGCCAATACAATCAGGAGGAAGTTCTCTACTTCTGTCCATCCAACAAGGCACACTGGTCATTTCATCATGGTCGTGTCCTTTGGACGTGCATCCTTCAGATTAGATGATGCAACAGTTGACACTGCCCTTGAGGCTGCCTTGGGAGGTAGATCCCAGGATTTCAAAGCATCTCTGCTGGTAGGGAGATCCTTCTCTTTCAATGTCTCATGCAAGCAGGTGGGATTCCAGGTTTATAATCTGAGAACATTCAGCTGCAAGAGTTTCGAATGCTTCTTCCACTTATGGGGACGTGGAGGCCCAAACTGGATTAAGGAACACCGTCAATGGCTACAAGAATGTGACAATGAATGGATCACTGTCAGTCCAGGGAAGCGTAGAGCTCAGCTGGCTCTGCAAGCTCTCAAACTCTCTGCACCCAAGTCGAGCATTAGAGCAAGAGATGGTCCTCGAAAGAAGCTAGCCTTCTCTGAATCCATTGAATATACAGCTTGTAAGGGTTATGTGGCCCCCACCCCTTCAGACCCCTCTTCTTCTACCCAGGAACCAACAGTCAGCACCATTGTCTTTGGGTCTTTTGGTCATGATATTCCTCAGCAGCACAACACCTCCCCTAGTAAAATACAATTCGGCTCTTTCACTGACAATGATACAACTCATAGAGGTTCTATTTCCCCTCAGTCTCCGAATTCGGTGGCAAAGGAAATTTCAAACAATTGGGCCGATTCTCCGCACCCAGATGGGATGGATGAGCTCTCTGAGGTAGTCAATGACATTGCTTTCCGGTTTTGGGAGTGTAGCTGCTGTATGAGTATGGGCCACAAAATAGCGGGTTGCACAAACAGAATTCGTTGTCGGGCCTGCTACCGGTTGGGCCACAAGGAAAAAGACTGTACTGGGAAAAAACCTGTCTTAGGAAAGATGTGGAGGCCAAAAAAAGGTAACATCGGCCGTCTCCGACATAGATACCTGCGCCAGCTCCAGTTTAGGGGCTCCGGACTCTTCGTCTTCAAAAGCCCCAATCGGCCCTGAGCAGAACTCCACATCGACCACGTCGCCTAAATCTCCTCGCAAATCGCCGCCGCCTGCAACATCGCCGCATCTCCAACAGCCATTGGTTCCGGAAGCAGAGTTGGCGATGGCGACTTTCGAGCTCGACCCGACGAGGTGGGTCCCAGCTGGCCAACAGATCATCGACGGTGGCGACTCTCATCTCCCGCGAACCTTCTACACGGTGGACACGCCGCCACCCCGCTGCAATGAGAGGTATTGTGTTGCGATCATGATGCCTGCACCTCCGATTGAGCAAGAACACCCTTGGCGCCAACTGATTAGGAATTTTATACAAGGGCCGCTTCAGAGAGCAGTAGATGACATACAGCCCTATCTTTTTGGTGTTGGATTAGTAGAACTGCGCAGCCCAGCTTCGAGATTTGCATTAGTATCACACGGTCCATATGAACTAGCCAATGATGTATTTGTTAACATTGTGAATCACGATGATAGGCATGAGATACACAAATCAGATCAGGGGCTGCGTACTGGGTGGCTCATGTTTCTTGGAATTCCCCTAGATTATAGTAATGATCGTGATATATGCAATGCGGTGTCTACATTTGGGAGATACCACTATTGGCACCACATTGATGGAGCATTGGACAGAACCATGGTGTGGGCATCCTTTAAATCTCATGCTCTAGTACCCCGTGATGTAGTGTTCCAGCATTTCAGTGATTTAGGTGACACTTTGGAATCATGGACAGCTCCCTGCTACATCCTTAGTGCTGGCTTTGCTAATATATTTCCACCTGATGAGGACCCAATGCCAATAGATGGAAACCCACACCCAATGCCTGGCCATCTGCAACCAAATCAGCATATGTTTGTGGTTCCTCCATATCCAGAGCTAGGGTGGGACATGCAGCCCCAACAACAACATCAACAGTAGCAACAACAACATCAGCAGCAACAGCCCAACAATAATGGACCTGATGGTGGGCAGGAGGAGGAAATGCAGCAAGCAGACCAGAATGAGATGCAGCAGTCAGGCTCTAGTGGCATTGCACAGTCTGAGGGGTCTGCGAATCAGATTATCAATCAGGTTTTCCTTCCTGAGGTGATCATGCCTACAGAACACCAACTTGCACTTACAACACGGCCTGTGTTTGGGCCAGTAGAGCCTCCAAGTTTCATTTGGGAAAAGAGTGCACAGATTATTTTACCAGCTGTCCTGACTGCTACCATACCCTGCAGCCTGCCTCTATCTGCATCTCTGCTCCTGTTGCTGGCTAAGAGAAGCTGGGTTGTAGCTTTTGATTTGCCAACAGTATTTAACACACAATGCAAGGAACTCCAACAGGAAACAAGAATTGTTGTGCCCACTAAAAGGAGGCCAGTGGCAAGGGCTCTCTCTTTTGATCTAGTGCAGGATAATGATCTTGATAATACCATGCCTTCCACTTTTTCTGCTCCAGTAACCCCTGTTAGAAGGAAGAGAACAAAAAAAGGTTGTTACTGCAGAGGAACTGATGAGTGCTAGGAGGAGCAATAGGCTGAGCGCCAAACCAAAAGGATTGAGGCATTCTGTATCAAGCACCCCAGCCAGAAAGAAGCCCAGGTGTAGCAGAAAGAAAGAGACCGCCAATGACCACAAGGGGCGACAGACAGAGCAACCCATGGAAGATATAGGCCCAATAACTCCTCACACTCCGGTCCATGTTCTTCAGCAGGTGGGCAGGATGCTGCAGATACCAGAAGAGGAGATTACAGAGGAAAGGCTTGAAGCCCACCCTCAACAGGAGAAACCCAACAAGGCCCAAGATGATTAGCAAGACCACATGCTTGATAGGCCCATGCCTCGGTCCTTTTGGACTGTGTTCATGTCAGTCCAAGCTTTTGTTAGTTCTTTGTGTTTATTACTGCTTATGTCATTCCGACTTGATGATGTTTATGTCAGACTTGATGATATCCAGTGCTCATACTGGTCCTTTTGGTGTCTGTGAGTTTATGGAGTTATGTTATGGCTGGCAGTATCAGTTTGCTTGTTCTTGTGGTTATTATGAGCTCAAATATCTTTGCTTTGGATTATGTGATGCTATCACTGCTGATTGGTTGAGCATGTCAGTTTTGGACTTATATATACATTATGTTTCCAATGGATAGTACACCACAATGGTTGTTGGACTGGAAAGTCCTTGATTGGAATGTCAGAGGCCTTAATGACAAAGATAAACGTCTGTTAGTATACAATAAAATTGATGAAAGTCAGTGTGCTATTATCTGCCTCCAGGAAACAAAATGTGAAAATTTTGATCACTCTTTTATCCGTACCTTCTATCCAAAAAGATTTGATAGATTTGTTTTCTCACCATCAATTGGAGCTTCTGGAGGAATTATTGTTTTATGGAATAGCTCAATTTTTGAAGGCAAATTAGAGGAAATACACAGATCTGCTATCCGAATCTCTTTTACCTCTAAGCATAACAAAGAAAGCTGGACACTTGTCACTGTATATGGCCCTTGCAGGGGTCCTGAAAGGGATGATTTTGTTCAGTGGTTGCATGATTTGACTATTCCTTTCCATGAGAATTGGTTATTAGTGGGTGATTGTAACTTCATCAGATCAGTAGAAAACAGAAACAGAGAAGGAGCTGATATGAATGATATATTCATCTTTAATGAAATAATTAGCTACTTGGGTCTGATTGAATTACCACTAAAGGCAGGGCTTTCACATGGTCGAACATGCAAGACCAGCCATTGTTGGAACAGCTGGATTGGTTTTTTACTAGCTGCCAATGGACCCTGAAATATCCAAATACTCTTGTGCATCCACTTGCAAAATCTACATCTGACCATGTTCCTTGTGTGATCAGTATCTCCACCACCATCCCAAAGGCTCAGATTTTTAGGTTTGAAAATCATTGGGTGCTTCAGCCTGGTTTCACTGACTTAGTGGAAAGGGTATGGAAATGGCCTGCTCGTGCAAATAATATTGCAAATATACTGACTGCTAAATTCAAAAATGTACGACATGAACTCAAAAGATGGGGCAGATCTCTCTCACAGATAAAGGCTTTGATTGACAAGTGCAACAAAGTAATCCTACTACTGGATCAGTTGGAAGATGAACGAGATTTGAGCAGACCAGAGTTCAATTTTCGAAACATAGTTAAAACTCACCTAAAGCAGCTGTTGTTCATACAGTCTGAATACTGGAAAAAGAGATGTACTGTCAGATGGGTTCAGTTGGGAGGTGAAAATACAAAATTCTTCCATGCAAAGGCCACTAAAAGATACAGACATAATACTATTGCTGAAATTAAGAATGATGATGGCATTACCTTAATTGACCACCAGCAAAAAGCAGCAGCTTTCTGGCTTAGTTTTAAAAACAGGATGGGAATTTCTATCCCAACTGCTCAGCCTTTTGTTTTGTCTAATTTACTGTCAGTGGTGGATAATCTGGGCAGTCAGGAGGAAATTGAGGATGTAGTCAAGCACATGAAAACTGATAAAGCCCCTGGCCCTGATGGTTTTAATGGCATGTTTCTGAAAAAGTGCTGGCATATTGTGAAAGAGGACTTTACAAAACTATGTAATGAGTTCCACACTGGAAAACTGGCATTGGAGAGCATAAATGGATCTTTTATTACTCTTATTCCAAAAATACAGAGTCCAGAGACTGTGGGTGATTTTAGGCCGATCTCACTCACAAATACTTGCTTGAAGTTTGTTACAAAATTGATTGCCAATAGATTACAGCTTGTCATCACCAGAACTATTCATGATAATCAATATGGTTTCATTAAAAAAAGGACAATACAAGATTGTTTGGCTTGGTCCTTTGAATTTCTTTTCCAGTGTAAACAGTCTGGGAGAAAAGTGGTGAAACTAAAAATCGACTTCGAAAAAGCTTTTGACACACTTGACCATGAAGCCATTATTCAAGTGCTGCAGGCCAAAGGTTTTCCCCCTCTGTTCGTCACTTGGTGAGAGAGATTTTGTCTTCTGGTTCGTCATCTGTACTTCTAAATGGAATACCTGGAAAGCCTTTTATTTGTAAAAGAGGAGTCAGACAGGGTGACCCTTTATCCCCTCTCCTCTTTGTCGAAGGAGCTGACTTGTTACAGAGCTTAGTGAATAAAGCTTATAGAGATGGCTTACTCTCAGCCCCAATACCTATCAGGAAGGACTATCCTATAATCCAGTATGCTGACGACACAATTATTGTTTTGCCAGTGACCAAATCTGATCTGAAGGTATTTAAGGAAATTCTGGACATGTATGCAACTTTCACTGGTCTAAAAGTAAATTTCCATAAGTCCTCGATGGTTCCTATTAATGTGCCACATGACGAGATGGTTGAGCTGGCAGCTTTCTTTGAGTGCAAATTAGGCACTATGCCTTTCACTTATCTTGGACTACCAATGGGTACCACTAAGCCGGCAATTAAAGACTTTTCTCCACTCACTGATAGGTTGGAGCGTCAACTGACTGCTACTACCTCGTTTCTCTCATATGGAGACAGATTGGTGCTTGTTAATTCTGTCTTTCCTCATTGCCCACCTTCTTCTTGTTGAGTTTGCAAATTCCAGTGGGGGTGTTGGAAGTTCTAAATCGAGGAAGGAGGCATTGTTTATGGAGAAAGAAGGATAAGTAAAAGGTCCACTCCCTGGCTGCTTGGGACATGGTCTGTAAACCAAAGAACAAAGGTGGTCTTGGTATTATATATTTAAAGGTGCAGAATAAAGCCTTGTTACTAAAACACTTACACAAATTTTACAATGATGATAGCACCCCCTGGGTTCAGTTGATCAAGGATTCTTACTATCATAATACAGTACCCCATACTGTCATAACATCTGGATCATTCTGGTGGAGAGGGGTTTTTGCATTATCTGATGCATACAGAGCAATTACAAAATGTGTAGTGGGCAGTGGTACCTCAGTCCTGTTCTGGTCAGATTTGTGGTTGAAGGAAAAATTGGATGATCAATTTCCTCAGCTATTCTCCTTTGCTATTGACAAGCTCCAGTCAGTGGCTGACTTCATGAGCACAGGAAACAGATTGCAGTGGTTTTTCCTCCCTCTGTCAATAGAAGCTCAAGAGGAATTACGACAACTGCAAGTTCTGCTACAGGACATTCATCTAGATGACATGAGTAAAGATGCTTGGGTCTGCACACTTGGTAACGGCGTATTCCGACCAAGTAAGATATACAGATTACATTTTCAAGATATGGAGACCCATGCTCCCTCTTGCTGGGTTTGGAAAAGTAAATGCCAGACAAAGCATAAATTTTTTGCTTGGCTTCTTCTGCATGATAGAATTAACACACAGGAGATGTTGATTCGTAGGCATTGGTTGGTATCCGATATTTCCGACTGTGTCCTATGCTCCACTCACCAAATGGAGGACTGGAGGCACCTATTTTTCAATTGTTTGTTCAGCACGAGGATATGGAACTATCTGCAAATTTCATGGTCTCCAGCCAGTAACTCAGCGCAAGTCATTGCAGCAGCGAGAAAGAGCTTCTCGGGTCCATGCTTTACTGAAGTTGTAATTCTGGCTTGTTGGGCAATTTGGAAGCAGCGAAATGGGTGGATTTTCAAGTACATAAAGCCAACTTTTAGAGGATGGAAGACATGTTTTGTGTATGAGATGTCTTTGCTCAAATATAGGGCAAAGAGTGCTGATGTTCCTTTACTGTCATCATGGCTTGACACTCTACTTTAATTTCTATACATACTTGTAAATACTGTATATAACTCTTATATTTCAATAAAGGAGGGAAAATGAGGCTGTGGGGGGCTCCCCTGCAGTAGAAAAGTTTCAAAAAAAAAGTCTCTATAGTGTTTCCCTTGAGTTAATCACTCCAAAATCACTTTTTATGAGGTTTGTTTAAAAACTTCAGAAAAAGAAGATGGATGGAAACCAACTTAATTTTGAAGAATTAGAGGTGCAAGAAGTCATGGGGGTCAACCGTGAAGACTCCGTGTTCCCCTCTATTTATCCATGTTACAATTTATGACTGCTGTAGGAATCTTGCAGGATTTCAACACCCTAATTTCTAATGCAGGGTTAGAACATTTTGTTGCTGATGAACCAGATCAATATGCAAAGCTGACTATGTCTGTGGTGCAGAATTTTAGATTCAGTTGGACCTTGCCTATACCCATGGTTCATTATAACATCTACAATAAAGCTGTCAATTTGCCCCTTCATGATTTTTGTGCAGCTATTAAGGTACCATACTGGGGATCTCACGAGAGGATTAGAGGTCAACCTAAACATCTACAAGACCTTTACTCAGAAATCTGCCAAGGAAGAGGTTTGATGGCCGAAAGTGGTAAAATTCGAAACATCCAACTCCCGTCTATTCGATATTTTGCCCATTACATTGGTAAATGTGTTCTAGCCAGGAAAAATGCAAGTAAATTATCTGTTTATGACTTGGTATTTCTCTCTGTTGCCTTGAAGCGTGATAGAACTTATAACTTGGGCGCTATGATAGCATTTCATCTTTCCACTAACCGTGAAAAAGGAGGGGTTTGTGGTGGTCTTATTGCTTCCCGTTTATTAGCCATGCATGGTGTAGGACCACATCATCTTGATATTCAGCTTCCTAAGGAGAGACTTGATTTTAACTCTATGATAAGCCATAAATTTGTTTCCCACTGGTCCACCATTGATAATCTATCCTACGAATTGGTTTTTGTCAAGAAGTCTAGGTGGAGAACTAAAAACTCTGAACGCATAGTCTGTTTGCCTGCACCTCTTTTGTTTAACCTTGATGTCAGGCAAGGATGGTCATTCTCAGAGGATGACCTTGACGCATACTTGGAGGAGCACGACCCTCGTGCGGACGATGAGGGAAGGGAACCTGAGGAAGATTTCACCCAGCCTTTCGACACAGTGAGCTCTTCATATCAGTATTTTGACTATGGAGCTTCAACTCCTTCTTCTCCACGGGATCTGGATTACGATCATGCTAGATATGATCCGCCAGGATGGAGTTCCCAGCCACGTCGATGATTGATCTCCCACTTAGGACAAAAGCCTAAGCTTGGGGGGAGGTACGCCAATTCACCAACAGCTCACTCATTTTATCATATTCATATCATGTCGGTACTTTGTAAATCCATGTTTCAGTTTGTTTCTTTCGTTTTCACTGTTGTTTCTTGTATTCGTTTTACTTTCACAAAACCCCAAAAGACCAAAAATATTTCCTTTATTTCTCTTTCTTTCTCCGTTTGTACTTGTAGCACTAGTTTACTTTATATTTTTCATTTCGGTTCAATATTCAAAAAATCCAAAAAGATTTTGTTTTACTTGTTTGTTTCTTTCCATGCTTGCTCTAAAATCGAAAACCAAAAAATATTTGTTGTTCTTCTTCTGTTTTGTATAGTTGTTTTAGATTTCGACAATTTCCGTGACTCCACTTGGGGCTTGGTTATCATTTCATATCATTCAAGCAACACAAGTGAAAAGCAATGATGATGATATACGACAATCCGGATGTGGTAAAAGGCTGGTATGAACTCTATTTGTTTTTCATTTTTGTAAATATACCTACTCATATGAACATGCTTAGCTGTCATGGTAGTGGTTATGTTATTTAATGATTGCTTAGTAGTTCATGTCTTCTTATGATCAGTACCAATTTGCTAATATTGAATAATATGTCATATAGATATTTGCATGCATTGTTCTATTCGTAAATCGGTATGGCAGGGTGGTATCCTCCTCTGAATGATTTACTTGAATCGACTTGGCACATGCTCATGCATGTTTATGATTGAAAAACAAAAGTCAATTAAGCCTTGATGATCTATTTTGCCTCAGAGTTTTAGTATCATTTTTATGCATCCGTTAATTTTATTCTGTCGCAAGTATGATTATGACAGTTATTGCTCTCTTGGTTGTTGCTTCCCATTCTATTGCCAGCCTTCACTTGTACTGAGCGGGAATGCTGCTCATGCATCCAAATCCCTAAAAACCAAGTTATCCCAAAGAGTCCACTATAAATTCCTACGCATGGTATTTCGAACAATTTCAAGCAAATTTTCATGTGCTACCTTCAAAATACTTCTCATTTTGTGACACAGTTTTTAGCTCATGAGGACGTAGTAGTTGGGTTTGTTATCTTCCATACTAAATTAAGTTCCCGACTTGCATGCTTCATCTACTCGTCATTAATTTCGCAAAGAGCTGGTTAGACCATTATAACATCTAAAAGGTAAAATAAAATAGGCACTCCTCCATGGTATGTGATTGTTGGCAGGCACCCGTGGGAAAAAGAACTAAGTTGTGTGATTACACAAACACTCCAAATGATCAATTTATTGCTAGGCCCATTGCCACACCTGAGATAAAAGCTGATAGTTATGAAGTAAGTCCTAGTTTGTTGAACTTGATAACTAGGGAACAATTTGGCGGTAGTGCTATGGAGGATGCCTCTATGCATCTTCATGATTTTGTTGAAATATGTGACATGCAGAAATTTAAAAATGTGGAAAGTGATATTCTAAAACTGAAGTTATTTCCTTTCTCACTTAGAGGAAAAGCTAAAGAGTGGCTGCATTCATTACCTATTGATAGCATTAAAACTTGGGATGATTTAAAAGAAGCTTTCATTAAGAAATACTATCCTCCTGTTAAAATTTTGCAAAATAGAAACAACATTCTTTCTTTTAGGCAAAATGAAAATGAACATGTTGCTATGGCTTGGGATAGGATTAAACTTATGCTTAGAACTTGTCCATCACATGGGGTAACGAATGGACCATATTACACTCTTTTTACAATGGTCTAAATTACATGTCTAGAAATATTCTTGATTCTGCTGCTGGAGGTGCTTTTATGGGAAAAACTATAGTAGAAGCTAAGAACATATTGGAAAGCATTTTGCAAAACTATAGTCAATGGCATACTGATAGAGCACCTAATCCTTCTAAGAAAGTGAACTCCATAGAAGAAACAAATGATTTGTCATCTAAAATGGATACTATTCTTGCTTTCATTAATAAACAAAATATTGAAAATGTGCCTTTGCAAGAACTAGTTGGTAATAATCCTGAAAATATTGATGTCAACTTCATTAGGAACTATGGTAATAATGGGTATGGTAACAACAATTATAACTCTTATAATAAACCCCCATATGTGCCAAACAAATATACTACTAGTGGTAATGTTTCTAGTGATTTGGAAAACACCATTAGATCATTTATATCTACTCAAAAGGAGCTTAATAAGGAATTTATATCTAAGTTTGAAAAACAAGACTCTTTGTTTGAAAGGGTAGATCAGCTCACTAAGGAAGTTTCCTCATTAAAGAACACCATTATAGCTCAAAAACATGAGGAAACAATTAAATATTGTCAAGAGGTTATAAATAAATCTTGGGAACATATTCATGAGCAAGAGAGAATTGCTAAGGAAACTATTATGGTAATGAAAGAGAGAAAGTTGAGGAAGTTAAAATGCTTAGTGAAGTCAAGGAACCATTGCTTGACTTAGAGAATTGTAGCTTGCATGAATTAATATCTATCTTACAAAAATTTGCAAGTGATCCTTCCATAATGTTAACCAAGCTGGTTTTGGTTCTTATATTGCTAATCATGTCTTGAAAGAAAAGATTGCTAGGTACAACCAAGAGGCTATGATACCACCTAAGCTTGGGGATATATGGATTCCCAAAGTCCTAGTAACCATTGGAAAAGAGACACACCATGCTATACTTGATCTAGGATCTAGTGTCTCTGTTTTATCTAAAGAACTATATGAAGTACTTGAATTGAAAAATCTTGAAAAATGCTCTATTGAACTTGCACTTGCTGATGATTCCATTAAACATGCTTTAGGAAAAGTAAGTGATGTTATGGTAGAGTTACATATGACATTTGTGCCTGTTGATTTTCTAATCATGGATATGGGGAATAAAACCTCTAGTCCAATTATTCTTGGAAGACCTTTTCTTCGTACTACAGGTGCTATCATTGATTCAAAAGAAGGGAATGTGAAGTTTCAGTTTCCACACAAGAAGTGCATGGAACACTTCCCAAGGAAGAGGGCACATCAGTTCAAGCTCCCTCATGAGCTTCGTCCACAATAAACATCAAGTAAGAAGCCTAGCTATATGGCTATAAAGAAAGCGCTTTACGGGAGGCAACCCGGTTGTTTTTATTTGTGATTTTCTTTGTGTCCTCTTGCTGTAACAAGAGACTTTGTTTTAGTTTAGTTTCTGGAATTTTTAATAAAGTGCCAAGTTTTACTCATTTTGGTTTGAAAAGTTGCTTATAGCGTTCGGAGATTTTATTCCTGCACGAATCTGTGCACGGTATGATTTTTAATTCTTATTCTGTAACTCCGAATGAGCTCATATTTGAACTGTAGTTGCAACTTTTCATCCTCTGTATGCATGAATTTTTCGGAATTTTCGACAAAGTTAAGTAGGGTAGAAAAATACGTTTTGCTGCTGCTGTTTTTCTGGACAGATTCTGTCCCATTTTGTTTGATGCATGCTTAGAACTTTTAACTTGAATCTTTTTGATCCAATTGAGTTTATGAGTAGGCATACAACATTATACACTTTCTGGACATTCATATGAATTTTTGTCTAAGGATTATATGCAGCAAGAAATCTATTTGTTTATCACTACTAATGCACCCCACAGAAAAAGAAATGGGAGAAACGGTGTTTTGAAGTTTTTTCACAGGGATTAGAGGAGATGCACCAAGAGCTATCCAAGGATGGTGAAGACCATAAGCTTGGGGATGTGAAGACAACCCCACTGGACCTACACACTCTCGGTTTGCACACGTCTAACTTCTGTTTTTCGATCGAAACACTTTATCGCATAAACTTGGAGCGTCTTTTTGTTTGTTTTGTTTGATTTTTATTTTGTGAGACCACCACACTATCATTTATATATGAGAGAGCTACTGGAAATTTGGGTTGAATTATGTTGGATGCTATTATAAGATTGGGAAAAGGGATGTTGAGTTGATTTTAAAAGATACATATAGTTGCATGATTCATGAGCTTGTTAATGAGTAATAATTTGCAAGTATTTTATCAAGAGCTATCTTTTATTCATGTTTTGATGCTGAATGTTATTTACTTGTTTAACATGGATTAGTTAGTTCTATGGACACTCATGCATGCATTTAGATGGTCAACTTTCTCCCTCTTGCTAGCCCAAAAATTCCAACAAGCAAAAACTTGTTTCCAACACCTTCAACCAAAGTTTTTCCAGTGAGTCCACCATATCTACCTATTAGCTTTATGCTATTCCGAGTATGTTTATCATGATATTTGTGTTATCTATACCTCTGAATGAAAATGCTTATGTTGTTGATTGTTATGGGAAAAGTTGGTTATAGAGCTCTCTCGAACTTGATGCACACTTTACTTTCATTGCATAATAAAACATGACCCATTGTGATTAAAATTATGATGTTGTGGCTTGACAAATGTCTTTGGTTGAGAGTTAGCTCATATGTGCTGTCACATGGCAAGCTTTCAACATGCACTTCATTCATTTAGTTGATATCATGTACTTTTGTTTATGGATGCTTACCATGGGTGAAATAAATGTGGAAATGAAGTGAGTTTAAATGAGTTTGTATAAATGGTTAGAGAGACGCCTGGGCCGCTAATCTAAGCCATGCATCATTCATGGTGGAAATTTACTTACATGCTATGGTGAACCTTCTGTGATACACCTTACAATAAAAAGCTATCTAATGGTAAATAAAAAGGGTGTTGAGATTGTTCATTGTGTTTGTTTGTCTTGTCATTTTGATATGGGCTTGTTCCATATCCTGGGACAAGAGGTACCCCAGTTGACGCTCTTAATGATACTATTATTACTTACAATGATATTTAACTTGAACTTGCTTTGTTTCCAAGTTGAGTAACACATGGAGTAGGTACTTGTATTCAAGGGGCATGAGACTTTCAACCTGTACTTTGTCAAGCACACTACTCATATTTGCTTTCACTTTAAACTTAATCATTCAAGATGCTATGATAGGGGAATGAGAGCTTGACACCAAGGATTACCACATTACAATCATTAACTTAAGTAGAGAAGTTCAGAAGTTAGATGAAACTTATTCATGCTTTACCTCTACTCATATATATATCTTTCCAAAGTGTCCACCTTTTATATTCAGATTTTCATCAATACTCTATGACCATTGTAGGATGTTCTTACTTATCATTATGCATACATGTGGTCCATAGTACTTTCTTTATGTTACACTTTGTGAATTATCATTGAACATCCTTGCATTGAATACTTGATATCACTTCATAAACTATCTTGCATATTGCTACTCCTTTTAAGAATGAATCATTTGACTCTATGTAGCAATAGTAATCATCTTTGATATCCATTGATAGTATTAAATTGCAAAGTCCATGTTAGTTTTATCACCTTCATACTCGAGGACGAGTATAGGTTAAGCTTGGGGATGTTGATGCATGTAAAATGCATACATGAACTTTGCATTATTTACTTATATTCCAGTCATATTTGCATCATATAAGGGTTATATCACTGTTTTATAATGATTTTGGGAATATTTATGATTTTCCTATTTTTATGGAATTAACCCTGCGCAGGCAGAAAACCCTATTTCTATATTTTAATGTTTCAGGGACCCAAACGACGTCCAAATGACCTGGAAATTTACGAGCATCAGTTTTTGGAAGGAAGAAGACTGGGAGCGAAGGAAGCGAACAAGCGGAGGCCCGAGGGCCAAAAGAGGTGGCCCACGCGGCCAGGTACCTGGCCGCGTGGGACCCCCCATTGGGCCTCGAGCTCCGTTGCCGTCGATCTTTCCCCACCGACTCCGTTTGACCTAAAACCGCCTATAAAAATAGTCCCCGACGTTCTCTGGAAGGAGCGCCGCAGAAACACAGAAACACCGAAACAGAGACCTGGAGTTGCAGATTGGAGGGGGAAAACTCCGGCGGGGCGCTGCCGGCGTGGTCTCCATCTTCTCCAACGACTTCTCCACCGTCTCCATGATGAAGAGGGAGTAGTCCACCTCTGGACTATGGGTTTGTGGAAGTAACTTATGTATCTCTCTCTCTTGAGCTTCACTAATTAGTACCGTATGAGCTGCTGAACATGATTACGGTCATCTATGTAATACCTTTGTGGTGGATCTTTTTATGAGTTAATATATGTTTGAGATTGCAATGGTTTTGTTTCAGTTATGAAAGTAGATGCATATTATGTACCCCGTTCTTATTTACTTGTCATGATCAAGCATGTTTATGAGAGCGTGTGAGGGGGAACGTGTGCATTAGTTGGAGTAACGGGGGGTGGCTAGTGCAGTGAACGTGAGAGAAAGTTCTGCGATCCACTTGGGTATCTTACCTTACTTTGTTGCCTCACTAGGGATAAAAAGAAATACCATGCTACCGGAGATGTGGGTGTGACCATTGCCACTACTCCATGACTAGATCTAGCATGTTCTTATTTTAACTTCATGTCATGATACTTATTGCTATACTCTGAGTTATCTTAATTACTGAGGTGTTATGATTTAGTTCGCATCTTGGTGGAGTATAAGAGAGACTAATAACCAAAAGGTCTCTATGTTAGGACGTGATGCCCATATAATTATAACTTGTCATTAAACTGTTGTGTTGCAATCTCATATGTCAACTCTAGTGTTCCATTGTCTACCACTTTATTAAAGAGAGAGTGCATTTGTGAAACCATGAACCCCGGTCCATTTTTAATCATAAGAAACACCTTTCCAACACTTTTACCACTTTTCCATTTTCTGCCATTTAAAAATCCGAAAATACAAAAACACTTTTACATCTTGCATTCATCATATAAAACCCAAAAATATCATTTATCATTGCTACCACCATCCTTGCATATTTATTTACCACCATTGCATATTTATTTCTTGTTTGCATTGCATATTATCTTGATATCATTCTCACACCTTGTGCTTGACAACCACTAGGTGAGGTTGAGGACCAAAACATTTACTTTGTTTTGTAGGTAACCAAAAGAAGGATAGGAAAGATAAATCTTCACTACTGATTCCCCGAGAGTTCGATATTAAACCCTCGAGTCACCCCTCGTGGGGAAAACACGTCTTCCACTTACTACACACTCTGCACTTGGAGTCTCAACCTAACCCATTTACTTTTCACGCAGGTGACTACGTGAAGGGCCATCAATTTGCCGCCGCCAAACTGTAGGCGGCAAGTTGGCAACTTGCGGCAGTGAAACTTTCAACTGCCAGCAAGGTAGGGGCTGGTATCCAAAGATACCTTACATCGAGTCTGTTAAAGGCTGGACCAGCTCCTTTTTCTATTGTAAAGATATCCCTGCGCCCAAGAATGACGTAGGGATCCCGCCTTTGTCAATTGTCCGCCTACATAAAAGGCTTGCTAGACCGAGAAGGTGGTGACAGTGCTGCCAGAGGATCTCCGCCTAGTTGCTAGGCGGATAGAGTTCTTGACAAAGACGATGGATCCTCTGCTAATTGACGGAGTGGACACCGTTGTCTGCTGGCTATCAAGGCAGATGATGACTCTGCGCTACTGCCCCTTGAAGATGTGTGAGTTCTCTGCCGACAAGGCGGAGACGTTCGGCGCAAGCAGCACTGCCGTTGGAGAGGTAGTGTTGTTGCACCGCTTGAGGCAGCTGATCCAGCCCAACTTCTTGAAGACGGCAGAGGGTGTTGCCGTGTTCACGCATGACAATCCAGCCCCCGAGGTAAGTCGGAACTTTAACCTTTTCTCTTTGTCGGGCTCCGTCTTTGTCTATGTTGGAGTAATGATTCTTTTTGTTTTCAGCTAGAGAGCTTGACGGATGCGAACTTGGCTCCAAACAACTACGAGCCTGGTGCCGGCAAGAGCAAGAAGCGCAAGGCTGGCGACACCACTTCTTCGACCAAGGAGGCTGAGAAGAAGAAGAAGAAGTCCGTCATCCAGGTCGATGACGAAGACCAGAACATGGGGCCAGGTATCCCCCAGAAGAAGTAAGTTCCGGCTATATTGCTTGCTGCCTAGTCTTTCGTCATAAGTTTTGTTGTTTGCTAACATGTTTTCCCACACCCCTGTAGAGCGAAGGTTGGCGGGCTGAAGCTGCGCTCCAACTTGAAGGCCGCTGCCGGCAGAACTAAGCTGCCACGCCCTTCGCCTGCCACCGCGCCCGCAACACCTGTCGGCCGCATACCTGTGGTGCTTTGCCCGGGAACATATGCGGTGGATAATGCAGATCAGGCGCCTGAACGCCAACCTAGTGTTGCCGAAGAAGGCGGAAGACAAAAAGGACGCCACAAGCGTCTCCTCCCTCAAGACGGCTGAAGCTACGGCTAGTGATGCCGCCCGCTTTAGGGCCATGAAACAAGAGGTGGCTGATAAGATGGAGGAGAGCTTAGGCGGCTCTTCCAGCATGGGCCACTTTCCGCTTGGCGACGGGGTGAAGGATATCAGGTTGACGATGAAGACCATGCGCGAGGGTACCGCAAGTTGGTACTCACATATGGATAAACTTCACGTCCAGATGAACGATCAGATTGAGGTAAACTCTTTGTCTTATCCATAGTCGCAGCCCCTGAGCACTTTGGTGGCTAAAATTTATCTATTTTAGCCAGCTGAGTGGTCTTTGACTATGAAGTTTTACCTATCTGCGTTTTTGCCTTTTAGAAGGTTATTCTTTCACAGAATATGGAGCTAATCAGTGCTCAATCTGAGAAGAATAAGGAGTGCCGCCTTCTCAAGAAGGCGGTGGAGGAAAAAGACGCCAAGATTGCGGCCTTGGAGGAGGCGCGCAAAAAGGATGAAGGTGACAATTTCTTTGCCTTCTTCTCATCCGCCTTTTCTCCACTTATGCCGACTACTTTTTTAGCCGGCCTTTTCATACTGTGTAGAATAGCTAGACAATGCCCAAGATATTCTCAAGGGCTCCTCTGATCTGCAAGCTTTGATCAATGAAGCTGCAAACTTGGCGAACGAGGTGATGGAGCTGAAGGCCAAACACAAGGAAGAATTGGAGCAGCGGGACTTGGCCCATGCGACTGAGATTAGCAAGTTGACGGGGCAGTTGGAGTCTCTGGGTAATACCCTTGCGGAGACCACTAAGAATGCTAAGGCCCAATAGGATTCGCAAGCTACCGCCTTGAAGCTCGCCCAAGACGCCTTAGCTGGCCAAGAGGATGAGCTCACTGCCCTCTATCATCACGTCCTTGGTAAGTTTGCTTCGCCATCTCTTTTTCCTTGTATTTTTTGCTTCTGTTTGTTGACTGACTTCTGTCATTTTTTCTCAGTGCCGGTTGGTTTTGGCGACAGCGAAACTGCTCCAGCCCGGCTTGCTCGCATCTTGAAGGTTGGTGAGCTGATCACCAAGGCGATCAAGTCTGCCCGTGATTTTGCCGCCAAGTTCTTTCCGGACCAGAAGGACAGCGACGCCGTCAACTTTGAAGACATTCCTGATTTGCTGGTACAGACTACTGGCAAACATGAAGGAGTGATGCGGTCTGCTGCACGTGGTGGTGCCACGGCTGCCCTGGGGCTGATGATGGCGTGGTACCCGGAAAGTGATATTCGCCAAGTGACGGAGTGCATGCCATCAATAGATGAGGCCGGCAATGCCATTGATTTGGCTAAAATACTGGCCTCCGTCAAAGGCTACACTTCTCGGGTCGCCAACATGGTTAACCTCGGCGTGTTTTGCAAGGAACATCTTTTGCCGGAAGAGGCTGCTGCTGCTGAAGATGTTGAGGAGGCAGAGGCGCAAGATGACGCCTAAGTTGACGAACTCAGCCCCCAGGATGGCGGCAACAGCCCCCAGGCTACCGAGGCAAACTCTACCAAGGCGACAGCTCCTTGGCGTCCTGTAATACATGAACAAGTAAATGCGTTAAGCTGTAACACGGAAACAACTTGTCTTATTTTGGAGATGTAAATATTTGGGCCGTGGCTTTATGCTACTCATGTTGGTAGGCTTATTTTAAGTGGCCCGCCTTAATATTTATCTCGTCTATATGGTTGGCTTTTTGTATGTTGGTCGAACCGTAGCACGGTTACTTTACACTACCAAAAATCCGGCGATCCACGACGTTTCTGCAGCGTCGTTCCAATAATGTCGCATGTTTCCATCGCGGAAGGCTGTAAAGTCGATATTGCTCTCGACGTTTTGGTTTTTCCAGTCATGGGCCGGTTGGGCGCGACGTTTCGAAGATTTTACGTCGCGGATTTTCGTCCCCGGCCCAGTAGCCCAGCTTGAGCCCAGTTTCTTTCGACGAAACTGGCTTGGTCACGTAGAACGTCGCAATTTTCCGTCTCACTGCCATATCTTGTGCTGTTTGACTCATTTAACTGGCAAGGACCGCGCCGTTGGTCCCTGACCCCACCTTGATACCATGTGCACCGTTACGAAATCACCGAAATTATTGGAGTGCTGGGGCAGAACTTGAACCCGCGACCTCCTCCTCACCTAGCACAGAAACAACCACTTGATATATATAGGAGACAAATAGCAGAAAATCGCACACACACAAAAAAACTTCAGTTCAGCACGAGCATGCACACAGCGCATGGACATCAGTTCAACACAAAGCATGCACATCAGTTCAACACAAGCATGCAAACAAAGCATGGACATCAGTTCAACACAAGCATGCAAACAGGCATGCAAAATAGTTCAATAAAAGCATGCACACAAAGCATGCACATTAGTTCGACACAAGCATGCAACACTAGTCTTCATCGGATTCATCTGCTGCTACTCCATCCTTGTCACTGTCATACTGCCCTAATGTGTCGTCTGGTGGTTCAATGTCACTTTCTTCTTCATCTTCATTCTCCTGTACTTCCTTACCCTTCGACGTCCCTTTCTTCCGATTCTTGATAAATGTCCAAATCTCGTTAATCTCTTCTGCAAACATGCGGTGGGGATTGCTGTTATTTGGTCGTTCCAGAGTAGGCGGAGGAATCCCACCAAACCCCAGGTAGGGCCCTAATATATGCCTAAGAGTGTCCTAGTGCATTAGAAGAGCCAACATCAAACTCCTAGGTGCGACCCGCGCTTCGTAGACGACTCTAATTATCCCACACCATATACAACTCAACTCCCACTTCTGGCACATCAGATGGAATCATGTGATGTACTAGGCTCAAAGTTTGTTTTAAATGTTGCTATATTTGAGATAACCTGACACAAACAAATGAGAAAATTCCATTGGGCCACCCCTTTTGACGCCGGTCAAAGGGGTAAACGATATGGGTGGACCACAGGGTCAATCAACTATTTATGGTTTCAATGAAAATGGAGTGCCAGAGCGTCAGAGTCACACCAAACCCTAGCTAGGTAGGGCCTTAATATATTTACAATATATAGTGTCCTGGTACATCCGAAGAGCCAGCATCAAACTCCTATTTTTCACATAGTCCTCTAATAATTAATTTCATAAATGGTCAGTTTGTTTAAGCCATCCATCATGCATCCGACGGCTAGAAATGTTTCCTTCCCAGCTACCAAAACCTCGGGCGTGCAGAAAATTTCGTGCCGCCCACCCAAATTATCGTTCAAACTTTGGCGCCTCCCGCACAAAATTTCGCACCTTTCTCTACACATACCCATATTGACATTTCTCCCCTCCTCTCGTCCCAAATTTCCCCTCCTCTCATTCCAAATTTCCCCTCCCTTCCTAACTCTAGCTCGTCGTCCCGGTCTTCCAGCTTGCCGTGTAGCTGGCCATCCCGGTCTTCCACCTCGCTGCCCCGGTCTCCCACCTCGCCGCGTAGCTCCGTCCCGGTCTAGCAGCTCGCCGTCCCGGTATAACACCCCGCCGTGTAGCTCACCGCCCGGTCTTCCACCTCACCGTGTAGCTCGCCTTCCCGGTCTTCCACCTTGTCATCCAGGTCGCCGTCCAGATCTGCCATCTCGCCGTCCAGATCTGCCACATCGCCGTCAAGATCTGCCACATCGCTGTCCAGTTCGCCGACCAGCTCGCAGGTGTCCGGCTCGTCACCAACCTCGCCCTACGTCTAGGTCTGCCCACCGCCTCACTAACCTCGCGGCAACTTCGTCGTGAAGGTCTGCCACCTCGTCACTAACCTCGCGGCAACTATGTCGTCAAGGTCTGCCACCTCCATTCCCCGAGAGATGGTTTCTGCTACGACAAGGAGTAAGACAAAAGACACTAAATCCCCGATGCAGTGTTGAGAGAGTTATTTTAGTCTGTTCGATGCTTGTTTCCTGCACATGTTTTTTTAATTGCCTGTTTGGTCGTTCTCTCTGTTTGATAAGTTCCTATGGTCAAAGTTTGCTTATTTTCCAACTTGTATTAGGCTTAAGATCACTTTTCTTGCGATCCTATCAGTCCAAGGTTAAAAGATGAACTTACTCATATTGTGCTGTTACATCATTAGTAGTACAGAACAATCAATACCAGCCCTATATGCTAGAACATCACCCCATGTAAGAAACCCGGAAGTTAGTAGCTTACTTTGATAGGTTCTTATCAAGTGCTATGATTGTAGCTTACGTTGAGCTCTTTATTCATGTTAGAACCACAAACAAAACCCATGGACGATACGCGGCTCAAAAAAATCTTGAGAAACCATCCACGACTGGGTAGGTCTGTAGCATCTCTTGTTTCATTGCCAACCATACTCTCCCTAAAAAGATCAAGAAGGAACTTTTCAATGAAGGAGACATGCCAATGGAATCACTTGACAATGAGCTGCAGGCTGTACCCTTACCTGCTAGCTCAACACCCTTGCATGATAGCTCAACAATGAAGGTGTTGCTTACTTATCTTGTGTAGAACTGCTGGCTTATTTACTGTTGTCCCAAACTTTGTGCTACTATCCAAAATGATTGGTGCATATGAACTATGCAGATTAGGAACTGGAAAGTCAAGTTGACATCCTGTAGGGGACAAATGCCTCCTGGTAGTGTCAAGCGCATCAAAGCAATGGCAGTTGGCAGCACACCACAAATTGACATTACGGGATCCAATAAAAGGGCCAAACTGAGTTTGCAAGTAGAAACTGCAAACGTATCACAACGACGTACAAAACAGAATCAAGGCAAGCTTGAAAGCAATGACACACCTATCAAGCCCAAGAAGCCATCTAGCAAAATCAAGGGGTTAGCTGAAAAGCACAAAGAGGCAGCCTCCCCACACGAGCTGGCAGCTGCCCAAAGCGAGCAAGCAGTTGCCCATGGCCGGCAGGTAGCTGCCCAAGGCGAGCAGGCAGTTGCCCACACAAGGAGGCAGCTGCCCACTGCCAGGAGGCACCCACCCCAAACAAGCAGGCAGCTGACCACCACGAGGAGGCGCCCACCCCACACAACGGGGCAGCTGGCTACCGCGTTGAGGCACCCGCCCAACGTGAACCGTCACCTACCAATGGCCAGCTGACAACACTCCAAGGCGGGGGGCTAGGTTCCCAAGTCGAGTCGCAAGATGCCCGCAACGAGGGATCTCCTCAATGGAATAATGATCGGACTGACTGGAGCCTGCATGGAGGTAACACTAACTTTAGCAGGGCCACGATTTCTATAGCTGAGCAAGAGATGCCTCTAGCTTTCGGGGCAGATAGGGGACGAAACATGGGAAAGGCGATGGACAGGGTGTCCAAAAGACAGAGGTTCAAAATTGTTATTCCTCCGGGGAAGACAAGGCCAGCTGACGCAAGGATTGCTAGCATGTATGCTACTGCTTGTTCAATAGTTGTCAAGGAGGTTGTCCCTGTCTTAACCGTTTCAAATTATACAAGAACATGGTCGACATATATAAAGCCTACTCCGGCCACGTGGCTGTACGTTCTGTAACTCTTACTTCCAGTTCTTAACTATTGCTTCCAGTACTTTCCATTGTTGTTCATAAAACAGAAGAATGCTCTTTATTTTGTATCAGGCAAAGTTTGTTATGAACGTCGACGACCCTAGGATTCAAAATTCTATTATGAGAAATCTCAAGGACCGTGTAAAGCAAAGTCGCCATGATCTGAAGTCCAAATATTGGGACAAAGCTGCTGACAAGACTAGGATTTCACGGACACCTCTGGAGGAATTGACAAACATGACCAAAGATGATTGGTGCGCGTTACTCGATTCCTGGTCCTCAACTACCAAACAGGTCATTGTCTTTGTTCACTCAAGCTTGCCATTGTTTCAGTTCTACGATCTGGACTGTCGCTAATATGTTCGTACTTTGTTTTGTGAAGACGGCTTTGGTTAAAGCTGCTAAGAGCAGACAAGAGGTCAAGTACCATGGTGTCACCTGTTCTCGTAGCTACGAGGTTTACTCCAATGGTTCGCACGATGCCTTCGAATTGTTCAAAATTCTGCATGAGAGCAAGCAGAAGGGATACACTTCGCCTGTGAAAAAAGCAATTGTAAGTCCCCTTGAATCCTTTTAATCTCTGGAATATCCCTTTGTGAATTCTGCTGCAAACTCCTGTCGTCAGCTATTTCCCATATGCTTCTCATCTACTCCCTCCGTTCCAATTTAATTGACTTGCTATCCACCAAATATGGATGTATCTATACATGTAACATGTCTAGATACATCTACATGTGGTGGATATCAAGTCAATTAAATTAGAACGGAGGGAGTACTAGTTTATGTACACATCATGCTTACTTGTTCTGTACATCCTTGGTTGTTGCTTTTTTCATCTATGTTCCTTACATGCCTGTCATATGCTATTTTTCATCTATTTTCCTTACAAGCTAGTTCAATAGCTATTGCATCTATCCTTGTACATGCAGATCCCTTGTCATTTCAGCACCACCAGATACACCTGTTAAATTCTGCACTTGGTCGTGGTGTCATTTCAGCATGGTTTTGAACTATGTTTTGCTTTGTACACGCTTGTCATCTGCTATTTTTCATCCATGTTCGTTACATGCTCGTCATCTGCTATTACATCTTATGCTTTTACATGCTTTTTAGGCTGAAATGGAATCGAAGATGGTGGCATCAACTTCAGCAGATGGCACTGTGACCCAACCTCTTTCTGCTGCCGAAGTTGTCGCTGAAGTGCTCTGTAAGGGCAAACGGAAGGGTACGTTCCTGAAGAGCGTAGGTTTGACATCAAGCCTTACAAAAGCAACAAAATCTCAGCTGCAGCTTCAGCTTGATGCTGAGAGAGCAGGGAAGCATGAACTGCAGGCTATAGTTCGTGATTATCAGCAGGTGAAGGAACAAAACGATGCAGATAGGAACATGATTCAACAAGAGATCTTGGAGATGCGGAAGGAACAAGCAGCGACAAGGAAGGCTCAAGAAGTGTCCAAGGCCCTTATTCAGGTGCAATTGAATAAACCAGCATCGAAAGATGGAACTGGGTAGCTGATCTGTAACTGGTTCCTTTCGTGAGGTTCATGGTGGCTTTTTGGTAAGTGCCTTCAGTGAGGCTTTTTGGTGCCCTTCGGGGGGCTAAAACTCTATGTTGCTGGTGGCCTTTGTAAGGTTGTGAACTATACCAGATGGCGTTTGATGCCTGTAATGGTGATCAAGGCTGTGACCATTATTAGAAATTTATGCATTCGCTTTGCTCTGAAAACTAGTATCGCTAGTTTTTTTGTGAATCGCTAGCTTTTTAAATTCGTCTGGACCGCCTAAATAGACATTCGAACCATAACGAAACGTAAAACGTCGCGACCATGATAACGTCGCTAGATTACCCACGACAGATACGATATGTCACGGGAGAAGGCCACGTGGGACCGTATGGTTGGTACGTGTGGCGACATTTGATTGGTTGATAGCACGACGAAAAAACACGTCCTTACGTGCCCGCATCGGAACAAAAAATGTCGTGGCCATGCACCACGTGGATCCTTCTGTTTGGTGCACGCGGCATCTTCCGATTCGCACTGTGACGAGGAATGTAAAACGTCGCGGAGAGATGATGTCATAAAACGGGGATGATGACATCATAATGGATCCCAAAACGGAGTTGCATCGCGACGTAACTTAAACGTCGCGACACCAATGACGTCAAGAACGGCGTAAGCGACATCAGCAGGTGTCGTCAGCGTCTAACAGAATGGAGGTGCACGTGGCGTGTGCTGCGACGAAAAAACTGTCGCGGCTTGCTGGGCCTGATAACGGGCCGGTCCAGTTGCTCGCGACGATTGATGAAAACATCGAGGATCTCCCACGACGTTCGAGGTGCAACGATCCGTCGTAGAATCGCCTATGACACTCGGTCCCTGACTTTTCCATAATGTCGCGTGAAACATCGAGGATTGCTGACCACGACGTTTTGGAGCACGATCACCATGTTATTGAATCGTCCTAGATCGCCGGATTTTTGGTAGTGTTAGCTGAGCCAATCAGGTGCGATACCAGATAGTTTAGACTCAGAGACCAAAGCCGGCATGTTGGTGCCAACGACATACTACTAGGCGACCCGCATATAGTCAGTCAGATAACGGTATTTAGGCGGTGCAAAAAGTTGTTTTTGCTTAATGTTGCCCGGAGGCGGCAAGTATGAGGGAGTTGGAACCACTTAGCACAGAGCAAAATTTTGGGTAACTATGATACTAAATATATGATTGCAAGAAAATACAAAACATGGCATGTTATCAAGACGGAATGAGCAAACCACAGACTTTTATTTCATAATCATATAGTACTTATTACAATTTAAAATTGCTAAGTGTAAAAAGGACGTAGCTGCTCAATGTTCCATGGTCGCTTGGTTTCGTCAAATTGATCATCGACACCTCTCTTGCGCTTGCGACCTTTCTTCTTCTTGTGCGCATCTCGTATATCCACAAGGTAGTATGATCCGTTGAGCAGCGCCTTACTGACCACAAAAGGTCCTTCCCATGGCGGGGATAACTTATGCAAGCCTTTCCTATCTTGGATTAGGCGGAGGACCAGGTCACCTACTCTAAAGCTACGCTTCCTTACCCACGACGTGATATCGACGTAAACTTTGTTGGTAGATGGCGGATCGCGCGATGGCAACATCTCGTTGTTCATCAAGTAGGTCTAGGCCGTCCTGTCTTGCATCTTCTGTGTCTTCCTCGACGTAGCTTGAACTCGTGGAGAATCATGAATCATGTTGGTAGGCAACACTGCCTCGTCTCCGTAGACTAGAAAGAATGGCGTGTACTTGGTTGATCTGTTTGGAGTTGTGCGTAAGCTCCAAAGGATAGATTGCAACTCATCTACCCAAGCTCTAGCTGCCCTGTGCAAAGGAACTTCGAGACAGGGTTTTAGTCCTTGTAAGACTAAACCATTTGTACGCTCTACTTGTCTGTTTAACTGTGGGTGCGCCACGGAGGCTAAATCAAGCCGGATGCCGAGGTTTTGGCAATATTCTTCTACGTCGCCATGGGACAGATTTGTGCCATTGTCTGTAATAATGCTGTGTGGATCACCGAACCGAGAGATTATTCCCCAGAGGAAGTTGGCGGCTGTGGCGCCATCAAGCTTTTTGATAGGTTTAGCTTCAATCCATTTTGTGAATTTGTCTACAGCCACAAGTAAATGTGTGTAACCACCAGGTGCCGTCTTAAATGGACCAACCATGTCCAAGCCCCAGACTGCAAAGGACCAAGTGATGGGTATTGTTTTGAGCTCTTGAGCCGGCATGTGAGGTTGTCTTGCATACAGTTGGCACCCTTTGCAGGTCCTGACAATTTCTTCTGCATCTTCTTTGGCGGTCAACCAATAAAATCCTTGACGAAAGGCTTTAGCAACTAAGGAGCGGTATGATGCGTGGTGTCCACACATTCCGTTGTGTATCTCCTCTAGCAGCCTTTGTCCTTCATCAGGCTAGATGCACCTTTGATAGACACCAGTGGTGCTGCGCTTGTACAATTCGCCTTTGATGATCGTGAATGCCTTGGCTCTCCTGACAATTTGTTCTTTAATACCTCATCATCTGGCAATTCATTGTTGAGCAGAAATTCCTGGTATAGTGTTGTCCAGTCCGGCTTTACCAAGTAGACGGCATAGCTGGCTGCCTCTACTGGTTCAGCTTCTTCTGGATCACGAAGGTCAGCTCCCTTTATTGGCGGCTTGTGAGGTGTTCCAGCAAAACATCCTTTGGTACTTTCTTTCTTTCTGACCCTAATCTGGCAAGTGTGTCCGCCGCCTCGTTCTGGGCCCGTGGTATGTGCCTTACTTCGCACCTCATGAAGCACTTGGAGAATTCGTCAATAGTGGCTCGGTAAGCCATCATTGTTGCATTCTTTGTATCCCATGTGCCTCGTGTTTGCTGGGCTACCAAGTCTGAGTCTCCATAGCAGAGGATCCATTGGACGCCTAAATCTTTGGTAATGTGCAGACCATGAAGAAGTGCTTCGTATTCGGCAGCATTGTTTGTCGCCTTGAAGTGTATCTGCAACACGTAGCTGAGTTTGTCACCCGTTGGCGTCCTTAACACCACGCCAGCCCTCGAGCCTGGGAGCATCTTTGAGCCGTCAAAGTGCATGACCCAGTAATCTGACTCGGGGAGTGGTGTTTCATCCATGACTTCTATCCAATCTGCTATAAAGTCTGCTAGGGCTTGAGTTTTGATGGCGTTTCTGGGTTTGTACGCAATGTCAAAGGCGGCAAGTTCGATGCCCCATTTGGCGACTCGGCCTGTTGCGTCTGCGTTGTTGATTATGTCTCCCAGAGGTGCCTTGCTCACCACCGTTATAGAATGTTCCTGGAAATAGTGCCTCAGCTTTCTGGCGGCTAAAAAGACGCCGTATGCCAGCTTCTGGTAATGTGGATATCACTGTTTTCAGACTGAGAAAACTTCACTGATGAAATAAACTAGACGTTGCTCGGAGGCATCGCCTTTCTCCGTTTTGCGTTCCACGGCCAGGACAACACTGACAACTAAGTTGGTTGCCGCGATGTAAAGCAGCATTGGTTCCTGCATGTGAGGTGCTGCGAGGATTGGGAGAGACGTCAAAGCTTCCTTGAGTTGTTGCAAGGCGGCATCTGCTTCGTCTGTCCACTCAAACTTGTCGGATTTTTCAGAAGCCGGTAGAGGGGCATTGCCTTTTCTCCAAGGCGGCTAATGAAATGACTGACAGCAGTTGCGGAGCCTGCTAGGCCTGCACGTCCTTCAGACATGTGGTATGGTTATGTTGAGAATTGCCTTGATTTTTGTCGGATTAACTTCTATTCCTCGTTCGGAAACGATAAAGCCTAGCAACTTGCGATAGGAACTCCATAGACGCACTTCTTTGGATTGAGTTTCATCCGATATACCGGAGGTTGTCGAAGGTTTCTCGTAGATCATCGAGAAAATCTGCCTTTTTCTTTAACATGACCGCAATGTCGTCTACGTAGACGTGAACGTTGCGGCCAATCTGTTCATGGAGGCATTTTTGCATACATCGCTGGTAAGTTGCGCCGGCATTTTTTAGACCGAAAGGCATTGTGATGTAGCGGAATGTTCCGTAGGGGGTTGTGAAAGATGTTTTTAGCTGGTCAGACTCCCGCATCTTTATCTGGTGGTACCCGGAGTACGCATCTAGAAAACACAGGAGCTCGGAGCCGGCTGTGCAGTCTATGACTTGATCGATACGTGGTAAAGCGAAGGGGTCCTTAGGATAGCACCTGTTCAAACGGTATAATCAATACACATCCTCAGCTCTTTACTATCATGTTTTGGAACCAGTACAGGATTTGCAACCCAATCAGTGTGCACAACTTCCTTAATAAACTTAGCTTCCTGCAACCTAATTATCTCCTTGCCTATTGCCTTCCTCTTTCCATCACTTAGGCGTCTTGATCCTTGCTTCACGGGCTTGGCTCCTTTGTAGATATTGAGAGAGTGCTTGACAAGTTCCCTAGGGACACCAGGCATTTGGCTGACGACCATGCAAAGATGTCCTTAATCTCACGGAGGAACTCGACGAGCTCGCCTTCCTATTTGTCATTTAAGCCGGACCCGATGGTGACTTGCTTGGAGTCATCACCTGGCACGAGGTCCACCTTCTTGGTTTCTTCTGATGCCTTGAAGGCTTTCTTGGCTTCTGCTGTCTTTGGCTTTGCTGGCAATGCTAATGTGTCCATCTCTTGCTTCAGCCTTTCCAATTCTCTGCATGGAGGACGGCTTCCGCAAAGGCGGCGTTGCCACGCTCGCACTCCTTGGCTTTTTTGAAGTTGCCGTTGACGGTAATTGTACCGTTGGGTCAGGCATCTTCAACTTGCTATAGATGTAGCATGGCCTTGCCATGAACTTGGCGAAAGTCGGCCGTCCAAAGATTGCATGATAGGCGCTTTTAAATGGGACTACTTCGAACCTGAGGCACTCAGAGCTGTAATTTTCCTCAGGGCCAAAAGTGACCTCAAGCCTGATGCTACCCATAGACTTGGCCTGCTTGCCAGGTACAATGCCGTGAAACTTGACTTTGTTGTGGTCTAGCTGGTCTTCTGTCAAGTTCATGCGCGTCAAGGTGTCAAAGTATAGGATGTTGAGACTGCTGCCTCCGTCCATGAGCACCTTGGTGAGTCTGAATTTGTCGACAATTGGGTCAATGACGAGGGCGTATTTGCCGGGATGTGGCACACGATATGGGTGATCGTCCCTGTCCCATGTGATTGGCGCCTCGGACCAGTTCAGATATTGAGGAGCGTCTGGCACCGTGGCGATGAGCTCACGGAGTTCCGCCTTTTCCTCCTTTGCCGAGGGAGTTCCCAAGAAGCAGACCAATTGGTCGTGCACTTTAGGGTACTTTTTCTCCTTGCATGGCTTAGGATCCTCATCTTCTGACATGGAGACGGCACCCTCTTTGTCTTCCTTCTTTTCTTTGTCGGCCTTCTTGCTCTTCTTTGGCCTCCAGCCAACATCAGAATCTTTCTTGAAGTCCTCCATCATACGGCACTCTCCCAGTGTGTGGTTGACTTTCCACAGCGAGGCATGGATTGGGCAAGGCAAGGCTTTGGCTTGCTCATAGGTCATGCGCGGCGCTTTGGGCCCAGCATCGTCTTGCTCTTCCACTTGCGGTTTCCCTTTTCCTTCGAAGGCGGCGGCAACCTCGTTGGATGGTTCGGCTTTGTCTTCCTGGGCCGCCTTTCGCTTGTAGCTGGCGCGCTTGTTTGGAGCCAAATCCGAGCCGTCAACATCACGTGCGTCATCATCTACAGCGGCATGGCGGATGCCACCTGAAGCATGACCCCGAGGTCCTTGACTTGCGCACGCACTAGTTTGTGCCAGAGCGTGAGCCTTTGACTAGTCCCGTGGTGAAAGTGTGGATGGCCTGGTTGTCGTCAACATTCTCACAGCTTGCTTTCATCTGGATCCACCTGGCCAAGAAATCTCTCATTTGTTCGTCTGGCCTTTGCACACAGCGAACCAAATCTGTGTAAGTATTGTGCCGCTTATATTGCCTTGTAAGTGTTCGGTCAAAACCCTCTCCATATCCAGCCAGCTGTGGATTGTTTTCTCTGGAAGGTTGTCGATCCAGCTTCTTGTTGTGCCTTCCAACATTAGGGGGAGAAAACGTGCGGCTACTAGTCCGTTCCCGCCGGCAATATTGACTGCCAGCGCATAGTCGGATAGCCATGAGTTTGGTTTGTTCGCGCGTTGTACCTTGGGCAATTATTTGACACTGATGTCATATCCTCGGAATAGGCTCTTTGCGAACAGCTGGACCAAAACACTCTGGGCCGATGTACGTTTGCTCTTTCCATGCATGGATGTCATTTAAGCGATGTCTTGCGTCTTCTGGATCGAGCTGCCTGTTGGATCTTTCAACATGCGGCTCGTCCTACGAGGGCCGGCTTCTGCTGCGCCGGGGTTCTTCTGCACGGTGTCCCTGGCTTCCTCCGTTGTCCCTTCTTGGCGGCGGTGGTGGGGATCTTGTGCGATCTCTGCTTCTCCTTGGCGGTTGGTCGTTGCCACGACTGCCGCCATGTCTTCGGGGTGGCTGATCGTTCCCCCAGCTTCCTCCTTCATCTCGCCTTGGCGGCGGGGGGCATGTTTCCGTGCTTGTCACCGGTCCGAGATGCTTCGTCGTTGTGCCTCCTGGGAGGCGGCGACTTCTTCGGTTCCTTTTTCGGATTTTTCCCTTACCATGGATGCTGGAGCCTGATGGGTCCTCGGGCTGTCCTCTGGCAGCTTTGCACATGTTGGATTTGGATTCTAGTCATCCCCCTCTTGCGTCCGCCATGTCGGCATGGGAGTCAGCCCTTGCCTGCTGTTCCAAAGCCTTATGGAGCGAGACTTGGGTGTGGTACAACTTCTCGTCCTTGTCGTAGTCATCGCCGTGGAGGATGTCCAAGGCGGCTGCTGTGTTGAGACTGGGGTGGCGAAAACTGGATCGCCATTCTTGTACCTGCGCTACGGCGCAGTGGCCCACTCGAAACCTAGTTTCTGTGCAGGAGACTTTAAGTCCGCGGGAGGCTGGTCCCGGTTCTTGTTGCTCCGTTTGTTGGGCACAGGTACTGCCGGCTTGGCGGTTGGGGTTTGAGTGAAAAGGTTCCTCTTTGCAGCATCGCGTTGTCCGCCTTGACCTCCTTCATCATCTGGAGAACTTCGCCTTCTTTTTTCTTAAGGAATTTTGTCATGTTGAGCATGCTGACGCGAAGTTTTTCCAGGTCTTCTGGGGTCGTGCCCTCGTTGACTGGTGTGCTCAGGATCTGGTGGGCAGCTGGTATGTCGTCCTCATGGAAAGTTCCACGCAGATCGCTGGGTCCACCTCTTTCCCAATTTTTCTTCTTTGGAGCAGGTGGTGGTTGTAGGTCATTGCACCTTCTGTTCGGCAAGTTCTTCTTGCGGATCGTCTTCTTTGGCGGCCTCTGTGGCCGCTTCTGCTGCCGCCTTCTCTGTCTCGTGAGATTTGCCATGAAAGCTTGTTGGAGGGTAGAAGATGAGCTGGCTGACGCCTCGGAGGGCGGTGGCACAGTTATGTTGAAAGTTGCCTTGACCTTCTCCTCAAACATGCTCACAGAGTCTCCATCAGAGTCCGAATCTATGTTGACTGGAACAGTAGATCTGGATCGGCATCTGACATTGTATCGTCCTGCAGTGCTTGGAGGATCGATTCAGGTTCGTTGCTTTTAGGCGGGGAGTCATATCCCAAGCCTGCAACTCCGATGAAGTGTAGATCGGAATCTTTCGACTCTAGGGAGAAGGCAGATTCAGATCCATCTTGAGCGTCGATCTCCTGAGAGATGGGTTGGTGGGTGGGCGAATAAATCCGCTGCATCCCGTATGCCTCCGGCGTGTAGCCGATGAAGATGTTGATTCGCCAACTGGGACGATACCGCATCCGACAAGGTAGTCGTCAGCGGGTACACAGGTTTCGTCGCAGTTGATGTAGCGGTAGTCACCGCACCACGTAGCGCGGCCAACGACGATGGTTTCGCCGACGCCGCCAAGAGTTCCCGCCTAGAACATGACGCCTGACGCCTTAGGCCCCACAGTGGGTGCCAACTATCGTCGTATCGGCATTGGTGATAGGAGACGGGGGTCCTCTAGCCGATGGTAGAACCGAGGGTAGAAGGGAGCATCGTCGAGGTCGGGATTGAACAAGGCAGTTACCCAGCTTCGGATCTCACGTCGGAAGTGAGATCCTACGTTCTGCTATAAATCACTATATGCAATAGCCTTGATCAGGTTACAATGAGCGTATTGTGGTGTGCCCTAAAGGTTTGCCTAGTCCGGCTTATATAGGCGGTCGGACCTAGGGTTATAAGGAAACTACGTGTCCGGCAAGTATACAGAGTCTAAACCTAGCCGGCAAGTCTGCCGCCTTCCATCTTGGACCTGGTGGCTTCGTGGGCTTCAGTCTTGGGCCTCTGCTTGCCGGCATCCGCCTACCTTGTACGTCGGGTATCTGGGCCGCACGGCAGGCAAAGCCTTCACCACCACTGTGGGCCACCCTGACTAGCCGGATTGATCCATGTTGGTGATACCCCTAGTTGGTATTCCCCCAACAGAGATGTAATGTGCTTGATCGAAACAGATATAATGCCTTTCGAAAAGGACTAATGCGAGTAAAAGATGAGATCTTTTCTCGGGGTTCCTACAATATAGGCAATGGACAGACACGAAGTTCTAGAAGGACATTTGGTTAGGAGACACGTCATTGTCAAATCAATATTCATCTTTATATAATATTGTCCAAAAAAACAAGTTGGCCTATGTTCTTGAAGCCGATTCTCTAGATAACATTTCTTTTAGAAGGTCTCTAAACAGATGAATGGAGATACACGATACTTTCGCAAATAAATGTATCTGGAAAATGAAAGTGGCATAAAAATTAAGAAATTCATGTGATTTTCATCGGAAAGTTCTTTTAACCAAAGACTAAAGCACACCGCTTGAGCCAGTCGAGCATCATCTTCTGCTGAACGTGAGGCGGCGCCAAGACTACGAACACAGAACAACATCGGAAACGTCCGGACCACAAGCAGCACCCAAGCGTCTGATGGATCGACGATAAACAGAATCTCACTAGATAACCGGAATACATGCGAAGCGACATTGGAGATGCCTCCAAGAAAGAAAATGGCCTCCGAAGACGTCATTGACGCTGCAAAGGCCAAGGCACTGCACAACTTTCGCCGGCGCCCAGTCCACCATGTATAATAACCCGACAGTAATGTTTTCTGTGTCGGTTATACAAAACAACTGATTCCCATACCTAATGTACCCTAGATGGTCGATAAACCGTGACTCAGGACAGTCGGTTGTCTGTTTATTACTGCCACGGGACACTAGTTGTTTGCGGATTTTGCAGCTGGAATCAATTCCAATCAGAGTTTTAAATAGCCGGCTATAGCAGCTATAGCCTTTTGAGCATCTTGGGGTTAAATAAATTCATGTACAATTTCTGTCTATAGGCCCATTTAGCCCGGGCTATAGCCCCAGTTTAAGGTCGGGGCTATTGTTTTATAGCCGGCTATTTAAAACATTGATTCCAATACCACGTTTGAATTGGTGTTTGACCAAATGGTCATGTTTCTTAGTTTCAAAACGTTATCCTCATAACTTTACTTATCTTAATTATCATCACTTACGCATGCAAGTTAGCGTGATGGTTATGTTTGCGGCAAATATGCCACGAAGGCATGATGCACACAATTCGTGTCATTTCTTTGATTACGAGTTCCCTGGCTGCTACTTTTTGCACTGTGATGAACCAATGATGCCATCATCTGGCGTACTTTTGTTCATCTCCAACGCCACACGAAACGCAGACCTCTTTGATTACAGTTTCCCGCGGGAAAAGAGCCTGAATATCACACGCCATTAAAAGATAGTTTTGTGTCCGTATGGTCCATGGATATTTCTCGCATGCAACTCTGACGCAACAACGACCTTAACGTAAATATCTATCTGAAGATGAGAGAGGCACAGGACTGTGAAAAATTTCAGACGACACTGTGCTGAAGATCACTGAAGATGGTAACTGCAAAGAGGTGAACGCACGACTTGTCAAAAAGTGCTTGTTATGAAGCAAGTACGACGACTTTTGCAGGGAGAGCCCAAAGCAACCCTGAAATGCATGCGCCCGAGACACAAGAATCAACTGCCAGAGCAAAGGGGCGCAATCGATTTCTCCCTCCAGATATCAAAAGAAGATGCAGCGGGTACGGTGCGAGATGAAATCTAGCACGACTCAAATCCTTTCGTCGTCATCGTGGAAGGACTTCTTTTTGAAAAGGAGGTTGAAATTCTCAATCTCAAACCTAACAAAATGAATACATAGATCAAACTAAAGCCATTTGTTATTTTTGTTGTGATCCAAATTCATATAAAAATAAAGATAACTTTTGACGGAGCGAATCGAGATCGGTCGCCGGCAGGCTTGGGCTGAGTCGGACTACAACCGATTTAGCGTTTTCACCGTTTATATACCTCTTGTAGGATAAGTTATAAGTTGTAAATCTCCGGTGTTTGTAACCTCACCCGATCATAGTAAAGATTTGCTGGCTGATGCCCGTGGTTTTTCTCTTTCATTGTTTGAAGGGTTTTCCACGTTAAATCGTGTGTCCTTGTTGTGTTGATCTTGCTTTTGTTCATCGTTTATAACACCGTCTACCCAATGACCTTGATGATGGGTGGCCCATGATCCACGTGGGCATGTGTCCTGACTTCACAACTACACCCACCATCAAAATCCCGAGGTCTAATCAAGCCGCTCTACGGCGAGTCGGGAGCACAAACCGGTTCGACAAACTCTTAAAACGCATCACATGTATACACTTTAGAAGAAGTTGCCGTCGTCTTCCGCTGACCCATTTTCATGAGAAGGACGCATTGACCTTGTCAAGACGCTGCTGCCTTGCGCGCGTCTATCAACATGCGTCCATCGCCAAGACCCCTTTGGGCCATGTCGCCGAGATCCACCAACGTCGACGTGGTAGATGCCACACCGATCCACCTTCTGATGCTCCAGCAAGCACCAATCTGAATACGAGGCCCCAAGAGGGAGAATGGAACCATAGCGCCGCCATCGTCTGATCGGCAAACCTAGATCTAGGGTTTTCCCGGAGCAACCCTAAAGAAGAGACGACGCCTAGAATGATCTTCCACAAGGTTGCGGCACCGCCGTCGTCCACCATGACCAAAGTCCGGTTTTCATCTATAGCCGCAACTCGCCAAACTCATAACCCACTAGATCTCGAGCTTCCTAACACCGTGGACCGCCCCACGGGAGAAACCAAGGTCTGCCACCACTCGCCTGACCCGTGACCGCACCGCACGCCATGGCGATTTCCAACCGTGCTCTGACGACCGTCGAAATCCATCGCCCAGGACAACCGATGCCGCTGCAAGAAGCTGCCTCGCCGCCGCCATCAGTTGCGTGGGAGGGGAGGAGGGGGCGGCAGAGCACTAGGGTTTAGGGGCTTGTCTTGTCCCGTGGGATGCAGCTTGAGTTACTTTGTAGTTCAAAGTCGAGCCGTGACTTTGGAGGCATCTCAGCTCTCCAAAGGAAATCCAACGGACGTAAATAGATCTATTTAGCAAACTCAAAATTTAAAGTGCTCAGAAAAATTTGAAAAATTACAGTAATTCTTATATGTGGCATTATACATTCTGGAAAAGTTTATTCGGATTCAGAAATTCGAAAATAAGGTTTTGTTCAAAATTTGGTGTGAAACTTAAAATGAGGTTTATTCATAAACCGTATGTCCGAATTCTACAAAACTTTCTCAGAATGTATAATTAAACAAATAAGAATTAGTGGAATTTTTTCAAATTTTTCTGTGCGCTTTTAATTTTGTGTTTGGGTGATGCATCTAATTGTGTCCGTTGGATTTGCTTTGAAGGGCTGAGATGCCTCCAAAGTCACAGCTAGATTTTGAGCTTCAATGACCTGTCCCGTGCACCCTGGGTGGACAGCAACGCGTGGTAGTCTCCCTCATACTGCAAAAAAAAAAGATTGAACAGGCTGCAATTTTTTAAGACGGCCATCGTGGGAAGGACTAAAACGTAGCACGACACAACCGCGTTGCCACCTCGCAAGGACTATTTGGGACATCTCCCGGTGGGCGCGGCGGCGCCAGACGGGGCTGCTGGTCGACTCTCATCCAGTGCCAGTGTACGATCAGGCTACAACTCTTTACGAGGTCACGTCGTCCCGCTCCATCCACCCGATCCTCACTGTGGAGTACGTCCGGAGCACAGCCCGAGCAAGCACGAAATCCAACTCTTTTCGGCATGCATCGCACGCACGAAGCCCGTCGGCCGTCGCTTCGTCCTGATCGACGACAACGACGAGACGCCATTGTTGCCGGAGTTGCTGGTACACCGTGATAGTGAGTATTGGAGAGGTTGTGGGTTTGGTGAAAGATGAGATTGACACGAGGACTTATGCCTTCACCGATGACCCTGGAGACCGTGGCGTGTAGAATTTTTTTTGCAGCCTTTTTCTTTTAGGTCTAAATGGCTATTCTCCCTCCTCTTTTGAGGATTTCCTGTAAAGGAACTATGATTTCTATCTAATCGAATGGCAGTGCGCCTGCTTTAATTAAACCTCAAAAAAAGCTTCGATAGCGCTGGGCTTCCTTCGTTTTTGACGGATGGCCACGAGGTCACCTGAGAGAAAATACTGAAGTACGTATGATTTATCGATCTTGTCGTCTCATGCTTGGAACGATCGGTTGCACGCAGTCAATAGTAGGCTACGTACTGTGGTAGACGGCAACAGTATTAGAGCAGTCAGCACGTACGAGTTTGCCAAAAATGACAGAAAGTGGTATGTACGTGCGCGGGCGTAGCTACTGTGCTGTACGTACGTACACATGGAGTTCGTACGCGGTACTGTTGGAGTACGTACCTGAACCCCTAGCTAATAAATCCTACTGTGAAGAATGTAGAAAAATATAAATTCCTCTGAAACCAAACAGAAACTGGAGCACATGTTAGGCGAGGTAGCATCATGAATATGGATCGTCCGATGGGCAGTTGAGTGAAGTGGTACGTGAACGAGCGAGGAGTAGGCAGAAATATTGGACGAACACGACCGGCAGTCGTTGTTTGAGTTCCTCTCACTGGAGACGATGATGATGTAGGTGATAGCTGAGGCGCATCCGTTTCGACCCGGCCCCGCCATACCCTGACGTGGCAAGATCTAAGGTAATGTCATGGTCGCCGTCGGGCATCGCCCATGGCAGCTTTCCGGTTACGCCGTTGAGCAGCGCGGGGTCGAAAGTCCAGCTTGCCCAACACGTGGTACGCGACCAGAGGTGCCGGCCACGTATCTCGGCGGCGACAGCGCGACGGGCTACCCGCCGACCGCGTACGCTTCCCACGGTCCGGAATCGGGCAAAGATCCGGGTTGACTCCGCGCGGCCGGCGGTGTCGCCGCGCTGCTCCTCGACGACGCCGCCGTCGGCGTGGCGACCCGGTGCTGGCCGGACGGGAGAGCATCACGGCCTTTTGAAATGGTTGAGCCCCTAGCTTACTGGCATTGGCAACCGGTGGTAGTGTGCAATATTTTTTGTTGGATCGTTTTCCAAAGAATTGTTTACTGGATTTTGCATGGCCTCTTTGGATGAGGTTTGGACTTTGGGATATATGGTCGCCGTCAGTGTCATGGCCAATTAACCTGTGCTTTGTTCGTTTGTCCGGTGCATCCATCCATTACAGAGAAAAAGGCCGCATATGCAAGCGCCACTGTCTCTGTGATCAGACATGACAAGAGAGTTTTTTGTTTCAAAATTTTGCTGCATGTAGAAACCGCAAGACCTTTCATCTTCCGAGCCAGCCACGGATTGGCATTGCCGTAACGCGACCGACCATTCGCTTCTAGAAGACCAGAGTCAAGACGTCAGAGAAGAATCCAAAATTAGAAGCTTTCTGCTGTGATCAGCATCTCAGCCTCAAGTTAACACTAATAATTTCCACTATTTAATTATCGGGACGTTTCTTTCATCACCTCGGCACGAAAACGAAAAGGCCTCCGTGCTCCTTTTTCCAGCCATTTTCCCGGAAGGAAGTTTCACGAATAATGGACCAAGTTAAATTATTCATATGGGCCGAGAAGAATGGAGCACGCATTAGAATAGTTTCCTCGGTAACCTAGGCTGGCTGCGTCTATGTGAAAAAGAAACGGTGTGTCAATACAAAGATTTTGGGAATATTTGAATGCAACTCCTGGGGAGACAAGACAGCCACAACACCTAACGAACCATGGACTTCTTCAGTTCTTTTTAATTGAGGACTTCTTCAGGTTTGTTTAGCAGATAGAGCGTGTGGCCTTCATGATTCAAGTTGTCCTTTTAGCAATGGACAAGATGTCTTCTTGTCGACATGTCTTCCTATGGTTTGATTCTGTCCAGGGTGGTTTAGATATGGTTTGTTCATGCAGCTACACACAATGCAATTTTGTACACACGAACAGCTGATTTAAGTTTCTTAATTGCCTCGGACAGGCGGATGATGTTCCCTCAAGCAACCAACTGGATCAGGTTGTACAGACGGAAGTCGGTGTTGTACGGACGGACGTTGGTACGCGCTTTTGGCTCAAGCCCACGGGGAAGGAACCAGGCTATCTATAGGAATCCAGTTCATTTGTCCTTCTAGTACTAGGATTAGGCAGAAAACTGTTAAATATAAAGCCTAGCCGTTCTCATCAATTCAGATTTTTTGGATAATTGGCTAGTGTATCAATTTAATATGGTATCAGACCCAGGTGGTCTCAAGTTCAAGCCCCGGCTAACACACTATTTAACTATAAAAATAGTTGCATCCTCCCATCTATCCCACGTCTAAGGTCTTCCCGATTGTCCAGCCTAGACATAAAGGGGAGTGTTAAATATAAAGTCTAGCCCTTCTCGTCAGTTCGGACTTTTTAGGATAATTGGTAGTGCATCAATTCAATAAAAACTATCTTGAAACCCTAAAAAGTTACCCCCATAGCTAGCTAGGTTCTACTATCAACAACTAGGGCACTGGACAAGTTCAGATCAAAGATGAGATAGGGTTAAGGGACCACTCATACACTCAGTAAGCTGAGAACAGGAACGATCGAGATTACTTGTGAAACTATTCTGATGGTAACACTCCGTCCTCTGTTTCGTACCCCCATGGCGTTATTCTACGAAATTAGGTTCTCTCGGTCTAATAGTCTCGTTGTAAAGCAAGCCACCTCGGTTAATCTACATACACTAATCCCCACCATCCCAACTTGCACGACGTCACATTGCGATAATTATTTCGCGCACCATGTGATGCACGTAAAGGAGTAATTATTAGGCTTAAAGGATATATGCACTTCAACCGTTATGAAGCAGAACCAGCAAAAAGCAACACTGGTAGTTTTTTTATAGAGATACTTAAATGCTTGTTGGTGAAAAAGGCATGTCAATATCCTGAAAGAATGCATTTTTTGCTCTTGTTTGTAATGTTTACATTTTTGCAGGCCTAGACAGTTATATCTACTCCCACCAAAACAAGCCAACGACCTTCTAGAACTAACCCACATCAGTTTTGTTAATTCTCATTTGAATAAGAATTAAGTTAGAACTCATTCAGAACAACAAATTTGCGGCATGATTTGTATGGCCTGTGAGTTATGTGGTTTCGAACAGAGGTTTTCCTAGTTGCAGCTAAATATTTGTAGTTACATTACGGGTGCAACTGACTTTTTTCTAGTTCCCCGCTGATTGCGACTGAATATTTTGTTTTTCATAGTAGAATTTTATTTCTTGAAGGCAACACTGTAGTTTTGTTAGAGGTACTTAAATGCTTGTTGGTGAAAAACACATGTCTATTTCTTGAAATAATGCATTTTTGTGTTCTTGTTTGCACCTTCTACGTTTTTTTGCTGGTCTACACAATTATATCTGCTCGCACCAAAATAAGCGACATGCTTCATCAAGCTAGGGCCAATCCATATCAGTTTTGCTAATTCTCATTCGCATGAAAATTAAGTTAGAACTCATTTAACTCCATAACCGTCAGATTTGCATTGTGGTTCGTGTGGCCTGTGTGGCCTATGAATTGCATGCCGGTTTCAACTTTCAAGTGAGATTTCTTTTCCAGTTGCAACTAAATATTTTTCTGTTACTTGCAACTGAATCTTATCACTATTGTTGCAACTGAACATTTCCCGGTTACACTGTGATTGCAACTGAATTTTTTCTTCTAAATGTTGGTGATGTCACTCAAACGAGAAGCACGCCAATTCTCATTGAATTACGTGGTAACTCGGACATAATCTACACAATCTGTACCTACTAAAGCAAAAGTCCTTTTTCACTTGACTAACGTGAGAACTTGTGCAGTGCTTTACTAATATGGAACTTACGATGCGTCAAAATGGATCTGTATTATCCGTTAATATGTATGTCATGCCTTGAATTTCACCTGTTTTTTTATATATAATAGTAACAACTCTAGTGTTCATCAAAAAGAAAATCTGCAGCACCCATAAAAATAAGCATGGTTGCTCGAAAAAGGTAAAAATAAGCTCGAGCAGTATCATGTCGGAATCAGAATCCCTAAAGCAGATGGAGCACGTACAAAGGTAAAAGGCACCGTTAGCCTAGCCGATGAAATCCACGGCGACCGCCACACAAAACCACGTCGACTGGAAGAACAAAATTAACCTATGCATCCCTCAAAAACAAAATCAACCTATGGAGTACAGGAGTCAGTCTAATCATCGTAACATGCGTCCGCTCGCCTATAAATAAACTTTTCACCATAAACGCGAATCCGCGTTTGATGCCAAGTAAGCGAAACCGCGGGTGTGAGTGACATACCCAGCACTCCCGTTCCCACAATTTTATAGTCAACTGCATGAAACATAGCATAAACAATCGACGTCTCGCCTGTAGAGAACGAAAGTCATCTACTGTGGTTGGAGGGGTGAGCCGTTCGCGCCACCAACCGCCACTCTATCTTCCCCTGTTTGGGACAATCACATCACCCGCGGTTTTGTCCCATGCCAGCCAGAGTCGAGGCGCAGACAGCGAGCCCCTTCGTGCGGAAGCCACCTGCGTGCTTATATAAAGGTCAGGCCAGGGAGCTACCATTACCCACTCCAAGAACAAGACGATCCCCGCCTTCTCTTCTCAGCTTCTCTCCCTCAGCCGATCGAGCTCCCCTGCATTCGCAGCTCCCAAGAGCCCCGAACGAACCTTTCCTGACCTCCATGGCGCGATCCAGGAACCCATTCTCGTGCTGCGTCGGCAGCGGCGCAGTGGCGGACGACTACGACGACAGCGCTTCCTCACGGCGCCGAATCCAGCGCAGGGGCAAGGGCAGCCCGAGGTCGTCGACGTCCTCGAGGATGTCGTTCAGGAGCATCAGCTCGTCGGGGACGCTGTCGCCAGAGGACCTGTCCCTGACGCTGTCCGGCTCCAACCTGCACGCCTTCACCTACGCCGAGCTCCGCGCGGCGACGGGCAACTTCTCGCGCGCCAACTACCTCGGCAGCGGTGGGTTCGGCCCGGTGTACAAGGGCGCCGTCGACGACAAGCTCCGCCCCGGGCTCGCCGCGCAGGCCGTCGCCGTCAAGTACCTCGACCTGGACTGCGGCACGCAGGGCCACAAGGAGTGGCTGGTGAGTGCGAGGCAGAGTCCTACATAATGGCATGCATCTGGCAATGCATGAGCCTGCTCGATCAGACATCATCAATTTGCATTATGATTGATGAATGGCTAGCTTACATGAGGCTGTTCTTATAGGCCGAGGTTTTCTTTCTTGGCCAACTGAGGCATAAGAACCTGGTGAAGTTGATCGGGTACTGCTACGAGGACGAGCACCGGATGCTGGTGTACGAGTTCATGAGCGCCGGGAGCCTGGAGAACCACCTCTTCAAAAGTGAGTTCTTCACTGCTCTCTGCTGTCAATTGATAATTCTGAGGATCAGTTTTGCGGTTCTTGATTCTTGAGACCACTAAGATAAAAGTAAAGTGTTAGTTTGGAAATTGGGGCACGCACGGGTGCCATCTGGTCCATTAGCGATGAGCTGTTCTTGTCCCCTGAAGTTTCTTTTCTTAAAGTCCAGAGGATAGCTGACCTGCTATGTGCCTTCCAAAGGAATAATTATGTCTCTTTTAAAGTAACATGACTTTAAATATTAGATATTTTGGTCGAAAAAATATATATTTATCCTACCAACTTCTTGGTGCTTGCAAGTTACAGCTCATGGTCAACGTGGAAGGCGAAACTGACATGAAACATCTTGTTTGCTTTAGGTATTAAAGGCTCTCTCCCATGGATGACAAGGATGAAGATCGCTGTCGGTGCAGCCAAGGGCCTTGCCTTTCTCCACGACGCCGACACCCCGGTGATCTACCGCGACTTCAAGGCCTCCAACATCTTGCTCGACTCGGTAAGCCACCCGTAACTTTAGACTTCCAGCTAAGAGAAAAGGTGGTTTTGAAATATCTCTCGTTGGTACAGCTGCACAAATAACTTTACCTTATATCACACTTTGAGCCATTTCCCTTAACGAATATGCAATGTCTGATATTTCAGGATTTCAACACCAAGTTGTCCGACTTTGGGCTGGCCAAGGATGGGCCCCAGGGCGACGAGACACACGTGACAACACGTGTCATGGGAACACACGGTTATGCAGCGCCAGAGTACATCATGACGGGCCATTTGACCGCCAAGAGCGATGTATATAGTTTTGGTGTGGTGCTCCTAGAGCTCCTTTCCGGGCTGCAATCAGTGGACCGTAAGCGGCGGCCAAGGGAGCAGAACCTTGTGGACTGGGCTAGGCCATACCTCAAGCACTCTGACAGACTGTACAAGGTCATGGACCCAGCTTTCGAATGCCAATACTCATGCAAAGGTGCTGAGGTGGCAGCATTGGTGGCATACAAGTGTCTCAGTCAGAACCCAAAATCTAGGCCCACTATGAGGGAGGTGGTCAAAGCCCTCGAGCCCGTGCTTGGCATGGAAGACTTCTTTCCTATGGGCCCTTTTGTGTTCACAGTTATTGTGGAGGACGACAAGGTGGTGGACATGAAGGTGGAGGTCGAGGAGAAGCACCTGCACAATCGCCAGAACCACGAAGACAGGCACAGGCAGAAGTACCCTGACTCAGCGATCCATACCGGCATTGTGCTCCATGGCAGCGACGGGCTAACTGCCAGGTACACCGGTGCACAGCGGCGGCAACAAAGGTCATTGAGCTACCACCGGGAGAGGGGGGCATAGGACTAGGGCCAGTAGGGTAGGGAAGTGAGTAGGACAAAATGGTATGTATGTCCATACTATAAAGATGTGATAAAATTGTCATATCGGTTTGTTTCAGATTAGGGAATGTCTTTCTTTTCTTCTTGATAGTGACAATGTGTGTTAGATAATATAGGGATGCAATAGTGTGATAAAAGGCTGGTATTGGTTTTGACAAGGATTGTTGTTCATAGCTGTTGTGCATAAATGAATGATCTAGTTGAAAAGGATGTCCAATTGCTTCTTTCACTTCGCACTTCTAAAAATGTTGGTCCAGTATTGTCAATTTTTCGCAAGTGAAGTGCGAACATAAATATTGACATTCACAGCTTTAGGGAGAATAATGCGACATGAAACTACAGTACCACAAGTTGATGTTGATGGTGGCGGGTGATACTGGCAAGCTGGACTGAAGACATGTTATATCAGTAAATATGAATGCCGGGGGACAGAGGCAAGAACAAGTCACCTAAAGAACTGAAGGTTGACACGAAAGGATTAAGGTAAAGTCAACATCAGCTGTGCAATATGAAGCTTTAAATGTGAACCTGTTCACAGAAGAATGTTTGAAAAGCTAGCTACTGGATAGGAGATTAACTAAAAATGTATATTTGTGTAAATTTGGTCTTACCCGTCCAGCTGAGAAATAAGATAGCCCAAAAGGAATGTAGCCACCAGAATTGAGGGTTTTGATGCATCTGTGCACAACATATACAGAAATTATCAGTAATTGATAGGAGTAAATCCTGCGGGTCTATCGATCTTAATGAATCATATGTGCAAAAACTATAATTGAGAAGCCTGTGGGTTACAAAAAACTGCAAACAAAACTAAAGGGTTCCTTCAGAGCACCAACATCAGAGCATGTGGAAACCAAGACCAAGGGAAAAATTCTTAAACCTATATAGCGCTCATATACAGTATCATTTATTGAATATCATGTTTCTGCTCTAACCAGGAAGATCGAGAGGAAATTAGGGATGAAATCTACAAGAGTCACGCACAATCCCTGGTGTACTTATTATACCAAGCTCCATGACAGTTGGCATTCCTTCTTTTATTCTTCAGGTAACATGTAAAATATGACATAACAGAATGACGTGAAAGATTAAAAGTGTACACCAGACAATGAATCAATGATGTCATCAGATGCCCCATCTAATAAAATATGACAAATGTGGAAAGCAATAGGAATCGAACAACAGTTGATTGCACAAGGATGATTCAGCAAGTTACAATGAAAGTTGTGACCACAATACAATCAGCAATTTTTCTTTAAAGAGCAACTGATGAGGCTAGCCAGGCTCAGAACTGGGTCATAAAACAGAGGATTAGAAATGCATTACAAGTAAACAATTGGTTCATTCATTACATCATGACCATGGGTAGGACTTACAATACACTGGGTTTTCTGCCCATAGTTAAGCATGGTTCAATAAGAACAGATGTGGTTTCTTCTCTGACAAAATAGCTTAACCCAGAAAGATGTGGCTACTGAAGGGGCGGTCCAATCTTTAAATAATAACTTAGGCATATGTGTAAGATAATACGAGTATGATAAGTATCTAAGTTCTGTTGGGCCGATGGAGGTAGTTTCTGTTTTAGTTCTGGAGTTTATGTATGTCGCTCTTTCTGGACTGAGGTGAATAAGGTTGTAATAAGGGATTGCTGAACCCTGCTGCGTTGTGCGGATTTTCTTAATGGAAAGCTGGGGGCTATGCCCTATATTAAAAAAAAGGTATCTAAGTTGGAGCTTATACATATCTACTTATGATAATACTGGAAATGTGATAGAGTGAAGCACAAAGCAGTTGTACATGCTTATTTTGTCCAAACTGACATGTTTGACTGATGAGAACACATGTAGAACATCACAGTTCATACAGAGTACATACTGTCTTACAATGTACGTGGAGTCAACTTTTCTATTGTACCCAGTAACTTAAATGCATGAGGCACGTTCCATACCAGAAAGAACAATAACTGTGGCTCTATTAGCCATCGTCTACAGCACAAGCAATATTAGTTCTGATAGCCTTTTTGTACTTCTAATACATTTCTGCAACACCGAGACAGAACAATGGTATAAGGTTGGAATCTTGAATGCTAGTCATCTATGCAGCATTACAATTCTAAAGCAGCACCACCTTTCTTAAAGTTGAGAGCTCATATATGGTTACACTGTATAAGGAACGACAATATTATTATGTGTTGGTCCTTGAAGTTTTACTTAGGTAATAGGAAAAACAAAAGGTCTTTACAGTTTTTTGCACCATCGCATATTAACTAAGAAAAATTGTACCTCTGAGCCATTGGAATTTGAGGCTCCATTCCCCTCAAACATGTGAGAATTCATACAAAAGTCAGCCCAACGATATTCCAAGATACATGGATTAGCTGTTCGGGAAAGACAGAATGCATTAGCCACCAACTGATATCACAAAAAGATTTACTCCACACACACACACACACACACACACACACATACAAGCAACGCCTTTTAGCAACTGGCCACAGCCAGTACAGACAAGAGGTGACCAAATTTGGGTGTAGCAGAAGTTCATCTTAATATATTGGTAACAATTCCCGCCTAGTGGGCACCTGAATTCTCCATTTCTCCAACTGACCTGTCTTAGTTCAAACAAAACTTCCTTTCCGAGCTACAAACATTAAGGTAAATGCACTAAGGAAAAAGGCAAACTATAAGAGAACACCTTTTCTTCATTAACTCCAAAGTTTCACTACAAAAAGTATATTTCAATAATACTCCCCTTGCTTATTATATTACTCAATTTCATTACAATGCTAGTCATCAAGTAATTCACATTGCCACCTCACCACTTACATTTTACTACTACGCTGTGATGGCAAACTTCAAATTACCTCAGATAATTGATATACAAATTTAAATATTTGGAAGTTAGGTAAGTTGTTTTCTGAAGGACTGAATAATATCACATTGCAGAACAAGACTCTATTTTAAAATATCAGAGACACGTAAGGAGATCTGTTTTTAGATAAAGGGCTTTATTACTTAGAGTTAAGGCGTTTTACTTTATTCTCTCATGATTGTAATACGCCAAGGAGATCTGTATCCTCGAGTACCAATGTGAACTGATAATGATGACTTACCCTAACCCCTTGTAAGGCATATATTTAATAATTACAGTATCAATACTGAATGCGGACACAAAATTATACAATTTGTAATGTTTGAAATAGAAACAAACTGAAAAACAAATATGCAGGGAATCAGCTCCACATGCAATGATTTGCTTGCACTTAGTTTTTTTAATGGGATTCTTTGCTTATTCTGCTAGCTCCAAAGTAACCCTGACTGGCAAATAACCAGGCAATTCATTTTCCACTGCTGTGCCAAATTGAAACAGACATCACAATGGTGTTGTTAACACCAACTAAATTTGGTTTGAGATAATACTTGAACATATTTGGGGGTCCAAGAGATGGCAAGCAAACAAATCAAAATATTAAGCACTCCAATGAAGAAACTTCTATTACCAATTTCTGGGTATATTTGTTTTACGAAATGTACAGCAGTAGTATAACAGTATAACCGACGCAGCATCTACACCAGAGGAACAACATACCCGAAGGTGAACCTGATTCAGCCATAAGCCGATCTGTACTTCTGGGAAGCTCCCCAGGCACCCTGAAGGCACCACGTGACCCCTACCCCGACGGTGACGGCGATCGTCGCGGCGGGTGGGTGGGGGACGGGGCGCGGCGAAGGAGCGGACGAGATGGATCATACCGTGGAAGCAGGAGGCGAGGAGCAGGACCGTGACGGCGACGCCGGACGCGGGCAGGCAGAACTCCGCGGCGACCACGAAGGGCTCTACGAACCACGCCGCCGCCTTCTAAACGGCGAAGGAGCAGAGGAATGCGAGGTGGATGAGGCGCAATCTGCCGCCAGTGGCGGCGGCGGCTGATAGAGGCGGATGCGGCTGTGGCGCCGGGGGATGGGTATCATCGGGGAAGCGGGCGGCTCCTGGCGACGCATCGTCACGGGCGCCGGCGGCAGGTTTTCGAAGGATTGAGCCTTGGGTTTGATGATGATTGTAGCGCGAGCACTGGAAAATGTGTCGATTATTCCCATCTCTGCGGTTGGATTGCGATTGGCGAACTCGACGAAGTCGCAGTCAGTGCATAAAGACTGGCAGAGTGAGACTCGCTGGCCGCTGCTAGTTTCCTCTTGAGAACTGAAGGCAGAACATTGGCGAACTCGATTATTTTGGCTCGCTGCATCTCAAAGCGTCCCCAAGTAAACAAACAGTGGAAGCTCTGGAGAAGTATCTATGATTCCATGACAGAACATTGGCAGCGCGTGACGCGATGAATGTGGTCAAAATCAACGACCGCAAACCATCTGGTTTCTGAAATATCAAAGCATGGAAAATAAATACATTCATGTTCCTCCAATCAGATGCATAACTTGGTTATAGGTACTTCATTTCGTCATCAGAGTCCGGAAGGATAGCTATTTCTTTACAAGTGAAACACCATATATCAAAGTCTGAACGAACCCAGAAGGCCTACACACATCTAACAAGCACAAGAACCGCTACCAAAAGAAAGGGGTCTACTTCTAACACAGACACCCGCCAGCACAGCACGGGTTACCGCACCGGGCGCATCGACATCCCTCTGTACAGTTTTTGCACGACCAAACGCACCCGCAGGAACATTCGGGGCACGAAGGCTTTGGATAGCTACCAATTTCTGGGTATACTTGTGCTTTACAGAATGTACAGCAGCAGTATAACTGTATAACACTGAAAAAAGAAGCAGCGAAAGGATAAGGGTGCACTGTTTGTGAGGGGCGACCGCGAGGCGACCGCGCGCTTCTCCGAGAGTTCTCCGGCGGATCTCCTGCTCTCCTCCGCCTCCGGCCGCCGTTCGGCGCCGCGAGGTGGGGGGGAGCCTCAGCTCCGTCGTGTGTGTGTTAGTTGTTAGTTTAGCTAGTGTGAGTCCCCTTTGGTGCTGCTGATGGCGGTGGCGGCGGCGTCGTGTGGGTTTGCTTCCTCCCCCTCTTCCCGTCCCGGCTTCTTCGCCGGAGAGGTTGTGGAGTGGTTGTGCCGGGCATGGCCGTCCGTCCTAGCTCCTCTGGCCGGCCGTGGAGGCGAGGAGAGGTGCGGGCGGAGGCTGCCGTTCCGTTTTTGTCTGCAGGTTGCTGTTTGGCTTCTTCGTTTGCTTCTGCACGGCTTCGTCGTGGTGGCGTGGAGAGCAGAGGCCGGAGTTGCTGCGGTGTGTGCGGTGGTGGTCCTAGGCGTGGCGGAGCCGGCTGGGAGCTCGGTGGAAGCGGAGAGAAGGCGCCGTGGTCGTTTTCGTTCATCGTTTATTGATTCCGTTGCAGTGCGGCGGATGGCTGATGTGACCATCTACATGCTGGAGCGGCGTCCTCTCCCCGGCGGCGGGAGGTACGGCGGCGTCGTCCTCGTCTAGGAGTTTGGGGTTCGTCTGGATCCGTTTGTGATCTCCAAAGATAGCTCAGGGTGCTCCTTGCACTTTGCGGGGTCCTCTTTGTAATTTCTGCTTTCCTTTGGACCTTTTTGTAAAGTGGATTGAGCTGTCTGAATATATGCATCGGATCATCCTCTAAAAAAAAAAAAAAAAAAGTATAACTGTATAACAGACACAGCACCTACACCAGAGGAACAACATACCCGAAGGTGAATCTGATTCTGCCATAAGCCGATCTGTACTCTTTTTTTTTCGAAACACAGTACAACGTAGACGCTCACATATACGCGCATACACTCACCCCTATGAACGCACACACGCACACCCTACCTCTATGAGCACCTCTGAGAGATTGAGCCAGCGAATCGGGTCTTGAAATTGACGAAGTCACCACGGACGCCTCGCTATCGATGGGAAAGTCGCCTCCCACTGAAGAATATTCCGCTTTAAATGAGAAACATCACCGTCAAACCTGGGGCAACCACCGTACTAACCATCTTGCTACAGTCAAGTTCTCAGCCGATCTGGGGAGCTCCCCAGGCACCCTGAAGGCAAGACGCGACCCCTGCCGCGGCGGTGGTGTGAGGGGGACGGGGCGCAGCGAAGGAGTGGACGGTGTGGATCATACCGTGGAAACAGGCGGCGAGGAGCAGGACCGTGATGGCGACGGCGGACGCGGGCAGGCGGAACTCCGGGGCGACCACGAACCACGCCGCCGCCATCGACACGGCGAGACAGAGGATTGCGAGATGGGCGAGGCGGATGCGGCTGGGGCACCGGGGATGGGCGCCGGCGGGGGAGTGTGGGCGGTGGCGGCGGGTTTTCGAAGGATTAAGCCCTGGGTTTGATGATGGTTGTAGCGGCAGGCCGGCAGCACTGGAAAATGTGTGGATTATTCCCTTCTCTGCGGTTGTATTGAGATTGGCTGAAAAGTGTTTCTTGTTTCACGTCGCACGGCCGGTGGCACCGTCGCAGTCACTCGAGTTCATGGTTCATTGGCTTCGCGGTAAAGGGCAGCATTGGGGGGTCCGAGATTTACACGTTTGTAGGATACCTTATTGACAACATGCCGATTTGTTTAAGTATCTGCACCGGCACCTTCAAAGCACGCCTAAAGGCTCATTGGGGGGTCCGGCCCGCAGAGGCACCCCTAATTTTTCTGGGCTGGACCATTTTTTGTCCGGCACCCCCGAGCCACCCAAGCTTGAAGGCCCACTTGGGGGCGTCGGATAACGTCCAGACAAACCCTCCGACAGGGGGGTTGTCATAGGCAAGGAGCGGTAGGGGCTGGGCGCCAAATTCTTCCTCTCATTCTAAATTGCCGCCCATACGGCAAAACACAAAATTCTTCCCTCCACTTCCGCATTGCCACCGTCGTAGACCTGTCCTTTCCCAACACGTCGAATGGCCCCCCTCTCGTGGAACCCTCGCGAGCAGCTCGCGTTGCGGCGTTCATAAAGCGGTCGAAGGAGCTGAAGGAGTGCTTCACGGCGCTGCAGTTTGCACAGTGGCATTCGTCAGTTGACAAGGCCAACGAGCACACGTGAAGGAAAGGGGGCAGCAGCAAGCCCTCCTCGTCGATTCCTCTGTCATCGATGAGTTGGTGAATTTGATCCAAGAGAGCTCCACTATCGTCCCTTCTAGAAGCTCATCGCCGTCTTCCCCAACCTACTTCAACGACCGATCTATGGCACCAACGCAGACACGTTTCTCCTCCTCACCTGAGGTGGGCGGGAATGACACAGCCGGCCCGAAGAATGTGGTCTTCTCGCCGATTGAGCGTGTCAACCCAGGTTGAGGCATCGACCTTAACCAAGAAACCGTCTATGCTGACTCGCTGGCGTTACGTAGATCGTGACTCACGATTGGCGGCTCGACCATCACGGCTTCCCGGCAGCATCTCATCGGTAATGGTGGCGCCAATGTGCTTGACGAAATGCCTGATGTTAGCGAGGTGCGTTTTTTTTATTTTGCATGTGTGCATTGAATGAAGCCGGTATGAATGTGTGATGTGTGAAGCCAGTATTTTTGTGCATGTGTGATGTCCTAGGAAGAGGCCACGAAAGTCATGCTCACCTTATCCACGATAGTTATTATGGCAACGCCGGCCAGGGCTAGGGCGGGGAGGCGAGCCAGGGCACTGCCAGGGTGGCCGGCCAGGGCTGGAAGAGGAAGTGGAGATTCATGATATTGAAACTGGCAAAAAACTAAGAAGGTGAAGGTGGGCGGTTCGAGAGGCAAGACGTGGATCGTGGAGGATGAGATTTTGTGTGACCCTTGGATGGTAATAAGTCAAGACACCATTACCAGCACCCCAAAAGCGAACACAAGTTGGGGGTGTTGGACAGATTTCGGGGTGCCGGTGGAGATGCTCTGAGAACAGAAGGCAAGGCCGGGCGGCTGGTGGATTTTGGCTTGCTGCCTCTCAAAACCTTCCAAAGTAAACAAACAGCGAAAATTTCGGAAAATGTTTTTGGCTCCCAAGCTCATCATGTTAGTTTTAAAAAATCGAAAAAAATGTTTACGTGTTTTAAAAAATTTAAACAAATATCATATGTCGCTAAAGGTGTATCCCATAAACGTGCAAAAAAATCAATTTCAAATACTTTATATTCTGGGCTACACAAAAATGACAAAATCTACACTATTGGCTACATCTGGAATTTTTTATAAATATTTTAAACTCGCAAATATTGTTTTTTATTTTTATAAAATAACAGGATAACCAGATCTCCGGAGCACGAAATCTCCCCTTTGGAAATCTGGAGAAGTTTCTGTGATTCCATCACAGAACATGGCAGCGGGTAACGCGATGAATGTGGTCAAAATCAACGACTGCAAACCATCTGAATTCTGTGCTTCCGTTACACAGAACCATCTGAATTCTGAAATGTTAAAGCATGGAAAATAAATCTATTCATGTTACTGTAAATTATACTACCAAAGAAAAAAGTACATATACTAACATGGTTGACAACGTGCAATCACAAAGCATAACTTGGCTATAGGTACTTCATTTCTTCATTTCGTCATTAGGATCCGGAAGGATAGCTATTTCTTTACAAGTGAAACACCATATATCAAAGTCTGAAGGAACCCACAAGGCCTAGACAGATCTAAACAAGCACAAGAATAGCTACCAAAAGAAAGGGGTCTACTTCTAACACAGACACCCGCCAGCACAGCACGGGTTACCGCACCGGGCGCATCGACATCCCTCTGTACAGTTTTTGCACGACCAAACGCACCCGCAGGAACATTCGGGGCACGAAGGCTTTGGACAGCTGAAGCACGACTCGCCGCTGCAGCAGCCTCCTTTGTCGCAGCAGGACGACTGGCACTTAAAGCAGGAAGGCTGCCCCTTGCAGCACGACAGCTGGCAGTTGAAGCATCCCGCGGAGGAGCATTTGAGGAGCTTGAAGCAGCTGAAGCAGCCCGTGCATCGAGGGCAGCTGCAGCATTGTTCGTCACAGCAACTGCAGCTTGGCTTGCAATCGCAGCAGATGCATCCCGGTTTGCATTCACCGCAAGGGTTACAGCCTCTGCTGCAGCATGGTTTGCAGCTGCAGCTAGGGAGGCTGCAGCAGCTGCACTGGGATTTACAGCATGAGGAGATGTTGGAGCAGCCGCAGTCTGGTTTGCAGCATGATGGGATCTTGAAGCAGCTGCAGTTCGGACTACAGCAGGAGCAACTTGGTTCGCAGCATGAACAGCCAAAGCACCTTGGTCTTTTGCACTTGGGTAAGCATTGGCAGGAGCAGCAAAACCATGAAGCACATAAGCACAATTTTGATCTGCAGGACAAACATTTTCCCCAAATTTATATTTAGTGCTGTCAGACTCATAGTATTCATAATTTTGCCAGATGTCAACTAGTAAAGGTGATGATTTTTCTTCAATACACCTACCACACCAGGGCTGCTTTAGGTTAACAGATGAACACTGCACCCTTACCATAATGACATGAAAATTTGACCTCTCTTTTCTTACAAGAAAGTTTATCTTTAAGATTCATACGAAGTTGTATCAATTGTTGTAAAGTGTTTGTGTACTATACTGGAATAAAGGTTATGAGTTCTGGGCTAATAACTGTCATGGCATATCAAAATACTGCAGCATCAATTTTCACACAAATTCTGTGACATCAGTACCAGCAAATATAGCCTCAGTATTCTCATAAAATGGTGGGGAGCTGATATAAATTAGTACTACAAACTACAGAAGTAAAAGTGGCAAAAGTTATGCCTGTTGGTTCATAGTCAAAATCAAGACTACGCGTATCAAACTAGTTTTCCAAAGAAACCCAAGGTTAAAAATATAGCGATATACTGGTTCGCTCATGTAGATGTGAGGGTGTTATTAATTTGTATTCTCCGGACAGAATATAGGAAGCCACTAGTTCACTTAATTCCCTTTTGACGTTCAGAGGGAAATTATAGAAAGCCACGAAGCCACTACTTTGAGTGTATTTTCTCTTAAACTCTTAATTGATGAATCCAACATGAATGATTATCACAACAAAATGCCTGAAAGCAATGTAGGAGGGAACGTTATACCTGATCCACCAATAAAGACGGCAGGAACGGTGCTTTCTTTTCTTACTGGAAACAAATTGTGTCATAAAAGTATTGTACAAGGATATTAGCACCAATGCTTTGCAAAAGAATTATATTTGGGTGTTCGAGTGCAGAGGGCCGTACATTGGTATTAGTGGGTCCTGTTTTGTACCAACAAACTCATTTACCCTGAAAAGTATTGTACAAGGATATTAGCAGCAATGCTTTGCAAAAGAATTATATTTGGGTTCAGAAAGAGAATTTAGCTCTCTGTTTCAGCAATTTCAACTTCAAGAGCAATATCATGTAACAGTAACACAACCCAGCATTAGCACTAAAATATAATATTTTCAGAACTTGCACAAACGAAACGTAGAAATGTTCGTATGGTGAATCTTGTGATGCAAGTGTTTTTGTTTGGTGAGTTGTTGTGGCAAAAATCAGCTTACATTGTTTCCCTAAAAGTAGTATCCATTATGAGGAGGTACCATCTAAATAAATAAATCCATACATATGGGATATGGCAGCATCTTTGCATTTCAAATATGAAAATGTTACGCCATTCATAAAATACAGAAACAGAAAGTTGCATGCATATAATGAACAGAAAATTCAACCTGAACTTAATTTGTTCAACAAATTTGAAGTGAAATGTCAGTTTGCAAAGCAGGGAGGGCAATAGTGCATACTCTTTCAAGCATCCAGAACGTGATACTGGTTGAGTTCCTTCAAGTAAATGTAGCTCGTCCTGCAAAACGAGGTTAATGTCAAAGCTCCTTCATGAAAGCACTAAATTCTATCAGCCTCGAGAGCAGCTTTGCATGTTCGAAATGAAGTAGAAATTACAAAGACCTCAAACCTTTCAAAGGAAAAATAATACTGGTACATAAAAATATAGCTAAAAAATAACGGGCAAAAATCACAGGTATGATTATTTGATTAGTGTAAGTGTAGGCCACGTCAACATAAAATGTAATGTGAACTCAGAGCATCAGACTGGCTAAATTAAGGTTGCCCGTGGTACTAACAAATCGATGCTTAAAAGCAGCAATGATAGTCTCGACTAATCGACTTAAGGCTCCTGCTTTACGGCGACAACTCCAACATCTTTCTGAAAAACAAAGTGATGATTCTAAAGCAACTAGCAGCATAAAGAAGAACCCCGTCACCTGAACACCTTCGGAAATCTGCTCCTTGAAAGCAGAGCCCCATGTGAATGAAGGTAAAAATCTTCTACCCACATGGTAAAAAACACAGAATGTACTACTAGTAGCACATAAAAAGGCTCAAAACCGGATGGCGGCCCATCAGCACCCACATTTGTGCTAAGCCCTGTCAAAAATGCGTGAGCAGTGACCACGAGGCCTGGCGTGTGCGTGTCGAACCAGCGAGAGCGGAGACACGACAGTGCTTCCATGCCTGACAAGACCACTCGCTCTTCACCATCACTGGTCACTGCCCATGCCTTCTTTTCCCACAAGGAACCGGGGCAGACACGACAAAGGTACATCCATGGCGGGCACACCCAAAGAGGGCAAAAGCCTGCCCCGCCTCGGATTGATTGCGCTGTGCCTGTGCCTGTGCTGCGCTTTGCCGCCCCCCTCTCTCGAGCTCCGCAGTTCGCACTAGGCTCGAATCCCCAACCGAACCCAATTAAAAATAACCCTAGATGCAGGTTTAAAAATGGTTAAACAACGAACCGTACTACTGCCTATCAGAGGATAGAAAATTAACACCGACATCACACCAGCAACCGCTTGTGGAAGTACTACTACTGCTAGTGGTCTACAACCTCGTGTGTTCACTTGTTTTCTTCTTCGGTTGCGCGACGGACGGGACGAATCGGATCTCGTTTTAAAAATCAAGATGGGCGAAGTCAAAAGGAAGACGGCAGGAGCGCGCGCGCCGAGGTGCACGCGGCCGTGGCGCCTCAGTCACTGAGACGGTCAGACAGACTGACCTTGAGGAAGGTGATCTCGCGGTCGAGGATCTGCACCTCGAGCTGCATCCGGCGGCGGCCGCACATGTCCGGGTACCTCGGCGGCGACCTGGGCCTCGGCGCCTCCACCAGCACCACCGCCGCTTCCTCCCCCATCTCGTCCTGTGTCTCTCGGGCTCAGCTGCTGCTACCGGCGCGCATTGGGGGCGCTAGGTGGAACCCAGCCGTCCGGCCGCAGGAGCGAGAGCGGTAGTAGGCGGTAGAGGCGGAGGTGTCGGTGGTGACGACGTAGGAACCGGCCCGCGGTGGTGCGGGTGGTGGGGCCGAGGGAGCGTGGGAGGCGGAGCGCGCGGATGGGGAGCAGGTGCTGGCTCGGCTCTCGTGCGCGCGTGCGACGCGAGGAGGATGAGGAGGAGGAAGCGGAGGCAGAGGAACAGCAGGCGGGGGAAATGAAGGCGGAGGCGAGGAGTCTCTGCTTGCTGCTGCTGCCGCTGCCATATAAGCCTGCTCTGCGCGGGCAATAATAGCGGAGGGGGTGGGGTTTAGCTTAGCCGCGGCAGTCAGGGGTGGGGTTTAATGAGAGAGAAAGGAGATCCAAGCGGAGACTGTGTGGGTTTGTTTGAGTGTGCTGTGCCGGTGGGTCCGGCCGGCATGGGGGCTGGGTGGCGCGGCCGGAACACGATGATGAGTGCTCCAGCTTGTCCCGCCAAGGTATGTTCCCGCTGGGGCTGGATAGACGTCGTTGAATGCAAGCGACGTAATTTTTTTTACGGTATATACTCTGCCTACGCATTATTAGAAGAAGAATTGATCCAGTTAATAAGGGAAATCGGACCCAAAAACCATACAAAGCGCGGTTAAAGAACCGCACACTCTAACTCATGGAACGTCGTCTGTACCTGAGACAAGGGAAGCTAGACCCAAACTAACAGGCCACACCTCATACCCAACTAAGAGAAACTCTCCAAACACACACAACCTCTCACCGCTAGAGATGCACCAGTGTGCATCCTCTACACAGAAGAGATCAAGCATTACTCACCACTAACTCTCGAACCGCCTCCAACACCTGCGGTGTGCGCGGCTTCTTGTATAGCTGGAAAAAAGCTTGCATCTTCTCCTCGATGGCTTCGTCGGTGTATTTCTCTTTGCTCTTGAGTTTTGGGATTTCCCCAAAAGCCCCCGCCCACCTAAACTCGGCGCGCTTGGTTGTTGGAATGACACAATCTTTATTCTTCTTGTCCAACCGGATGCTTCGTCTCTCCGCCAAAGAGGGAACATTCAACCAAAGCTGCTTGTCCTTGGGCATGTCAGCAATCTCACGGCAGAGCTCCATCATCAAAGAAGGCAATGTCGTCTCCTGTGGCTCAATCGCGTCATACTGAGCCATCACCTTCGCGATCTTCTCATCCGGGCTAGGGGTATCAAAACCCTCCAACTCCTCCAAAGCCAAAGTCATCTCCACTCCAAGATCCTTCATCGGGGGCCCCTGCATAACCGGGGAGACATGCTCCGAAGCAGCAGTAGGCGTGGGGTGAGGTCCAGGGCAAGTGGCGACGCTAAAAGGCTCACACTCCTGGGAGAGTAGCAACCAAAGCGCTCAAGGCCTCCATCTGCGCAATCAGCATTGCCCCCAGTGCTCGGAGATGGTGTTGGCTCCATCTGCACCACAGCCGGCGGCAAGGACAGCCTCTCGAGAGCAGCCTCAGCCCGCTCCAGCAAGCTCCCAACACGCTCCATCAATCCCTGCACAGAATCCTGCATCTTGAGCTGAGCCACGACCATCTCATCAAGCTGAGACACTACCAAGCCTCGTAGCTCTGCCCGCATGAGCTTCGCCTGCTCCTACTCAGCCCGCAACAACGCCGTCTGCTCCACGAGGCTGTGCAGCATGTCGAACAGAGCTGCCGGGCTAGCAGGCGCAGGGCAGTCCATCTCCGAGGTTGCAGACGACGAGATCGCCGCTGGCTGCGCACAAGATATGGCGACGTAATTTTGGTTCAAGCATCCAACAGTAGGAGTACTACATGTTTGATTGCACTTGCACGGTGGTTAATAATGGCCATCGATCACTCGCTGCCGGTACACCCAAGGTCGGCCTCCCAGTGGTAACAAGTGGAAACAGTAGGAGTAGTAGTACCAGTGTACCGCTGCTGCGGACGGACGGACCACATTGATTGCACGCTTGGCGAACGGCAGCAGCGTCCTGACCCATCACGTACCAAAAGCGTGACCATGCCACAAGATATGGCGCATCCCGAGCCGGGCGTGCGTACGGACGGGCTCAAGACAGAGAGCTAGGCCCGGCCCTGGGCCTCCGCTCGACACGCAACGCAGCCCACACGTATCCGCCCGCAACTCGCCTCGGCAGCCACTGACACGTCCACGTCCGCCCGCGCTTGGTTGATAAGATGGGCGCGCCCGCTAGTTCTGGCTAGTCCTAGAGCCGTCCGTAGGACTTGTGCACTGCGGGCCCCAGCGCGTCAGGAGAGCGTGGGCCCCATCTCCAAAGGTTGCCCGATTTGAAACGGGCCAGCCGGATCAATCAATGCTTCCTCCCCGGCTCGGCTACGGCAGTTCGCGGCTTCCTTCTCCGACCCTGCTGCTTCAGGGTGGCCTGGCTGACAGATGATCTGATCCCCATCCGATCGATGCTGCTGATTATGCTTTTTGCGAAGAAACCATGGCATGGAATGGGCGACTGCAGGGCTACGCTATTCATCCGGTGGTCGTCGCAGCCTTCCGGTGCACCCGCGTTAGGCCCCGCGTTAATTGGCATACCCAAAGTTGCAAAAGACATAGTATGAGAGCATCTCCAAGCAGAGCCCTCAAATTCGGCCCCTAAACTGTCCGCGGACGCTTCCGGACGCGTCTGCAGACAGTGACCGGACAGCCCCAAAATTGGCTGACATGGGTATAAATCTCGGGTACCCTACCATGAGGGTACCTGGTGCACGTGACGACTAAAGGCCCAATAGCAAAGAGACTACTCGAAGTCCAAGGTAAGAGGCCCAAAAAGATGGAGTACCCACCAAGATTAGACATGGACATAGTCGGTTTAAACTTTCCTTACGTGTAAACTAGGTCGGTTACAAACTCCCGAAACCCAGCCTATTTAAAGGCTGGGAGGGGTGCCGATCTAGACCAAGCCATACTCGAACCACCAAAACTCTTGCGAGATCGTCATCTCGCCGGAGCAACCTTATAACCTCATAATCTCCAGCGATCAATAACAGACAAGCAGGAAGTAGGGTCTTTAACTCCACCCGAGGGGCCTAAACCTGGGTAAATCTTTGCCTCTGCTTGTCAGCCGACGAAACTACCAGTACTACCACGTTCTCTCCCCATAATCTCAACCCTAGGTTCTTAACCATGGGATTTGATGAGGGTACACCTCGTCAATTGGCGCCGTCTGTGGGAAAGAATAGTGCTGGACTCACGGTTTCTTCGGTTCCATCGGAAAACGGCGACTCGCCGATCGGATCTACAAACGGCAACGCGCCGGCTGCATCGACAAACCAGAACACGCCAGCTTCACCCGCAAAAAGCGCATCGGATCCTCTGATGGATTTCGAGCCATACTCGCCAGGATTCCAGGAGGCCTTCTCCGATCTCGAGTCAGGTTTGGGTTTAACCGTTGGTTCGTTCAATTTTTTCGTCAACAAGCTTGGTGTGCAGGACTTGACGGATCCACGCCAACTCGCGACTCCCGCACCCGAGGCTCCATCGGTTGCGGCTCCTTCGACAGCGGATCCCTCATCTGTGTCCATACCATCGTCAACCCTCCAAGCTTGTTCGTCTGCAACAACCATGTCCACACGAGAGATGCGCGAGCTCATTGAAGAACTCCAGGGCGAGGAGGCCGAATCAGCATATCGCACAAACGATCCTGAGCTGGATCTCCCACTCGAGGATAGTTTCGACTGCGGGATCTCCCTCAGCGACTTCGATGACTTCGAAACTCATATCGACAACCGCGTCGACTCCGAGATCTGCACCAACAACAACAACCTCGACTCGGAGATTCATAACAACTTCGACGCCGAGATGAGCATAGGTGATGAAGACATCAACTGTGAGATCCGTTCAGACGGACCACTCGACGGCATATCGACTCAGACATGAGCCTTGATGACGATGTCGAGTCCATGACAGGACTCGAAGACACACATATATCTCTTCGGGTGATGCCACAGCAGGTCTACGTCGCCATCGCCGCAGAAACATCAGACACTGCGGCCAGCCGCAGGCCTACATAATTCCGTGCACAGTCACTATGCCGGACGAAGCCACAACCCTCACAATCACTGCTGAGATGGCAGCAAAAGCAGATAAAGTCATCAAAGAGTGCACAATGATGCCGGCAGACGCAACACAAGAGGAGATGTTGACCTTCCAGTACTTCAACTGGCAGGAATCACTTCGACTGCGGCAGGTCAGAGCGATACTCGAAGAACGCAAAAAGCAAGCCAACTTGTCGAGTGCGCGAAGAAGACAGTTCTCCCTAAGTTCCACCGGGCGAGCAGATACGCAACCTAGATCAAGGTTGTCACACCTCTCGCCAGACCAAAGGGCGGCACTCACCCGCAACTTAGGCAACTCCTTCATGACATACGACGAAGAGGGAGTACCGGTACCCAAAACAGCCGCGGGTGCCCTCTTCACTGCTGCAGCATACCTGGAAGCAATCAAGCCTCCAGCTGATGACCCCAATGCAAAACTGCATCGCCAGCAGATCAAATCACTCGCCTTAGCGGCGAATGCCATACGCCAAACTCCAAGAACTCCAGGAGGGAGTCAAGATCAGGCCATAATTGACACACGTCGCGAAGAGCACAATCGTAGTGGTCGTCGCCACCACTCGAAGGAAAGAAGCAGCTCGCATAGGCGCAGGTCCAGGAGCAGATCGCGCAGATCTTACAGTAGCGACTCATACTCTGATCGAGAGCCTGAGCTACATGGAGCTCTGTGCTTCACTCGACGCGTCCGCGAGACACGGATGCCCAAGAGGTTCAAACTCACAACTGAACAGCCCAAGTACACGGGTCGACAGGAACCTTCCGGGTGGCTAGAAGACTACAGGCTGGCTGTCGCGTGCCAACGAGCCACGAACACCACAGCCATGCAATACATACGACTCATGCTCGAAGGCACCGCCCGCGACTGGCTCAAGGCCCTACCTCCATCAAAATACGACTCGTGGGATCACTTCCACGATGACTTCATCAAAAACTTTGAACCTCTGTGCGAGCGCCAAAAAACGTTCGAAGAGCTACGGGCCTGCGTACAACGTTCAGACGAAAGGCTGAGGTCATACATCAGGCTATGGAGTGAGATACACAACTCAGTCGGAATAATTTCAGAAGACATGGCCATGGATGCCTTCATACTGGGACTCGCCAGACATGACCTCAAAGAAGCACTCGGTCGCAAAAAGCCAACCTCTGTGGCTAACCTCTTGATGACCGCGACTGAGTGGGCTGATGGAGAAGATATGGCGCGCACAACACGCGGGTCATCACCCCGTGAAAATCATGAAAGCGGCAGTCGAAACCGCAGAGACTCATACAGGGACGATCGAAGGCGCAAACGTTCAAAACGTCATTACGACGACGATAGACCCAAATTCATGGCGGCTGGGTTCTCCACACCCCGCAATGATCAGGACAGAAGCGACCGACGGTCCGAAGATCGGCGAGACAGTCGAGATGATCGGCGAGACAGTCGAGATGATCGTCGAGACAGCCGAGTCCACGACCAACGCAGCGATAGCTACAAGAGAAAGAGGACCACCCTCGATCTGCTCTGGTACTCGACGCGTAAATTGGAGGCTACGCCATGTCCAAGGTCTTCATGGATGGTGGGAGCGGCATAAACATCATCTTCGCAGATACGCTCCGCAAAATGAACAGGTCAGTCGAAAACCTGCCAAGATTTTCAAATACCTTCCACGGTATCGTTCCAGGGAAAGCAATAAGCCCAGAGGCACCATACAACTCGACGTACGTTCGGGGACAAGCACCACTTCAGGACAGAGTCGATTGAGTTCGAAGTGGTCGACTGGAAGTCACAATACCATGCTATACTTGGACGCCCGACGTTCGCTCGATTCATGGCGGTGCCACATTACGCATACCTCCAGCTGAAGATGCCTGGACCAAAAGGAGTAATCACAGTCAAGGGGAACTTCCAAAAGTCTGACTCTTGCGACCGAGAATTCAGCAAAATCTCTGAGATGTTTGGCATGGAAGCAACACTCGCTGATCTAGCGGTCTCCAACGATCGAACACTTATGCCAGAGCACAAAAAGGTGGCAGTCGACAGAGCATTCAATGCCACCAATGACACAAGATCGCATCAGGTGCACCCGACTGACCCGACCAAGACAGTCAATGTCTCGTCGAGTCTGCCTATCGCATAGGAAAGCGCGCTCGTCGAATTCCTCCGTGAGAACTGGGATATATTTGCATGGTGTCCAGCAGACATGCCAGGTATTCCCAGGGAATTCGCCGAGCACTCTCTCCAGCTACTTCCAGGTGCTAAACCAGTCAAACAAACAATGCGCCGCATATCCGGCCCAAAAAGAACTGCAGTCGAAGCCGAAGTCGACAGGCTACTCGCAGCAGGATTCATCAGAGAGATCAAGAAATCACAATGGGTGGCCAACCCCGTACTCGTAGAGAAGAAGCACACAGATATCCTTCGGATGTGTAGATTTTACAGCACTCAATAAGTGTTGTCCAAAGGATCACTTTCCACTACCTCGAATCGACCAGATCGTCGACTCCACCGCCGGGTGCGCTCGCTTGTCCTTCCTGGATGCTTACTCGGGTTACCACCAGATAAGGATGAAGGAAGAGATGAAGAGAAAACGGCGTTCATAACCCCACTCGGGGTCTACTGCTACACCACAATGCCTTTCGGGCTCAAGAACGCAGGCGCAACCTATCAGCGCATGATGCAAGATTGCCTCAAGAAGCAATTGGGCGAAACGTCCAGGTCTATGTAGATGACATCGTCATCACCACAAGAGAGGAAAACACACTACTCGATGACTTGCGAGAGACATTCGCAAACCTCAAACGCTTCCACATCAAGCTCAACCCGAAGAAGTGCACGTTCGGCGTGCCAGCCGGGCAACTCCTCGGGTATCTAGTCTCAGCTCGAGGAATCGAGGCGGACCCGGAGAAAATACAGGCCATCTTGACGATGCAAAGGCCTTCAAAGCTCCACGACGTGCAAAAGTTGGCGGGTAGAGTAGCAGCACTCAGTCGATTCATCAGCAAGCTAGGCGAAAAAGCACTCCCGTTCTATCGACTGATGAAGAAAGCAGATAAATTCGAGTGGACGCCAGAAGCCGAAGCAGCCTTCACGGACCTCAAGCGAGTCCTCACAAGCCCTCCAATCCTCGTAGCACCAAGGGAACGCGAGCCACTATACCTATATGTCTCTGCAACTAACAGGGTGGTGAGCACTGTTCTAGTGGTCGAACGCAGAGAGGAGGGACACGCCCAAAGCATACAACGTCCAGTCTATTACTTGAGTGAAGTGCTCTCCACATCAAAGCAGCGGTACCCGCACTATCAGAAGCTGGCTACGCCGTGTTCATGTCCTCAAGGAAGCTGACGCATTACTTCTCCGAGCACCCGATCACTGTAATCAGCACTTCAGGGATCGGGGACATCCTCACAAACCCCAATGCAACTGGGCGAGTAGCAAAATGGCTCATCGAGCTAGCACCAAGAGACATCAAGTATGATTACCCGAAGGCCATCAAAGCACAAGTTTTACCCGACTTCCACACCGAGTGGATTGAAGCTCAGCTCCCAGGAGCACCAGATGTGTCCAATTCCTGGACTATGTACTTTGATGGCTCGAAGAAAAACGAAGGCGCAGGCGCAGGTGTCATCCTCATATCACCAAAAGGCGACAAGCTCCGCTACATCCTGCAAATGGGATTCGAGTTCCCATCCAATAACGAAGCAGAATATGAGGCTCTGATCCATGGCATGAGGATGGCCAAAGCCCTCGGGTGCACTCGACTGATGATCTACGGCGACTCGAATCTGGTGGTGCAGCAAACAATGAAGGCCTGCGACGCAATCGCAGATAACATGATCCTACCGTGACCTGTACAACATCATGGAGGGCAGCTTCGAAGGCTGCGAGTTGCGGCACATAGGGCGTGAGAGCAATGAAGAAGCAGATAAGTTAGCCAACATTGGTGCGACCAAAGCACCAGTGCCACCTGGTGTCTTCTTCGAGCGCATCGAGCACAGATCAATCAAAAAGAAGCGGCAACTCCTGCATCAGCCGCACCAGCCAAGAGCAAAACACCTAGCACAGAGGACCCACCAGTCGAGGTACTCCTCATCGAGCCAACTTGGACTCAACCCTTCCTCGCATACATACTCCGCGGCGAGGTACCCGAAGACTTCACAGAGTCAAGACGCGTCACTCGACGATCTAAAGCATACACTGTCATCAACGGTGAACTTTACAAACGCAGCATATCAGGTATGTTCCAGCGTTGCATAGCATTTGAAGATGGCCAAGCCATCCTTCGTGATATTCATGCAGGTACTTGCGGGCATCACGCCAGCAGTCGATCACTCGTAGCCAAAGCCTTTCGCGCAGGCTTCTACTGGCCCACAGCACTCAAAGACGCGGAGGACATAGTCAAAAGGTGCATCGGCTGCCAAAAATTCGCCACAAAGCCGCACGCACCCGCATCGGCGTTGAAGACAATACCATTGGCCTGGCCTTCGCCCAGTGGGGGCTCGATATGGTTGGGCCACTCAAAAAATCCTCCCATGGAGGGCATACTCACCTTCTGGTGGCGGTCGACAAGTTCACCAAGTGGATTGAAGCAGTACCCATCACAAGTTCGACTGCCACTACAGCAGTCAATTTCATAAAATCCATCATATACCGCTTTGGTGTGCCAAGTAGCATCATCACTGACAACGGTACAAACTTCACGGCTGAGGAATTCAAATCCTTCTGCAAAGAGCAAGATATCACGCTCAATTATGCATCTGTGGCACACCCGCAATCAAACGGCCAAGTCGAAAAGGCCAATGGGCTTGTGACAAGTGGAATCAAGAAGCGCCTCCTGGTGCCACTCAAAAGGGCTGCGGGTGCTTGGGTAGAAGAGCTCCCGTCTGTGCTATGGAGCCTACGCACAACGCCTCAACACAATTCACTCCATTCTTCATGGTCTACGGCGCAGAGGCAATCCTGCCATCAGACGTAAGGTTCAACGCACCAAGGTCGAAGCATACAATGAAGAAGATGCAGACGAGGCACTCGAAGACGCAGTCGACTTGCTAGAAGAAGCACGTAACACGGCGCTCGCACGCACAGCTGTTTATCAGCAGGACCTCCGCAACTACCACAGCCGTCGACTGCGTACCAGGTCCTTCGAGGTTGGCGACCTGGTACTTCGACTGAAGCAAAAGAAGGTGCATAAACTCGCTTCTCCATGGGAAGGACCCTTCATCCACCGAGGTCATTGGTGGTGGAGCATACAGACTGAAGCACGCGAAGACAGACGAACTCTCGCATAATCCTTGGAACGTTGCGCAGCTGCGCCGTTTCTATGCTTAGATTGCTCAGTCGCAAAATGTAATAGGCACATATGTCGGATGGCTGCAGGTTTCAGACGCGCTCTTTTCCTTACCAGGGTACCTAAGGGGACTGGAAGGTTTTTAATGAGGCGGCCTGCAGCCTAACATTCATAAATGGAATATAGTCGATAAATTCCTCATATTTTTCCTGATTACTACTCGCATAACTTATCAGCACAAATTTAGCCTCACCCGTATGCTCGGGGGCTGAGCTATCTCATAACATAAAGCTTTCGCTCATTCAAACATAATACCCAGCCACACTCGAATACTCGGGGGCTGGATCATAAAACTCAATACATAAAAGAAAAAGTTGCCCAACCCATATCAATTACTCGGGGGCTGAGCCTGCAGGCATAAGATGGAGCTTCAACTCTCATAAAATTCATAGCCTCACTCGAGGACTCGGGGGCTGTGTAATTCATGTTCCATGTTAAGTAATTTCTCATAAACCCCGCTCGATACACTCGGGGGCTGAGGTAAAAGGGATGCACGCACACGAAACCAACATAATCTATACACAAATAGTCCCAGAAGGAAGACTCGACAAAAGACACTTACGTGTTCTACCCAAGGCGCAGGCTTGGCAGCAGACGTCCCAATTTGCGGAGTCGACGTACTCGAAATCTTGGCAGCCTCAATGGAAGTGGCCGTTGCTACTGATTGCACAACCTCAGCCGCAGCAGGAGAAGCTTCAGGCTGATCTGGAGTCGAAGCTCTCTCGGTTGGAGGGGTTGGAGGTCGCGCAGTCTCAGCACTGCGAGTCACCAAACGACATACAACATAAGAAACAGTACTCAACTCACAAAAATTGTAGTACAAAAAGGAGCAAACCTGTGCTCTTCTTCATCATCAGTGTCGAGCTCTTCAAAGTTTGGGCCTCCAAAAAGTAGCTCCCCACCCGACTGAGGAGGAGGAGCCGAGCTCAAAGGACTCACGTCCAAGGGAGCAGCTGTGGTCGTAGGAGACGAACCTGAGTTTCCATCATCCCTCACATCCGATTCCTTCGCGGGTGAGCTCGTGGAAGAAGACATAACTTAGGCTGCCCGACGGCGCTTGCGAGCAGGAACCCCGCTAACATCCTCAGTCGCAGTAGGCTCCTTGCCCTGTGCTTCCTCTACCCCTTCCTCTTCAACCTCTTCTGAGGGTGAAGCGGTAGCCGAAGGTAGAGGCGATTCATCCCCTCCCTTCGCTTCTACTGTCACCTCTGTTTCATAAGTTGGGCCATCTTTGGGAAGAGGAGGAAGGGTTGAGGTAGTCGAGTGGCCTTGCATACAAAATATAGCAGTTGAAAGTGAAAAAGAAGCATAGAAGGATAACAAAAACAAGAGATCATAGACTCGAAAGATTCACTAACCTCTGGCAAAGGCTTTTCAGTCCCATAAGGATCGACTGGGCAGTCGACATTGCAGGGCTCGCTTTGTTTTGTACTGGTGATGGACCGCACATGTGTCACCAGTTCACTCCTAGACAGCTCCTCCTTTCTCATCCAAGTGGACTCGAGGGGACCTTCGTACTCCCACATTGGGTGGGCACGAGCGCGGAGCGGCCACACCCGCATCTTCACAAAAGTGGCAATAAGGTGCACACCCGTGATGCTGTTGAGCAGTCCACCAATCGTCTCCAGCAAAGGCGCTGCTTCCACCATTTCTTCAGTCGACAGCTCATGGTCCCAGGCCTTCGTCCTCGCTGCTATACCAGCAGTCGAAAATGCTGGGGCCCCATCCTGGTTGACTCGCACATAGAACCACCTTTTTCTCCACCCCTGCGCCGAGTCGACTGGCTTCCGGGCGAAGTATCGGGTGTCGCTGCGCACTTGGATCTGCAGGCCTCCTACAGGATAGGTTCGGCCGCCTCGGTTGTTGGGCCAGACCATGAAGATAGACTTCCATAATGCCCAACTCGGAGCAACTCCCAAAAAACACTCGCACAGCGTGATGAAACACGCAATGTGTAGAATACCGTTCGGGGTGAGATCATGGATCTGCACCCCGTAGGCAAAAAGCAAACCTCGCACAAAATCAGGAAGGGGAGCGAGAAACCCCTAGGCAAAAACTCCGCGAAATAGACGCGCTCGTTAGTGCGAGGCTCGGGAAGTACCTCATTGGGCGAAGGTGCGCGGACGAAGAGCTGGTCCGAGGGTGGCAACAACCCGTCCTCGCGCAGCTTGTCCAGCTGTGCCTCCTTCATGGTGGATTTCATCCAATCGCCATTGGTCTTCTTGAGGTCGACGGCGGCCGCAGATGCGCCAGCCACAGTCTTCTTCCCCTTCATCGCCGCCGCATTGGGCGCGGCAACAGCAGCTGAGGTAGGACGTTTATTACCCACCACTTTCTTCATTGTCAACGAGCAGGCGGTGGAGCGCGCAAAGCTCTAGTGCAGGAGCAATGGAGGAAGAGCGCGAGGAAGAAGATGGAACAGGGGCGACGCGCAGAGCAAATGGCAGGTAAAGACAATGCCAGCGCCGTTCCCCTATTTACCATAAATCAAAAATCAATCACAGCCATTCAGATCTAAATCGTGCGTTACGCACGTAATCTGACCGTACACGTGGCAAACGCGGAGGGCAACCGTCGCCGGCCACTCCGCCCACTACGCACGCAAAAAGAGGAGTCATCATCATGCCTCTGGAAAAAGTGGGCCCGTCTGGTCAAATCAAGTCCAAACGGCACCGTCTTCGGTCAGCTCTGTACAAATGGGCCCACCTATGTGTTATGTCTCATCCATCGCAGCATAACGCACGCCACGCGTGTCAGGAATCACAGTCAAAATAAACGTCATCCCTGATGTCATTTGAAGCATCTATTCAAAAATATATTCGAATCTGTCCAACGAATATTGGTCAATCGATTGCCTTATTTAGTTCGGGTGTGACAAATCCTTCTTAAAAGCAAAATTGGTCACTCGACCGTTCCTTCGACTAAGTCATATTACTCCCATCGGGAGCGTATTCAAAAATTCTTCGACTGAAGATGCTCAAGAAAATGATTGAGATTATCCTCCATTTACAAGTAATACAGCATAATCTCGGGGCTACTCCCATCGGGACCACTGTCGTGCACCCGATAGAATTACGGCACAAATTTCTTCGATTAGCATATGCAGAGTAAGGGGATTTTTTAGATTATCCTCCATTGCAAAGCAATAAAGCACAATCTCGGGGGCTACTCCCATCGGGAGCGCTGTCGCACACCCGATAGCATAACAACAAATATCAGTCGACAAAGGACACGACTCGTCCAACAAAGTTAAAAAAACATACTCGAAACATTCCCGAGTTGCGTCCGTCGCAAATACCTCGGATGCTGCATGCATAGTGCAAATGTAAGACCCGCCGAACTTTCGAAGCTGGGCTAAGGACCGTTCCAGCAACGTCAATCCTTAAACTTTCCGTGTCAGCAGACATGATGAAAAATCCCGACGGATGCGTTGGGTAAAATTCAAAGTTATACTGCAGATCGACTCAGTAAGACCTCAGCGGCATAGTCGAATCTGACCAGTTTGTTCCAGATTCGAGTCCGGGGACTCGAGTTTGATTAAAAGCTAGTAAGGTTTTACCCGAATGTGTAGTTAACCAGTCCCGATCCGTCGAGTGTACTGGGCCTGCTAAGCTATTATCCCTTGATCATCATAAGCAGAAACCACAGTCGATGAGATACTCGACATAGGCAAAAATGTGCTATTCATACAGGAATTCCTCATTATATGTACATAATACAAAGCATATGACGTGCACTTACGAAAGAGTCCATGCCCGATTCTTCGAGTCAGACAAGTACCCGGGGGCTACTGACATGGGTATACATCTCGGGTACCCTACCATGAGGGTACCTGGTGCACGTGACGACTAGAGGCCCAATAGCAAAGAGACTACTCGAAGCCCAAGGTAAGAGGACCAAGAAGATGGAGTACCCACCAAGATTAGATATAGGCATAGTCGGTTTAAACTTTCCTTACGTGTAAACTAGGTCAGTTACAAACTCCCGAGACCCAGCCTATTTAAAGGCTGGGAGGGGTGCCGATCTAGACCAAGCCATGCTCAAACCACCAAAGCTCTTGCGAGATCGTCATCTCGCCGGAGCAACCTTGTAACCTCATAATCTCCAGCGATCAATAACAGACAAGCAGGAAGTAGGGTTTTTACCTCCACCCGAGGGGCCTGAACCTGGGTAAATCTTTGCCTCTGCTTGTCAGCCGACGAAACTACCAGTACTACCACGTTCTCTCCCCATAATCCCAACCCTAGGTCCTTAACTATGGGATTTGATAAGGGTACACCTCATCATTGGCCATATCCAACCACAACCCCCAAAAATACCCCTAATTGTCCGTCCGGATGCATGTGATTGGTGGGGATAGAAAGAGAAATGAAAAAAGAAAGAGATAAGTAGTAGATAAAGTGGTCCATGTCCTAGCTGTCCGGGCGCGTCCGACAGCCCCCAAACCCTCCCCACATATGGGGTGAGTTTGTGGGCTGCCGGACAGCCCGGACGTTTGGGGAGGCTTTGCCCACCCCGGTTGGGTAGCTATTTTAGCTCATTTTCCTTCCGGAGCCCGTCCGGACACAAATAAACCGGTTTGGGGGCTGTTTGGGGGCCTCGCTTGGAGATGCTCTGATAAGGGCATGCCAACCCACCTCCCCAAATGGACAGAGTGTGTCCGTGCTCCAACTAGCCCCCGCATACGGGCGGACGGACAAGTTTCTGCCCAAACCTACCCCAAGTTTGGTCTACGTTTGGGGTTGTCCGCTGTCCGGATCGGTCCGGCTCTGTCCGCCTCTCGTGTCCGCTTGGCCCACTTGCAGCCACACATATCCATTTCGCCACCTGCCACACCTTCTCTCTCCTCTATCTCACCAACCGCCGCCGTCGCAGAGTCTTGGTCCTTGCCGGCGAACACAACCTTGACCAGGCCTCGCCGGACCCCACTCCTCTCCCAGATTCAAGCATGGCCGCTACTAGGTGTTGACGTCGCCGGCCGCCGCCCACATACCCCTCTCTCCTCTTCCAGATTCAAGCACGGATCGCTCCCACTTCGTGCTCCACGACGCCGGAGGCGTCGGCCCCGCCGTGCGCGCGCTGGCCGCGCCACGCTGCAGGACGTGCGCGCCCAGGCCCAATACGGCGGCTGGGCTCTCCTCCACCGCCCTCGATACCAACTCCCCCAAGGTCGCCGAGCGCCGCTATACCTGCACTGCGTGCGCATCTCCACCAGAGCGCCGTCAGAGGGATCCCGGGAGGCGGAGGCGCGACCGCAACGCCCTACCTGTCGCAGCTCGTCGCGTAACAGTTCGAGGTCGCGCCGGTCAGGTGGAGGGAGAGACCAAGAAGCCTGACCGGTGTGGAGCGAATCCGGGGCTGGTCAAGAAGGTCGAGGAGCTCGCCGTGCTCTGCGACACCGAAGTCGCACTCCTTGTCGTCAGCTCCTTCGACGACACCTTTCACCGTGCCGACCCATCAACAGGTGTCGTCCGCGGCTCGGCGAGGCTGGCATCGCGCGGGGGTGCGCGGCTGGACGAGGCTGGCATCGCGCCGGGGTGAGCGGCTCCCGTCCCGCCCAAGAAGCAGAAGCAACAGCGCGAGCTCGAGCTGTCAGCTCGCGCGGCGGCATACAACGGGGAGCACGGCGACAGCCCCCACCTGCTCCTCGATGGATGCTAGCTAGCTGAAATCGATTAATGGAGTTTGTGTACTCCTGGCTGAAGTTTGTATACTAGTCTACTAGTACTACTTGTTAAGGATAGAACTGTAGAGTTGTTAGGAATTGTTAGTTGTTAGCTAACTTCATGTACACGAATCTGATCTAAAGATAAAAGATCAGATCGTCATCTCTTTATCTCTTTGGTTCTGTTGTAACCTCTCGATGTAATCTTGCCAATGTTGGCCTCTATATAAACACGCAACCGAGCCCGAGATTAAGGTTATCGTTCCATCAAACAATCCACGGAACATCACATGGTATCAGAGCCACTCTTCCAAAAATACATCTAATGAGCCTCGTTCCCTCATCCTCCGCCGCCGCCGCTGCCGTGAACGGCACCGGCAACCTTCCAGGCAATGGTGCGGGGACAGTCTTGACAAGAGAGAACCACCTGATGTGGGAGGCGCAAGTGCTCCCGGCTGTGCGTGGTGCGCAGCTGATGGGGTACCTCGATGGGTCGATCAAGGCCCCGACGGAGACGATCACCGTCGATCATGGGGAAAAGGGCAAGACCGAGTAGCCCAACCCCGCCTATGCGACGTGGATCGCAAAGGATCAGCAGGTCCTCTCGTACCTGCTCCACAGCCTCTCGCCGGAGATCCAAGTGGCCACCATCGGCATGACCTCGACGGCCCAAGTCTGGAAGGCGATCAAGAACATGTTCGCCACGCAGTCCAGGACACGCATCTCCAACCTTCGTGTCACCCTCGCCAACACCAAGAAGGAAAACATGACCACGCCGCAGTTCTTCTCCAAGATGAAAGGGCTGGCGGACGAGCTCGCCTCGGTGGGCCGAACCATCGAAGAAGATGAGCTCGTTGAGTACCTTCTGGCGGGACTTGACAACGAATACAACCCGCTCTTCGCCGCCATTGGAGCCAACCTGACGGCCAGCCTCACCGTCAGCGAGCTCTACGCCCAGGTCATGGCGTATGAGAATCGCATGGAGATGCTCAGCGGCACAGGCGGCCGCTCTACCAACGCTGCTGCTTGTGGACGCGGTGGTTGAGGCGGACCATACCGCGGATGCGGAGGTGGCCAGGGCTACAGCAACGGCAACGGCCGTGGTCAGCACCAGTCGTACCAGCAAGGCGGCAACGGCGCCAATGGACGTCGTGGAGGAAGAGGCGGCTACAGGGGCGGTCGTGGAGGTCGCTCCGTTCCGGTTTGTCAGATCTGTCAGAAACCGGGACACATTGCATCAAGCTGTTGGCACCGCTACGGCGGTGATGAGGAAGAAGAAGAAGAAGAAGAAGAAGAAGAAGAAGAAGAAGAAGAAGAAGAAGAGAGGGGTGCGCATGTCGCCTCTTACGGAGTCGATCCCAACTGGTACTCCGACACCGGTGCCACCGACCACATCACCGGTGAACTCCACAACCTCACCATGAAGGAGAAGTACAATGGGCGTGAGAAAATTCACACGACCAATGGAAGGTATGAGTATTAGTCATGTTGGTCATGCATTTGTTGACTCCCCTCTAAACAATTACATCTTTGAAATATTCTCCATGTTCCACATGCTACAAAAAATCTTGTCTCTATACATCGTCTCACAAGAGACAATAATGTCTATGTTGAATTTCATCCTTGGTGTTTTTATGTGAAGGATCAGGCAACGACGAAAATTCTGCTTAAGGGTAGATGCGAAAAAGGTCTCTATCCATTGGTGTCGTCATCAAGCAAAAATAAAGAAGTTCTTAGTGTCACCAAGCCTTCAAGCAAAAATAAAGAAGTTCTTAGTGTCACCAAGCCTTCAGCTACAAGGTGGCACGATCGATTAGGCCATCCTTCTTTCAAAGTCGTTCAACATATTCTTAGTAACTAGCTGAATGCCCGTGCGTTGCTACGGGATATCGGAGAAAAACATACACTCCGATGAAACAATTATCCTAGATTCAAAAAGATGCAAAACGACATGACATATGGCTTCTATTCATATGTCGATAAATACCTATTCCCTCTCCAACTTCTTTCCTTTTTGGTACGGCTGCAAGCTAGTTATTAAGAAAATTACACAAGTTGAAGGAAATTGTTCTAGTGCATAACTCTTTTTTGAATCTCAGAATGTCTTCACACATCTCTATTGCCCTCATAATGCGTCGAGTTTTTTTGCACATTCCTCAAAAGTACACACATACCAAAAATTGACACCACATTAAGGCCTCTAATATAGTAGTATCTGTTAAGTAGCAGCAGATGATAGCAATTATTAGCCTATTATGGATATGAGCATGCCTCATTGTGTGTCTTCATAAGGCGAATATGCATAATGCCATTAAATACAGATAATGTCACTGCTCTTGTGCTCGAATGTAACCTGACAATATAATGGATTTCAGGCTCAAAATAAAAAATGGAACCTATTAGGGCTCATTTGATTCATAGGATAGGAAAAGTGTAGGAATAGGAAACCCATAGGATTAGAATGTCATGGCTAATTGAATCCTTTGGGAAGAGTAATTGTGTTTGATGGCAAAGGAAAAATAAAGGAATTGTAAAAAGAGGTTGAAGTGAATGGTAGAATTCCTATAAGAAGTAGTACAATGATTCCTATGGGAAAAAATCCTATAGGAACCAATCCTATGAATCAAACGACCAATGTAGAAAAATTTCCTATAGGATAAAATCCTTTGTAGTTCCTTTGAATCAAACGAGCCCTTAAACTCCATGATGGTTTCAGCAAAGTTTTGCAGGTGCATATTGTGGTAGCCGGTTCTGCTCTGGTAACGGAGCCAGATGCCATAGTTCTTGATAGTGGTTGGGTTCTTCTCAAAGATCTGAGAGATGTAAAAACACGCTTAGCAGCAGAAAGGAAAACAAAATACAGCTATGTATATACTGAGAAAGAATCATGACAAAGCACAGTACAGCCTGTTTGAACACTTCCAAGCTTCCAATTATACACATAGCATTATTACAAAAACAGTGATACCAAAGGTTCAATAATATGCAGATAAGCAAAGCTTAACTTGTTTCTACCGCAATGATAGTTTGGTGACCAACTCATTAGGCTGCAACTAAGGATTAGATAAAATGAAGCTCTACAAAACCAGTTGCAAGCTACTGTACAGACAAAATAAGTTGGCTTCAGCCCGATATAATTGAGAGAGCATTGATATCAAAACAACTTATTATCCGTAGGGTGCTGGATCAAAGTAAATGAAGTCCTCATACAAGATAACTGGATAACATCAGTTGAAAAAACATCACAACAGATGACAAGACTTTGAAACAGCAGAAAGGCACACGTAATCTTTAACAAACCTAGCAACAAAGAATAGCAACTACACGATTGGTCAAAGTAATAATGGAGCAAACTGTAGCTCCGCAAAATACCTTTGAGCAAAAATCACAGGATATAAGAATTAATCCTAAGCATGCAAATTAGGACGACACCAACATAGATGATCTAACACAAGGGAACTAAAGGCTTACAGTGGAACATGCTAAACCAATAATCAGCAGAAATCACAAAAAAAAATAACCTATCGCCTTCGGTCTGAGTTAGCACACTCAGAACCTCTCAATGTAGCAACAAACACCTAGCATATTCACCAAAGTGAGGTCAACATAGTAAAACATCCGATCTATTGCGATGCTGCCTCTAATCCGAACCATTAGGTAAATACAGCGGCGAACAAGTGGTACCTCGTTGATGGCGAGCATCTGCCCATTGTCCTTCTTCACCTTCTTCAGCTTCTTGAGGAAGTACCTGCGCACAGACACAACCAGATGGAACCATCAGGAAACGCTCACGGCCACCATACGAACGCACCAAGAAGATTATGGGGAGGAAACGCTCACGGCCACCATACGAACGCAGCAAGAAGATTATGGGGAGGGGACTGACCAGAACTTGGACTTGGCGCGGACCTCGTTGGTGGCCCAGAGCTTCATGCGGTAGATCTTGGGCTGCTCATCACCGGGGGTCGGCAGGGCGCGACCCACCACCTGGTACTGATGGAACTGCGCGCACGACACATAGAGAAACGAAGAGATCAGCGAAGACGGCGCGGGAGACGGTCGGCGACGTCCAGACCGAGGGAGGCGGTGGCGGCATCGCCAGGAGAGGAGAAGGGGATCGAGAGAGAGGTGGGGGTCGAGTGAATAGAAAAGGCATCTTTGCAAGTAGATCCCTGAAATTTTCGAAAATTTCGAATAAGTCCCCCGACGGACATAACGATGAAGGTTCCTTTGCCATGTGGACTGCGGGTTTATTTCCCTATTTATCGGGGGCTTTCTGCAAAACAGGGCGACGTACCAACACCTCCTCAAGCCATATTATATAGTAGAGATTATGAGCTTCCATGTTCTTGTAAACCTAGTATCGAGTCTGTTTGTGATTCATGTCAAAGAGCAAAAAGTCATCAACTTCCTTATATGAGATCAACTAGTGTATCCACTTTCCCTTTAGAGCTTGTGTTCTCCGATGTGTGGGGACCAGCACCTACTTCTGTTGGTCGTTTTTCTAACTATGTAATCTTTATTGATGACTTTAGCAAATTCTCATGGATTTATCTCATTAAGAAAAAATCTAAAGTTTTTCAAATCTTTTAGAATTTTCAAAATCTCGTTGAACGCAAATTTGATAGAAAAATCATTGCTATGCAAACCGATTGGGGTGGAGAATATGAAAAATTAAATCCCTTCTTTCAAAGAGTAGGCATATCTCATCATGTTTCTTGTCCACATGCTCATCAACAAAATGGCTCTGCCGAAGCAAGCATCGCCATATTGTACAAGTTGGTCTAGCTCTCCTTGCAAGTGCATCCATGCCACTTAAGTTTTGGGATGAAGCCTTTTTGACTGCCACCTATCTCATAAACATGCTCCCTTCCACTGTCCTAAACAATCAAACTCCCACCGAAAGGCTTCTTGAAGAAATCCCTGATTATTCATCCCTTCGTGTTTTCGGATGCGCATGCGGGCCAAATTTACGACCCTACAACAAGCGTAAACTCGCTTTTCGATCAAAACAATGTGTTTTCTCGGCTATAGCACTATGCACAAAGGAGTCAAGTGCCTAGACTTTACTTCAGGTCGTGTCTACATCTCACGAGATGTGGTCTTTGATGAGACAGTGTTTCCTTTTGCCAAACTCCACCCTAACGTCGGAGCTCTTCTTAGACAAGAAATCCTTCTCCTACCCGAGTCACTCCAAAATCATTCGGTTTTAGATCAAGGGGGGCAACCATGCAATGATCTAACACCTAATACTCATGTTGTTTTTGTTCCATTTAATGCTTCTCAAGTGCAGCCGCAGGATTCAGAAAAAAAATCTGGTGCAAAACAGTGCTGAAACAAGCACAAACGAAGCTGAACATCATCTGTCACAAAACAACAGTCCATGCGCAGAGAACGGGGAAGATTCAGGTGCTGAATCTCCCTTGGGATCGGACGCCACGCTGACTCCCATGCGCACCAGCATCGCGTCAGTGGATCGGCCTCGAGCGTAGTCGAGCCAAGACGCAGGCGCCACGTCGCCTGGCCCTTCGACGCACGAAGGGACGAGCCAACCCCGCGCCGACACGTCTGAAGCAAGCGGGGCCCGTGCTGCAGCTCCGTCCCGTGGGAGCCCGACCGTGTGGCCGACTGGTGCTATTTTCGTTAGCGTCTTGACGGGAGCTTATTGGAGGATGAAGGTTTGTAGTCCCCGGCAACGGCGCCAGAAAATAGTCTTGATAACCCACAAGTATAGGGGATCGCAACAGTCTTCGAGGGAAGTAAAACCCAAATTTATTGATTTGACACAATGGGAGACAAAGAATACTTATAGGCCTTAACAGCCGAGTTGTCAATTCAGCTGTACCTGGAAAAGCACTAGTAACAGGGGTGATGTGAAAGCAGCAGTAATATGAGAGCAATAGTAACAGTAACACAGCAGCAGTAGCAGTAACACATAGGCGATGGCACCAGAAAATAGTTGATACTACTTCTAATGGCATATAGGACCGAGTGAATATTTGATGATGAAAGATGGACCGGGGTTCCCAGCTATCTACACTAGTGGTAACTCTCAAATAACAAGTGACAAGTGTTGGGTGAACAAATTACAATTGGGAAATTGATAGGATCATAGCATTAAGACAGAACATCTAGTCTATTAATCATACGTAGGCATATTTTCCATATATAGTCATACGTGCTCGCAATGAGAAACTTGCACAACATCTTTTGTCCTACCAGCCCGTTTGCAGCGGGGCCTCAAGGGAATCTACTGGTAATTAAGGTACTCTTTTTAATAGAGCACCGGAGCAAAGCATTAGCACTTAGTGAAAACATGTGATCCTCATATCTAAACCATCCCCTCCGGCTATCCCAGTTATTGTCACTCCGTGACCTCGGGTTCAGGACATAGACATGTGCAAACAACTTGTAGATACAATCTAAGCAATAATATATAGAGCTTAAATCTAAGATCATGCCACTCGTGCACTAGTGACAAGCATTAAACACAACAAGGTTGCAGCAACAATAACTTCACAAACATATTGATAGACTGATCATAATGTAACAATTCATCGGATCCCAACAAACACAACACCAATTACATCAGATGGATCTCAATCATGCAGGGCAGCTCATGAGATCATTGTATTGAACTACATGGGAGAGAGAGTACCAACTAGCTACAGCTAGAACCTGTAGTCCATGGGGGAACTACTCACAAACCATCATGGAGTTGAAGTGGAGGCGGTGGAGTCGATGGAGATGGCTCCGGGGGTCAATCCCCGTCCCGGCAGGGTGCCAGAACAGGAACTTCTGACCCCTGAAACAAGGTCTCACGATGGCGGCGGCGCTCCGGAAGTCTTTCGGGAATATGAGAGATATATTTAGGGTTTTCGCGTCGGGGTGACTAAATAGGCGAAGGGACAACGTCGGTGGTGCCCCGAGTGGGCCAAACCATAGGGCGGTGCGCCCCAGGGACCAACCGCGCGAGCCTATGGTTTGGAGGCCGTGGGCCTCCCCCTGGCTTGCCCTTCTGGCTCCGTGTGTCCCTCGGAAAAATTGGAGGTTTGGCTTTTGTTTCGTCGAATTCCGAGAATATTGCCCGAACAGCTTTTCTGGAACCAAAAACAGCAGAAAACAGGAACTGGCACTGTGGCATCTTGTTAATAGGTTAGTCCCAGAAAATGTATAATAATGATATATAATGCATATAAAACATGTGACAATGATACATAAAACAAGCATGAAACATCAGAAATTATAGATACGTTGGAGACGTATCACTGACCGGTGCGTCCCCCAATCTAGCCCAGCCAATAGCTGAGCCTCCCGCTCCCGCACGACGACCGCGGGGCAGACCGCCCGTGCGCAGCACACGCCAGCGTCGACAGGGAATCTCGGCGCCACCTGATCCATCAGGCCAGTTGGCCAGATCTTCTGTGGCCACCAATGCTGCAGGAAAACCTATGTTACATCGCACCAGATCCACAACCGGGAACAGTAAGCCAATAAGTTACAAAGATGGTACCGTACGTTATGGTTTATCTTGCATATCTGATGAACCTGCAAATTTACAAATAGCTCTAGCAGATTCTAATTGGAAAAATGCAATGGATGAGGAATATAAGGCCTTAGTCACAAATAAAACTTGGCACTTAGTTCCACATAGACAAGGTATAAACCTTATAGATTGCAAATGGGTGTATAGAATTAAAAGGAAAGCTGATGGCACAATTGATAGATATAAGGCTAGATTAGTAGCAAAAGGCTTTAAACAACGATATGGCATAGATTATGAGGATACTTTTAGTCCTGTTGTTAAAGCTACTACTATCAGACTTGTTCTAGCTATTTCAGTTTCCAGAGGATGGAGTCTGAGACAATTAGATGTGAAGAACGCGTTTCTCCATGGTGTTCTGGAAGAGGAAGTATATATGAGGCAACCCCCTGGCTATGAAGACTCAAGTGCACCATATCATGTGTGCAAGTTGGATAAATCTCTGTATGGTCTCAAGCAAGCACCAAGAGCATGGTTTGCTAAGTTAAGCTCTAAACTCCAAGAGTTCGGTTTCATACCATCCAAATCTGACACATCACTGTTCATATCCAACAAGGCAGGTATCACCATTTTTGTGCTTGTGTATGTTGATGATATTATTGTTACTAGCTCCTCGGACAAGGCTATTTCTGCACTTCTCCAAGATTTGAGTAAAGCTTTTGCACTTAAGGATTTAGGTGACCTGCACTATTTTTTGGGCATTGAAGTTAAGAAAATTGCTAATGGTATAACTTTAACCCAAGAAAAATATGCTTTGGATTTATTGGCTAGAGTTGGTACGAAAGATTGTAAGTCAGCATCTACACCTCTGTCCGCTTCAGAAAAGTTGTCAAAAACTAAAGGTGATCCTCTTGGTTCGGATGATGGTACAAACTATAGAAGTATTGTTGGAGCACTTCAGTACCTCACACTTACTAGGCCAGATATTGCTTATTCAGTTAATATGGTATGTCAATACTTGCATGCTCCTACCACTGTGCACTGGACAACGGTGAAAAGAATATTGAGATACATTCATGGAACCATCAGTCTCGGCCTGACTTTTAGAAAATCACCTTCAACACTTGTGATTGCTTTTTCTGATGCTGATTGAGCAGGATGTGTAGATGATAGAAAATCCAGAGGAGGTTTTGCAGTATTTTTTGGACCTAATCTAATCTCTTGGAGTACTAGAAAACAAGCAACGGTATCAAGATCAAGTACTGAAGCAGAGTACAAGGCATTAGCAAATGCCACGGCTGAAGTCATTTGGGTTGAATCCCTTTTGGGAGAACTTGGAATTAAAAGAAACCAAGTCTCATGTTTGTGGTGTGACAATATGGGAGCCACATACCTTTCAGCCAATCCTGTTTTTCATGCAAGAACAAAACATATAGAAATTGATTTTCATTTCGTTCGAGAAAGGGCTGCAAATAAATTGCTTGAGATCAGATTTATTCCTTCACAAGATCAGGTGGCAGATGGATTTACAAAGGCACTACCACCACGACAGTTTGAGTTATTTAAGCACAATCACAACCTCAAACTCGGTTGTGATTGAGGATGGGTGTTAAGGATAGAACCATAGAGTTGTTAGGAATTGTTAGTTGTTAGCTAACTTCATGTACACGAATCTGATCTAAAGATAAAGATCAGATCGTCATCTCTTTATCTCTTCGGTTCTGTTGTAACCTCTCGATGTAATCTTGCCAATGTTGGCCTCTATATAAACACGCAACCGAGTCCGAGATCAAGGGTATCGTTCCACCAAACAATCCACGGAACATCACACTACTCGGCCGATCGATGGATGCTAGCTAGCTAAATTCATGTTTTTTTTAATTTTCGGGGTGCGGTTGGGTGCACCCCACCCCAAACCGGACAAAGACACACGCGGACCGTCCCAAACGGACAGATTCTGTCCGTTTTTGGTGTCCGTATGGGGGGCTGGGTTGGGCATGCCCTAAATCTAGGATAATAACATTATACTCCACTTATTTATTGTGTCACAAGATTATACTCCCTCTGTTCACTTTTATAACTCCTTCGACAATAACAAATATTTAACAGTTTCAAAAAAAATATGTCAGTATAGTTGTTTCTATCAAATTTTGTTATTTTTGTGTAGCCCATAATACAACGGATTCACATTGTTATTTTTCAGTATAGGATGTAGATAATGTTGTATTCTACCAACGTGCAAAATATATACTAAAAATAACTCATATTCTAGCCTACGCAAAAAAACAAAATCTTACACTTTTTTTTTGAGAGAACGACAGGAGAGCTGCCGGATTTCATTAACAGTCGGAGTAAAAGGTACACAAGGTAAAGAGAAAAAAAAGAAGATCTCGCCGTCCACACGACACCAGAGCCCCATCGCACAAAACACACGCCACCGTATCCCGGAGCCAGCGCTCCGATGTCCCCTGTCCGGATGAGCCACAACACCGCGCGAAATAGACGCCTTGTAGCCCATGGTACCAAGGAGCCCACCCGCAGTCCACGGACACCGCGCCAAGATGATCCGGGGCCGCCGCCCCGACATGCCAGCCCGACCGACCTTCCGATAGCGTCGACCGGGCCGAGCCGACGAACTTGCTGCCCTCGTAGCACCAGGGCGCCACCCATAGGGCCATCGCTGCAAAGCCTTACGAGGCCGCCGCCTCGCCGTGCATTCACCGTCCGGAGCCACCACCCCGACATCCGCCACCCAGGACCACAAAGCAAACAAGCACAACTATTCGCAAACCCGCCGCGTCACATGGTCAAGAACTCCAAAGGTGACACCTTCAAGAAGGTACCGGCATAGATGTCGTCGTCGCCCGCTCCAAAGGAGCTTGGGTTTTCACACGGAGATCACATGACACTCACGATGGCAAGGAATGTACCTCCACGATGGCGTCTTCAAGAAGAAACACGGCTCCCGGGGCACCGCCGTCATCGGCATTGACTGTGCGGTTAGTGCAAAGATTTCGCCTGAAAAGTCATCCCCGCCGTAAGACTCCGTGTGGGAGCCCAGACAACGGAAGCGCAACCAGCCGAGCAGTTGACCTCGTTGCCCTCCACCAGACAAACACACACACGCGCCGCCCGCCAAATCCTCATCCCCGCAGTGGAAAGGAGCAGTCCACGCACGGATGGCCACCACCGGAGCTGCACAGCAGGCCCCCATCGTCTTCTGGCCACAGTCGCCCGCTGCCCGCCCAGCCCGGGGCGGGACGGCCCAGATCGGGCCCACAAAGCCGGCGCAAGATCTGGGCTAAGATCTGGCCCACGTGAGCTCGGCCGCCGCCGGCAGGCCGCACCTCCAGTGCACCACCTCGCTGTGCCAACCGACGGAACCCGTCGACCAGTCGTCTCCATCTCCGGCCCAACGAAAGCCGCCTCCCCACATGAAGAAGACGTCGCCATGGAGCCGCAACCACCATGCGTCCCACCCCTTGACTTTGGCGCAGGGAGGCACCACCGCCACCGGCGGCCGGCGGCCAGCGGCGACGGCGGCGAGAGGAGCATCGCCATCGTGCTCTGCTTGGATGGGCTTGGTCGCCCGCGGAGTCGCCCAAGCGGAGCGACTCGGCATGCCATTTTCTTTTTTTCCTATGTTTTAATCTAACACATTTTGAAAAGTTCAAATTTTGCACTATTTACTATTTACAAATTCAGATTTTTTTTGCACAGCCCAAAATATAACTATTTTTAGTTGACATCTTACACATGGGTAGAATACAACCACTAGTGCAGAACGACACATCGGATACCCCTCTATGGAAATGACACGAGTTAGGCGACGGAAAATCGAGCTTTCCGCGTGAGAAAACCCGCCCCGCCAGGCAAGCTGGCCCGCGTCCCGTCATCATAGGCAACGATCGCGAATATTTAACCGTTACCAATATATTGGCAACGGTGGTCAATCAAACTCCGTGTGCGATATGTACTTCAATGGCATCGGACATTTGTATACAACCGTTGGCGAGGTTGCGTATATAAAATTCTTTTTTTGGACTATCTTGGATATTATAAAACACTGTCGATTCGCCCTTGTTCCTCTGCTCCAGCTTGTTTCTACTCCGCACTCGTGTCCTCCATGGACAAGAGCATGAGATCGTCGAGGAGATCGATGGCATCCTCCTCCTGCGCCGCCGAGGCCGGGTCAGACCTGCCGCTTGTGAAGTGCATTTGCTGTCACTGTAAAAATGCGATTCATCGAGTGTCGCGTTCGGATCTGAACCCAGGCCGGATCTACTTCAAGTGTCCAAATCACAGGGTTAGTTCGACGCATCGACTAGTTTTGATTGATTTATATTCTATGTGTGATGCTGATTTGGCTCTGGATTCGATTTACCATCTGACAGGGGAGGGGCGAAGAGTATTCTGGGAGCTGTGATTTTATTTTTGGATTGAAGATTATGTTGAGATGCTGCTTGCTAATCGCGTCGAAGTGGAAGCTGCGGAGCTGGAAAATGTAGCCTTGATAGTTAGGAAGGCGAGCATGGAGATGAAGCCGCACACTGCAGTTGCTCTAGCTGGTTTGGCATGGAGCCGAACAAACACTTCGACTAAATCTGACCATATTGTTGCTGTGCGAAAGGAGCGGCAGAAAGGGGAAAAAATAGCTCAATTAAAAGATCTTGTGAGCATTGTTAGAATGATATTGTGTGTTTGTGTGCTACTGTTAGGTGTGAACTTGTATGCAGCAATGAAAATCAGTAGAATGTATTAGGTTCGTATGCAGCTATGGAAATCAGTAGAATGTATTACGTTCGTATGCAGCTATGGAAATCAGTAGAATGTATTATGTTCGTATGCAGCTATGGAAATCAGTAGACTGTAGTGGGTTTGTATGCAGCTATGGAAATCAGTAGATTGTAGTGGGTTTGTATGCAGCTATGGAAATCAGTAGAATATAGTAGTTGTGAACTTGTATGCAGTAGGGTTCTATGCAGTAACTCATTATTAATAAGTATCCAATGGAAACGGTTATATAAAATGTTTGTTGCCAATTCGGTGCTTATAAATGTACTGCCGACGGAGCAAGTCATCTGTCTCATTCTCACTCCCTCACTGTCTATCTTCCAACCCTAGCCGCCGCACACTGTAGCTTTTAACTCTTCTCACTCTCTCATGGCTTCCTTTGCCGGCGCTTCTAGATCCGGCCATCGCAGCCGCGGATCTAATGGTAGCACCGATCTAGCGGCACCCATTCGTGATGCTAAGGACGATCTGGAGGCGACCGTGACGCGGCTGGTGTTGCAGCGCGTCAGGCGGATCTTGGCGCCCTCCTCCTCCGGTGATGCCCGACGTCCTCTGGGCCACGCGGAACTAGTACAGATCATTCGTCAGGTGGTGATGCAGCAGTGCCGGCGGATCCGCCAGCAGAACCAGCAAGAGATGCGAGGAGGTGGCCGATCTGGAGGCCACTGTTGACAGAGGAGGAGGTGACCGATCTGGAGGCCACCGTCGACGGAGGAGAGGTGCCCAAAGATGCGAGGAGGTGGCCGATCTAGAGGCGCCGTCGACGGAGAAGAAAATATGAGGTCTAAATCGCTCAGCTCATGAATTAGTTCATCAATTGGTTTTATATTAGATTGTTCATCAATTTTGCTCTGTCTTTATATGTCATATTCTGCAGCGGCAAAGGCAAGATCTCATGAACTAGAGATGCTCTATTTTGATATGTGATTTTTATTAGCAACTAATGAAATGTTCTATTGGTTTTATATTAAATTGTGAATTATTTTGGTCAATTGTGCTCTGTTTTGATTTGTGATTTGTATTAGCAACTCATGAAATGTTCTATTGGTTTTGTATTATATTGTGAATTATTTTTGGTGACACTGTCCAAGATGGAGCAAGCCTCAGTCCGAAGAATTTGGCAAAATATATTTGCTACGGAGGCTTGCGAGCCCGGTGTGGTTTCTTGTTTTAAGTTTCTCCATCTATCTTCAGGATGTGTGTAGCAATTAAGCTGCATATGTGATTTGGAGAAGCATGAAACCACTACTCGAGTCTTTTGGTAGCTCGAAGAACGTTTTTGAGGTTTCGAAACGGACATCGAGCTGAGGAAGAAGGAGAAGAGTGGAGGACTATAAACGGACAACGAGCTGAGGAACAAGGAGAAGACTCGACATGTGTAATTGATGATCTTTTGATGCTATGTAATGGTTACAATTGTTATATAAGTTATGAATGAATTTGTTAGCATTTTTGTGCTTCAGCTGTGAGATTTTAAATGTCCAGTGACAACTCTATTCCTGCTCTAGGCTTATGAAGAAACCTCAATGCAAACGAGTCGAAACAAAATCTCCGTTTCTGATGTTTCGATACATCGGAAACGGAGGTATGTGCACCACCGTTGCCAAACAGAGGCCTCATCGGCGACGGTTTTTAGCCTCCGTTCCCGATGAGGGCCTTCACATCAGCATCGGGGCGTGGACACGGACCATTTTTCCGTTTCCGATGGGGGTTTTGGCCTGTTTTCGATGTCGCGTTCTGTACTAGTGAACATTATCTACACCTATGGGGTTATTTCAGATTTTTTTGAAACTTCAAAATATGTTTTCGATTTTTCGAAATAAAGGGCTCCTTGTAACTTGGGAGCCATTTGTCCTCTCTCATAAAATATGCCAAATAAAAAAAAACTTGGGCAATATACATTGGAAGTGAACTAGGAGCTGAACTTATTTATGAATGTATTAAATCCTTCCATAAACCCGTAAAGTAGATTAGTTGAGCGAATATTTCCATCTTGATTCTGATATTGTTATGCATATCATTAAAATAAATTGAGCATGTAGTTACCTAAGCAAATGGGAACACTATGAGTAACCCGTTAAACCGGAAACTGCAACTGCGCTTGCAACCATTGGGAGTACTCCGGTCAAACCAAAAGAGAGACCACCTGGAACCATTGGATTTCCCCGAGGCAGAAACAAGATATGGAATGGGATGTGAAGCCAAAAGCGTTAAAAGATGTTAGAGTTTATTGGATAGAAAGGTTTCACGGCTCTGTGCTGCCATGTTCATTTGAAGGAACATTTTACTATGGTTTGGCCGTGCTATTAATGTCATTTCTAATTCTTCTTATGGAGATATCAGAAATTAGATATGTCCGTCAGAAATTCAACCTATTGACATGACTATCATCCTAATAAAATCACTTAGTAAACCTTACGCCATCATTAGCAATGTTCATATTTGAAAGGACATTTCTATCCCTATATGTTTTGATGTTTGTTGACAACACAGTAAGCGGACTAATTGTGTGCTAAAAGATTTACAAGTATATCTTATATATATATATATATTTACACATGATGGCGGGATGCCTCCTCTACAAGCGTCAAGCGAGAAGTTATAGTTTTCCTAGGTTTTACCTTATAGGAAAACCGTACTATCAAGAGGGGGATCCATTGTGGAGGTTTGGGTGGAATCAATCTTGTCTACATATTTTTCACAAACCAAATATGCACTCCACAGCCATTCCATTCCCTGAAATATATTGTGTTTGGCACACTTTCCTGGCTCGGTAGTACCGGATGAAACGGCCCGGTAGTACCGAGCTCGCTCGGTAGTACCGGACTTGGTACCGAGCCAGGTACCGGCGAACGCCAAACGCTACTGGATTCGGGGAAATTCCTAAGCGGTAGTACCGGATGAAACGGCTCGGTAGTACCGAGCTCGCTCGTTAGTACCGGACTTGGTACCGAGCCAAGTACCGGCGAACGCCAAACACTACTGGATCCGGGGTAATTCCTAAGCGGTAGTACCGGAAATATTTCCGGTAGTACCGATCATGCGCTCTTCGGTAGTACCGGTGGAATCTCCGGTAGTACCGGGCGCTTGCATCGCCTGGTCAATGCGTCTGTTGACTGCTGCTTTCTGCCGTTCGGTAGTACCGGGCCATTTGGTCCGGTAGTACCGCTCGTACGCAGAAAGCTGGCCAACGACCATATTTTTGTGTGGAGCTATATATACTAGTCTTCTTCTCCAAAGAAGCTAGGCTTTTGAAATTCTCTCTCCACCATTATTGAAAAGCTTCAGCCTCCAAGATCTCCCACTCCATCGGTCCAAACACCTTCATACTTTGAGGAGTGACAGAGGAGGTCTTGATCTACATTTCCACCAAAGCAATTTCGATTCCCCCCCACTAATCCCTAGCGGATCTTGTTACCTCTTGGGTTCGGTGAACCCTAGACGGAAGTTGTGTTCTTCCTGGCTTTGGGAGCCACGGGGAAAGGCCAAGAGCCTCCAATTGAGTTGTGGATGCGTGCCTTGGCCTTGTGATTCTTGTGGCTTTGGGAGCCGTGGGAATTCGGTGGGAGCCTCCAATTCAGTTGTGGAGTGTGCCTCATCCTTGTAAAGGTTTGTTGCCGACCTCGAGGGCATCATATAGTGGCTCGTGGATCTCCTCATTGGAGGATAACACGAGGGAGATGCGGTGTGCCATATCAAGGCTATTCGGGGCTCACTTGTGACCCCGCACCGCTCCAACGAAGACGTAGCTTCCATTGGGAAGTGAACTTCGGGAATCATCTCCGCGTTGCCGTGTGGTTCTCTTGTCCTTCCTTTACTTGTATTGCAAGCTCAACTTGTTTAGAATATCTTGCTAGCTTGTTTATTGCTCATCATATAGGATTGTTCACCTAGTTGCATATCTAGAGAACTTATATTTGAGCAATTCCTAAATTTAATTAAAAGAAAAAGAAAATTTGTAGTTGCCTATTCACCCCCCTCTAGTCAACCTACTCGATCCTTTCAATATTACTATTGGTTGTCGCATTGGAGTACTCCGGTCAAACCGAAAGAGAGATCACCATATTTGGAACCACTAGATTTCCCCGAGGCAGAAACAAGATATGGAATGGGGTGCGCAGCTAAAAGTGTGGAAAGATGTTAGAGTTAAGCCAATGCACCACTAAAACAAAATATTGGCGTGATCAAGGTGATTTATTCAACTAAATCTCCATGTGAAAACATAGTCATTATTGGATGAAAAAGTTTCATGGCTTATCATAGGTAAGTTTAAAGTTAAAGATGTTGGCAAACTGTTTTGCCATGTTCATTTGAAGGAACATTTTACTATGGTTTTGCTCTGCTATTAATGTCATTTCTTATTCTTCTTATAAAGATATCAGAAATTAGATATTTCCATTAGAAACTCAACCTATTGAAATGACTATCATGCTAATAAAATCACTTAGTAAACCTTATGCCATCATTAGCAATGTGCATATTACTATTGATCCTCTCATGTACCCCATTAATCTTATTGTTGTGACTCATTTTGTCCCATTATATCTCGTGAACATTACATGAGCAATATTGATTGCAAAAAAGGAGACCATATTTTTTCAAGTATGGGGAAGAAAAAACATTAAGTTTCGCTTTCCAAACTTCAAGAACCAATCCTACTACAAGAAGCTCGATGAGAAGGAGGAAACAACAATCAACGAGCTAGGAGACATTTTCTTTGGCACTCCAAAAAATGATTTAGAAATAAGCTTGATGGAAATTTCAGATGACAAAAAGGAGAAGTTTGATGTCTACCTCGACACAACTTAAGTAGTAGAGCTCACATGAATGAGACTTAGGGTGTGTTTGGTTTGCGTCACGGCGTGGAACGTAATGGGTTGGACCTGCACCTGGAGCAGATTCCCGTGTTTGGTATGAAGCGGAACCAGAACCTATCGATTCCTCCAGAACGAATATTCAGCGTAGATGCGGAATTGGGTCGTACCTCCAAATCGGTGGAATCACTCGGTTCCAAAGCGAGCTAACGAAAAAACAAAGTCAATCTCACCTCCTCACCCCCGTCTGGAACCCTATCTCACCCACGCACATCCTCTCCCTCCCTTGTTTCTTTTCTGGCGGCGCTCGAGTGCTCGACCCTCTCCTTCTCGCTCGGCTGCTCTGTGGCGGCGCGCTCTTCTCCCGGCGACTGGAGCGGCGCGGCGGTAGGCAGGAGCAGGTGGGGCGGCGGCCCGGCGGGGCAGGAGCTGGTAGAGCGGCGGGGAGGCGGCTACCAGGCGGATCAGCGGTGCGTCCGAGTGGTCGACGGTGCGGCGGCAGAGCGAAGGTATGAATCCACCCCTCCCTGCCCCCACCTCCAACTCCTCCATGCAATTTTCGACCCAATCTTGACCGGCAGCATATTGAGATTTTGTTGCAATCCTCTCTCGTGTATACTTGCAATCTATTTGATTTTGTTGCTGTTTGTGTTGTCCAATATGTATTGCGTGGTTAGACAAATTTTGGTGCTATATCTTGATAGAATACGTGCATTGTAGATGGCCAAGAACATGAGTAAAAGGAAGAGGATGATTAGGGGAGCTGCTGTTTTTGTGACCCTTGCTGCAGTGGCTGTACTTGTTCGTGCTATCGTGAGGAAGAGAAGAAGACCCCGTATTACATATGGTCCGATGCATGAAAGAGATAGGATCAGATTTGATTATTTGAACCAAAAAATTTGGCAATGTGATGTGACGTGTAGAAATATGTTAAGGTTCGATAGAGCTCCGTTCTTTCGATTGTGTGACATATTGAGGGATCACAAGTTGTTAGAGGACAATATTCATGTAAGCGTGGAGCAACAAGTGGCGATGTTTTGCATACAATTGGGCATAACCTTCGGAATAGGGTAGTTGCAATGAACTTTGGTAGATCATTCTACACAATAAGCATCTATTTAGGGCAGTCCTTCATGCCATAGGAGAGTTGCGTAATGATTACATCAGGCCATCATCATTGGAGATACCATCAAAAATTGCAGGAAATCATCGATTCGACCCATATTTTAAGGTAATTTCAAACATCAGGCCACTATATCTTAGCATCTAGACTTTTGAACATGGAAATTAATATGCTCACTTATATAGGATTGTATTGGAGCTATTGATGGTACACATGTGCGAGCATCTGTTACCAAAGATGTGGAACATTCTTTCCAGGGTAGAAAGCCCTTTACTACTCAAAATGTGATCATATTAATGAACTTCGATTATGTCTGCTGGTATGTGAACTTGACATGTACGGAGTGTAATAAACTTCGATTATGTCTGCTTTTGGATGCCTAGTATGTGCACTTGACATGTATGGACTGTAATGAACATGGTTGAACTTGATCGCTTTTAGATAACTATGTCGTATTGTTGCTACCTTATGATATTTCGGTTGAAGTTTGTGTTATTTGTGATCTCACATATTTGTATATGATTGTTGCTGTACATTGTGAACTGTTTGTCTTCAAAATACAAAGGAAATGCTGCCAAAAAATTGAATTATATGTTGTATAAAATTGAAAATACAAAGGAGTTAAAATTATGTACGTTTTGCATCACACACATATGGGAGGTAATCTCACCATTCCTGTGAAAAGGGTGAGCTGAAACAGATTCTTCTCATTCCTACTCTCCAACCAAACACACATACAGAATCAACACATTCCATATTTTGCACCAACCAAACACAGGAATGAAACCAACCCATTATTCAAGAATGAAACCATGACATTCCATTCTATTTGGTTCCCAAACCAAACACACCCTTATATGAGGTGCCATTAGCAGAGTACCTCGTGCCTTAGTACGAGATCTGATCAGACTTATATGACTTTTGTGGGATCAGATAAAACAACTTTTCTGGGATTACTAAAATCCTTCGGGTGTGCTAGAGTTGCTCTGAGGAACGGACCAGTCGCTACCTTAAAACGGTCTTGAAACTGGTAGCATCTCTCGTTCTAATTTGAACATTGTACAGTACAGACTCTGAACTGGTCACCCTTTCACTGTGAACATGGAGACTAACGTTAAAATGTACTCCGCGGTCTGTGGGCCTGCGACATGCCGGACGGTCACCTGAATGCTCTGGCCGGCTGGGCCTGCCCGACTTACTGAGAGCGATGCTACGTCGCGGAAATGGGCCACGGCGTCGTGGAATGGTAGGCCCTGCCCGCACGCTCCTCCACGACCAGAAAATGATGGAAGCAGGGGCAGCCTGGCCTGCAGCGCTGCTGCCCCCTTTGCGGTCTGCGCGGCTGCTTTCACATGGGCCTGCCTGTGGACCTCGCTGCCCAGTCGCCAGCGCACATTTTGTACCCTGCACCATTTTCAATTATTTTCGCCCGTTTTTACTTATCTGATTTACACACCACCCGTTTTATAATAAGCTACACACATCTACACACATAGTTGTTACAATGCATGTCAAACGGTAAGCGACATTCGAGAGGGTAGCGAGAATACCACCAACTCAAAAGCCGAGCAAGAAAGCCGGAAGGCGACACCTACGACTAGGCTACCGAGACTATTGAGTGGAATGAAACCCCGTTCATGAAACCATCTTACACCTCTACACAAAACACATCAAGCTATCGCTAGAGAGAGCCGCATGCCCCATCTCGCTCCGGGTCGCAGGCGTCGCTCAAGATATAAGAGACCAACGAGAATCTTCAGTCTTGGTGTCGCAGAAGCTTAACGTGAGGATCAAGCTATGCCCGAAAACACCCCCCCCCCCCCCCCCCCCCCCTCATTTTTACGTATTATAGTCTTGTATTTTCGAAACTGAAATCCGATCATACCCTGAGACTGCAAATCCCAAGAAGTGTCATGAAATATGAACTGAGAGTACTTAACTGCGAGTGTTTTTTGTGCCCTACTTTTTGCGAACCGAAGATTGACGCGAGTCGGTCAGTCTCAACAGTTAGTATCTTTTTCTGACCCGTTGTTGAATACAAAACCTGCGCATCAGAGGTGTTAATTACTGCCGCATCTAATAACGAGTTGCGGCGAGCGGCAGCTGGATCGGAGCAATGGTGAGGCAACTGGCCGGTGCAGGCCGCGGCACGTTCGCTTCCTCAGATGGTCAGGCCCTCGCCTGCGCTCATGCTTCGTCTCCTTCCTCGCAACGGACTGCCCGCCCGCCCGCCCCCGAGGCGGCATGATACGAGGTTCAGCATGCAGGCCGTACGTGCGATGGGACACACCTCCCGCGCTCCTTGTGGAGCTCGCCAGTCGGCGGGGCCGGCCGGCAGAGAAGGGTACAATCCGGCCGCGCTGTGCCACGTGAACCGCCGCAGAGCCCCGTGCTGCGCCTGCTCGCGCGGTCCTTCCGGCCGGGCAGCTGGCCACCCAAGGGCCGGCATTCGTAGATGGCGACGGTATTTTCTCCTCGTATCATCACGCTAGTTGGAGAACGCACCTCCGGGTCCAAGTACAGACTGTAGAGTCTGATTTGGTCCATGAACGATGATGTTTCGCATGCGATTTTTTTTGCTGTCTCAGCAGGTTCTCCTTTCCGACTCTTCTTAAGGTATCAGCTGGTTAGATTATGTGGCTCACGGTATGACTAAAGGCGGCATCAGGACGTCTTCACTCGTATATTAGCATGCCTTTTTCTTCTTCTGAAATTGATGTTCACATCCATTTTGTTGCATAGTTTGATGGAGGCATAGAGACCTCGCTCAAGAAAGGGCTACAAATGGTGCACACGTGTTAGCTAGCTTATCAGTGTGTAACCAATACTTAGTTGCTAGAGTCCCCTCCCCAGTTCATGTGCAAACTGAACATAAATGACGCAACCTATAAAATAAGTAAATAACCCTTGCAACAAACCCATCATCGTTGCAACATATCTCTACTATATAAAAGTGATTCAGGTGGGGTGATGCTTGGTGATGGTGCATTAAGAGAACTTTTTTTTTGAGGCGGGAACAGTGGGGAAGGCCCCCACTGCGTCATTTTTCATTTTATATGAAGTAAATATTTACATACAGTGCTGGGAGTTCTTATAGGAAATTACAACGAATCTAACCAAACTAGTAGACCATCTCTCAGGCTGGGCTTAACCCTATGCCTTATTAACTCTATGCATTAAGAGAACTAGCGAAACAGTACATAAAAACCCAGCAAAACATCGATCAAAAACAAACAAAAAACTAAAAAACCGGAGTACGATCAGGGTATAACACGAGAAAATGGAGTCCTCACGATCAGTGCGTACACAGACGAAAAGAAAAATAACAATCGTGGTCGGAAAAGGAGCCTTGATCGGATCCACACGAGGCAGAAAAAAATGGGGGAAAAGCTAGCGGTCGGTTCACATATAGGCACGAGTACAACCCAAATCGTTTTGATCATGGAACGAGTACATCACCGATACGTTTTGATCATGGAATGAGTACATCATCGAATCATTTTCATAGTGTACATACAGTGATGGAGCTTGCCACAACTTCCTGGGGGCAAAATACAATATATGATTTCTGCGAGAGGGAGCAAAACACAAAAAAACACTATCTAAGCTCTCTAAAAAACTGCATTACCTTATGTGCAAATCCACCAGCGGGTGGGGAGGTTTCCCCCTAAACTGCACTAAGCTCCGACTGTGTTTACGTATCCAAATGCCCGGTACCCTAGCCTATAGTTTCTTCTCCCCATCTTGGTCCCGTATTCGCTTGCGGGAGCATATCATATGCTCATATTATTTTTCCTCACTCGGGTTTGCCAATATATTTTGATGAATGACATGGTAATTGGTTACAAATAAAATTTGTAATGTACTTCTTGTCGTACATAACTCGGTTATGTGAACTCCCTCTGTTTTTTTTTTTGAGAATTCCTAATCTTTTACAGTACATCTTTAGTATCTGAACTCACGCACAACGCACTCCACACCACACACGCGCACGCCACCTGTGCGTAAGCTAGATCTAACCAGACTATACTAAGCTTCTGGACCTCCGAAAAGCTTATTGTTTATTGTTGTGCCTTTACTAAAAAAAGTTTCAGAGGCTGCAACCAGTTGTTACCACGACTATACCAGTACAAATACAAAGGCACTAACTTTAGAAGCACTAAGTTTCATGCTTCCATTGGTAATTTTGAACGACATTGTTATCAATATAAACTGTTAAGTTGTTCCGTGGCAACGCACGAGTATTTAGCTAGTCAACCATAACTTAGTGTCAAAGAATATGTACACTCAGATCGTGTCAAAGCAATTTACATAAAATTAATCTAAAACAGACACATCACCTTCAATATTATGACCTGACCTCGTTATGTTTGACTCGTGGGAACATATCCGCTTGTCAAAACTTCACCAAGTTGGACATCAAGTGTTTGAATCAATTTCCCGTATTCTAATTGTCTTCTTCATCTCAATGGAGCGTCAATGAGCAGCTACAAACTCACCTCATGCATGCTCCTCCTGGTCCTCCATGGTAACGAATCCGACTTGTCAAATCCTCTCCATTGACGTACATAGCGAGTTTTGTTCAAGTCCCTGCATTGTGGTGTGTTATTGAGCTTTGTTGGCACGTCAATGAATGATCACGAGATTTTAATCTCATTCTCCTTCGTGGTAAGGAGAGAGAGAGGAGCTGGTGAGGTTGTATGGAGGAGGAGGAGAGGTTCATGGAGACATGGAAGATTTCATGTGAAGTAGCATGGATTCCGTGAGAAAGGAGGTGAGGGAGAAATCACACCTTTGTGTGCGCGTTCGTGGAGAGAGACTCGATCACTACGGTTAGTTAATTGACAAGGCAGGTGAAATAATTATTTTAGCTCTCTTTTGCATACTTGTGAGTGTCTAGTCACACAAAATTATCTTATCTTATTTATAAATATTCTTAACAAAATGAATACCATGGCTAGTGTGTAGTTAACAATCAATTATTTTTCTCCTCCCAACATTTTTTTTGACTCGACGACATAGACGACGCTGCAATTCATCATTGTTAGATGAACCATTTCCTTATGGTGGAAATGAGTTGAATTAACTTTATTGCCTCGCAACGGCGCCTCCATTGCTAGGTGAATTAATTATTTTGCATTGGATCGAGGTTTTCTTTTGAGGGTGAGAGGATTGAGGTGAAGGAACATGAATTGTCAGTCTGAGAAAGAAAAAAAATGATTTGTCGATTTTGGAGCTAGTCTCTACTATATAATACGAGTATGGTTTCTTTCTCCCAGTTTTCGTATGTTTTTTTGATGGTTGGTATGTCCGTCGTGACTATTTTGCATTATACTCCCTGGCAAAGCGGAAAATCAACCCGCGGTCCTTGTTTAAGTCACATACCGTTCTAAGGTTGCAGGTGGGCGGCGAGAACTGCCCGAGGCGGCCGGCGCGGCAGCGATGACGGCAATGGGGACAGGATGCCGGTCTGAGCCGGGCCGAGGACTGTGCCGCGAGGCCGCCGTCGTCGAATCTGTAGTCGTAGAAGTCCATGTAGTCCGCCCCCTGCAGCGTGACGCGGGCATCGGCCGGACGGATTGCTCGATGGTCGCCAGCCTCGCGGCCGGGACAAGCTCAATCACGACCTATGGTATTCTCCTTCCAATACGATGCTCCTTTTCTCTCCTCATTTCAATCGTTTTCTACCTGTGTCTGCTCCTATTTCCTGGTGTAAGACAATACCCTCAAGGTGTTTGACGAATTGCTAACTAGCTGATGTATCAACTCTAGGTAGAATTATGAAGTTTATGGCTCACGTATTCTCCGTAGGTGGCCAGCACCTCCATCTGCTGCTAAGCATGTCGTGGTCCAGAGTTCAGAAGGTGCTGGTTCGCTATCATGCAACTTGGAGCTGAGATTATTGCCTAATTTCCCTCCATCAAGTTCAGTCTTATTAGCTATATATGTGTTGTTAAGCTTTCTCGATATTTCTATGTACATGTGCTATTTTTGGAACTCCAATGAAATTACAAGCATGTGATTAAGATTGCGAGCAACTTAGTTACGTGGGGTTCCGTATGCTGTTCTTAGAGACTAAGATTAAAGTTGAATGGAGTTGAGAAAATCTGTTTGTTCTTTGTAATTTTTAGCGTAGCTATCCTAGCACTTGAGTGTTTGACAAAAATAGGGATGTTAGTTTTCAGCTGGAGCAGTGCATGCTTTCTAGAAATAAAAGCACCCAAGTGTTAATTATTAAGTTAATATACAATTTCTGCCTTTTGTTTTCAGGTACATGACCACTATAATTAGCTCATATCTGAGAACTCGAAGGGCCATGCTTTAGACATGAACAAAGTAAGTTGAATTTTTTTATACGATCTTTGTATGATCTTGAGCACCCAATTGGCTCATTCCCAGCCTACCATTGTGAGTGTATCTGGAGCAGCCAGGTTTTATCGTTCAATAGTTCAATCTATTAAGTAAACACTCTCAGGTTTGTACACTGAAGTTATTTTCAGATTTAGTGAGAGTGCTTTACAATGTTGTCAGCTATTGATGATAATCCATAGATGTATGAACCTTTTTACGATTTCCTTTCAGTTTACAAATACTTTATACAACAACACTGCTAAATATTAGATTTTAGATTTGTAGGCCAATCACTAATGATTGGAGCATTCATGATCATAGTTTATTTTAGTGACTGCGGGCGGCAGGTCAATCAGAGATTTTATTTTTTCTGCTGTGTAATGATGTGGCAATGCTTTGTTCTACAAGGAGAAGAAGAAACAGTGAGGGAGATGGAGAAACTGCTAACTGTTTGGAGAAAAAGCGAGGGAGAAGAAGCAATGCTTTCTTTCTGCTGCCATTCATGTCATACTGTTTGTTGTGGAAAAGTTAACACTATCTCGGCTAATTCAAAGCGATGTCAGATTGAATGATTCAACATGTGATTTTTTTAGCGGAAGCCTCGGTTTTGAGATATACTCTGTAACATATAAAATTTAGGGGATTGTGGGACTTATCCTTACCTTTTCATCTTCACAATTGCGTTCTCATCCCGACATCTCACCCAATGTATCTATCATGGTTACCCTCACGTTCTCGTTTTAGAGAATCATAAAGTGGCCAAGCTCATCGGCTTGGATTAACCAACTTGGACACATTTTGATGCGGTCACACGGGTGGGTCACTGTGTTGAAATAGAAGATGTGGATCTATGTGTGTCAGTGGTGTGAGACGAGGAGGGCTTGAGCCAACCATGCTTATTGGATTAGTGGCTAATGATCTTTTCTTCCGTTGCAACGCACGGGCATTTTGTTAGTAAAAGATAAAGCGTCGCGTTGATGGGCTTGGCACATCACGCTGGAGTGCCGGTTTGCGCGAGCCTTCGCTGGCATCGGGAAAAGAGGGCCTCCTTTTTTATGGGCCCTGGAGAGAGCGTCATGCGGCCTGCTGGCCTGCTACACTTGATAACAGTGGAGTATATTGCTCTCCTAAACCTAAACCACAACCCTGGAAACCCTTGGCGGCTCCGACCTCCTCCAGCCCCTCACGCCGCCGGCCGCCCTCCGCCCCTCGCGCCGCCTCATAGCCTCTCTCCCTCTCACGGGACGGTCGCGACCCACTTTTTCTGCTGCTTCTGAGGCCTCCTCTCTCCCCCCCCCCCCCCCCCCCCCCCCCCCCCCCCCCCCCCCCCTCGCGGCGTAGGTTCGATCAGAGGAGCGAGATGTCGGCGATCAGAGTTCCCAAGAGCATGCGCGCTAAGCGCGAGCTCCTCAAGCACGCGCCCAAGCTCGTAAGCTTCCCTTCTCTTCCAACCGTTCTCATCTGTTACGAATTTACCTTCAGCTTACTTCCACCCGTTCTCATCAAGCGCACGCCATTGCCATGATACATAAGCACATCGAAGTATAGATATTTTCTTGTGTAGTATTTGGGCATTATTATCTTGCGGTTTTGTGGCCAAGTGAAAACTGGCGTCATTAAGCAACTTATCAAATTAGTTTCGAGTAGTGTGTTGCATCACTATATTTTGGTATTTTGCTAGTATTTGATAGGAACAGAGTCGCACAGAATAGGAGTGGACAGAGTTTCTGGCACCGTGGCACATATGCACAGACTATGCTTTGTTGACTATGCTGTTTTGGAACCTTCCGTGTCGAGAAACTTGGAATAGTGTGTGTGTGGTTTTCTCATCAAACTGTTGCTCTAATGCTTGTTCCAGGTTGAGAATGGCAAGAAGATGCTTATCCTTCATGGTACAAAGACTAGCGCAGTTTTGAACTCTGTGCTGGCAGATCTTTTTCACCTGAAGCGTGATCATGCTGTGAAGTACACCAAGAAGAACGACAACATCAGGCCATTTGAGAGCGGGGGTGAAACTTCCCTGGAATTCTTCTCCCTTAAATCTGACTGCAGCCTCTTGGTGGTAAGTTATATTATGCTGATCTGATTTACAGTTCTCAGGTAGTTCGGAAGAATTAGGAATTGTTATTCACTCCAGCGAAGAAAGATTAATTTGATCATTTGCTGGCAGAAGTTAAATGACTTAAAGAGCCATTGTTATATAACAATCAATTTTTGAACACCTATATGGAACCTATCTGAACCCTTTTCCATGTCTGTTATAATGTATTTTTCAGTTTTCTTCTCTATATTACACATAGAGATTTTCATTTTCCATCGTTTTCAACCATTACTATTTATGTGTTTGCAGTATGGTTCTCACTCAAAGAAGAGGCCTAACAACCTTGTTTTCGGAAGGACTTACGATCACCACATATACGACCTTGTTGAAGTAGGAGTTGAGAACTACAAATCCATAGAATCATATGCATATGATAAGAAGTTTGCACCTAAACTTGGGACAAAACCTTTCTTTGCCTTCATTGGGGAGCACTTTGAGAGCGTTGAAGGGCTGAAGCACTTGAAGGAAATGCTGCTTGATCATTTCAAAGGAGAGGTGTGCATCTTTGTATATAAGTTGGTGTTTAGGACATAGATGACCCCTTGAGCTTAATCACCAACCTTTTTGCTGTTGATACAGGTGGTAGAGAACCTGAACCTTGCTGGTGTCGATCGGGTATTCGTGTGCACAGCAATTTCTCCTACTACTGTCTACATGATGCACTGTGCTCTCCGTCTTAAAAGGTCAGGCACAACTATTCCTAGAATGGAGCTGGTTGAAGTTGGGCCTTCAATGGACCTGGTACTTAGGAGGCACCGACGTCCATCTGAAAGTTTATTGAAAGAAGCTATGAAGGCTCCTGGTCATGCTAAGAAGGTAATTTCAATGGAACAACTCTTTTTGGTTCATCATATATTGTTATCCTGATGGTTCGATGGCAAACTGTTGCCATTAGCCATAAGCAACTATATATCCTGCCATTATATTTTCACTGAGAACATTTATCGAAGTATTGGTATTCACAATTATCATTAACATCTTTACAGATGAAAAATGTCTCGCATAATCCAGTTGATGGCAAGTTGGGCAGGGTCTATATTCCAGACCAAGAGGTTTGTGTCAAATTTGTTATTAGCAGTTGTGAAGTTTAGATATAACCTATGGGTATACTAACCTGATTCATGCTATTCTGATTGAAAGGTTTCAAAATTGGCCTTAACAAGCGACATAAAGGGTCTGAAGCGGGAGCGCCGTGACGCCAAGAAAAACAAGGAGCACTCTAAGAAGCAAAAGATCAACCCCGAGTGAGTAACACGGAAGGCTACTCTCGGTAACTGGTCAGTTTAAGGATTTTGGGTGTAGTAGTCACAGCTGCTGTATTAAGCCAACTGGAGACCAACTTGTTAGACGAGTGGTAAATAGTCCAGTGTATGTACTGCTGCTTCAATACCGATGGCAGCTCATCTATCAGACATAAGCACTGGATTTGGGAGTGACATATGTTACAAGTACTCTGTTTTATGATTGTGACTCCCTGATATTAGCCGACTAGAGATTATTGTTGCAATGGTATGTTTAAGTTTGGTAACCATGGGTACCGAGCTTTTTTCAAAATACACATATCCTATAATTCTTGTCTTTTATTTATCCGTGTTGCTGTGAATCCTGTAGGCCCTGTGAATGTGCAGCTTCTGCTGAACTAAACTAGTAATTCGTTGTTTGTAAAAAACCCAATAAAGTTGAGCTTAATACTCCACAACCTCAAACGATGCATAAGCAAGCGACAACCACAAGGAGCGCTGCTTTCCTTTTCCAGCATAGCAACTGGGCAGCGTACCATCATAGCAAGCTTTTTTTTAACGGAAATTCAAAATGGCTCCTGAGCTCATATGATCCAAGCATATTACGAAACTAAACAAAATAGTAGAACATTTCAATTATTTTTAAGAAAGTGGTGACAAACATATCCAAGTGTTCTCCATTCTCCTCCTATCCTGCCTCCGTAGCCTGACCTCCAGTTCACGCTACTGCTAAATCCATCTGGTTCATTGGCAAGTTGAGCATCTCATTCATAGCAGCCGGAGATTAACTCCAAATTACCCAACGAAGAAAAGGCTGACTTGCTCGAGTACATGTTCGATTTTGGTCCTGCAACGACACTTCTCTTTCCCATGGTTGCAGCCCCTCCCTCTTCCTGGAGCCGCCTCCCTGCTGAATAAGTCAGTCGTCTCCATAGACATAAATTGGGTCAGTTTAAGCTTCTGAACAATTCTCCGGACGTGTAGCTTGGTTGGTTCGAGGAACTCAACCCAGCGATTTGCAACAATGACATCAATTCTGCGGCATAACTGTCCAGTCTATCTGACTACCATTACACGCTGAGCAATTGGTTAATACAGGGTGCATGGATTGTTTAAGTAAGGCATGCTAAGAAAGCACAAGCAACAATTTGGACGGAATTTTAGATGTGAGCTGTGCATGTTCTTTTCTCGCGTCTAAAATGTCAGGTGAATGGCAAAAAAGGCAAAATGAATGTCACATGAAAAGCCTTTTTTAGCACTAAAATTTATCTTTACACGAGATTTTTTTATCACAATTTGTTGACATTTGAAGATGCTTTAAAAATGCCTTTAAAAAATCGGTAGCATATGCTTCCGGGTACCAAAACGAGTAAACGACACTCTCGACAACAACTCACTATCCTGTATTTGTTTCCATGTGAGTTGTGCACGTTCTTTTCCACGGCCCACAGATGATAAAATTTCTCTGAATCAGAAATTTATCATCTATTTACCGCCGAACTATCCTACGCCTCGGAATCGTTCGGCCTCCAGCCCCAGTCCCTTTCCTCGCTGAACTTGCTGATTTTCAACTTAGCTTCAGTGCTGGATTACGTCAACTGTTGAGACCATTTCTCCATGCCCAAACCCGCGCATGCTTTCCCTAGAAAAGGAGATCACGCCTGCTTCATGACAAGGGCATCACCGTCAGATGTTTCTAGGTTTTAGATCACGCGTACATTCAATCATGCTTGGGGAAAGATAATCTCTCTCAAAGTCAAATATACTGCTAGAAGATCCATATGTGAAAATTGAAATCACAATTAGGGTACTCCCAATGCATTGTCTCTTAACGTTTTTCTAAAAGAGAAGGTTGATTTGTAGCGAGAAATATCCAATGAGTTGTACTATCTTACTCGTGTACCAAATATTTAATGCAATGGACCCACTGAATTAAGACTATGCGAGTCTAATGATTGTTGAATATGGGATTTAACGGTTTTTAGGATTGTTTTGAAGTGGTAAACTCCTCTCTCTTCTCATTAACTCATGCCACGCAGAAACAATTACGTGACTATCAAGGAAATTTTATAGCCGCATCAACCATGTTCTTGCCACAAGTTTCATCGGTGGCAATCACGGAAGCGAAGGCGATGGAAGAAGGCCTGTCACTTGCATCCAGGTTGGGTTACAACATCGTACAAGCAAAATCTGATTCTACATAAACAATTGAGGCGTGTACGGGTGGAGAGGTGTGGTGGAATGTATCAGCTGCAATTTTTACGGACTGTGTGGACTTAATGTCATCGATCGGCAACGTCACTTTTAATTATTGTCCGAGAAAAGCAAATAAGGTGGCTCATGAGTTAGCTAGACAAAGCTTTTTAAATAAATTTCTTATAATTGGGTCGGTGAACCCCCTTCGTTTCTGCTAGATAAACTGTTAAACGATGTAATTTTGTGTGATAATTAATAAAGACGTGCATCAGGAAAGAATCATGTTGCTTCCCTCAAAAAAAAAAACTCCAGCACATAGACAAAATCCTATATGGACACAGACAAAAATCCTATATGGACAACGAAGATATGGTGCCACTCGCCAAAAGTGCAAATGGAGCCGAGCTCTATGTAGCTTGTTTAAAAAGATAAATTAAAATAATATTTTTAGGCTACCAAAAAAGATAAGTATAGCAAAATTTCAAGTTTGAAATTGTGCCGTGTTCACCACCTAGATCCATGCATTTATCATTTTTGTCCAGGCTAAAATATAACGAATTTCGATTTGAAAATTTGTACACATGTAGATCATATAACTATCTACTTCAGGGCAGATTTCTTTTAATGGATTTTGGAAACTTAAAAATGAAAATTTGATTTTTTTTTGGAAAGAGGTACACGGAGTCCGGACTCCAAACGCCTCACTCGCCACTTTTGAACATATGTAATTTCCCATATGCTGCTCAACCAAGTTGTCGAACTAGCACAATCAAAAATATGATTATGGTCAATAATAAGCATTGGTGCCAATAATTCAGTTAAATACAGTAGATTAACAATACTCCATCCGTCCCTAAATATGCGGTGTATAAATTTAGTAAAAACGTTGATACTCCACGTTTGACAAAATTTACCGAAAGAAATATTAACAACTACAATATTAAATAAGGATTTAACACTTTTAGTCCGACATCTTGCATGGTGTGGACGTTTTAGTCCCACATCTTGTAAATTGGACATGTTTAGTACCTAAACTAGCTAATAGTGGACTTTTTAGTCCTGGAGGCCTCTGGTGTTGACACATGTGCGCCACGGTGTCAGGTAAACTTACAGAAAATCCCCTAGCATAACTAATCTTCTCCGATTCATCTATGCGCTCATGGATTAAAGGTTATCCACACCGCCTCCACTGCAGAACGACCGTACGCTCGCGAGACCACAAATCCTCCACGCAACTCGCGCGGCCGCCGCGGAGCACGGAGATGGCGGCGTACAGACATGCGTTCTCGGTAGATTCGCTGGAGAGTACGGCCAGGTCCCCTACACCTGCCCGTTCTGCGGTGGAGGCAGCGCCCTCGCGTCGGGCAGTGCAGGATACGGCAGTTCCGGCGCCCCGTCGGGCAGCGGAGGATTCGGGCAGGTTCGCTGCACCTGCTCACGTATGGGCTGGTGGACGACGTTGGGGTGCGGCGGAGGAGGCGCCCTCAAGTCAGGCAGCGCGGAGGTGACGGCCTTCGAGGCGGAGAGGCAGGCGAAGCTGTATAAGAAGGTCATGCTGCTACATTATAAGCTCGCTGATGAGGAGACGAAGAGGGCCATGGAAGATCTGACGGGTTGGAGACCGGAGCTTCCGACGAATCCGAGCCTAGAAACCCAAATTCATCCTACAGGGTCGTCTCAATGCCAGGAACCCCTAATCTCAGACTGAAGAAGAAGCAGACAAGAAGATAATGCTGAAGTTTGTGTTGGAAGAAGAAGATGTTGAAGAAAATTCAAAATTACGTGCTGACATGGCACGATTTGGATTAAGTGGACTAAAAAGTCCACTCTTAGGAAGTTTAGGTAGTAAAACTATCAAATTTACAAGATGTGTGACTAAATCGTCCATCTCGTGCAAGATGTGGGACTAAAAGTGTTAAATCCTCATATTAAATAAATATACTATGAAAATATCTTATGATGGATCTACTGCTATTGGTTTGGTATGGTAGATCTTCATATTTCTTATATATCCTTGGTCAAACTTATAAAATATTAACTTTTAACTAAGTTTATGTGCCACCTATTTAGGGACGGAGGGAGTATGGACTGACAACTACAACGGACAAATTTCCTTGTCCATGCCATTTTTCATTTTTAAGAAATTTTAATATCATTTACATTCTGAGAGTTAATAAGATAATGCGATCACAACGGTTGATTCATCAAGGGTTAACTTGGCCATATAAACGTAGTAAGTATGAAAAAACTGAAAAGATATATTTTGACATATTTAATTGTCACTTCGTCGAAATGTAGAGATTTTCATATGTTTCTTCACTGTAAACATGTCATATAATGTAGGTATGTTGTATGTATCTTATATCTTGAGAAGTGTTATTTTCCTTAACAGTGTGACTTGTTCATATAAGAGATATACTTAGGCCTTTATAATCACAGAAAAGTATAAGGCTAAAGTTTCTTTAGAAGGTGTAGCAGTACTGTTACAGTACTGTATATGTACCCCCTCCATCTACAAACAAATTTATTTTTAGGTTTTGTGCTAAGTCTTTTTTAAATTTAGTCAACTTTGACAAAATTTGTAGCAATACTTATGACATTGAATTAGTATATTATGAAACTATATTCTGAGATGCATCTAATGATATTAACTTGTTGTTGTAAATGTTGCTATTTTTCTCTAAATTTATATCAAACTAAACAAAGTTTGACTTAGAACAAAAGATAGAAGTACACTTCTCTATTGACAACAAGTTAGAAGTACACGTTTCTTTGAGTACTACTCCCTCCGTTGCTAAATATAAGATGTTTTAGCTTTTGTCCACATTCACATGTATTAGATGTATGTGGACATATTTTAATGTGTATGTACACTCATTTGGGTTTGCACCTAGCCAACATGTGAGCTAGCTAGAACATCTTATATTGTGAAACGGAGGGAGTATGCGCTTATGGCCGGAGATGATAACTTGATTAATTAGTCAAAGCTTAGTTTTTTTAGCAGAATAGGCAATATGCTTAGTTTTTTTAGCAGAATAGTCAATGCTTAGCAGAACCTGGGTGCAGTCGAATAGAAGCCCAACCCAATAGCCCATGTGCACACCAAATAGGCAGATAAAAAACACAGATGCAAATCGATCACTGATCTGATCTAGTCTCTCATGAGGGATTGCGTCTCGGCGCCAGGGCACTGCCACTGCGCCACTGCCGCCGGTTGCCATCCACACTCGCCGCTGCCGCACCAGAGACCAGATACGGCTTCCCTGCCTCGACTCCGTCCTCCCGGCTGCACCAGCGCCGTGCCATCACCGTAAGTATTTTATATAAATGGCCAAACATCTCGTATGCCCAAGCATATGAAATAAAAAACATCGAATATACTTATCAGTTAACTTTGTTAGGCTTCAAAGAAAAGAAACACAACAAGAACGAGACATTTCTTGTACCAAACAAATTATTATATTATCGACTTGTCTGATGAGTGTGGCGTCGTAAACATATTCTTATGTTTTGATGAGGGCTATACTTAGACTTAATATATCATGATGTTTTGTCTCATCTATGATCATTTTTTTGAGAAACGTTAAAAAAATCTGGGCTGCGCCAGTGCATATATCTGTGTTACAGACGATACAAACACACTTTCTCCAAATTATTTAAGTAATGAATAGTCAATATATGTTCAGTCAAAACAGATTCTTCTCCCAAAGGCAATTTTTTGTCAAAATTTTAAAAATAGTAGCATGTGACCATGCATGGTTGTAAGATTGTATGGAACTAAAATTGGGAAAGCATTATTATTGCTTCCTTAAATACTTTGTGCTTTAAAATGACGCTATAATTTACTTCCTTTAACTGTATTCATTCCCTAAGTAATCTTCGATAACATCTTCACTCCTAAGAGTATATTACTAACATTAGCCACTGGATCAACAAAATGAACGCTTCCTATTATTTTGGAAGCATCTTAAAACATGACTTTATCATAATTAAAGCAATACCTCCAGGACTACAAATCCTGATCAGAAAGGGACAGCTCGTTACTCGCTTGATTAACAAAGCAGACTGCTTCCTTTTCTAGAATAGCAGCCGGGCAGCTAGCGTCTCACTATAACTAGCCCTGCCGCGCCTTTGAATGTTCTTCAGGATTCCAAGTTCTAGCAGCCATGGAGCTCACTCTCGTCTTCTCCCTTCTCTTCCTGTCATGTCTCCACTGTGTGACCTCTGACTCGCGATACTTCACCTCGATGTTTACCTTCGGAGACTCCTACATCGACACCGGCAACTTCGTGATCATGGCTGCTAATCCGACGGTGCCTGTGTGGCAGGACAAGCTTCCTTACGGCATGACCTTCTTTGGCCACCCTATGGGCCGCATCAGTGACGGGAGAGTCATTGTTGATTTCATCGGTAAGTCGAGCCAATCTGATCGGCTGCACCAGACAAACAATCTGCATGCTGAAAATTTGAGCATGTAGTTTTTGGAAAATTATATAGTACACATTCAGTTTTGGTTTTGTACCGACACCTGCCCTTCCCATGTTTGCAGCCGAGGAGTTTGGTCTCCCTCTTCTTCCAGCCTCCCTGCAGAATAGCTCGGTCGTCTCCAAGGGCGTAAATTTTGCCGTAGGTGGTGCAACAGCGATGGACGTCGGCTTCTACGAGAGGAACAAGCTTGTTCAGTTCAAGCTTCTGAACAATTCTCTGAATGTGCAGCTCGGTTGGTTCGAGAAGCTTAAGCCGTCGATTCTCAACACTACGAAAGGTCTGTGACATGTTCAGCAGTCTACTATAATTCTTGAAGTGTTTAATTCCTACCGGTAAGGTAAGACACTAATCAACTGACTAATACAAACAGGGTCCAGAGACTGTTTCAGTAAAGCTCTCTTCTTCGTTGGGGAGCTTGGAGTGAATGACTACAGCTTCCTATGGAGTGCCGGGAAGACTGAACACCAAGTGAGGCAATATGTACCCTTAGTTGTGAAGAAAATTACCATGGCCGTGGAGGTATATATTTGTTGTGCACTTTCTTCAATTCTGATGTGGAGTATTTTTCCTAGCACACCATTTTTCACGCTGTTACGTTAGGACTGTAACACGATGCAAAAACATTTGCACTTGAACGTACATATGGTAAACTTTTTCTGACATGACACATGGCTAAGCTAGTACTGTTACATTTGCACCACAGAGGCTCATCAACGAAGGCGCAGTATACGTTGTCGTGCCGGGGAATCCACCAAACGGATGCTCCCCCACCATGCTCACGATCCGCTCAAGCCCCAACAAGACGGAGAAATATGACCACATCGGCTGCCTAAGTGACATCAACCGCGTGGCCAGGCACCACAACTGGTTGCTCCGTGTGGCAGTTCGCTCTCTAAGGGTCAAGTATTCCCGTGCCACGATCATATTCGCTGACTTTTACAACCCGATCATCTCAATGCTCCAAAACCCCAAACGTTTCGGTAATGATTATAGAGATCTGTGCTTCCTGCTTGCATCACTGCAGTAAACCTGAACATTTATTTAAATTGTGCTATTTACAGGTGTCGCCGGCGTGGACGCGCTCCGTACTTGCTGCGGTGGTGGCGGGAAGTACAACTGGAACGCAAGCGCCGTCTGTGGAATGCCAGGGGTGATTGCGTGCAAGGACCCTTCGGCTTTTGTCAACTGGGACGGGGTTCACTTCACGGAGGCCACATACCGGTACATCGCAAAGGGGTGGCTCTATGGTCCTTTCGCCGATCCGCCCATACTCAATGCCATTCGCCACTAACTTGAGGATTTTTTATAATTAGAAGGGATCAATAAATGTTTTCAAATAAATCTGGCTTATATTGGATAAGAAAAGTATAGAGGAACCATATAATGGGGTAACTAGACTCATAGACATAGAAAGAACACAAAGGTCAATACAGTTGTAAGATCTTTACAGACGTAAGAGAATAAACAATCTGAGGCAAATTGCACTAACTGGTCTCATCATGCAAACCCTTGTGTGTGCCCGTGAAGCAGTTCTCACATGGTATGAAAGGGGTGCACGTGGGTAAGAATGAACAGTAGACCCCCGCTTGGAAACTACTAAAAGATATACTACTGGATTGAAAACCTCGGGGTAATCTCTGTGCACAACAATACCTCCATATTTTAAAAGTACCATGAATGGCCCGTCGAATGTTCCGGGAGTTTTAATCAGGAAACAAGCAGGGCGGGATAAGAAAACGGGGAACCAAGCCCTCCAAGGTCCAAAGGACGACACATCGTCTCCCAATTGACTTTGCATTGTGCACCGGTGACCTTGTCTTTTCCTGCCCAAAGGAAAGCAATTTCCACCTTGTTTATATATTCCATAGTGCCTGGTGGAACCGTGAGAGGCGTCAAGTGGTAAGTACTAGGGAGGAGCGGCCAACGGATGTGATAAGTACTACTTCTAATCTGATCTAATATCTACTTAACATTTCCAGCGTGCAGATTTTCTCAGGTATATCTCAGTTCATATTCCTTGTCTAGACCTCTCTTGTTCCAAAACCTTGTGCAAAATGCTTTTTGACTGCGAATGATGTATCTGTGTATTGGTGCACCGAAAAACACATCTAACGATCATGAAGAAAATCATCACGGCCTTCATTTCCAACATCTTTCTTAGATATTTTACTTTTCCGAACCTACGGATACATCAGCTTTTCGCAGATGTATACTTCTCTGAACCTACGAAATTCATCATGTATTTGCCCCGGAACTACTTGCCCGGCCACTTCCGTTGTTGTATTTGTCGATCCTTGTATGGGGTCAATTCTTCCGAAGTGTGCTCCATGCCCAGATCGCGGATGCTTTCTCTCCGAAAAGGAGATGACGCCTACTTGATGGCAACTTGACAAGGGCAACGGCATCTGATACTTCTCAGTTTCAGATTGCGATTCCACACACACTCTCATATATCTCTACAAGAATATGATCACGATTGCTTGGCAAGGGCAATTTTGTCTAGCTGTCACGACCAAACATTTACTTATATATAAGCAGTGATGCCAATGATTTAGTCAAGTACCTATAATCTGACCAAACATCTCCTCAATAATTCCAATGTGCATTTTTTTCACTGGTATATCTCAGTTCATATTCCTTGTCTACAATCTACACCTCAATAATATCTAGAGAAGGACAGCTAGCCACCCGGTTGATAATGTAGACGCTCTCAGTTTAATGAACATCAGCCGGGAAGCCAGCGTTCGACTATAACTACTCCTCGTGTGGGTTTGACTCCTCCATCAGCATTCCAAGCTGTAGTAGCCATGGAACTCACTCTTGTGTTCTCCCTTCTCTTCTTCTCATGTCTCCACGGCGTGACCTCTGACTCGCGCTACTTCACCTCCCTGTTTACCTTCGGAGACTCTTACATCGACGCCGGCAACTTCGTGATCATGGCTGCTCCGCTCGTGCCGGCCGTACCCGTGTGGCATGACAAGCCTCCTTACGGCATGACCTTCTTCGGCCATCCCACGGGCCGCCTCAGCGACGGGAGAGTCACCATCGATTTCATCGGTATGTTGAGCCATCTGATCCCTTGCACCAGGCCTCTAGGATCACTCACCTCCGGGAAGGCGACGCAAACACAAAATTCTTCCATCTGAGAGTTAACTCTCGCCGTCGCAAGAACACCATTCAGAGACTGAAGAACAATGGTGGCTGGGCCGTTAGCCACGACGATAAGGAGAGCCTCATCCATGAGCACTTCACGAGAGTCCTTGGGACCCCGCCGATGCGCTCTCTGGATTTCAACTGGAACGCCATGGAACCTGCTGTGGAGGACCTCGAGGATCTGGGGCTTCCTTTCTCGGAGGTCGAGATTAAGGCGGCCATTGAGGATATGCCTGCGGACAAAGCCCCGGTCCGGATGGTTTTACGGTTAACTTCTTGCGCGCTTGTTGGATTATTATCAAGGATGACCTTATGAAGGTGATCGACGCCTTCTCCGAGCTCACGATCAATAACTTCCATGTGATCAACACTGCTTGCATCGCTCTGCTGCCCAAAAAGGAGGGGGCAGATAGCATCTCTGACTTCAGGCCTATTAGCCTCATCCACATCGTACCCAAGATCCTAGCTAAGGCCATGGCCCTGCGTTTGCGCCCCAAGATGAACGACATCGTCTCCAACAGCCAAAGCGCATTCATTAAATCCAGAAGCATCCACGCCAACTTTATCTACGTCCGAAATGTTGCGCGCCAGCTGCACAGAAATCACACTCCAGCTCTGCTCATCAAGCTGGATATTGCCAAAGCCTTCGACTCGGTTCGGTGGGACTATATCCTGGATCTTATGCAGCGTCGAGGTTTCCCGCCGCGATGGCGGGCCTGGGCCTCGCTCATTTTCTCGACATCGACCTCGCGTGTGCTGCTCAACGGGACCCCTAGAAAGGAGATTATGCATGGTCAGGGTTTGAGGCAGGGTGACCCACTCTCCCCTCTTCTCTTCGACCTGGCTATCGACCCTCTGCCACGTTTAATTGAGCTCGTCGTAAACTCTGGATTGCTCAAGCCGCTTCCCGGAAATTTCATCAAGTCAAGGGTCTCTTTGTACGCCGACGACGCTGCCATTTTCATTACGCCCAATGCCCAAGACATCACTTCTTTAGCTACTCTGCTCCATGATTTTGGGGAGGTCACCGGTCTGGCTACCAATGTGGACAAGAGTTCTGTCACTCCCATCAGATGTGCCGACATTGACCTAGGCACCATCCTGGAAAATTTTCCGGCGGCTCAGGCTCAGTTCCCACTGAAATTTTTGGGGCTTCCGCTATCTCTGGGAAGGCTGCGTCGGGCAGATCTGCAACCCTACATTGACAAGGCCGCCTCGAAGCTTATTCCTTGGAAGGCTAAGTTCCTCAATCGCGCCGGCTGTGCTGAGATGGTCAAGTCTGTGCGCTACTCTCAAAGCCTTCAACAAGATCTGTCGTGGCATGCTTCGGGAGTGCAGCGCCTCTGTCAGCGGTGGCAAATGCAAAGTGGCGTGGACAAAGGTGTGTCGACCAAAGAAATACGGAGGATTGGGGATCCTGGATTTGGAAAAATTCGGCAGAGCGCTGCGGCTTCGATGGCTGTGGTATGAATGGGTGGCACCGGACAAGTCTTGGGTTGGCACAGAAACACCTAATGATCAGCAAGATAGAGATCTCTTCAACGCTGCAACCAGGGTCACCATTGGAAATGGGAAGAAGGCTTCTTTCTGGGCCTCCCCCTGGCTTAACGGAATCTCCCCCAAGTCGGTGGCACCTTTGATCTTTGCGGTGTCGAAGCGGAAGAATAAAAGCGTCTTCAACGCCCTCAACAATCTCTCCCGGATTCAGGACATTCCTTTCCAAAACTTCACGGTTGATCACTTCGTGCAATTCATCAATCTTGGAGAGCTGCTTCAGGACATTTTGCTTGTCCCTGATATTAGCGACTCGATCACCTGGACGCTTACTGCAAATGGATGCTATTTCGCTAACTCCGCCTACAAGGCACAGTTCTTGGGCTCAACCCCCTGCGTCTTCGACAAGATTGTCTGGAAAACTTGGGCCCCTCCTAAGTGCCGCTTCTTTGCTTGGCTTGTCGTTCAGAACATGCTGTGGACTTTGGATCGCCTGGCCATTAGGGATGGCCTCACAGCCCTCTGTGTCAACTCTGCCAATGCCAGCCGGAAACCGCAAGGCACATTCTTTTTGAGTGCCGCTACTCTAGGCGTATTTGATAGGCGGCGGCTTCTTGGCTTTCGTGCTCTGACCTGCTCATCGCCCTGGGCTCCGGGAGACCTACGGCTCTCCACTATTGGCAGGCCGTCACGAACAACACCACAACGAACCACCCCAGAGGTCTTAGGACGGCCGTGGTGCTCCTAACTTGGGAGATTTGGAAGGAGCGCAACGCTAGAGTCTTCAACAATAAATTCACCTCTCCCATGGCTCTCTTCCTGAAGATCAAGGACGAGGCTAAAGACTAGATCCTCGCCGTCGCAAAGTTGCTCGTGGAGCTGACTAGTTCTTAGTGCTATGACAATCTTCCTTTCCGAGAGAGTGGACGGTATTGGGTGATCCTTGTGGGGCACCGACCGATCGTTTAGTTTACTGTTTTTACTTTTGGCTTCGGCCGTGTTCGTGTTTGCTCCTTCTATATTAATATAAAAGGCAAAGCTTTTGCCTTCGTTTCAATTTTTTTTGATTTGATAGTATGAATGTCTGAACATATACATTTTTTTTCCGAGTTTTGAGTTCATGTTACGGTTGCAGCCGAGCAGTTTGGTCTCCCTCTTCTCTGGGCCTCCTTGCTGAATATCTCAGACGTCTCAAAAGGCGTAGACTTTGCCGTCGGTGGTGCGCCGGCGATCGACGTAGACTACTACGAGAGGAACAAGCTGGTTCAGTTCAAGCTTCTGAACAATTCTCTGAATGTGCAGCTTGGTTGGTTCGAGAAGCTAAGGCCATCGATATGCAACACCACGAAAAGTCTGTGTGACATACTCTGCAGTATTATTGTTATTGTATTTAATTCCTACCACTTGCATACTGATTGCTGAGCAATTAACTGGTCAACACAGGGTGCAGAGATTGCTTCAGTAGGGCCCTCTTCTTCGTTGGGGAGTTTGGAGTGAATGACTACAACTTTATATGGAATGCGGGGAAGACTGAAGACGAAGTGATGTCTCTTGTACCAGAAGTTGTGAAAAATATTGTCATGGCCGTGGAGGTATATATATACTGTTTTGTCTCTATCTTTCTCTACAACGGCTGTATTGACCAGAGACATCTTCTCCAATTTTTATGCGTTTTCTAAATCCTATAAAAAATCATAGCATGTGACATCTTAATTCTACATTATTCATAACATGGTTGACTAGTTATATTTGCACCACAGAGGCTTATTAACGAAGGTGCAATATATGTGGTCGTGCCGGGAAATCCACCAAATGGATGCTCGCCTACCATGCTCACCTTCCACTCGAGCCTCAATCAGACGAAGAACTACGACCACATCGGTTTTCTAAGCGACATTAACCACGTGGCTATGCACCATAACTCCAAACTCCGTGAATCAATCAGGGCTATCAGAGGCAAGTATCCCCATGCTAGGATTATATTTGCCGATTTCTACAACCCGATCATCTCGCCCTCCAAAACTCCAACCGCGTCGGTAAGAAATACTTTTCGCCACTCGATAGCTCGAACTTGTCTTGTCCATCTTCTATAGGCCGGGTCACTAAGTTGTTTGAATGTTTTGCAATTTGTAGGAGTCGCCGGTGCTGACGCTCTCCGAGCTTGTTGTGGAGGCGGCGGGAAGTACAACTGGAATGCCACCGCCGTATGCGGCATGCCAGGGGTGACCGCTTGCAAAGACCCGTCAACGTTCGTGAGCTGGGACGGGGTTCACTATACGGAGGCCACCTACCGGTACATCGCCAAGGGGTGGTTGTACGGTCCTTTCGCCGATCCGCCTATACTCAGTGTCATTCACCATTAACTGGAAAGAAAAACTTGGCGTAAAATGTACCAAGCTACGGAATGCAAATAAGCACTCTTAAAAGGAATCATTAAAAGGAATCAATAAGTGTTAACATCAATAGAATTGTGTCGATATTAGAATCGAAATGAATTGTTCTTTTAGGTGGAGAGAGCTGAAACGATCAGAGGCAAATTACCGAATGTAATATTCCTTTCGGTTTTATATACAAGTCCACTATCTCATTTTCTATACCAAGTAAAGAAATCCAATTGTTTGAAAATCTTTTGTGTTTCACACTAATTGATCTGGTTGCATGTGATGTTTGTTTTTCTATGGCTACGACTTATGTTCTCATGTTGGTCGCTTGGGAGCTATGGAGTGAGTGTTCTTCGCTCCCTCCCTCCGCCTTCTCTCGTATTGTGAGGCCACGTTGTGGGTCAAGGTTGGTGCATCTCACCTTGTGTTGTAATCTCGGGAGAGTAATCCGTTTTGTTTTTCCGGTCTCAGCCGGGTCATGTGAATATTTGAGCCTCTTCTTTTTAATCAATAAAAAATGACGAAACTTTTGCCGACTAAAAAAAAGGCATAGGCATGCACATCCACCCTACTAGACCAACAGCCTAGCAGGATAACAAAAGTCTAAGGAGGTGAACCTTATTTCACTTACTGAACTACTGAACTAGTATTGATTTTTTTTTTTTTTTGACGAAATGGCAGTCGGGCCTGCTTTTCTTATTGCATATAGAAGAAGAGTACAAGAAGTACACGAACCAAAAAACTGTAAAAACTAATCTAGAGCTACAACTACAGCTGCGCTAACATACAACAGCTAGTCTGGCTCGCGAGGTGAACTAGTATTGATCACCAAGCATCTTACTGTCGAGGAAGAATGAAGAATACAGCAACGCGAGCAGTAACATCACTCAAACGATCACACTTGCACGTACATGGGCATGGGCCTCAATCGTTGCTTAGCGTTGCAGGTAGAGCTCCGGTCCTGGTGCTCTGCCTGACGGGCCGTTGGGTTATCCGGTGTGGTCGCCGTAAAGGTAGACGGGTCGCTGACACAAATCCCCAATTAGTCCACAGAAAAAAAAATACAGGAATGCAAGCAGTAAAATCATCCAAACAGACGATCACACGTGCACGCACATATCTAGCTTCAAATCTCAGTGTAGAGTTGAGCCACCAGCTTGGGCTCCACGACTGCCTCAAGCGCGTGCCAGCGGGGATGTCGTAGCCACTGAGCGTAAAAACCAAATAGAATTCAAAGAAAGAATCAAATAAAGAAGTAAAAGAAAAGAAAATCTTTTTTAAACCAAATAAAGAACCAAATAAGAGAAAACCAAAACCAATAAAAACAAATTATCATACAAGGACAATACATATCATGTGAACGAGTAATATAGATCATGAACGAGACAAACTGATATTCGTTGATGAATAGGGGGAAAGCCTTGGGCATCCCCAAACTTAGATTGTTGAATCTAGTTGAATATGTTCTTGGGGTGGACCTGGGCATCCCCAATCTTGAGCTCTTGTGTATTCTTGTTCATCTCATATTACCATATTGATTGATTAGATCTTATAGACCAGATCCAGATAAAACTTCATAAAACTCATTAGTAGGGTTAGTACTCATTAAATAAAATCCATTCATGTTCAAACATTGGCAAGTTTCATGATCTTTATTAAACATCAGCCACTGTATACTAAGGTGTTCATGACTTCCGTTGTCCTTTGAAACTAAAAAAACTAAGAACACCAAGTACAATATTAAATAAACTTAGAAATCTAACAAAACTGAAAAGTCTACAAAGATCAAATTTTGCGAGGCACTTACGTAACTCAAATCAGAAAAATCAAAACTAATTAAAGGTATATAAAAAGCTCAGGTTTATTCACAAAAAAATTCAGATCAAAATATTATTCTGAGATTTTTCACGATTTTTTACAGCGAAGCACAGAAATATGTTTCTTCGCAGCAAACCAAACTTTTGCACTTTCAAGTAACTAGAGACTACTATTAGCACTTTATTTTTATGGTACAGAAGAATATGCACAATATATACATGTTTTTAAATGAAATTTTTTCATGAAAAGATTAGTTTTGATTTCATAGGCATGAACACAAGTGTTCAAGGTCGAGCCCCACTTAACCATTACTCATCTTTCCAATCACTTTTCTTTTTGAAAGCGTATTTAGGTAATAAGTACAACTATTTTTTTTAATAATTCGTATTCCCTATCCATACTAAGATAGAAAACAACTTAAAACTGAAAGTAAAAACTACTTAGAGATAAAATAAACAAGTGCACACAAGAATATTCACCCCACGCTACGAAAGTAAAAACAGCGTAAGTAAGAGTGTCGAACCTAACGAGGAGCTAAAGGTATGATAAGTATTCTCTCAAATTATATCAATCACTGATACAACTCTACGCAACTAAACATTTGCCCTATCTAGGAAATAAAATTAGAGGAACAGTACATGTACGAAAGGATATTTTGCAAGATAATAAAGAACAAGAAAGTAAAATATAGTTGCTGCAGCAATAAAAAACACTAAAGAACCATAAACTAACAGAACCATGAGTGTGGAAAAGTGGTGAAAAGTGTGATGGAATTGTCCATGATTAATTAGTGAAGATACTTGGTTCATCGTCTTCGATGCAGTTTTCTATGTGGGAGAGGCTAAATATACATGTTCTCAGCTACTTGTGATTAAATATACTATATGATTGGAACGTTAGCAAGCATCCGCATCTACTAACAATTCATTAAGGTTTTCCCAACCATAGTCTTAAGTTTAAGGGTCATCTCTATCCCATATGTGTAAAATTCTGCTTCGAGTTCTCTGGTTTCTATCGCTCTGACATAACTTCTCCTTCCTCTACCCGTACTACAAACCCTATGATGATGATCCATGCGCGCATAAATATAATGGGAACCAAAGGACTGTATCATATCAACATACAACTCGAATCACTAGTACAGAACGACACATAGAATACCCCTCTATGGAAACGGCACGAGTTAGGCGACAGAAAATCGAACGTTTCGCGTGCAAAAACCCGCCCGCGAGGGCTATTCTCGCGTGACCCGCGAGACATCGGAAACGGTTAAATATATTTAACCGTATCCAATAGTATTGGTTACGGTTAGAAGCGTTCGTCCGTATGCAAACTAGGTCGGCCCATTAGGCCTTTTTAGACTGTACTATATATAGTTCGCGAACCCTAGCCGCAGTCCACGCGCAGCCGGCAGCCTCCGTCCCCTTTTCTCTATCTCCCTCACCTTCTCTTCCCACAGCCGCACACAACTTATCCCCTTCCCCACCATCCTCTCATCTAGCTCGCGCTGCCGGCCGCCTCCGGGGACGAGACCGCGCTCCATCAGGAGAGTGGTTGACGAGGGGTAGAGTCATCAAGACCCATGGTTAAGGTCCCTAGGTTATGAATATGGGGGAGAGAACGTGGTAGAGCTGGAAGTATCGTCGGCTGACAAGCAGGGCAAAGATTTTACCCAGGTTCAGGGCCCTCGTGTGGAGGTAACACCCCTACGTCCTTCCTGTCTGTTATTGCTGTGTGAATATGATGGTTACAAGAGTCCCGGCGAGATGTCGATCTCGCTAGGGTTTTGGTGGCTCTGAAAGTACTTGGTCTGGTTCGATGGCCCTCCAGTCCTTAAATAGTAGGCTGGGTCTCGGGTGTTCGTAACCGACTCGATTTACAAGTAAGGAAACTCTAAACCGACTATTGTTTCGCCAAACTTGGAGGATACTCCATCTTCGTGGGCCTCCCTTCATGGGCTTCATGTAGGCTCTGATAGTTGGGCCTAGTCGATACGTGCACCAGGTACCCTCATGTAGGGTACCCGATAGGCATACCCATGTCAGTAGCCCCCGAGTACTTGTCTGATTCGAAGAGTCGGGCATGGACTCATACATCATGCACGTTATATTTTTTACATCTGTATTTGAATTCTTATGAAATAGCACATGTTGGCTATGTCGAGTGTTTCATCGACTATGAGTTTTTGCTTATGATAGTCAAGGGATATTAGCTTAGCAGGCCCGGCACACACGACGGATCGGGGCCAGTTAACTACCATTTGTGGCAAAACCATACTAGCTTTCAATCAAACTCGAGTCCCCGGACTCGAATCTGGAACAAACTGGACAGACTCGAAACAGCCGTTGAGGTCTTACGGAATCGAACTGCAGTATAATTTTGAATCAACCCAACGCGTCCGTCGGGGATAATTCATCATGTCTGCTGACACGGAAAATTTAAGGATAACGCTGCTGGAGCGGTCCTTAGCCCAGCTCGACTGATCGGTGGGTCTTACCTTTGCACTATGCATGCAGCATCCAAGGATCGTCGGATCAACTCGGGAATATTTTGAGTGTGATTTTGCTTATGAACTTAGTCGAATGTTTCGTCGACTGATACTTTTGCCATTATTTTATCGGGTGCGCGACAGCGCTCCCGATGGGAGTAGCCCCCGAGATTGTGCTTTATTGCTTGCAATGGAGGATAATCTCAAAATCTTTTACCCTGCACATTTTAGTCAAAGAATTTTTTGATACGCTCCCGATGGGAGTATGATACTACAGTCGAAAGAATTTCGACTGGCTTTATGATCTTTGCTAAAGAACCAACCGAGACTTATGCGAGAGACCACCCGAAGATATCATCGAGTGATTTTTATGCCAGTTCTGAAGATGAAACAACGTCAGCAATGACGCATTTTGCGACTGCCATCTCTGACAAGCGGTGGCGTGCCTGGTAAGACTGATGGGACGTGACACTTCTGTGTGGGCCCATTTTTGCAGAGCTGACCAAGTATAGCGCCGTTTGGACTTGATTTGACCGCTCTGGCGCGGTTTTCACGGGGCGTGATGATGATTTCCTAGTTTCCCGTGCGTAGTGGGCGGAGTGGCCTGCGACGGTTGCCTTCCGCGGCCGCCACGTGTATGGCTAGATTTCGCGCGGAGCGTATGCCTTTGTTTTGACGGTTGCGATCGTATTGCGATCTGTGGTAAATAGTGGAGACGGCGCTGGCAGAATTTTTTACTTGCCATTTGCCTATTTGCGCCGCCCCTCGTCTCATCTTCCTCCTCGCGCCCACCTCCATTGCTCTGCGACCAAGCTCTCTTCTCCACCCTCATCCACCGTTGCGATGGCGAAAGGTGGAGGCTCCAAGCGTGGTGCCGCTGCCGCTGCCGCGACCGATGCGGCCAAGGGCAAGAAGACTGTGGCGGGTACATCTGCATCCGCCGCGCTGAAGAAAGGCAGCGGGGACTGGGCGAAGTCCACCATCAAGGACGCCCATTTGGTCAAGTTCCGCGAGCAGGGGTATCTGCCACCCGCGGAGCAGCTCGCCGTCCGCGCCATCGCCCAAGGAGGTACTCCCTGAACCACGCGCTAACGAGCGTGTTTGTTTTGCGGAGTTTTTGCCTAGGGGCTTTTCGCTTCCCCTCCACGATTTCGTTCGTGGTCTTCTTTTTGCCTACGGGGTGCAGATCCATGATCTCACCCCAAATGGTATTATGCATATCGCGTGTTTCATCACGCTGTGCGAGTGCTTCCTCGGCGTCGCACCCAGCTGGGCGCTGTGGAAAGCCATCTTCATGGTACGGCCGAACAGAGGAGGTGGTCGCACCTACCCAGTTGGCGGCTGTGGAATCCAGGTGCGCAGCGACACCCGCTACTTCCGCCTGAAGACCGTCGACTCCGCCCAAGGCTGGAGGAAGGGGTGGTTTTATGCGACTGTCGAGCATGACGCAGCCGCCCCTTTCTCGACTGCTGCTTTCACCAGGACCAAGGCGTGGGATCACCAACTCTCAGCCGAAGAAATGGAGGAGGCAAGCCCTTTGCTGGCTCGGATCGGAGGCATGCTAGACAAAGTCACAGGCATCCATTTGATCGCCACCTTTGTGAAGAGGCGGGTGTGGCCACTCCGTGCCCGAGCGCATCCCATGTGGGAGTATGAGGGCACGGGTGACTCCACTCGAATGAGCCCAGAGGAACTGTCAAGGAACGAACTTGTGACGCACGTGCGCCACATCACCAGCCTGACGACAGCCGACCCTTGCAACATCGATTGCCCGTCATGCCATACGGGACGGAAAACCCTTTGCTTGAGGTATGTCTGTAGTTTAATAGTTTGCCACTCGTAGCTTCTACGATATGTGATTTTTGACTCTGACTTTGCAATTTGTGATATGTGCTATGCAGGGTCATTCGACTGCTGCCTCCCTTCCTCCTCTGCCTGAAAATGGGAGACTGAAGAAACTCAGGCACTGGTGGTGGACCCGAAAGGGGATCAGTCGCCCATCCCTTCTGCCACCAATTCACATGTGGAGGAAGTCGAGGAGGAAGCAGCAGAAGAGGTCCAATCTGAAGACAAGGCCACCTCTGACCAAGAAGTCGATACCGCGCCACCGAAGCGGCGTCGACTGGCCAAGAAGGCGCTTTCTGCTGTAAGTTCACCCGCGAGGAGCAGGGCTTGGAGGATGACGAGGAATCAGGCTCACCACCTGTTTTCCAAGCCACTCCTTTGCGTGCGTGCTCAACAAGCTCAACTCTTCCTCTTCAGTCGAGTGGTACCCCAGCCTTTGGGGGACCAATTTTTGGCGACTCCGAAGATGAGGAAGATGAGGAGCACAGGTATGTGCTTTTTGAGTATGAGAATTTTGTGCTGTCACATATTTATGCTGACCGTCTTTTTGCTTTGTCGTGTTGCCCACAGCGCTGAAAACAATCAGCCTGGGACTCCTCCAGTCGAAAATGTTCCAACCCTGGAGCAGTCGAATTATGCACCGACTGGAAACGAGGCTGCCCAGCCAACGGCCACTGATGCTGTTGTTGAGCCAACCAAGGCGGCAACTCCAGTTACGGGACATCAGTCGCGGCTCCTGAGCCGTGGATGAACCACGTAAGGAGCTTTTTGCTTGACCCGTTTTAGTTGTAGGTCTGTGAAAGTTTGAATTTTTGCTGAACTCGTTCGCTCGCAGCCCTTCTACCACACCTTGGCAGATTCCGCCAAGGCTTATGTCCAGGTGGAGCAGGAGAGGGACACCATGCGCGCCGAGCTAGAGCGGCTCAGTCGTGAGTTCTCCTTTTTGCCTTTGTTTTGCCGAATTTCTTTTTGCAATGCTTGATTTTGTCAAGTATTGAATGCACGTGATCTTGCTGGGCCAGGCGAGAAGAAGGAGCTGGAAGATGCACTCGCCGCACAGCGCGAAGAATCGAAGAAAGAACTGGCTGCCGCCACCAACTCAGCCGCTGCACGCGAGCGAGGATATGCTGACCAACTCGCGGCACTTGCGCAGGCCATGGGAGGTGAGTAATCTTTTCTCCTTTTGATATGATAATATAGCTGTCGAGTGTCATGAAATGACTTTTGCCTTTTGTTTATTGTGCAGAAGCTGTTGGCGCACCGGCCTCTGCGGACGTGTCGAGTGATGATCTTCCGCTGGACCAGGTTGTGGGCGGCCTAGGCGCCGTATGCACCCAGGCGAAGGACGCACTCGCCAAATTGACGAACACACTTGGAGCTGTATACAAGGTGGTGTTCCCGACTGGCGTAGTGCCGTCGACGGCGGACGACTTCGCCGACGTGTTTGGCCCTGGGACGTCCACCATGGCGGGTTTCGCTCGCGCCAACACGGTACGCGGATCCGAGTCCACCATCAAGCTTCTTATGGGACATGGGATAGATTGCGACTACGAGGCAGCACTGTCTGCGTTCCCTCGGAAGCCAGATGGGAAGCCCATTTCTCTGAAGGGGGTGAGCGGAGCCGCCGCGCGACTGGCCGAGGTTTTTATGTCCACCATGGAGCGCCGGGCACTCGAGACTGCCAATCGTCTGCTTAGGAAATCGAATACTTAGGTTTAGGGTAGCCGTACCCTTTTGGTTTATGCCTTGTAATGATACCTTCTGAACTGCGCGAGTCTGCGCTTTGTTTGTGCTACCTTGTTTATGCAAATAGTCTTTTGCTAATGTCTTTCACTCGAGAGTTGTATGCTTATGACATGAGTTTCAGCTTCTGACACAAACTTTGTGTTTGTGATTATGCTCTTTGAACAGTCACGAGAACCTGCTACTGCGACTAGTTCCTCGCAGGCTCCAATCACCACCCGATCCCAGGGTCAATTGGTAAATGATGCCAAGGTGATGGAGTATATGAAGGCCAAATTTGTGAGAATGGAGCAAGATCTGAAGGACGCCCAGGCTGAGCTGAATCGATTGAGGGCGAGGCCCGCGTTGGCCACCCAACGCGAGAAATATGTGCTCGGGGAGATGGATCTTGTGAACAGGCAACTCGAGTGTAAGTTCGAATCTTGCTCTGTTTACAAGCTTTTTGCGTAGCTATTGTCCTTTTGATCTGACTGGTGCGCCCGTTTTTGTAGGCTTTGTCGACAACTTCCAGGCTGAAAAGATTCGCGTGGAAGGGCGTCTGGATAGCGTGGTTGACAACCCTACGACTGGGCGTCAACACTTTTGGCTTGATAGGTACCATGCCCGCATACTCGCCACCCTGAAGGATCGCGTCTGGCGAAGTGCTGAACTGCTGGAGTTATGCCGGGCAGCGTTTATTCGCCTGAACGAGACTCTTTTTCCTGCGGGGCCACAACCACAAGGGATTCGTGCTTTGTTGAACATCTTCCGTCAAACAAATCCCATTCGAGAGTTGCTGTCTCAGAGACTTGTGATTGGAGCCAACGCTGCAATGGCGTATATGCGTAGTCGAAAACCAAGGTTGGTGTTGCGGACACCTGCGCCGGAGAGGTTCTCGAACAAAAGACCTGGATGACACGATCCGAGCTGCGGAGACACTAATCGAGTGCACTCGCGAACAGCTTTGTGGTCCCGAGCTGCCCGTAAAGGACGAGCCTGAGGATTAGAATAGTTTGCGAGTGCAATTTTTGCATAGGGGGCAGCCCCCGAGTGTAATTTTTGACTCTTTGTATATTGTATAGTTTGTATACTTTGATTTTTCGTCGAGCCCCCGAGTCAGTCGAGCGGGGTTTGTGAAATATGTGTTGGTTGTGAACCAATGACTGTGCAGCCCCCGAGTATTCGAGTGCGGCTGCAGAGTTTTTGTGTCATTTGTTTGGACCCTTGTTACGCAGCCCCCGAGCCTTCGGGTGTGGCTAAAGCATTGTGTTTCTGCAAGAGCGAGAGCTCATTTGATCAATAACACAGCCCCCGAGGGTTTCGGTGTGGTTAAGTATGAATTATGCGGGTAGTAGTCACAGAGAAGTCGAAGGAACATTGATTTTATTCCTCTTTTGAATGTTAGGCTGCAGGCCGCCTCATTAAAAACCTTCCAGTCCCCTTAGGTACCCTGGTAAGGAAAAGAGCGCGTCTGAAACCTGCAGCCATCCGACATATAGCCTATTACATTGTATGACTGTGAGCACTTTATGCGTAGAAACGGCGCAGATGCGCAACGTTCCAAGGATTATGAGAGAGTTCGCCTGTCTTCGCGTGCTTCAGTCGATATGCGCCTCCACCAAGGACCTCCGTGATGATGAAGGGACCTTCCCATGGGGAAGCGAGCTTGTGCACCTTCTTTTGCTTCAGTCGAAGAACCAGGTCGCCCACAACAAAGGACCTGGTTCGCAGTCGACGGCTATGGTAGTTGCGGAGATCCTGCTGGTAAACAGCTGTGCGGGCCAAGGCCGTGTCTCGCGCCTCATCGAGCAAGTCGACTGTGTCTTCGAGTGCTTCTTCCGCGTCTTCTTCATTGTATGCTTCAACTCGTGGCGCATTGAACCTTACATCTGATGGCAGGATTGCCTCTGCACCATAGACCATGAAGAATGGGGTGAACTGCGTAGAAGTGTTGGGAGTTGTGCGTAGGCTCCATAGCACAGATGGTAGTTCTTCAACCCAAGCACCCGCAGCTCTTTTGAGTGGCACCAGGAGGCGCTTCTTGATCCCACTTGTCACAAGTCCGTTGGCCTTTTCGACTTGGCCATTGGATTGTGGATGTGCCACGGATGCGTAATTGAGCGTAATGTCCTGCTCTTTGCAGAAGGTTTTGAACTCCTCAGCCGTGAAGTTTGTGCCGTTATCAGTGATGATACTGTTTGGGACACCGAAGCGGTAGATGATGCTCTTTATGAAGTTGACTGCCGTAGTAGCAGTCGAATTTGTGATGGGGACCGCCTCGATCCACTTTGTGAACTTGTCGACTGCCACCAGTAGGTGAGTATGCCCGCCATGCGATGATTTTTTCAGTGGCCCAACCATATCGAGCCCCCATTGGGCGAAAGGCCAGGCCAGCGGTATAGTCTTCAACGCCGATGCGGGTGCGTGCGGCCTTGTTGCGAATTTCTGGCAGCCGACGCACCTTTTGACTATGTCCTCCGCGTCTTTGAGTGTTGTAGGCCAGTAAGACCCTGATATGCTGCGCTTGTATAGCTCGCCGTTGATAACGGTGTATGCTTTTGATCTTCGAGTCACGCGTCGGGACTCGGTTATGTCATCTGGTAGCTCGCCACGGAGTATGTAAGCCAGAAAAGGTTGAGTCCAGGTTGGCTCAATGAGAAATACCTCGACTGGGGGTCCTCTGTGCTAGGCACTTTGCTTTTGGGTGGCGTAGTCGACGGAGGAGGCTCTCTTTTCTCCTTGATAGATCTGTGTTCGATGCGCTCGAGGAAGACACCAGGTGGAATTTGTGCGCCAGTTGAGCCAAGATTGGCTAGCATGTCTGCTTCTTCGTTACTTTCCCTTCCTATGTGCCTCAACTCGCAGCCCTCGAAGCTGCCCTCCAGTGTGTTGTACAGGTCGCGATAAGCGATCATGTTGTCCGCGATTGCGTCGCAGGCCTTCATTGTTTGCTGCACCACGAGATTGGAGTCGCCGTAGATCATCAATCGAGTGCACCCAAGTGCTTTTGCCATCCGCATGCCATGGATCAGGCCTCGTATTCAGCCTCGTTATTGGAGGGTAGTTTGAATCCCATCTGCAAAACATAACGTAGCTTGTCCCCTTTTGGTGATATGAGGATGACGCCTGCGCCTGCGCCTTCGTGTTTCTTGGACCCATCGAAGTACATGGTCCAGGAATTGGACACGTCTGGTGCTCCAGGTAATTGGGCCTCTATCCACTCGGTTGTGAAGTCGGGTAGGACTTGTGCTTTGATAGCCTTCGGGTGCTCGTACTTGATGTCTCTTGGAGCCAGCTCGATGAGCCATTTTGCGACTCGACCCGTTGCATTGGGGTTTGTGAGGATATCACCGATTGCTGAGTTACTTACCACGGTGATCGGGTGCTCGGTGAAGTAGTGTGTCAACTTCCTTGAGGACATGAATACAGCGTATGCCAGCTTTTGATAGTGCGGGTACCGCTGTTTTGATATGGAGAGAACCTCGCTCAGGTAGTAGACTGGACGTTGTATGCTTTGGATGTGCCCCTCCTCCATGCGTTCGACTACCAGTACGGTGCTCACCACCCTGTTTGTAGCCGAGACATACAGGTAGAGTGGTTCCCGTTCCTTAGGTGCGACGAGGATCGGAGGGCTTGTGAGGATCCGCTTGAGATCTGTGAAGGCTGCTTCAGCTTCTGGCGTCCACTCGAACTTGTCCGCCTTCTTCATCAGTCGATAGAATGGTAAGCCTTTTCACCCAGTTTGCTGATGAATCGACTGAGCGCTGCTACTCGTCCTGCTAGTTTCTGCACATCATGAAGCTTTGAAGGCCTTTGCATTGTGAGGATGGCCTGTATTTTCTCCGGGTCTGCTTCGATTCCACGGGCAGAGACTAGGTACCCTAGGAGCTGCCCGGCTGGAACGCCGAACGTACACTTCTTAGGATTGAGCTTGATATGGAAGCGTTTGAGGTTTGCGAACGTCTCCCTCAAATCGTCGAGTAGTGTGTGTTCTTCCCTTGTGGTAATGACAATGTCATCCACGTAGACCTGGACGTTGCGTCCGATTTGCTTTTTGAGGCAGTCCTGCATCATGCGCTGGTATGTTGCACCCGCGTTTTTGAGCCCAAAGGGCATAGTTGTGTAGCAGTAGACCCCGAGTGGGGTTATGAACGCCGTTTTTTCTTCGTCTTCTTGCTTCATCCTTATCTGGTGATAACCTGAGTAAGCATCCAGAAAGGAGAGTCGTGCGCATCCGGCGGTGGAGTCGACGATCTGGTCGATTCGGGGTAGCGGGAAGTGATCCTTTGGACAGCACTTGTTCAGCGCTGTGAAGTCCACGCACATCCGAAGGATGTCTGTATGCTTCTTTTCTACGAGTACGGGGTTGGCCACCCATTGTGATTTCTTGATTTCCCTAATGAATCCTGCTGCGAGTAACCGGTCGACTTCAGATTCGACTGCGGTTCGCTTTGGGCCGGAGATTCGACGCATCGTTTGCTTGACTGGCTTTGCATCTGGAAACAATTGGAGAGAGTGCTCGGCGAATTCCCTGGGAATACCTGGCATGTCGGCTGGACACCACGCAAATATTTCCCAGTTCTCACGGAGGAATTCGACGAGCGCGCCTTCCTATGCGATAGGCAGGCTCGAAGATATGTTGACTGTCTTGGACGGATCGGTCGGGTGCACCTGATGCGACCTTGTGTCATTTGTAGCATTGAAGGATCTGTCGACTGCCAACTTCTTATGCTCTGGAAGGAGTGTGCGGTCGTTGGTAATCGCCAAGTCGGCGAGTGATTCTTCCACCCCGAACATCTCGGAGATTTTGCTGAACTCGCGGTCGCAAGCATCGGACCTTTGAAAGTTTCCACGGACAGTATGACTCCCTTTGGTCCTGGCATCTTCAGCGTGAGGTACGCGTAGTGTGGCACCGCCATGAATCGAGCAAACGTCGGGCGACCAAGAATAGCATGGTATTGTGATTTCCAGTCGACGACCTCGAACTCAATCGACTCTGTCCTGAAGTGGCTTTTGTCCCCGAACGTAACGTCGAGTTGTATGGTGCCTTCTGGGCTAATTGCTTTGCCAGGAACAATACCGTGGAAGGTATTTGAAGATTTTGGGAGGTTTTCGACTGACCTGTTCATTTTGCGGAGCGTGTCCGCGAAGATGATGTTTATGCCGCTGCCTCCATCCATGAAGACCTTGGTCATGGCGTAGCCTCCTATTTGCGCGTCGAGTACCAGAGCCGCTGCCCTGGTCGAACTACAGCTGGGGGATGATCCTCTCGACTGAAGCTTATGATGGTTTCCGATCCCTTCAGAAATTGGCACGGCAGGAGGTGCCATGACAGCCATGTTCACTGTCGAGTGATTAGCTTTTGCTGCCTGTTGGAGGGGCGACCCTTTTGTATCATGTACATCTGCCCGTGGGGCTGTGGATATTGATCATCTTCCGCCCGTAGTACGGGTTGTATGGCACCTGCGAGGTTTGCGCCTGGAGCAGGCTGTGGTGGTGGTTGCGGTGGCGGCTGTGGCGCCATGAGAGCGGGCACAGCGTTCGGCTGTGGTGCGGGTGCAGGCGTGGGCTGAGCAGGTGCTGGGCCGTACCTTTTGAGTCGTATCATGTAGTCAGTCGCCATTTGGTCGAATTCCCTGCAGTTCCTTAGGGTGTGATTGGAGCGTAGTTTTCCGTCGTCCCCCTTGAAGAGGTGGAATCTGCACCAGTCGTCCATCTTTTCCTCGAATGACCGCTCGGGTTTTGCGTCGCTGCGTTTGCGCCATTCTTGCCTTTTGTAGCTGTCGCTCCGCTGCTCGCGATCTCGACTGTCCCGTCGATCATCCGAGCGTCGATTGCTTCTATCTTGGTCTTCCGGGGTTGTGTGTATCCAGCCGCCATGAACTCGGGTCTGTTATCGTCGTAAGGACGTTTGGAACGTTTGCGCCTGCGATCTTCTCTGTATGAATCTCTGCGGCCTCGACTGCCGCTTTCGTAGTTGTCGCGTGTGGGGAAGCACGGGATCTGCGTACAGAATCCTCTCCATCTGCCCACTCAGTCGCAACTTTGATGAGGTCAGCCAGGGAGGTTGGCTTTTCACGACCAAGTGCCTCTTTGAAGTCCTTCCTGGCGAGACCTTGTATGAAGGCATCCATGGCCCTGTCTTCTGACACTTTGCCAACCGAATTGCGTATTTCGGTCCACCGCCGTATGTATGATCTCAACGACTCGTCTGATCGTTGAGTGCATGTTAATTCTCGAATGTCTTCGGGCGCTCACACAGAGGCTCGAAGTTTTTGATGAAGTCTCTGCGGAAATCGTCCCACGAGTCGTATGATGATGGAGGGAGCGACTTGAGCCAGTCGCGGGCAGTTCCTTCGAGCATAAGTCGTATGTACTGCATCGCCGTGGTGTTCGTGCCACGCTGGCATGCCACGGCGAGTCTGTAATCTTCTAGCCACCCAGAAGGTTCTTGGCGACCGTTGTACTTGGGTTGTTCGCCTGTCAACTTGAACCGTTTGGGCATCCGCGTCTCACGGATGCGTCGAGTGAAGCACAATGCTCCGCATGGCTCTGGTTCACGATCAGAGTATGAATCGCTGCTATAGGATCTTCGAGATCTGCTTCTGCTGGACCTGTGCCGGCGCGTGCTTCTCCTTCCTTCATCCGAGTGGTGGCTGCGACCACTGCGATGATGTGCTGCGTGTCGTGAGTCGACTATGTCGCGATCGCGATTCCTTGCTGGAGTTTTGTCTTCTGGCTGTATAGCCTGTGCCGCTAGAGCTAGCGATTTGAGTTGTTGGCGATGCAGGGCTGCGTTAGGGTCATTCGCCGGAGGTTGCATTGCCTTGAGGTAAGCACCTACGGAGAATAATGCACCCGCAGCAGTTTTGGGCACTGGGATTCCGTTAGCGTCCTCTGTCATGAACGACAGGTTACGGGTGATTGCTACCCTTTCATGTTCTGGAAGGCTTGCCAACCGCGACCTAGGTCGTGGGGTTGGTTGCATTGTGGACCCGAGGGATTGCTCCCTTCTTCGGGCACTCGAGAGGCTGGCTTGCCTTTTGCGCTCTCGAGCGTCGCTCGGTAGTTTTGCAGTCGAATTGACTCCTGCCAGTTGAAGTACTGGAAGGTCAACATCTCCTCTGGGGTGGAATTTGGTGGCATCATTGTGCACTCCTTTATGACTTTATCTGCTTTTGCTGCCATCTCCTCCGTGATTGTCAAGGTTGTGACCCCATCCGGCATGGTTACCGTGCATGGGAATTGTGCAGGCCTGCGAGCGGCTGCGTCTGCGGATGATTCTGCGGTGAAGGCCACGTAGACCTGATGGGGCGTGACCCGAGGACAGGTGTATGTGCTGTCGATTCCAGTCATGGACTCGACGTCGCCGTCGAGGCTCATGTCAGAGCCAGTATGTTCATCGAGTAGATCTTCGAGGCGAATCTCGTTGTCGTGTTCATCGCCTATGCTCATCTCGGTGTTGGCGAAGCCATTATGGATTTCTGAGTCGAGGTTGGTGTTGGTGAAGATCTCCGAGTCGACGTTGCTGTCGTTATGAATCGCGGGCTCGTAGAAGTCATCGAGGGAGATCCCGCAGTCGAAACTTCGTCGAGTGGTAGGTTGAAGTCGACGTTGCTTGTGCGGTATGCTGATTCTGCCTCCTCGCCTTGGAGTTCCGTCATCATGAACCTGTCGAGCTCGCCGGTCGACATGGTTGTTGCGGGCGAGCAGGCTTCAGGAATCGACGACGGGGCGAGCGCAGTCGACGGAGCCTCGAGTGCGCCCAGCACCGTTGTTGCGGATCTGTCGAGTCCTGCGTGCCAAGATTGTTTACGAAAAAATTGAATGCTCCAACAGTTAAGCTCAAACCTGATTCAAGGCCAGAAAACGCCTCCTGAAGCTCGGCGAGTGCGGATTGAAATTCATTGGAAGAGCAGATGCGCTTTTTGCGGTGAAGCGGGCAGGCGCCGCTTTTCGAGTGGATCGGCGAGTCGCCGTGTGTCGCCTGGATCGGCGAGTTGCTGTTTGCTGACATGGCCGGCGAGTTGCCGTTTGCAGATGAGATCGGCGAGTTGCCGTTTGCTGGTGTGATCGGCGATTTGCCGTTTGCTGTTGGGACCGGCGAAACTTCGAGTCCAGCGCTATTCTTTCCCACAGACGGCGCCACTTGACGAGGGGTAGACTCATCAAGACCCATGGTTAAGGTCCCTAGGTTATGAATATGGGGGAGAGAACGTGGTAGAGCTGGAAGTATCGTCGGCTGACAAGCAGGGCAAAGATTTTACCCAGGTTCAGGGCCCTCGTGTGGAGGTAACACCCCTACGTCCTGCCTGTCTGTTATTGCTTTGTGAATATGATGGTTACAAGAGTCCCGGCGAGATGTCGATCTCGCTAGGGTTTTGGTGGCTCTGAAAGTACGTGGTCTGGTTCGATGGCCCTCCCAGTCCTTAAATATAGGCTGGGTCTCGGGTGTTCGTAACCGACTCGATTTACAAGTAAGGAAACTCTAAACCGACTATTGTTTCGCCAAACTTGGAGGATACTCCATCTTCGTGGGCCTCCCTTCATGGGCTTCATGTAGGCTCTGATAGTTGGGCCTAGTCGATACGTGCACCAGGTATCCTCATTGTAGGGTACCCGATAGGCATACCCATGTCAGTGGTGGAGGATCCTTGGGCGAGATGGCCTGCTCCGCTGCTGGTCTTGTGCATGTGCGCCTCGCTCGGTTCTACCAGGTGAGGGAAGCATCAAACAAGGGAGTTCTAGGCCACGGGCGGCCGGCAGGAACCCTAGCGGCTTGCGACATCCGTCTTGCAGGCAGATCGACCCTGACCGACAGCAAGAGCAAGGATGTGCGGAGGTGGCACTTCCCCGGCAGCAAGGACGAATCACGAATGGCGGTGGGCAGGCAAGTTACTAGATCTGTTCATTTTTCCCTAAGGAATAACATATTATGTAGATCCAGTCAAAACACCTAACGTGTAGATCTGGTGGGGTGCTGGTTTATGCCCAGCGCACCCTTTTCGTTTTCTCCACATCTAGAACGTGCAATTGTTGGTCACCTACTCTGAATATGCAGTTTTGGTCGATCTTTGCCTTGGGTTGTTGTTTTTCTTACATTTTCCTGTACTTTTGCCTTCCTTTGTCCTTTCTCTTCTTATTATGTGTTTAACTTAGGTGTGCATTTGTTTGCCTCAGCCCAGATCTGTCTCTGCTAATCCAGGTAATGCGCAATCTCTTCTTCAATCTGATCTGGTTGGTGATATTTGTCTCTTTCTCATGTTTGGACTAGTTCGACATAGCTGAAAAAGTGTCTTATTCCTTCACATAGTTTTTGCAGTATACTAAAGTGAATCTGAATGCAGTTCGTTTTTATCTTATTTCTTTAACAGGTGCTTTGCTAAAGAACAGTGCCGAACGACTTCAGTTCTATCAGAACCACAACAGGGTGGTATCCTAGAGTTAGGTAGTTGCATTTTGTAATGTTCTGCGAGAGGATACAACATGTGTATTATGAATCATGTCTTGTATTTTTAGCAATTTGTTTTGGGCAACGATATAGTTTAATATATATCTTGATCCGTATCCTGTGCAAGAGAGTAAAGTAATATAAAGTATGAATTGATTGCTACCGCTACCGGTCACCACCGGTGGCTGGCCTTTTTTTTAATATTTGGATTTCACATCGGAAACGGTTGTATTCTATGTCCGTTTCCATTATTGGTCCCACAATAGAAACGGAGACTGGACCTCCGTTGCCAATGAACCTCTTTCACATCAGTATCGGAAGCGGGGAAACGGACCGTTTCTCCGTTTCCGATGGGCTTTTTGGTCCGTTTCCGATGGGTCGTTCTGTACTAGTGAATGAACCAAATATATTCAACCGTTCAACCATAGGACAAAAAAATCTACGCAAACATAGTATAGATCATCTAGAAACAATTGTACCATCAAAACACCGTGTTTACATAGGAGATTACAGAGGTTTGTGAGAGACTGGACCGCTGTGGCTAGGCGGCGCCGGTGGCCTGCGGTGGTGCGGGGGCTCCTCCTGCGCTGCCGGCCATCAAGGGGATGCGCCACCCCTTAGACCCCTTCCTCTATGGCTTCTTGGTGCTATAGGGAGCCCTCCCCATGGAGATGAGGTCCGTGGGGAGGCAAAACCATGGCTGCAAATTCGTGACAATGGGTGGTTTCTCCAAAAGTAAGGGTTTCCTCTCCTTATATAAGCTAGGACGATCATTCTTGGTCCTCTGATGAATTTACCTTTGATCTAAGGGCTCTTTGGGCACCTATAGAACCTTCATAGGGTTTTCTCTCAGCCGCCATGAATATCTAAAGGCGTGGCTTGACCGAACCCCCAAGTTTGGTAAGAGTTAGAGTCAATTACGTTATAATCTTTCGCATTCTCATAATCAGATATCATTCCTTCACTAAAACGGGGATATCTGGAGCGTCCGAATTCTGATTTGGATGGATTTTAAGTCTAGGAGTTTTTCCATTTGACATCATTTTCGACGGTTAAACTGATGATCTCAAATTTGTAAGGTGGACTGATTTCAGGAAAGTCAGAGTCCACCTCCAACAAGGCCCATTTTTGCCTTTTTTATAATTCATACACATCAAAGTGTAAAACAAGAACATTGTACACTTTTACAACTAGGTTAGTTCAAATAAATCATAAACATAATATAAAAACAAGTGTCAAAAGCATAAAAGTAGCATGAAACAATCAAAAATTATAGATACGTTTTGTACATATCATTGCTTTGGCTAAGTAGTTACTAGTGTCTCCAAGGGAGGGTTTTATGCTAGATAGTAGGTTCATTGTTTCCAATTGTCTAGGCTTAACATGACTAAAACGACTAAGACTTTGGATGTGCTGTTGCTACTAGGGATAAAACAGAGGTGTTTATTTCTACGTGTTATATTCATTGTTTACATTACACACTTTTCTTATTACAACTATCTGTTGTTTGCAACTTAATAATTTCGGGAGACGCGGATAGTTATTCCGGGGGTGGATTATTAGTCATATATGCAGCTAGCAAGCGGTCTATGTATTTTGTTGTAATGTCTAATTAAATATTACAGTGAACTATAACTTGTCATAATAGCATTGTGATGCCCTCATAATTTGTCAATTGCCCAGCTATAATTTGTTTACCCATCATTTTTTGTTTATCTGTTTTATGGAGAGACACCTCTAGTGAAATGTGGATCCCGGACTATTCTTTTACACTGATAAAAACATCATTTCCATTGCTTCCCACCATCATTGTTCATTTTTGCATTTATATTTAATTTCCACACCATACGTTTAATCCTTTGTATTCAGCAAGGCATGGAGATTGAAAACCTTCATGTTTCGTTGGGGCAAAGTTGTTTGATTGTGTTGTATGCAGGTCCACGTTAACTTGCTGGCGCCAGGTTGACACCGTGTTGAAACTCTTCCAATTCCTACTGGTTCGTTAACCTTGGTTTTATAATCAAGCGAAACTTGCTACTACGCTACTTCACATCTTCCTCTGAGGTTCCAATGGGCATTGTAGGCCGCATCAGGCTTTTACAGATGTGTAAGAACAAAGTTTTGGCATACGTGTAATGAACGTCACGGTCTTGATGGGGGTCCGTTGGTATTTAAACTTGAGTAGATGTCCGAGCCTTGTACGCTTAGGGTTTCCTCATGCCTTGTACGTGAAGTGTTGATCTCGCCTTCCTTCAATGTAGTTTGTGGCGACGTAATCTTCTGAGAGTCTTGGTGCAGCATGGCAGGTCTAGGTCGATGGAGAGCTTCTATAAGCGGGCAACCGGCAGGAAGAGTCTCTGCACGTCATGGACCGAATGTGGTGTAGGTCTGTAGGATTATTGCCTAAACCCACTAATCTCTGACACACGCCATTTAGGAAGAACCACTCATCGACCATCCACTTGAACTCCTCTAGCATCTTCGTCGCGTCCGTAGCCTCCTTGTGTAGACCTTCTTGCCCAACACCATGCGCGTGATCACGTTGAGATTCAAGGTTAACAAGTATCGCAGGAGCTCGCGCATCTCCTCGCTGCGGATATACTTGTATGACTCCAGTCGCTTGGCGCTGAAGAGCTCGGTGAGGCATATATTGCGCACCTAGCGCCTATACACGCCGTAGGGGGACCAGGTCATGTCACTGTAGTTCTAGGTTGTGTTTTCCGGCGACCGTCTTGGGCCGGTTCATGAACACGACATCGTGGGTCTTTAGAAAGAACTTGGCCATCTCGACCGACGAGCTGGCGACGACGGGGAAGGAACCGAACCAGAGGTACATAATGGGACCGTACCTCTTGGAGTACGCGTGGATAGATGGTGCGGGAGCGTGCCAATGAGCTTCAAGTTACCGATGATCGGCCACGGCTTAGGTCTAGGCGGGAGCCTATATGCGCGCCGGCCGCCATGACGGAGAATGGCTGTGATGAAGAGCACGGTTGCAAGCACAACGCCGAGGGCTGGAGAGCTTAGGGATTGAAGGCCCCCCTCACGCATCGCCCTCCTCTGTCAACAGAGGAAAACCCTATCCGCTGGCCAGTAGGCCCCCTAGCCCCTCCTCACCCGCAAAGCCGTGGCGCGCCCCAGGGAAGCTGGCGACGGGGCGTTTCTCCCTTCCTCACGGGCGTGAACTTGCGGGGTTGCTGCTTGGATGGAGATGGCGAGCCCAGCTCAGGGGGCTGCCGACGCCGACGCCTGGGGACGAACGGGAGGTGGAGGTGGTCGAGGGGCCTACTGTGGGCGTGAGGACGGCCCGCCGTGCTGCGGAGGACGATCTAGAGCCCCATCAGGGCCTAGCAGGCCTCGACCGACAGGTGCGATCTGCTCCGGGGCGGTGAGTGGCCTCACCCAACGACCCCTCTTGGCGACGCAGCGGGTCTTCCGGCCGGTTCCTATTTACTGAGGGCAGCCTTCATGCCCTCTCCTCCCACCCCACCCCTTCTGTCGGCACACTTCGGCATCATCGTCCACGCCCGCCTTCCACCACTCTGATTGGGCATGGCTCTGCAGTGGGCGTTCGAGGCGCAACAGAGCGTGGCAGCGGTGCCACCCCCTCTCCCCCGATGCAGCGGGATGACTTGTCCTTGAGGGGAAAAGGGGAAGAAAGGCCGCGCTTTGGTGCGCCGTGGGTGCTTGTTTGTCGTGGCGGTTTCAGCCGACGCGTGCGGATGGTAGGAGGCTGCGGCGCACAGATGTGTATCGTCATCCCCTCGCCCTCTCTCAGTTTGGTTGAGGTCTCCGTGTGAAAGCCTAGATTCGGTTGGATCGGCGTGATGGCGACGTTCTCGACGTCGTCTCTTTGTTGGGAGCATTGCATTTGGAGACATGGCATGAGGTTTCTTGTTGCTTTCCTCCGGTGCTCGCTGTGGTCCAAGGTTGATGTTTCAGAGGCGCAATGCACACCGTCGCCGGTGAGTCCAAGAAGGTGCCTCTCTCGGGACCGACCAAGTCCCGCCATCTACTTGCCCCCTCCTTTAGGCATCAAGAGTGGACGGTGCGCCGACAAGTGAAGTTCTGTGGAGCTATCTTCGGAGGTGACCGGTGTCGTTCGAGCCGCGACGATGTGGCTCTGCTTTGGATAGGCTCTTTTGTTTCGTAGTTTTGATGTCGGTGGTGTCTGTCTTTGGACTAGCCAAGTGTGGAGTGCGTGCTACGCTCTTTGTTCGCAGCGAGCTGTAGCCGTTATGCTCTGCTGGGTCGTGTTGTATGGGTGGTGTTTGCTCTTCTTTGAGCATGTAAAAAAACGCTTATTTTCTATCACTGAATCAAAACGCAAATCTTTTGCTTTTTCGAGAAAAAAAAAGCACAACGGCGAGGAACGGGATACATGGTGGTAGCTCCAATGGGACTTGGGAGTCAGCGGCGATTTCATGGGTTAAGTGACTGTTCAAGCGCTCATGAAGCATGAGGCAACTTATTAAGCGGCTGGTTAAGGGATGATACAAGACAAAACGGAGAAAAGAAGTGCTAACATTAGATGCTGCGCATCTTGCACGAGATAACGACTAAGGATGAGAAATGGTTATCTACATAAGCGACATCAATCACGGCTAACCTCATTACTATCAACTATTCAACGAAAATGTTATTTCACATGGTTATCTACTTTTTCAATCACTTTGGATAGGCTTTTTAATGAATTCTCGCCAAATTACATTAAAACTGTCATAACCAACCTGCACTCGATTATTATCGGGCAAGGACACAACAATTTTTACTTGAAGTAGAAGAGTTACATAAAGTTCGCAAAATAATCACAAGGGTTTATGCACTAAGAACATGCAAATTTTTTGGGTTGTAGTCGAAGACACGGAAAAGGATATTTTTTTTATGTCAGCAGACGAAGCTAAACCTTATGGGCTTGTCGATATTGTAGGAGGTGGAATGATTAATGAACGCTGCAATACTAATCCAGTGTGGTTTCCAGAAATGGTTACGGATTGGTAATGTACGGATTTCTGACCCTCTTTTCAGCACAATAGCATCTCTATTTTTTCGTGCAAGAAAATGCGTTTAATAAATAAATGTAAAATGCCTATCTTTTTCGTGAAAGAAATGCGTTTCATAAAATAGATGGAAAATACCCTGAAAATGTAAGCGATTTTTTTACCATATGTTGATATATACAAATAGATGATTGTAATCATGTAGGGTAGCTCATACAGTTCTAAAGCAGAGATCCTTCCATATCTATGTCTTTTGAAGTTTATTGTGTTAATATTCATGTTATTGGCATGTTTATTATGTTTCTTCTAATGTTTTTAATTAATTATGAGATTTTGCACACAATTCTATTGTTATATAAAGTTGGAAAGCAGAAATTCATCTTATAGTATTTTCTCATTTTAGAAACCTTCTAAAACCCAATTAATTGAGGGAAAATTATGCGTCAATATTTTTCCAATAGAAAGAGTACCAAGCCGAAGAGGAAGTCCCTGAAAACTTGTCCAATATTTCAAAAAAACACACGTGGAGATCAAATTATTTCAGCTGGTGATCTAATCAATTTGTCATCAAAAGAGACCACGTTTTGTAGATTCGAGACAACCTAACATAACACATCTAGGACGCCGATGTGGAAATTTCTGCTCGCCGGGAGAAACTGAGGCATTTACCCCACTAAAGTGTATGAATTGTTGAATTAGTATTTCTCACTAAGCATATTATTTTGCTACACTTCTTTTAGCCTACTCATAGTGAAAACTAGTGAGTAATTTAGACTAGTATCTACTACGTTCATATTGCATCATATCATAATGATAGAATCATAGAAGATATCATTTATTATTTCGTAAAGTCATTCGTCTTCATAGTGCACTATGTTATGGTACAACCCTCCAAACCTCAACATAAGGCCTATAACTATGTAAAGTTTACCAAGCTTTTAGAATAAACCATTAACATCTACAATGGACATTCAATATCGTTAGATACATGATTGTACGTTCATATGATACTTTCATATTATTATATGTTTATATATTTATTTAAAATGATTGGTCAAATTTTACATTGTTTGACTTTAAAAAATTGTAAGCCTTATTTTGAGAACGGAGTGAGGAACATATTATGTTACCAAGAACCTCTTTTTCTTATTTAATGAGATGACATGTCACCCAAATATCTAGTTGTCACTACATGTGGTTGCATGTACAACATATGTTATTCGCACTATGAGACTTCTTACAAATACCCATTATTTCACTTAGCAAGATAAAAAAATACAGCAAACTATAGGAACACAAGCAGTAATGATCACTCAATGTATCAAGCCTCAGCATAAAGGTGAGACGGGAGCTTGGGCTTCACGACTGCCTCCAACGGGAACTTGCGTGGAGTTGACAGCCCGAAGATCTCCTCCATGCTCAGCTCCTCCTTGGTCACACCGTCAGGTAGCCCCCACTCGAAGCCATGCAGCAGGTTGGCCAAGCTCACCAGGATCACCTTCAGTCCCAGACTATACCCTGGGCACATCCTGCGTCCTGACCCGAATGGAAGAAGCTCGTAGTCATTCCCTTTGACATCAAGCTTACTGCCGATGAACCGCTCTGGCTTGAATTCTTCCGGCGCGTCCCACAGTTCCGGGTCACGGCCGATGGACCAAACGCTAACGAGCACCCGCGTGCCGGCTGGGATGTCGTAGCCGCCGATGGATGCGTCCTCTCGAGAGAGTCGAGGAACCAACATCGGCGCCACTGGGTGCAGTCGCATTGTCTCCTTGACTATGGACTCCACGTAGGGGAGGCTCGGGATGTCCTTCTCGGTGACCCAACGGCCTGGTCCGACGACGCGGTCTAGCTCCTCCGTCGCCTTGGCGAACACCTCAGGCTTCTTCAGGAGCTCCGACAGGGCCCACTCCACTGTCACAGCCGAGCTTTCCGTACCCCCAGCAATGAGATCCTGCACGTGCCACGGTGGCGGTTATTATTAGAATACTTCGCTCGCTGGTGAAGAGGGAAAACAACAGCCGATGGAATCGTTCTGGTTAATTATGTGATTAACTGTGTGCACTGTCTACAATTGAACTTGAGTGTGTTGCCGGGCAAAGATCATTTCTGTACTTTTTTTTGTAACTTCTTTACAGATTAAGTATCTATCGGTGCACTTGGTGGGACGTACCTATCAGGAACAACAAGCCCGTTATATAACCCAAGAGTTCAGATAAGTGGATCAGTGGTTCTCACTGCAATTAGCAGGCGATGTAATAGTCGTAGGACTGCCTGACCTGCTAATTAATCCAGGTCGATAATATAATGCCCCAAGAACAGATGATAGCGACAAAGACATCTATCTGGCCACTTCTAACAATCCTACTATTCTTGCTAATGTTCTGCTCTGAGGGATTATACCAATTCTGTTTTCACTCAGGCCACTAAAACTTTCAGAATCAGTGTGTACGATCCTAGTCCGAGTAGATATTTTATATTTTGTAGAAGCGAGCGGGCAAGAAACCGAATTCATTCATTGTAGGAAAACAAACTTGGGAAGCACTCACCTGAGTGAAAGCCTTGACGCCCTCTCTGTTGAGCTTGACCTCTAGATTGGGGTCACTGGCGAACTGCAGCAGCACGTCGACCATGTCCTTAGCCACAAAGCTCTCCCCGTCGCGGAGGCGTCGCTCGCTATGCTCGTCCACCACGTGCTCCAGGAACCGATCGAACTTCTTGCTCAGCTTCTTCATCCTCTTGATGTAGCCCTGTAGGTCCAACCAGTCGAGCCACGGGATGGAGTCGCCGATGTTCAGCACGCCGTTGAGCAGGAACAGCTCGTCGATCATCCACTTGAACTCCTCCGGCGTGGTGATCACCGACCCGGTCTCGTCCCTCACCTCCTTCTCCAGGTACTTCTTGCCCATCACCATGCGCGTGATCACGTTTAGGCTCACCGTGGACAGGTAGTCCTTGAGCACGAGTGCGCGGCCGGCGCCCCGATGCAGGTCTCGGAGGAGCGCGAGCACCTCCTCATTGCGGATATACTCGTATGAATCCAGCCGTTTGGCGCTGAAGAGCTCAGTGACGCACATCTTCCGGGCTTGGCGCCAGTAGGCGCCGTAGGGGGACCAGGTGATGTCGCTGTAGTTGTAGGTGGTGTACTTGCCGGCGGCGATCTTGGGCCGGTCGGTGAAAACCACGTCGTGGGTCTTGAGGAAGAACTTGGCCATCTCGACGGAGGAGCCGACGACGACGGGGAAGGAGCCGAACTGGAGCTGAGTGAGTGGGCCGTACTGTTTGGAGAGCGCGTGGATGGAGCGGTGCGGCAGCGTGCCAATGAGGTTGAGGTTGCCGATGATCGGCCACGCCTTGGGGCCCGGAGGCAGGTTGTACTTGCGGCTGCTGCGGCGGCGGAGGACGGCTTTGAGGAAGAGGACAGTGGCGAGCACGACGCCGAGGAAGGACGCCCACTGAGGAAGCTCCATTATCATCGAGGTGGCGGTGGCGGCTTGCTTGCCGAGCAAGTGCGTTGACGATCGATGCTAGAGGCTGAGTGATGTCTTGACGCTTGAGCTGTGGCTGGTGAGATGGTGCTGTATCAGAGCGCGCGCCGGCTACTTATAGATGGCGAGGTGGAAGAAGAGCTAGCTTGTGTGAAGCTGAGGTATGACTTGGTGGGAAAAGACATGGGAAATCGGAAGAAGACTTGGGAAAACTTTTTATTTTCATGGAAAAACTTGGGGAAACTTGACGAGGACGGAGGACGGAGGACTTGAGAAGATATACCGGTTCTCAGCAACATACTACTGTTTCTTCAATTACAATAGGTGATGTAAACAAACAGTGCGACCATGCGCAATCACCCTATCAAAATATAATGAATTTAAAATGATACCGCTGCGAAATACCGCGTTCTTGAAAGCTCAAATTTCCAACGCAATTAGTGAAACGATTCGACCGTGATGTGAACTCGTGCGTCGATAATGGATTAATGGGGGATACCACTTAGCGATAATGCATTCAGGTAGAGCTGTGGATTAACGTAGTATCGCAATTTAAAATGATACCGCTGCGAAATACCGCGTTCTTGAAAGCTCAAATTTCCAACGCAATTAGTGAAACGATTCGACCGTGATGTGAACTCGTGCGTCGATAATGGATTAATGGGGGATACCACTTAGCGATAATGCATTCAGGTAGAGCTGTGGATTAACGTAGTATCGCAATTAGCAGCAGACCTCGCGTCTGTCAAGTCTGCATTTTCATCCAACGAGTTTAAGCGCCAGTACAGGGAAACTCCACGGAAATTTGGTTGACGTGTGAGCTAGCAAAGACTAATCTTCGCCACTTGACTCCGACTTTGATTAGTAAATCCGGAGCAGGTGAAGATATCCCGAGTCCTGACGCGAAATCGCACTAGAAGAAGTGGTTAGCATGCATAAGAAATTGCCGCTCATTGTCAAGTCCGTCCGTGTGGACCTGACCGAATTCTGTAATGGTGTCTACACTACACGCAGGTCGCGAGGGGAATTGCTCGGATACCATTGAGAAACACACGGTACCGCTGACTTGGAGATGGACTGATCATTGATCGTTTGAACTTGACTGACCATGAACTGACTTGGAGACGGACTGATCATTGATCTTTTGAACATGGTGGATGGACTGACCACGGACTGACCGGGAGCAGTTCATTTCGAGAAGGCGACATCTCGCCTTCTTTCCATTTTCAGTGTATTTTCATTCTTTCGGGCCTGACCTCCGGCCTTTTTAGTGTTGCACGACCGTGCGAAGCAGCAGAGCTTTCCACACTCACAGCTTTTATAATCATATTATCGATTCATAGCCATAACTGAAAAGAAGTGACCCTACACGACAAGCCCCATTGTTTGACCTTTGTTGGTTGAATCTAGCAATGGCGGTGCTTGGACATCGCTACCTTGTGGAAGACAATGCATGAAGTTTTCTTAGACTTTTTTCCTGGATGAAAACCTAGTATATGGTCTTTTACGACTAGATCATGCAAGAGAGAAGGGGGCATGTTCCCTTACTGGAGGCATTGCTTTTGAATCTTTCTCACAAACTATGTGTTGTCTTAGGGTTGTTGTTGTTGTTGTTGTTGTTGTTGTTGTTGTTGTTGTTGTTGTTGTTGTTGTTGTTGTTGTTGTTACGTCATCAATTTCTTTTTTCAATAACTAGCACGCTTGCGAGGGAAATTAACATCTAAAAGTTTCTATAAAATAGATTTGAGGCTTCCTATATATTTATACTGGACAATTATAAATATTATAATTCTAAAGGGGCCATAAATTTCATGGTGAATCAATATAACATGTCGAGAAAACAATTTTAATAATCTCAACATATGGACGAATTATTAATTTAACATTTGAAAAAAAATCATTAACTATACATGTCATTAGTACATGTTGACATTAGATCAGCTTATATAATTAAATTCATATCGCGTGTTAGTATGTAGATTTTATTTGATGTTATTTATGTTATGTTTAAAGTAAGATTAAGGTTAACCAATCTTATCTTGTTTTAGAATTGTAAATAAATATGTTGGATCTGTTAGTTATGGTCAATTACAATCTCGGGAGGGGGTATCGGTCTCGCTACGGTGGTGGTGTTTCCGTGAGGGTTATGTGGTCTATAAAGACGAAGACTATTGTACGACTCGGCTGCCCCCTTCCCACCATATATGGACGGTCGAGGTTCTAGGGTTTAAAGAGACGAGTCGGTTTACATGTGAGATGATACATCAAATCCGATTTAAGTCGGTTACAATTATATTCTGAGTATGCTGGGACAATTAATCTTGATTTGTTTTGTGCTGCAAGTTGATGAGGCGCTGAGGTCTCCCTCGGACATCTAGTCCTCGTGATGTGCAGCCCTAGCCATCTTGGTTGACGTTTTACCCTCATGAGAGTATCCGAGTCCCAAGAAGTGGACAACATCATAGCAGAAGGAGGGCACTCACGCTAACACTTCTTTCTAGCTAAGAGAAGTTTGGGCATTTATTTACTTCTTGTTTTTCGAAAAGGGCAGTCCCAGCCTCTGCATCGAGTGATGCATACGGCTATTTTATTACGAATGAATAAAAGTATCAAAGTTACATCTCAACGATCACATAAAGTAGCGACGTGAATCAACCAGCGAAAGAGCAACATAGAGTAACTACTGTAGTCGACTAATATGCTGCCAAGAATGCCGGGAGAAAAACTCCCGTGCCACCAACAGGAGACGAGTGCAGCCAGTATCCATAAGATGTCGCTGGTCCGGTGGCAATAGGAAAGCCCATAGCTGTATCCAGTGTGCCGCCATATGGATAACCTGTAAGACATGAAAGTTGCTTTTTCTGTAAAAAACAAGATTATTTCGACAATTCCAAATAGACCAACAAATAGCTGAAACACCCATGCGTATCCTAGCTTTGGTCTTTTTATCAACTCCAATAAGCCAATTTCCAAACATATTAGAAACATTAGACGGTGGAGTGATATTATAGGTACAGAATACAATTCTCCATATTAATTTAGCAAAAGGACATGAAATAAATAAATGCTCTAACGTCTCTTCGGCATCACAAAAAGAGCATTTAGTACATCCATGCCAATTTCTTTTAGCCAAATTATCCTTTGTGAGCACCACTTTTCGGTTAAGGAACCACATGAATACTTTAATTTTAAGCGGTATCTTCAATTTCCATAAATAAGTTCTTAAAAATCTAGTATGTCCATTCATCATATCTTCATATATAGACTTAACAGTAAATATCCCATTTTGAGTGAGCTTCCAAACAAAGCAATCGGGTTGGTCAGATAAATTAATATCCATTAATCTGAGGCATAGATGAGACCACTCGTCCCATCTATGACCAAGAAGAGCTCTCCTAAAACTAATATTTAGGGGAGGAGCACCATTAAAAACAGCATATACAGTAGCATTCTTTTGCTGTACAAGGTTATATAGTGATGGATATTGTTGCTGCAAAGGCAAGTTACCTAGCCAAGTATCTTCCCAAAACCGAATGGTTTCCCCGTTTCCTAATTTGAAACATACTCTATTAAAGAACTCCTCTTTAACTCTCATAAGACCTTTCCAAAAAGGGGAATCCATCGGAGTAGCCTCCACCTGAGCTAGTGTTTTATTCTGAAGGTATTTGTTAGTTAACAACTCTTGCCAAACTCCTTCTTCATTTAAGAGTTTAAAAAGCCACTTGCTAAGTAAACACTTATTTTTCAATTCAAGGACCTCAACACCAAGTCCTCCCTGATCTTTTGGGCAACAAATAATATTCCATTTAGTTAGCCGATATTTACGTTTGTTCTCATCACTTTGCCAAAAAAACGTGATCTATAAAAATCTAGTCTTTTCCTCTCCCCTTTGGGTAAGGACAAGACGATCTCCATATGAAAGCATCTTTCCCTTCCAGCAGCCAAGTTTACCTTCGAAACGACATTCCACTGGGTTCCACTCGGAATTTCGAAGTTTCCTATAGTGAATGGGGACTCCCAAATATTTGAAAGGTAAAGAACCAGCCTCACAACCAAAGATGTGTCTATACTGATCCCCTACTTCCTTAGCTTTACCAAAACAAAAGATCTCACTTTTATGAAAATTGATTTTGAGGCCCGATAGTTGTTCAAAAATACATAAGATTAACTTCATATTTACCGCTTTTGCTAGATCGTGCTCCATAAAAAGGATTGTTTCGTCTGCATATTGTAGAATGGATACCCCTCCTTCAACTAGATGAGGGATTAGTCCACCGAGCTGCCCATCCTCCTTTGCCCTTGCAATAAGGATGGCTAGCATATCCGCAACAATATTAAATAACATAGGACACAAAGGATCCCCTTGTCTGAGACCCTTTTTTGTTTGGAAAAAATGACCAATGTCATCATTTACTCGAATGCCGACGCTTCCTCCCTGAACAAATTGCGTAATCCATTTACACCATTGTTGTGTAAATCCTTTCATACGCAAGGCTTGTTGAAGGAATGGCCATTTAACTTTATCGTATGTCTTTTCAAAATCGATTTTAAATAGGACACCGTCCATCTTCTTCCTCTGAAGTTCGTGGATAGTCTCGTGGAGGATCACCACCCCCTCTAGAATATGGCGTCCGGGCATAAAAGCCGATTGAGTGGGTCTAACAATTTTATGGGCAATTCCCGTAATACGATTTGTCCCCACTTTTGTAAAGATTTTGAAACTGACATTTAAAAGGCATATAGGTCTATATTGTTGGATTTGAACAGCATTTTCCTTTTTAGGGAGTAACGTAATAACACCGTAATTCAATTTGAACAGGGGCAAATTCCCTTGTTGAAACTGCTCAAACAGTGCCATTAGATCTTGTTTTATGACGTCCCAAATTTTTTGGTAGAACTCGGCCGGAAAACCATCAAGTCCAGGCGCCTTGTTCAATTCCATTTGAGATATAGCTTCATACACCTCCTCCATTGAGAAGTTCGCTGTAAGAATCTCGTTTTCCTCTAAAGATAATTTTGGAATATCATGACTTAAATTCTCGTCCATCATAACATTACTTGGTGCCGACGCACCAAATAATTTTTTATAATATTCTATGATATACATCTGCAAATTATGCTCCCCAATAATGGTTCCTTCCTCTTGTTCGAGCTGAAAGATTTTCTTTTTCCTATGTTTCCCATTAGCTATAAGATGAAAAGATTTTTTATTGTCTCCACCTTCTTGAATGTGTTTCACTTTTGCTCTTTGGGCCCATTTTGTTTCTTCATCCCACCGTAAGCCACTAATGCGATCATTAGCATCTTTCAGCCTCTCCCTCTCGGACGCATTGAGAGATAGTGACTCGGCTTTTATATCTAAATCGTCAATAATTTTAAGGAGCCTTTCCTTTTCTTTTTTGTACTTCCCGCTTTGATTCTTAGCCCATCCTTTTAGAAAACGAAGCACATGCCGTATTTTATTTTGCCACACCTCAATAGGTGTATTCCCTCTATTAACTGACCTCCATTCGGATGTGATCATATCATAAAAACCTTCTTGCCTCAACCAAGAGAGTTTATTTACTGAATTGTTGAATAAAGTACTGATTGGCGAGCATCTTAACGAGTTGTTGTTTTCTCTGAACACCTAAGCAATAGACAACACAAGACGAGAAAAAATACATGACAATATAGCAACACGTGTGGTACGTAGCAATATTACTAATCGTTCAACACAAGATTCGTCGATCCTTCGCGCATGTGTGTATGTATCAAGCCTCAACATAGAGATGAGCCGGGAGCTTAGGATCCAGGATGGTCTCCAGCGGGAACTTGCGCGGTGTGGAAAGCCCGAAGATTTCCTCCATGCTCAACTCCTCCTTTGTGACGCCGTTAGGGAGCCTCCACTCGAAGCCGTGCAGCAGGTTGGCCAGGCTCACTTGGATCACCTTCAGTCCCAGACTATACCCTGGGCACATCCTGCGTCCCGACCCGAATGGAAGAAGCTCGTAGTCATTCCCTTTGACATCGAGCTTGCTGTCGAGGAACCGCTCTGGCATGAACTCTTCCGGAGCGTTCCACAGCTCCGGGTCACGGCCGATAGACCATACACTTACAAGCACGCGTGTGCCGGCAGGGATGTCGTAGCCGCCGATTGACGCGTCCTCGCGCGACAGTCTAGGCACCAGCATCGGCGCCACTGGGTGCAGCCGCATTGTCTCCTTGACAATGGCCTCCACGTAGGGGAGGCTCGAGATGTCCTTCTCCGTGACCCAGCGGCCTCGACCGATAACGCGGTCTAGCTCCTCGGTCGCCTTGGCGAACACCTCGGGCTTCTTCAGAAGCTCCGAGAGGGCCCACTCCACCGTCACCGCTGAGCTTTCAGTGCCTCCGGCAATGAGATCCTGCATGTGCCAGGTAGCGATTAATATGGCAGTATTGTGCATGTGATTTGTAAGTGAGGAAATGAACTGCGTGAACCATTTACAGTTGAACTTGAGTGTCCTGCCCCGCGGTCTGAAATTTATTCATTTCTTTAGTTTTTTGGTGGAACTTCGTTACAGCTTAAACACATGTCGCTTCACTTAGTTGGAAGTACCTATCACTCTATCAGCAACAACAACAAGCAGCTCATAATATATCCCAAATTCCAGAGTTCAGATTAGTGGCTCAATGGTTCTCAATGCAATTGAGTTTGACAGCCATAGGCGGACAATGTAGTAGTAGTAGTAGTAGTAGTAGTAGTAGTAGTAGTAGTAGTAGGCCTGACTTGCTGCTCCAGGTAGATAGTATATACCCCAGGGACAAGACATCTAGCAGCTACAATCCTAATATCCTTGTTTCTTTTTCTACATTATATACGATTGTAGTATTGATACCAATTTTGTTTTCACTCTGGCCAACTTTGAAAAATCAGTGTGTACCAACCAGTCTGAAAATATAACTAAGAACTCATTATTTTCCAACCTATCCATCTATAAAGTTTTAATTTATTTACTAGTCCTTTATATTGAATGAGTCAAATATTTTGGCAATTCCTCAGTGGCGGATGATGCAATAGAATTTGTATATTCCGTAAAAGCAAGCGGGGAAGAAGCAGGATTCATTCATTGTTTGTTTTTCTGTTTACTTCATTGTTAGGAAAGGGAAAGGGATGCGGTCAGTCACCTGAGTAAAAGCCTTGACGCCCTCCCTGTTGAGCTTAACCTCAAGATTGGGGTCGCTGGCGAACTGCAGCAGCACGTCGACCATGTCCTTGGCCACGAAGCTCTCCCCGTCGCAGCGGCGCCGCTCGCTGTGCTCGTCCACCACGTGCTCCAGGAACCGGTCGAACTTCTTGCTCAGCTTCTTCATCCTCTTAATGTACCCCTGCAGGTCCAACCAGTCGAGCCACGGGATGGAGTCGCCGATGTTTAGCACGCCGTTGAGCAGGAACAGCTCGTCGATCATCCACTTAAACTCCTCCGGCGTGGTGATCACCGACCCGGCCTCGTCCCTCACCTCCTTCTCTAGGTACTTCTTGCCCATCACCATGCGTGTGATCACGTTCAGGCTCACCGTGGACAGGTAGTCCTTGAGCACGAGGGCGCGGCCGGCGCCGGCGGTGGCGCCGCGATGCAGGTCGCGGAGTAGGGCGAGCACCTCCTCACTGCGGATATACTCATAGGACTCAAGCCGCTTGGCGCTGAAGAGTTCAGTGACGCACATCTTGCGCGCCTGGCGCCAGTAGGCGCCGTAGGGGGACCAGGTGATGTCGCTGTAGTTGTATGTGGTGTACTTGCCGGCGGCGATCTTGGGCCGGTCGGTGAACACCACGTCGTGGGTCTTGAGGAAGAACTTGGCCATCTCGACGGAGGAGCCGACGACGACGGGGAAGGAACCGAACTGGAGCTGAGTGAGCGGGCCGTACTGCTTGGAGAGGTCGTGGATGGAGCGGTGCGGCAGCGTGCCAATGAGGTTGAGGTTGCCGATGATTGGCCACGGCTTGGGACCCGGCGGAAGGTTGTACTTGCGGCGGCGGAGGACGGCCTTGAGGAAGAGCACGGTGGCGACCACGACGCCGAGGAATGACGCCCACTGAGGAAGCTCCATTGGGATCGAGCTGGCGGCTGGCTTGCCGAGCAGGTGCGGCTGACTAATGTCTTGAGGCTTGAGCTGTGGCTGGTGAGATGGTGCTGCAACAGACTGCGAGCCGGCTACTTATAGATGGCGAGGTAGAAGAAGAGTCAGGCGCGTGCGAAGCTGAGGTATGACTTGGTGGGAAAGAACAGGGAAATCGGAAGAAGACTTGGGAAAACTTGACGAGGACATTGATCGAAAATGAGCACGTCGAATTCGTGGGAGAAACGTGCTGAGAGTTACTGCCGCTAGGCGCTAGCCAACGTACTACGTACTGGATCAATTCTCTTCTTCTATAATCCAATGCGGGAACTCCCCGCCCTGGTTCTCAAAAACGTACTAGGTACTTCAGTTTTTTGACCGGGAACAGAAGGAGCTCTGCTTATTTCATTATAGTGAGGGGAAAAAACCAGTACAAGTACAAAAAAACCCGAAGCACACTGCTGCAAACGCAGCACACCAAGAGTCAAACAAAAACTAAAGACCTTAGGCACTCACTGGGTCCTCTAGCGATGAGCAGTAAGCAGTGTAAACAAACAGTTTCACTGTAATTTGGCAGAGCTCAGTGTAAACATACTGCATAAGTTGCCATTGGAGAGCTAAACATGCATGTGTTAGGTCGCAAATTACAGGTCCAATCAAACTTATGTCTGTCTTGTACCGGAAAGCATTTCGTTATTCAAATTCATGCTACTTCTGCATTACATTCTTATTTTTTCAGAATTCGGAGAGTTTTTTGCTTCATCAGATTCAACCATTTCCGTTTTACCCAGACACAGACACAACACAAGTAATGGAGCATGGACATTGTTGTTAAAATTTTATATGGACAGGTCTGACACAGATATTCTCTTGGTTCAGTATCCGCCTAGCGTCTCTTTCAGTGGCAAATCTGCAAGATATCTGACACCGATGGCCACGTACAGACGCCAGACGGGAGGGGCTCCATGTGCAAGGCAAGAAAATCGTTCGTGGAAACGACAGATTATGAAACGGGGCAAAAGCTTTGCCTTATATCTTCCTACCCGTTTTACTCAACATCTTCCAGTTTCAAGCATCGATCTGCCTACCACTTCCTACTGCGATCCGGGAAACTTATGTGCAGACATCAACCCACCATCACATACATTTGTTGATGCTTAGACCCCATCTGGTTATTACCCACCACATCCAAGGTTCCATTTCCTTGAAGTTCCAATTCTGCAACGCAATTAGTGAGATGATTGGGCCGTGATGTGAACGGGGGGCACCAGTTAGCGATAATGCATTCAGGTACGCATTCTGTCACACTGCGGATCCATTTTTGGGAGGCGCGTCTGTGAAGTCTGAATTTCCATGAAAATTAGCAGCAAACCGCGGACGGAAACGCTGGGGCGAAGTGTGAGCTACTATCAAAGACTAATCTCCGCGACTTGACTCAGACCCCTGATTTGTAAATCCGGAGCAGGTGAAGATACCCCAAGTCTGACGTAAAATCGCAGTCGAAGAAGTGGTTAGCTTAAGAAATTGCCGCTCATTGTCGGGTCCGTCCGTGTGGACCGGCACCTGACCGACTTCTGTAATGGGTCTACTTGTGGAATTGCTCCGGGAATTGCTTGGCCGTCAGTGAGAAAACACACGGTACCGCTGACTTGGAAACGGGACGAACTGGAAGACTGACCGGGACCTGTCCGTTTCGCGAAGGCGACACCACCTTCTTACCACTCGTAATGGTGCACGTGCAATGCACGTTTTAAATTCATTTCTCACCTCTTTCTGACTCGTTCTCACTGAATTTTTGACTCCGTGGTTATGAGCGATTAATGCAAACATCGCAGAAACATACTTCAAACATAGAAAATTTGTAATTTAGACATACAATTTGTCTAAACTTGGCGGTATCATTGAGATTCACTCCAATAAAAATCACTCAGTTGATTAGATTAAATAATAAAAAGACATAAACTTGCAATACATTTATTTGAGAAAATCTATCACACAAAATAAATGAGGTTTCACACGACACACTCAAAGTGTTATAGTTTATTCTTGACCACTCAACTTATTATTTATTCCGGACCTACGTTCTAATCAAGTTCGTCCATCTTATTAACTCGCTCTTGCGGGGGTGTTTCATATATCATCTCCGCTCTAGGGGGTGTACTATGCATCAGATAGTTGAAAAAAATGTTTCCGTGAGAAATCTTGGGAAGAAATTGAGCCATCTTCGGTCTCGAATTTTTTGGAGGCAGGTAGTTCAACAGTTTTGTACTCGTTGGCCGGCTCGGTTAACATGTCAGATGTAAGCACACATGATTAATTAGGAAAACACATCTACCTTTTCACTTTAGCTAATACAGTGTGAGTTGCAAATAAGATATCTTTGGCAACAAAAGTAAAAGTAAAGTGCCACATCTATTAAATGAAATATAGATATATGTTTACAAACCACGTGAGAGAAAATTATGTAAGAAATATATATCATATGAATGTGTTCTTACCATGTAAGAAATATATACCTTTTCATGATTAGATGATACTGCAAGATTACCATGTAGGTGTTCTTACCAGGAGTAATATAATGGATAGAGGATTGAGGTACATCAACATTGAGAGCTTCATATTTCTTTTGTAGTCGGTACAGCCGTTGCTTCTTGCGATATTCTTCCTTCTTATCTTCGGGTAGTCTCGCATATCAACTTTGCAGCCATATCTGTTGCATCTGGATCACAACAGCAAGTCATTAACATATAAATCAGGAATATATGGTCCATCAATATAGTAGGCCACGAAGGTTAAGATGATACCATTAATAGGTGTGTTGGTTACAGTGCTCAAAGGAGTACGTTGAACTGATGGTAATGAAGAAGAATTTGTTTGAGATACTTGCTGAGAGTTAACACTAATCATAGCTGCCGCCTTTTTTTGCTGACGTGCTACACGCTGTTTCTCGAGGTACTCCTCTCTCTTCTCATCGGAGAGTCGTGAATACCAGTTTTGTTTTTTCTCCGGGAGATTACCACTTGTGGGATTAGCATCCCTCTCTACTGGCGTGTTTGTTAGATCTTTAAACGGGGAACACGCTCTTGATGCAAACATAGATGCAGCTGGTTGAAGTTTCTTCATGTGTAATCATGAGGAAAGATTATAGCCATTCAATAAGTACAGAAGGAAGAAATAATCATGGGGAGATTCATGGTAACTGGTTTGTCCAAACTCAAATTTATACAAATAACACAACCTATTTAGAAATAACACATGTATGCGTATATAGGAGATAAACCATACAGATCATTAAACCATAAAATCAGGAACTTACAGATTCTTATAACAACATCAACCATAACTGTTAAGATAAATAGAGGGTAGTATCAGGTTATAAGCAGAGCATGCCAAGCATTCAGTTTTAGGTGCTTGCATTACATTATATAAGCAGAGCATACAAAGTATTTACAAAGTCAATCATGGAGATAGAACAAAATTTATACATCCAGTAGTTACGAAGGTTCGGTGGAACCTGCAAAATTATTTGGGCTGATGCTATACGTATTTCCAACTGCATGAAACCGGATAATTCAAAAATCTGAGTGACCAAATGCCACATCAAAGCAGATACAGATATGGTCCTCATAGGTATATGAACCAATTGAGCAACTTGCATCATTAATGTAGAAGTAAAGAATACTGAAGTAGAGAGATTAATTGGTGCAGCACTGGAACATTAGTATATCTTTCGCACCTACAGGTTATTTGTGCACAAACTCTGCAATAATACCTTATTTGACAATGATTCCTCTACCAATCGTCAGATAGCTTAATTTCGTCTGCCAAGTTCACAACCTGATCATGAAGAGAGGTCGTTTTATACAATGATTCCTCTACCAATCGTCAGATAGCTTGATTAAATTGAAGCATGGGATACACTGTCAGTACCAGTAAACCTTTTTCGTTCATTCAAAAGGAAGAGCAGATGCATTCTCATTAGGTTTTCTATTGGTTCGATTGAACATACCAGGTTTATTTCTACCCGAACAAAGAAAATATCAAAACGAATTTCAGAGAGGAGAATACGTAAATTAATTTTAAAGAGAAAATTGACTGGCCTGCGTATATATTTTTGTGGCATGCTTATGCTTATATGAAACAACAGAAGCAAAAAGGGTCGTAGAAGATAAGGAAAGAGGCTCCCGCGACCCCGCGACCCCGAACCCTAGGGCGCCGCCGCCGCCAGCCTCGCCTCCGGCGTCCTCCCAGCCGCCGCGCGTGGCCTCCCTCCCTCTCCTTCCCTCCCCCCGTCCCGCCGCGTCCGCGCCGCCCCCGCGGCGGCCGGCGCGGCTCCAGAAGCTCCTCCTCCCGACCACCTTTCCTCTTCCTCCCCTGTCGCCGCCGTCGGCGCGCCGGCCGAGCGTTGCTCGGGCTGGGGCCGGCGGCGGCGGATGTCTTCTTCCCACGCCGTAGGAGGCTTCGCGGGGCACTTCTCCGGCGGCGGTGTTCCTTGGAGGCGGCGGCGGTCCGGCTCCGGCCGGGGGTTGCGTGACGGCGACGGCGACCGTAGGCTCGTGGGCGGAGCGTAGCTGCGGTTACGGCGCACTGCTGGTGGTGCAGGCCTACCCTACGGCCCAGATCTGGGCCCACTGGGCCCAGATGGGTTTGGGCGGGCCGGCTGTTGCTGCTGTGCGTTCTGCAGGTGGGAGAGTGCGGAAGTGAGAGCAGGGGCAGCGGCGACGCAGGCCGGCCTGTTGCAGCGTGGCGGCGAGCTTCACGGGCCCTCTTCGGGCCCGGCCGGACCCTATTAGGACTGGTGTGCCCCCGGGGGGCTTTACGGGCCCACTGGGCCCGGCCGGACCTGACGGGGACTGGTGTGCTCGGTTGCCTCGTCCGGTCGACTACCGCCCTCGGCGGTGGAGGTTGTTCCGTCCCGCGCGGCCGCGGTACTGCTGTCCCCGGTTCCTACTTCCCCTCACTTCCGTCTTGCAGATCCCGTGACGGTTTCTTCGGTGCGACGACGATGGTGGCTTCGGAATCGTGTTGGCGCATGTTGGTGGGCGGCTAGTCTGGTGGTGTCGGAGCTCGTCTTCGAGGGGCTTCTGAGGTACGGATCGCTCGGGGATGTGGAAGGGGTCCTTCGGGAGAAATCCTTGTCGGCTCATCCGACACCGACGCGGTGCCGCCTTTGGGTGGCATCCTTCCTTCCTAAAGGGCGTCGTGGCTGACCTTCATCCGCGTCCCTCTGTGCCGGGGGAAACCCTAAGACCAGTGCGTTGGTCTGGGCAGCAGCGTGGCTTCCCTTCTTGAAGGTGCTGCTTGGTATCCGTCGATTCGGGCCTAGGAGCGTGGTGGTACTTTTTCGGAGAGGGCGCAGCGTTTGCGGGTCACCGTCGCTTAGTCAATCCGCCTATGTCGTTTTCTTTCTTTCTTCTTTTCCTCTTTCTTTGGGTGCGTGTTGGCTGTCGCCCCAGCCGTGGCTCTCGTTGGTTGTATCGTTGTTTGCTATATTAATATAGCGGGGCTTCGGCCTATTTCGGCAAAAGGGTCGTAGAAAATAGAAGTATTCAGTAACAGAACAGAACGTGAATAGGATCAATCAGTAAAAGGAGAAAAAAAGAACATTGTCGTCCCGAGCGCATGGAGGCCTTGCTGCCGTCCGCACCTTTGAAGCAGCTTCGAAACATATTTGACCCATCAAATCATAATTGAACCCTTGTAGCGATAGAATCAAGTTTATGAAAAATTGCAACCAAGTGTTAAGAATGTCAGCAATCTAACTGCGGCGTCCTCACGGCGGGCGGCGCGGTGTCCGTGGCCTTGCTGTGGCAGCGTCGTGGGCTGTGGCGGTTGGTCCTTTTGGGCGGCGATGGGACGGCTGATTTGATTGAACGTTTTTGTTAAACGCATTTGTCAATCACCGGTGGCTTGTGAGGCATTGGATCATGTGTGTACGTCTCTGATCGTTTGGATCTGTCTGACTCGCTCTTTTAATATTAGTGGAGATTTTCCCTGTATTTTCATTCTTTTGGGACAGACACTCCGGCCGGGCACGACCACGCGAAGTTGCAGCTATCAATCTGCCAGCTTTCACCGAATATCATCGTGGCAGATTTTCAGTTTATTCTGAAAATGTGTCCGTTTTGGAGTCACAGACACTTGTCCGGACGAATGGTGTGCGCCTCCCGTGGACTTTTTTAGAAAACTTAAACAAAGTTTAATGCATTTCATTCAAATTTGTGGTCCGGCGGGACGAGGAGGCCTTATTTCTGAAACGATTTCGCCTCCACGAGGGTGAGTGTGTGCCCCCGGAAAGGCTCCGATCTGACGGCCTCGACGTTGTGCGATATGGTGTTTTTTGCGGTGGTCGGTGTTGACGAGGGGGGGGGAGCGAGGGAGGCACGTGCGAGTGACATAGATGGCCTTGGCGTGTGAGGAAGTCGCAACGCAAGCAAGTGGGGAACAAGACCTCGCCTGGGGAAACCAGCAAAGTGGTTGGCAGCACCATTAAACACGGTTGACCAGGCTTCTGTCTATGACACGTTAGACCTATGTGTGGGAGGACGTGTCCGGCGCCCCGAGATGGTCTCCGAAATTGGGGGCGGACAAGTAGATGTCGGACACACAATCGGGTCGTCCGGGCCAATGGGGCGTTGTTGGGGCCGAATTTTGTGTCCACACCCCATTGGGCCTAGTTCAACATTTCGTTATCGGATTTTTTTCGCACCAGACCGAGATTCGAAAATTCCGCATTCAAAAATATCGACAAGTTGAAAGTCTGGAGTTTAAAATAATTTGGAAAATTTAAATGAAATGGGCTGGATTCGACCCAGCGACGTGGCACTGTCGGGCGTGACCCTCCACCAATGCATTAAAGCCATGGTTATGATATTAAACCAGATTTATTTCGATTATACTCGTACTGTATTTTCAAATTTAACAAAAAAAATTGGGTGATATAAAGTTTTCTCGACCCTCACCGACAATCGGTAATTTCACGAAATTAATTCGAACGAAATTTCGACGAAATGTTTTTCCCTTGTTGGTGGAGATGCTCTAGCAAAACTCTCAATTTATGTTTGGACGTACCAAATAATGTTAGTTTGGGGTAGGTTCGGATAGTTGTCCGAATCGATGGGTGTGTGTCGACAGTTATCCTACAACGGACCGGACCATTTCCATTTTGTCTATTTTCATGCTATTTCTGTCATTAATTTTGCTATTTCCTTTTTTCAAGCACACAAAGGCACATACATCAAGTACAGGCCACCAAAAACAAGTCCAAGCATACATCCAAGCACCAAAATGATCACAAACATCATTCAATTCAAACACACCACGTATATACATGAAATGATCGATCAATTAGTGTGAGAAAAATAGGCTCACGAGCTTGTTCAAACTAAGCCTTCTTCACGTACATGCTGTTTGTGTCATTTGTTAAGATCCTTGTTGTTTGTGTCATTTGTTAAGATCTGGACCTCCTCGGCTATCAGTGCAACCCAGACTTGCTTCTCCTTCGATGGCACTTTGATCTTATCGCTCCCAACTTTTCTGCCTTAGTACTAAATATTTTTTTGCATCCAGAGTCACTGTGTGTTTAGCCATATCGATCTTCTGAGCTTGCATCCTCATGAAGCTCCTGAAGCATGCATCATTCGTTTGCTCCAGCAAGTCTACTCTTTTCCTACTCAACACATCTGGCACGATCTCGGCCAAGAATTCTTTCAACAAGCTTCATGTTTTTCGCCGCATGCATGGCGGCGTCTTTCAACTTCTTCCTCCCGGCTAGCCAAACCGGTTTGGACTCGCCTTCTTCATCAACAAGAGAACCATCGGCTCTTTGGTTAGGTATTGGAGCAACATTACCCATTGATAAATCTTTAACTTTAGGCCTTTTTTAGGTATTTTTTGATTCATTCAACCGTGAAGTACTTCGTTTGCATGTTTTCTTTATAGGTTGTCATTATTCCTGATTTGTTTGCACTTAATTTGCGCCCCAAAGTTTTTCCCTTTTTGACACACTTGGATCCTGAACCAACAATGTGAGTAGGGAAAAAAAATTGTAGATACTCCTGAATGAGAACCATAGCTTCGGCCACCTAACCGAGAAAACATGGCACATCGAAATACAGACATACCAATATTGTAAAAACATAATTATTAGCATTTGAATATAGTTAGAAAATATTACTTCTGTGTTTACGACATTTTTGTCCTATTAGTAATTTGATCATAGCACCCACTAAATTTGGAGAATTGATCTTGGAGATCGCACAAAAACAGTTAGAAATACACCAATGTCGTAATTGAACACGACCACCTTAGCAACCACCGATTGAACTTGCCCCACACACAAAGCACATACGGGTCATCAAAAAGAAACACCACTGTCTAGGTTGTCATCGAGCGTTATCGTCGTCACTCCTTCTCAAGCTAGCGAATCCGACTTCACCTTCCAAAGGCTACATTAACCCTTATCGGCACATGCCAACATTCGGCCACATGCTCCAACGACACACAACTTCACGTATATTGGGCTTGCGTCGATGGAGTCCTTCACAAAAGATCACTGGTTTTGTCATCGTCACCACCTCGACTCAGTCCATCGCAACTCCGACTCCACAATGACACCAAGAAGCAAAAGGACCATCAGAGATGCAGGAAAAAACGAGTATCAAAGCCCGATCCACGACCCAAACTCTACTCGATGCATCACCATTGCCAAACTACATGTAACACCCTCGGACAACTGCCTCGGCTAAAGCCGTCCTTCGTGGTATTCCCCTGGTCGTAGTCGATTCCAAGGTAATGACCCCTAGAAGGAGAAAGACGCAATAACACCTCCATCGCCTGATCCAAGGTCTAAGTTTTCCTTCCAGAGTCAAGGCCGCAAAGGGAAGCACAACACAAAATGAGGCTTTCAAGAAAGTAAGCGACACTATGGGCATTACCGTTACCGGCTCCAACCATAATCGGAAACAAGAAATTATATCATAGGTGCTCAACCTCTTGCTACATGTACGGATCGACGATAAGTTGCAGCTCATCATCCACTGCAGTCAAGGCAAACGGGCCAAACCCCACCGACGACCGTTTATGTCGAAGCCGCTCACTTAGCCACCAGCCCATGAGTCGTCAGATCCTGGACGAGCCGTTGTCCGTTATGACCAATAGCATGTCGGTTCCCACCAACAGGCGTAGGCCGAGTACACGGACGAAGCACCAAATAGCACGAGATCAAATTGAGTCGTTGTAGGAGCCGGTGCCGCTAAGAATCCACCCGCCAATCGCCTACCTCACCGTCGCCCATGCAGCGGAAAGGAGACGCCAAACCACTTCCAGTCACAACAACGGAGGCTGGTCATGGTGGCGCCATTGCATTTTAATCTGTCCGTTCCTTATATTATAAGGTGTATAGTTTTTCTTAAAAAGACAAACTTGACTATTTTTGACGAAGATTTTAGAAAAAATATTAGCAACTACAGTATGAAATCAATATCATTAGATTCATGAAATATATTTTCATATTTTATTTTCTTGGTATTTTAATATTGATAGTTTTGCTAAATCTTGGTTAAAGATAGTCAAATTTAACTTTTGAGTAATAACTATACACCTTATAACAAGAAATAGAGAGAGTAGCATTTTCTTGGAGAGTAGGAGCAATTTCCATTCCCCTTAACATGACAATATTGTTCCTCCACGGCATAAATGTACATCCTTTGTCCCTCCAGGTGATATCTCATTTTTCACTCATTTAGTTGCATTTCCAAATCTTCCCATAATCTTCGGAAAAAAAGAAATATTATTTCCAGAAAAGAAGGGGGTCATGGCCCATGGTATCAACCCGCGAAGAGTGGCCGGTGCAGCCCGATTTGTTCATTACCCATGTCGGCCCATTTAGTGGGCTCCCGGCCCATTGTTTCAGCCGGAAAGTCGAGATATTTGTTTTACTTGAAAACAATTCGGAAATTCGAGACTTGAGGAAATGGAAAACCGATCCCGTTTATTGATGTGCCGTTCTCTTCCCATAAGGCGTGAAGTGGAGACAGACAACAAGCGCCTCATCTTGGCTACATGATCAAAGACGAGCAAGAATTCTTCCGGCCTCTGCAACACTTACATCACTCCGCCGGCAAGGTCAAATACGAATCACTTACTGATTAACTATACTAAGTTATACTCGTGATCAGTGTTACATCCCCCAGGTATACGATATCGGGCTCCGCACTTCGTGCTCCCCGTCCGCGCTGCTCCACGTCAGCCACCCGAAGGCGGCGTCCATCGGGCCGCCCTCCGCCGTCGACTTGAACACCACGGTGTATCTGACCTTGTCCCCGGCCTTCTTGAACACGAGCCTGGCTGGCTTCACGGACACGGCGATGCTGGGCGGGCCGGTGACCTTCGCCTCGTACACCGACCCGGCGGCGCCGACGTTTGTCAGCTCCCGGTGGTACTTGACGGTGGTGTGCGCCTTCCGGAGGCCGAACACGACGGAGAAGGACGGGTAGTTGAGGTCGCCGGGGCTGGACAGCTTCCGCTGGCACGTCACGTTCGGCGCCCCCGTGATGGCCTGGACCTGCCGCGGCGAGGCGCCGCCGACGGTGCACAGGAACGCGACGTAGTCATCGATGGACGTGTCGTATACGAGGCCCGGGTAGAGGGCCTTGACGGGGTCCACGTGGCCGGAGCCAAAGGACCACGGCGTGGCTGTGGCGTTGGCGCCGGCCGCGTCCAGGAGGGGCGAGCCGGTGTTGTCAACGGCGTAGGCGGTGGTCATGAGCGCCGACTTGATGGAGCTGGGGCTCCACTCCGGGTGCGCCGCCTTCACGAAAGACGCCAGGCCGCTGATGTGAGGGCACGACATGGATGTTCCTGCGCATCAACATTAATCGTGAGATCGTCCTCAAGTTGGCAAGTTCACTCATAAATCAACAATTGCATGGATAGATTTTGGTCTGAGCAAAATATATTCTGAACATGTGTCTGAAGTCTGAACTTCAAAGCAATGGCAAATGCATGCCTCATAACCATCGTCAAATAGCCACTAGTAGGATTGCAATGCAGTTTCCAGCTATGTAACCAAAACATTCTTGCATCAGGGTTCAGTATAAGAAAAGAATATCAAACTTTGTACTATTCGTTTCCTTTTTCGTTTCAGAAAGATTTTCTTTTACTACAAAAGTGCTAGTACTACTCCCTAGTAGTGCATGCCCAATTGCCCATGACTATTTCTCTTGTCTTCATACATGCAGGCAAAAGTTTCAGGGGCTTTCAACAGCAGCGAAGTTGCATGTATAAAAAGTCTGAAGTCTGAAGTTCTGAACTCCAAAGCAAATACCAAATGCATGCGTCGTAACCATCATCAAATAAGCTAGAGTAGTAACCGGATTGCAATGCAGTTTTTAGTTATGTAACCAAAACATTCTTGCATCAAGGTTCAGTATATGTTCATACATGCAGGCAAAGGATTCAGGGGGTTGCAACAGAAGCGAAGTTACATGTTTCTAAAGTCCGATATCTGAACATGTGTCTGAAGTCTCAACTCCAAAGCAATGGCAAATACATGCGTCCTAACCATCATCAAATAAGCTAGAGTAGTAACCGGATTGCAATGCAGTTTTCAGCTGCGTAACCAAAACATGCTTGCATCAAGATTCAGCACAGGAAAACTGAGAGGAATAAAAAAACAAACGCGTGCCCTAAAGCCTGTCATTACCACCATCATGGCATCTTGATGCATGCCAACTGCACCTAAAGTTAACAGCATCATGTCTGCTACCTAAAGACGTAAAGTTGAGGTGTTACGGTGAGAATTTTCAAGAAAGGTGTCTCGGTGCAATGCGCTAAAAGCAATTAACAGTCAGTACTCAGTACAACCCACAAATTCATGTGAAGTATACAGGAAGCACGGCGTGCACTTACCTGACAAGATGTTGAACGCCGGCCGCCGCTCGTCGATGGTCAGCCCGGTCGGCCCGACGGACCCCGTCCACCCGGCCAAGATGTTCACCCCCGGCCCGATCACGTCCGGCTTGAGCAGCTGCGGCACCTGCCTGTTCGGCCCACGCGAGCTGAACGCGGCGACCACCGGCGCCGGCTGCACGTCCACCGCCGTGCCTGCGAAGCTCAACGCCACCTCCGCGTCAGCGTCCGACTCCACGTACCTCCTTATAGCATCACCGCTCTTGGCACCGACGGCCACGGCCGGAGCAGGTGGCTGTCCGCCACGATCTCCTCGCCGCTCTGCGCGGTATTGGCGAGCACCATCCCGACGCCACCAGCCTGCTTCACCACCTGCCCCTTCTCCACCCTCGAGTTCCCGCCCCGGTCGCACAGGACCACCTTGCCCTTCACGGCCGCCGCGTCCAGCGTGCCCGCCATGCACAGCTTGCTCGCGTTGCTGCCTGGACGGATACCCTTGTTGTACACCAGAGGGAACATGTCGTCGCCGAGCCCCTCGCCCGAGTACAGCGACATGCCGGCGTGGGTCTCGCCGTTGCCGATCTTGGCGTACGCCGGGAAGTTCCGGTCGAGCGTGCCCGCTCCAACGGTGATGATCCTCGGCGCGGTGTTCACCAGCGAAGATGGCGCCGGCCCGCTGTTCCCCGCTGAGCACGCGACAACGATGCCGCGGCGGGTGGCCGCGAGGGCGCCGATGGCGATGGGGTCGCGCGAGAGCGGGTACGAGCCGCCGCCGAGAGACAGCGAGAGCACGTCGACTCCATCGTCAATGGCTTGCTCCATGCCCGCGAGTATGTCGGAGCTGAAGCACCCCTGCCTCCAGCAGACCTTGTACGCCGCGACGCGCGCCCCGGGTGCCATGCCACGCGCCGTGCCGTGCGCGTAGCCGAGGAGGCTGGCGTCGGCCACGACGGCCCCCGCCGCCGTGGACGCCGTGTGTGTTCCGTGTCCGTCGTGATCCCTCGGCGACCCGAGCTCGGCGTTCCCGTGAGAGCCGTTCCCGCCGCCGGCCCCGAATCCCCGGAAGAAGCCGCGCGCGCCGATGAGCTTCCGGTTGCACATCGAGGAGGGGAAGTCGGTGGCATTGGTCTCGCAGGTCCCGCGCCACCGAGCCGGGACGGGGCCCATCCCGGCGTCGCCGAAGCTGGGGCTCTCGGGCCAGACGCCGGTGTCGAGCACCCCGACGATGACGTCGGAGCTTGCAGCATCGCTCTGATCAGGAACCGGGCGGTGTAGGGTGGGAGATGGAGGAAGAGAGGGGAGCGCGTGGTGTGGAGCGGGTGCAGGACGTCCTCGTGGACCGACGCGACGGCGGGGTGGGCGCGGAGCTCCGCGACGTGGGACGGGAGGAGGCGGGCGGCGAAGGCGGACGGCGCCGCCGTGGTGTAGGAGTAGAGGAGGTGGCGGGAAGGGTCCAGGGAGAGCGAGTCGAGGTGGGCGTGGTGCCAGTGCAGGTGTGTGGCGTACGGCGACGGCTTGAGTGCGGGGTTCAGGTACACAATGTAGGTCGCCGCGCCTTCATCGGCGCCGGCGGCGAGAGCAGACGAGGAGGCGACGAAGAAAAGGACGAGGAGGAGGAGGAGAAGAAGCGGTGGTTGCTGCATGGGGAGCATGGCGAGTTCTTCGGACCTCGGAGCGTAGTACGTGGGGGAGTGGAGGGAGTGGTGCGGGTGACGAATCCGTCGAGGCGCCCTCGATTCAAATAAAGAACCAGGTGGCCGCGCGCGTACGTACGAGCTTCCCGTTAATGGGAAATCTTAACTTCCCTCTCAATTGTCCATTTGTCCTAAATCCAATTCTGCTGTATGCGCCATTAGTGAAAGCAAAGGAAATCCGATCCTCCACATGCCATGGCCGTATCACGGCACCGGTGATTAGTGATAGTGTCACCACTCACCAAAATGTTCTGTGTACGTGTGGCGCTCATGGCCCTCGGAGCTCGATGGAATTGTGCTGGTGTCAACGTCAACTTTCCCTCCCTGTGCCCGTCGCGGGAATGGCGCGGTGGAGGGCGTGACAGGTACGCGGGGCAGGAAAGGGCATCGAGCTCGAGCACAAAGTCCCCGGCCGGCAGTCCATCATGCGTGTCTCCGTCCGTCCGGTCTCCGTGCCATGATTCTGCCGGTCTTCTTTACAAGCGTCGTGATCCATGGCCGGGCACGTACGCGGCGCGGCGCCCCGGCCCCAAGCTAGATGGAGCGGCAGCTGCATAGCACTGGAGCCGGCGCCGTGGCGTTCGCGGCACGGTGCGGCACGCCGGACGGCAACGTTGTGCGTGTGCGGTCGTGGGGCGCACGACGAACACGCGCTCGTCGATCGCGCGCGCCCAGTGCGCGTGCGCGGGCGCGCCACTGATCATCCGCTGTCGATCGATCCAGTGACCGCGTGCCGGCGCCTTTGTAATAGTACAGCGTTGCCCATGCCTCCACTTTCTTGGGCGAATCACCACCGTGTGTGCCTCACCGCTTGCTTTCACGCCTCGGCGCCATGGCAGCTAGCTGGATTCTGTCGAGGAAGCTAGCTCGAACCTCTGATGAATTTCTTTTCATTTGCCAATAATCGTCAGGTCGGCTTATGCAAGCGAAATCACAGTGCGATTTCAAAGACTTCTCACTCGCTAAATAGCAAAGGTGTTTGAGATTATATGGCTTAGAGTAACTTTCACTTTGCTGCCGTACGTGATATGCAGCTTAACTTTGCTGAGTATAAAAGGACTCCAACGGTGATGTGAAAGCTGGCGCAGTGGACTTTCCAGATTTCAGTACTGGACGAATAATATGAAGTTTTCTCTTTATAAACGCAGTTTCTGCGGCTCTGATTTACTGTAAGAGGGAGGGGCACCAGATCTGTCACAGCACTATCTGCTGAGATTCGCACCATAGCTGACCAAAAAGGGTGAGATAATTTTCAGAATGTGCAAGCTTTCTGAACGCAACCCTAACCAAGAATACTGTGTGAACGACACTCTCAAGCAAATAAGTGTTTCGACCTTTGCTGATTTCAGTCATGGCTCTTGATGAAGTTGGTAATGAACACCTAGTAATTGCAAAATGTGTTGCCTCTTACTATGCTTGAACGATCCATAACCATAATTAGTTGACATCAAATGATAGACAAGGAATCTTTCTTAGAACACTACGAGCCTGAACTTGATCAGCAATCACATTTTTAACCCCACAGAAAAGGCAAACCGGACACAAAACCAACAGTACATTATTAGGCACAAAAATATCTGGATATACCGAAATGCCGATGACACTCTGTCGTGATTGATCACCATTGCGATCATCCATGGTGCAATGTCCATTGGCATTGGTGCGGGCGTGATCTGGTCACCGCACACATGATTCGTTTGCCTTGGTTGCTATCAAGTGCCACGCCTCCTAGCCAAAAAAGATGAAGAAAAGGAAGATGCCATGTCTGACATTCTCATGATATCAGCCAGTGTCGGAATGATATCCATTCATACTTCAAAGTTTTTGAACAGTAATTCGTACTTAAAGTTGACACTGAATACGTGTCAACTGATGAAGAAATAGTTACTCCCTCCGTTCCTAAACATAAGATGTTTTAGGTGTTATACTTGTGGTCTAGATACATACTCAAATGAGTGAAAATACGCATGAAATGTGTCTAGATACACTTGTGTACATGTGAATGTGGACAAAGTATTAAACATATATTTAGGAATGGAGGGAGTACTTCTCAATCTGCTTGGATACCAAGAGACAGAACGATGCCTCTGATAATTCCCTGAAGGCTGTGCAGTAGCACTTGCTACTAAGTGCTCGCTTCAGCCAAAGAGAACATTTTCATTCGTGGCTTGCCCAGCTGCTCACTGATAGCCCAAATCGTATAGACATGGTAGGAAGGAATGTTAGGTTGGGTGTTGTTTGCTTGTGCATCTTCCGGTCATTTGAACCAGCAGCGGTCACCACCACACAGATGCTCTACCCACCAGTACATGTGCCGACCAAGCTGGTTTGTGAATAATGCTGGTATCTGGACTGAACTTTCTCAGTCCTGGATTGCAGGCCTGAGATTGCATGATGCTTATATCTGGATTGACAGCCATGTGTGATAGATTGATACATCAAGTTATTACATTCACATGCAGTCATTTTGATTTATCTATATGCTGGTACAAGATTAACATGAATGTACTCCTAATTATACTTGCCAGGTATATCGACCTCAGTATACATGAGTGAATACTTCTCTATAGTAGATCAGATGCACATACATGTAGTTCTGTTATGTTTGTACCCAACCCAAATACACATGTACATGTAAGCGATAAATCACTGAACATGAGATGGCAAACCTGCAGTGGCTACTCTATAAGATGGTACTTGCCAGGCAAATTTTCTGTTCCGGTACCGTCAGCTACAAAGCCAGCCTCTGTATGTAACTCGGCTTTTTTGGATTTGCATACGTACCGACTTACAATTGACCTGCTCGGAGGTCCCTATCTATGCGCTCTGCGTTAAATGTTCCCGGAAGCTCCCTGAAGTCTTCATTAAATATGGAGTATGCGCTGCGTTGAAGATAGAACAATCAGAAAGTTTAAGGTGAGAAGACAATGAACTGTAACTTTCAGATACTCTTTTTATCCATATTTTGTGTTTATCAGCTAGTCAACACGACATTCCAGCTAAATTTGGCACTGCAAAGATTTAAATGGTCCTTTTTTTAGTTTATAACATGGAAAGAGCACTACTTGTGTGAGAAAAAAGTAAGTAGTTGATTTCATGGTCTTACTAGAGAATTTCGGCTATTCTACCCAAAATACGACCATAGTTGAAATGACAGTAACACAGTTTTATGTGCAGCTATTGGGCATTGGCAAAAGGAGAAGGAGCAGATTTTGATGCTAGTTGGTACTGCTTATATTTATTCTTCACAGCCTATGTAGGAAAACTCTAGTTGCAGAACATTTATGTAGCAAGGGAAACAAAAAGTACCAATCAATATGCCATAATATAATAAAACTATTCTAATGGCATAGAAGAACATTATGTTGCTAAGGTTTATTTGTTCTGAATCAAAGCCAACATTTCACTCTAAACAACACAGACTGGAGCAGAGATAACATACCTAACATCGCCTTGTTGTCGTCTTCCAAGGTTAAGAAGTATGATCAAGAAACCTGTCGCAAGTATCTGGGCAGACAGCAAACAGTAACATCTGTCAATAAACTGAAAACTAGCACCAAGTTCAATAAGTTTGGTGACTGTAAGACACTAAAACCCCATGATTGCAATATGGATATTGTAGCACCATAGCTCCGCACAAATCGCCACAGTAGACAGGCAAATAGTTAAGGATTACATGTACATGGCTCCTATGGCTGAGTCCTGAATTAAAGGTTTATACATAGAAGAGAAAATCAACTGGAGTAAGTTAGTAACTATGGTTCTTGGGTTTCCCAGCAAGGTCCAGGTATTCAGCTGGCTTGAACTAGACGAACTTCATGTGTATGTTCAAACTCGCTCCTTATGTGTTCCGAGTGGTTACAATGCTACATCTACCTTAGTGTCATTAAGAGCTCATATACTGCTAATAATGACTGTTTAATTGGAGAAAGCAAAGTAGTTACTTACATATAAAGGTCCAACCTCATACTTTCGAGCAATAGGTGCCAATAAGAACCACAGTGTGATGATGATCCATGCTTTCATAGTGACAGAAAATAGCGCCATCAACAAGATATCTGCAGAAGTGGAATTCATGCCACATTGATCATTTGCGGTACCATTTTGTCAGGAAACAGGGGTTCGTCATGTACATTACCAGGAAATCTCAGTTTGTCTCGAAGAAATATGAAAATTCTTTTCTTCCACCAGGTTGTTGTTTGCGGTATTTTGAACTTCTATAGAATGGACAGATAAATTGTTTATGAGGAGCACCAATCCACCCTGTAAACAGAATATTGTTTGAAATATTGTGAGAAGACCTTACCAGTTCTTCTTCATCGTCATCATCATCGTCATCATCTTCATCGTCGCGGAGATGCTTAGCAGGTGGTTTAGGTGCCACAGCCACGATAAGACTATCTACAGAAAATGCAATACAAAAAACAGTAAACAAAACTTCCATAAGATATATCAAGCGCACAAATACTAGGAAACTGATGAAATAGACAATTAACTGTCGTAGTAGGATTTCTAGCACATAGGATGTCTGTATGTGATCCCAGAGGTGGCTAAACCTTAGCAATAAAGGTGTGGAATATACGAATGAAGTTCTAAGATTCGAGACAACCAAGACGGTGTGGTTAGTTTACCCCCATCGCGGAGGTTGACACGGGCGTCGTCTCCCCATGGGAGAGTCGTCCCTCGTAGGACTAGGCGGAGGCGGTCTTCTGGTAGACGCCGGTCCTGGGCGACGCTGTGGCGCAGATCGGCAACCTACAAGGAGACCGATTCCCCATTAATTAGGGTAGAGGAAGGCGAGAAGAGGGTGTATGTGAGCGTTACTGACCGAGATAAGCGGGGGGAGGCGGATGGTCGTGGGTCGGGACGGACCAACGGCGCGCAGCGTCACCTCCACCGTCTCCGGCTCGTTGTCCGCCACCGTAGCCATGACCTCTTCTCGTGCTCCGGTCCTCTTTGCAGTTTTTTTTTTCTTCTATCTCTCCTCTCTCTCTTTCTTCCCCGTCTTGGTTGGCCCAAATATGCCCTGTACAATTCAACACGTTATTGTTCGAACCTCTGACTGGCTGAGGAAGTGTGGGACAGACAGTAGGAGCAATGGAGGCGGCGACGGCTACGGCGACGATGGTGTTCGTGTATGGCACCCTGAAGCGCGGGTTCCCCAACCACCCCCGCCTCGCCGCCACCGGCAGCCCCTTCGCCGGCGCGGCCTCCACCGCCGCCCCAGCCGCCCTCGTCATCGACCCCTACTCCGTCCCCTTCCTCCTCCCCGCCCCCGCTCCGTCCTCCGGCCGTCTGATCTCCGGCGAGCTCTACTCCGCGTCCCCCAGTGCCCTCGCCGACCTGGACCTGCTCGAGGTACCTTATCCCCTCTCGCTCACCTACACGGCTCCTTCCCAGCTTCAGTAATCTCGACTCGACTCGACGGCAGGGCACGCACCTCGGCGTCTACGAGCGCCGGCGGATCACCGTCGTGGTCGACGGTACGAGCAGCGAGGTGGAGGCGGAGGCTTACTTCGCGAACGCGAGCTACGCGGAGGATCTGTGGCGGAGCTGCGGCGGCGAGGCGGCCGAGATCGGTGAGTACACCATGGAGCCCAGTCGCCGCTCTCCCGGCGTCTCGGGCTCATGGATGCCGTCCGTGACCTCCTCGCCACGACTCCGCCGGACCGTTGAATTGATGCCGGCATTCCTTCCCGGCTTAACTGAATCTAGAGGACCTGTTGTTGTTATTGGTCTGTAAATCAATTGAAAATAATGTGGCATGACATATTGAAAGCATTTCATAAATCTATTTATCCATCAAACAGTTGTTGAATTGAATTTTGTTGTTGTTGAGAAGTTGCTGATGTGCAAAGATGCCCTGAGCATGTAGGCATTGAATTGGAAAATGCTTTGGAGTTTGTTAACTACTCAGCTTACCTTCTGTTTTGTTTACTGATTCTAGAGTTTTTTTTTGTTTTCAGAACACCATGGCTTAGTTAGTTTCACGCGAATTGGAATTAGCAAAACAGTTAATGATATTCGCAAAAAAAAAACAGTTAATGATACTCTAACATGCATTGTGCCATTGTTAAAACTTAAAACTAGAAGGATACCCGTGTTGGCAATCTATTTAATGTTTCCGTTGCGTAAACTAGTTATGAGTTGTAGAAAATAAACAAAACTGTAAGATAAAGGTTTGACAAATCTCTTCTTGCTTAGAATCAAGCCGCCGGGATCATATTAATCCGTCTCAATTTTTGGTACCACGGGTCCGCCGCTCCTTGGTGGATGAGGTGTCACGAGCAAGAGCTTCCTAGATATGCTTGTTGGCACCTTCGGAGGCGGTGATGCGAAGTTTGTTAACGATAATTGCTTGACGAACTCCTGCCAACTGTACATGGATGACATCGCCATCCATTAAACTTGCAGATCACTTACTTGAAAGACTCTCTGAACTAGCCTTGATGAACTTGAGCGCATCTTCTGTTCCCTATCATTTGGCTTCTCCTTATTTCTCCCCTTTCTTCATCTCCTTAAGATCTCCTTCTTCCTTTGTCAACAACGTGCTATGTGTCAACAATATACCCCAATGTGTCGGTTTTTTGTCATTTTAGTTTAGAGTGGTGATACTCTTGACGCGATTACCTTAATTGTGGTGGTTTTGCATCACTTACTTGTTTTTCCGTATTTTGGCTACGTGGGCTAGGTTGGCTACTTAACAATAGCGGCCTTTGGGCTTGGGCCGGGCCTCTAGCAGACGGGACAGGGAAAGGAAAGAAGTCGAGCGGCGATGACTGCAGTCTCCCCACGGGCACAACTGGACAAGTGGGGGAGGGGAAGGAAACGAATCCGGCGGAGCAAGCATGGCGTCGTCGCCGCAGCAAGGCCAAGGGCAGGCCCAAGGTGGCGGCGGCGGCGGCGCGGTCTGCCCCGCGGAGCAGTTCTGGTCGCTGCTGGACAAGGCGGACCGGCGCTTCGCCCGGGTGCGGGACCTGCCCCTCTTCGGCCGTCACGAGCCCGAGGAGTACGGCAAGGCCTTCCGCATCTACACCCAGCTCTGGCGCACGCAGCAGGAGCACCGCCACCGCCTCCTCGACGCCGGCCTCCGCCGCTGGCAGGTCGGCGAGATCGCCGCCCGCATCGCCCACCTCTACTACTCCCAGTACCAGCGCACCTCCGACACCGCCCTCCTCTCCGAGGCCTTCGTCTTCTACCACGCCGTCCTCGACCGCGGCTACTTCCTCGACGAGCACCTCGGGGCCTCCACCAAACACCTCCGCTTCCTCGCCAAGTTCCTCCTCGTCGCGCTCATCCTCGCCCGCCGCGCGCAGACTGTCCCCCGCCTCGCCTCCCAAATCCGGGCGCTGCTCGACGAATCCAAGAAGACGCTCCAGGTCCATCCCCGCAATTCTTCTGCTTTTCCTTCCTCGTATCTTGATCCCAATTGCAACCAGCTTGCTGTTCATTCTCCGACCCAAATTGAGAAGATGGAATGTTGCAGGAAGCTGATTACAGGGAGTGGAAGCATATCGTGCAAGAAATCACGAGGTTTCTAAAGGCTGACTCCCCCTTCATGAACATGAGACCACTCAGGTACAGCTATGCATTTGATCCGCCCCCGGATAATCTTCCCACCGTCCCACCTACGGTCAAGAAGCGCGGTCTGCTCTTAAGTGATGCCATACTATGCAGCTACTATCATAATGAGGTAGGAATTATGCACCGTAGAGTCTTTAACTATTACTAGCAAGTAGCAAAACATCATCTATCTCTCTGTTTCCTCCAGGTCAAATTTACTGACCTCACTCTAGACACATTCAGAATGCTTCAGTGTCTTGAATGGGAACCGTGTGGTTCCTTTGCACTAAACAATGGTTACAGTGCCCAAGATGAAAGCGGACATAATCACCCCAATCTCTTGAAAGATCTGAGAGATGCTGCGTTGCCCCCGAACCCACTGAAAACAGTTCTTTATCGCCCCTCGGTGCCACATTTCCTTACGGTAAGTTCATTTCTAGGCTTCTTGCTCGTTTGACGACGTGTCAACTCAATGTTGGTTTTATTTTCTTCATCATGTGCATGTTTTACTGAATATATGCAATGGTCATTGTTACTCAATGCACTTGGTTTGGTCCTAGGAGAATACCTGTGGAACGATCTCTTGTGCATTCATTTCACCTTAGGAAGAGCTAAGTGTAACGTGTAAATAACATCCGTTGTATGTTTTTGCATGAGAATTGAAAAAAGGTAGGGAATTCTGCAAGATATGTACATGATACTACTGCTAATTCTAAATTATTTGATGAGGAAGATGACAACGAGGGAATATGAAACAAGTAGAATGATTCCATTTGTCGATATTCCATTCTCTCCATATCCATCTCATCATAATAAAACAGTCCTTTTCACCCATAACAGTTGCGAGTTATAATTGAAAATTCATTTGAGGCGTACTGGTATTAGCAATTCTTGGGTGGTGTGCTATGGATGTGATCCAGCAAAGAGAATAGCCATTGAACAGGATTGCAATGTTGAGCGGTCTTATTTCATCTGCACCGTCCTTGTACATTCCAAATCCTATTTCCTTAACAGAAGAACATAGTTATATGTGACTCCTATGTTTACACCATTTTATCATGAAATAATTGCCTGGATAAAAATCATTACAATCGAAACTCAGGTCCTTGCCACCAAATGTGAGGAGCTTCCATCGAATGGTATTATGTTGATATACCTTTCAGCTGCAGGTTGGTGCCCCATGCTTGTACAACTAAAATGTTATCAGCTTTCTGTTCTGGAGCACATTCTATTTAGCATTCTATCATGATAATTCCTTTTAGGTAAGGTGGGATCCTCTGGACTTAGTCCCGATGCAAGCGAAAGGGTTGTGAGCAGCTTTAGTAAGTTTGACATATCTAATAACAGGCCCATCAATTCAGAGGAAGATAATGAACCATGCCTTTGGTTAGGTTGCCGTGAAAGTGAAGGTATGTTCTCAGTGCTGAGTTCATGCGGTTAGCTTTTGTGTTGGTCTATAATGCAGTACAAAACTATTTTGATGCATAAGGTTGTTTGAAGTTGCCTTTATATTTTCTGAAAGAAGTGCATTGTTTCTGATACATGTTCAACATCCAGGCTCGAACTCCATATACCCTTGTGATCTGATCCCATTTACTAGGAGACCTCTCTTTTTGGTGATTGACAGTAGCGTCAGCTATGCATTTAAGGCAGGTTTGTTTACTTTTTTTTTTGCTTCTTTCTATATTATTCTGCTAGTGAAAACTGAATATATACAGTAGCGTCAGCTATACATTTAAGGCAGGTTTGTTTACTTTTTTTGTTTCCTCTTATATTATTGTGGCTGGTAAAAATTGAGTATATATTCTTAGTGGAGTATCCATGATGCGTGGATCAGTGGATGCTTCATGCAGATTATTGTAATGCTTCCTTGAGATAAAGCAGGTTACTGGGCCACTCATATGCACATAAAGAAGCTTAGATGTGAAGATTTGAAAGTTCTATTCAGCTTTGATGCTTCTCTCAGCATCCTTCTTATTTGTCAAAACATGTGTTATAATTGTTGTCCAAATAACAGTCATAGGTTCTTATTTTCATATTCACGGGACACGTTTGGTTTAAATGTATTTTGCCTTATGCTCTTGTGGAACAAAGATCCTTGTGCATTATCTTATTCTACAATTCATTCTGCTTTTTTTCTTATTGTAATGTGATATTCAGTCGCTATTTACCTTATCTTTTGGCTGGCTGTTTGGCACGCACTGCTAGCTCTATCAATTGGTCCATGCTAATTGTTTTATTTAAGCATTGCAGTCAATCCATGGGGCTGAAAAGGGGGAGACAGCTGCCATGTTACTTTCTCCAAGCTCCCGATCTTCCGCTGTAGGATTCAGTGGGGACTCTACTCGGCAGAGTGGTAGTCAATTTACTATGTTTCTCACAGCTCCAGTGCAAGCTTTCTCCTTGCTGATCGGCAAGAACGGAATGGACATTGACAGGGTTTGTGTTTTTATTCATGACAAATTTCTTCTTTTTCCCAGCCACTAGATTTTGTGTTTCTTGGGTTGACATGGTCTTTTTTCTCTCTAGGACTCTTATAACAAAGCTGAGGAACTATTATCGTTGTCGTTGAATGAATGGGCCATGACTTTGGTTGCGTCATCTTCCCTTGACCCTGTGTGGATTGAAGTTCTAGGTGATCCACTCCTGAGGCGGCTGCTTCTCAGGTCACTTACCTACCTAGCTTGTCGATTTGTGATACCATCCCCTACTCTAGTTACCGGGAACAACATATCTATCAGAATATGGGTAGCCAATTGGTTTGGGTTGTTTGTGCAGGTTTATCTTCTGCCGAGCCACGCTTTCACTGCTGAAAGCGAGCAACAGTAAGGCGGAATGCCTGCCAAGCTGCATGCCTCCGTTGCCGGAGTCGGTTGGGGGAGAAAGCATGCTGTCGCAATGCTGCGTGATGCGAGTCGCATCTTTCTTGGGTGCTGCTGACCAGTTCTCATTTTCTGAGGTGACTACATGGCCCGACGTCGACGAGCCCACTGGGGCCGACAAATAGTTGAGAGGAAGATCTATTGTCCTCTCATGGAGGACTCATTTCTCTTCCTCGTAGCTGCTCCTCACTTTTTTTTTATAAATAGTACAGATTGCTGGTAAATGTTTTTGATTTGTGAGTTCCTGTGGTGCAAAGCAAAAGTTATAGCACTTTCTCCCTACTGTTACATGATTAATTGAATTTTGTGCGAGAACAAAACCCGAGTACTTTATTAATCTTGCAAAACCGCCACTGATATATGTACGCACTAAATTTTGTTGTGGCATGCAAATGATCGAATCTGCGGAAGCGCTTTGGATGGTCAGAAACAACAGCCACAGTGGTGCAAACTGCGACAAGATGGCCGGAAAACCCTTCCGGGTCTGAGACGACTGGAACCGCAGAAAGCATAGGCTATAAGACACGTGGAAACGGCCAGGAACAAGGATAAGCCCTGATGGCGAGAGCAAGATGTGGGAGAATCTTTGGACATGGTCAACATAATCGGAACGAAATGGCGTGAGGAAAATGGAGTACTTGCTCCGGGCGATACTGTGTTTCGGGATTCAGGTTATCCACGATGTATGCATGCTCTTGCCTGAGTTTTGGCGATGGCCACCAGCGATGCTGAAAGAATGGAAAGGATTTGCGTTCTGAGGAGCTGAAAATGGCCATGGCCATGGCATGTGCCTCATCTCTGGGCCTCTGGCCATCCTCTAGTCTGACAACAGCTTGATTGTCAGCGTTATGGAGTGCGTCGGTGCCATTATCAGGCATGGTTCAGCCCATCAGGGGCTGAAGATTGCCAAAGGAAAGTGGGAGCAGAGTTATGTCGCTCATGATCTCGCACACCAGAATTGTCAGTGTTGTCCGTGGTGATTATTGGTGAACTCGGAGCATCTTTTCCATGGAGTCGTGGGGCAATGGCT